>CM077153.1:127939386-128531101 GCA_039583875.1 Platanthera guangdongensis | reverse complement strand
CTCGAGGCCCACGGATGACACCGAGTGAACTTCCGGCCCTGCCAGCTAGGTGAGAGCCTGGCAGCGGGATCTGCTCGGGGTCCAAAACAACCGCCATCGGAGTGACTTCCGGCCCTGCCAGCTAGGTGAGAGCCTGACAGCGGGATCTGCTCGAGGCCCAAAACAACCGCCATCGAGTGACTTCCCGGCCCTGCCAGCTAGGTGAGAGCCTGACAGCGGGATCTGCTCGAGGCCCACGGATGACACCGAGTGACTTCCAGCCTGTCAGCTAGGTGAGAGCCTGACGGGATCTGCTCGGGGTCCACTACTACTCGAGGACTTGATTTTGCTTGAGGTGGAGACATCCTGTTTACTTACGAGGTGTTGGAGAGTTATATCGCATCGATGTTTTGCAAATGGAGGACGCATCCTATTCCTAAGAGAGATGATCTGGAGTCGTCAAATCGGGAGCTGGCGTCCGAGTCTGTTCTAATAATTCCTCCAATCGGAAGAGAGATGCATCGGGGAGACATAGGCCGACGTGCAAGGGGGGAGCTGATCTCGGCCGTCAGTGCAGAGGCTCGGTCTACAATAGCGCTTAGAGTCCCGAGGCATCGTCCATCATACCGAACTGGGCTATTTAGAAGGAACAGGTTGGACCGTTTCGTATCCTGATTCTAATGACAAAGATCACTTTCCGCCATGTCACTTGTGATTGCTTGGAGAGATCGCCCTTTATCAAATCTGGGAGGTTAGCGTCTAGGCTCGTTCCTGATAATTCCTCTAGTCGGAGGAGAGGTGCGATCGGGGGACATAGGCGACGTGCAAGGGGGGAGCTGATCTCGGCGTCAGTGCAGAGGCTCGGTCTTACAATAGCGCTTAAGTCCCGCGGCACCCGTCCCATCGTCCGAACTAGGTTATTTTAAAAGGAAACGGGTTGGACGTTTTGGCTTCCGGAGTCGATCGCGAGGCTAAACCCTTGAAGCCCTCAAAGCTCGAGGCGAATCGGTAAAAAAAAGAAAACTTGACCGCTACTGAATTGCAAGGAGAAGACAAACATATTAACGCTAGGGAGGGAATCCTTTCCGTCACCCCGTCTTCTAATACCTCTCAGCTGCTCTCCTAACTCGATCTTGAAGATAATAACCCCAGATTTCCTCGTTGATGTAACAATGGGGACACATGGGTTTTCACAGGTAGAAGTGCTTCAAATAGGTGCAAATCTTACTGCGAATGCTATGGGATTCAAACAACAGCTATGGGAGGGGACAACCCTGAGTATGAGGACCTTAAACACAAAGTGTCAACGCATGACCGTGGGTCGTCACCTAGGTTCCACTTCTATAGCCAGGATGGTCACCTGAGTTTCTTCTGTGCTGGTCACTTTCCACGCTTCACCGCACCAAAATGTTTGAAACCGAAAAAAAATCGGTCTCATGTGGAGTTCGACCCTTGGGAAGGGGTGACCGCGCACCTACTACCCTCAGCAAACAAACGAATTTCTAGGCACAAGGATCTAGGCACAACACTAGGGGGGGGGGGGGACAGGAACACAAGGGGAACAGACCCAAGGTCTCAGCGTGGAGGACCCGCCGCATACCCGGAAGACTAACTAACTCTTCCCCTCCCAAGCCAATGGCTTGAGCTAAGGCACCTTCGAGGGCTCTCTTGGCCCGACCGGAACATCCAAGGAGGATCTCGAGAATCCACTCCCAAACTAGAGTGCCACCTCAGGTCTAAGTAAAATGTTCCCCGCCTGCCTTACTATTGGAGCCAAACCGCCCCAGCAGCCCTACTCTACGCAGCCCCAATTGGACCGCTAATAGCGGAACTCCGCTACTCCGAAAGGATGGCAAACGGGCCATCAGGAGCTTCCCGGCATCTATACCTCGGGCCCACACGGGGGAGCGGTTCACAAACACACCGCTCGCCCAAAACAGGAGGAGTAAACTACATTCACAGAGCATCACAGATATAAAAGAATATTACAGGAATATAAATTCCATACTCGGCACGCAGGCCGAAATATAAACAAAAAGGCCTTCGAGGGCGCACAGGTTTGGGCTTAAGCCCGCTACTCCCCGCCTGGTACTGCAAAACCTGTACGCCAACGTCTCGACCGAGCGGCGGCCAACTAGGTCATCGGTCGGCTAATTTTTAAAGCGGGTCAAACATAATGCGCACACCCCATTTTTGGGGCTACGGAGCGCATTCCCTGCAAGCGGCTAAATAAACAACTTCCTCGGAGTCTTCTCCGGGAACCCCAGAACATCACCAATCCGGCTCACACGTCCGGATGGGCTTCACACAGCATGCCTAAACCCGTACTCCGCTTCCGGGTACTAATGCAATTAACTGCGGGGACTACACGTCAACCCGTCGGGGAGCTCCCTTCCCCACCCGTTGGTGGAGAGGGGCTTCCGTGCGAATATGGAAACTGAAGGCTTCACATGCCCAAGTAGAAATTTCGTTACCCTTGACGCGAGTTTGGCGGGGCCGCCACCGCGTTTCGTTGCCCGAGGCTCCTCGCCTGGCGTCCCGTAGTGGTTGTCCATGCTCGGATCCGACCACCGTGGGGAGAGTTGAAAGCTCCGAATGATTTTTTCCCCTCCATGACCGAGCCTTCAATGGCCGACCGTGTTCCAAGTGGCCGGCCGCTGCTGTACAAGGCCGATCCCGGCTAGAGAGAGAGAGAGAGGAAGGGGGCGCGGTGTTGCTGCTGGCCGAGAGAGGGAAAAGTGAGGGGGGGCGGGCTTGCTGCTGGCCGAGAGAGAGAAAAGTGAGGGGGGCGGGCTGCTGCTCCTCGCGGCCGGAGAAAGAGGTGGCCGGGGGGGGTGTTGCTGCTCCTCTCGGCCGGAGAAAGAGGCGGCCGGGGCGGGGTGTTGCTGCTCCTCGCGGCCGGAGAAAGAGGCGGCCGGAGCGGGTGTGTGCTGCTCCTCGCGGCCGGAGAAAGAGGCGGCCGGAGCGGGTGGGTTTGCTGCTCCTCGCGGCCGGAGAAAGAAGGCGGCCGGGGCGGGGTGTTGCTGCTTCCTCGCGGCCGGAGAAAGAGGCGGCCGGGGCGGGGTCGGGGAAGGGGCGGTGGGCGCTCGGCTTGCCGGCGAGCGGGGAGAGAGGGAAGAGGGGCGGTGGGGCCTCGGCCTTGCCGGCGACGGGAGAGAGGAAGAGGGCGGCGGCTAGGCTCCAGATGGACGGCGGGCGGCGGCTAGATTCCTCTTCTCCCCGATTTTCTCCCCTGCTCTAATATTTTATCTAACTAATATATATAATATATTATATATATTAGATATAATATATAATATATATATATATTATATAATATATATATATTTATATATATATAATATATATATATAATTATGAAAACATATGCGCATAGAACCTCGCACGCACGCACGCACGAGTACCCGCACGTCCTCAATGGGGTCGCGGCCAACTCTCGTCGCCCAAACAACAACGCCCCTAGGATGATTTTTGGGGAGGGTTCCCACTCGCCCGGCTAAGGGGTTGTAACAGTGTCGACGACTTTAAGAAAGCTTGTGGTCGACACCCAGACAAGCAGTGTCGACACTTGGAGTCATTGTGTCGACACCTGGGGGATGCAGAGTCGACACCAGACAGAAAAAGTGTCGACACTTGGAGCTGTGTCGACACTCAGTGAAGAAAAAGTGCAGACAGAAAGTGTCGACACAAGGAGCTGTGTCGACACCCCAGTGAAGCTGTGTCGACACTCAGCAAAAGTCTGCAGAGACTAAGTTAAAGTGTCGACACTCAGAACAATGTGTCGACACTCAACAGAAGAGTCAACACATTTAAGTATGTGTCGACACCCAGCACAATGTGTCGACACACAACCAGAAGAGTCAACACATGAAGTAAGTGTCGACACCCAGCACAATGTGTCGACACCTTAGCTAAAGACTCTACACTTGAAGAAAGTGTCGACACAAGGAGCTGTGTCGACACTTAGCAAAGATCAGAAAGATCAACAAAATTATTCTAAGTACAAGTGTCGACACTAAGGGAATGTGTCGACACTCAGCTGAAGTCTCAACAAGAAGAAGGTGTGTCGACACAAGGAGCTGTGTCGACACTCAGCAAGTATCAACATAGAAGATTATGTGTCGACACCAAGAAGTAGTGTTGACACTTGACAGATTCAACACAAGAAGATGTGTCGACACAAAGGTGATGTGTCGACACTTAGAAGAGTTCAACAAAAGCTAGAAGAACAAGTACTTGTGTCGACACTCAATTTTAGTGTCGACACATGCAGAAGAAACTGTGTCGAGACATACAAGGAGTTGTGTCGACACCTTGTAGACTTGTGTCGACACTTACACAGCATGTGTCGACACTTGGTCTATAAGTGTCGACACTTAAAGACAGAAAGTCTCGACACTTTCAGACAGTTAGAGATTTTCAAGAAATGACTGGATGACTTGACAGCTGCCGTTCCAGCCGGTCTACAGCACCTGTCAGAGATATCAGAAGTCAGTTATGGACCGGACCAGCCGGTTACCATGAAGAAGGCCTATAAATAGGCACCTATAGTTTACAGAAACTGTTGTTCAAGTGGTTGACAAAGTGGATCACATTGTTGAAGAACAAGTTATTAAAGTGATACACAGAGTATCAAATCAAGAAGATCTTGCAGTCCAAGTGCAGATCTAAGAAGTTGGAGAGAGAGGGCTCCATCCAAGAAATCAGCCTCTGGAACTAGGCTGAGAAGAAGGATTCAGATTCATTCTGGATCTTAAGTGGCAGAGGTCAAGGAACTACTGCAGGAGGATTCAGTCTTATTCAGTTCTACTCAAGAAGCTTTGAAGAAAGCTAAGTCAGATTGAATCCATCTGAGTTCTTCCAAGAACTCATCAAGAAACTCTCAATTCCCCTCTTTTATTTCTGAGTTGTAGAGTTAATATCTGTAATACATTTTTAACTTGTAGGATCCTTTGGATCTGAGTGAATTGTAAGCCTATATTTATAAAGGCTGAGGGTAGGGCTTGAGAGCCTGAGTGTAGGAGATTGAGATCTCTGAGTGTAGGCCTTGTTGGCTGAGTGTAGGCCTTGGTTGGCTGAGTGTAGGGCCTTGGTTGGCTGAGTGTAGGCCTTGATTGGCTGAGTGTAGGCTTTGGGATAAAGCTGAGTTGTAAGGCTTTGGGCCTGAGGTGTAGGAACCAATTTGGGTTCTGAGACAGTGGAGGAGTTTGGCCGAATCTAGTACACTGCTAGATAGGCGAAGGGGGAAAAGTGGATGTACCCATATCTTGGGAACCACTATAAACCACTGTGTATGCTGTGCTGTGCTGTGATTGTTGTTGTGCATGCTGTGTGTTAGCTGTAATAAAATAGTTAGTATTCTGTGATATAACTGATTGCTGCCATTTAAGTTCAAAAAGGATTAGGTCACCTATTCACCCCCCCCCCCCCCTCTAGCTGTTTAGGTACCATATCTTTCAAGTGGTATTAGAGCGAGGTTACTCAAAAAGGACTAACAGTCTGAGGAGATCCTGTTTGGCAGATTCAGTGTAAAGGCAAAAACACAGATTCAAGAAATTCAAGAAAATCAAGAAACATGGGTTCCTCTGAGAATCACAAGGAATTGGGTTCCATGAAATTTACTCATATGCAGGAAAGAGATCTTTGGGATCTGAAAGGAAAGGGTAAGGCTATTTATGGAGGCCTCAGACCCTAGAATCTACATCACAGTAAAGGAAGGGTCTTATGTGCCCATGAAGATTTCAGTTTTAGATGCAAATCAGAGAACTCCAAAGGATTTCTCTGAGATGACTAAGGATGAGATTGTCCTAGCCACAATGGACAAGAGGGCACAGAACATAATAGTGAGTGCCATTGATGATGCAACTTTTCAGAATCTTATACACTGTAAGACAGCCAGGAGATGTGGGACACTCTTATAGTGTATATGGAAGGATCTGAAGAAGTGAGACAAGATAGAAAATCCTTGCTAAATCAGGAGTATGAGAGCTTTAGACAAGGAAAAGGTGATAGCATAACTGAGTGCTACAAGAAGTTATACAGAATAGTTAATGAACTCATGTCTTATGGAAGAGAGTTCAGTAACTATGAACTAAATGATAAGTTCCTAAGGTCTCTAACCAAAGATTGGGACACAAAGATCTGTGCCATTAGAGAAATGGATAAGTTGGGAGAAATTCCTCCTCCTACACTGTTTGGCAAGTTGTTGTCATATGAAATGCAATTGACAGTGAGGAAGGAGGAGGAGAAGTCAACAAGAAATGAACACAAGGAAAGATCAGTTGCTTTCAAGACAGAAGTTCCCAGAAAGTGCAGGAATAAGTCATCAACTCCACCTCCAGAGGTAGTTGAATCAGAATCAGATGAGTCAGTCAGCACAAAGACTGAGAGCAGTGAAAGTGATGAAGACTTTGCTGCCTTCACTAGACACTTTCAAGAAATTCTTAAAGAAGAAACAGTGGAGGTCAAGACCTTCTACTTCAAAGGGAAAGGAAGTCATTTATCACGAGAAAAAGCCTTCAAAGAAAGACAGGAAGAGGACAAAGTCAAGCAAGGCAACTGGATCTAAGATAGTGTGCTATTGCTGCAATAGACAGGGTCATGTTATTGCAGATTGTCCAGAGAAGAGAAAGGAATCTGGTGACAGGAAAAAGGCTCACTTCAAAGGCAAGAAAGAGAAGTCTTTTGTTGCCAAGAAAGAGAAGACTCTATCAGATATCTCTTCTTCAGAAACTGAGTCTGAGGCTGAAGCCTACATAGGGCTGTTTGCTGAAGAAGAAGAGGAAGAATTCATGCAGATCATGGAGTCTATTTATGAACAAGAAGACAGTCAATGCCAAGGGCTAATGACTTTGACAGAGAGTTCAAAATCCTGGAGCAGCCAGGACCCAGTCAGGTATAAAGTTCAAGTTTAAATTCAGTTTCTTGTTCTAGTTCAGAATTAGATTCATCTTCATCAAGTGATGAAAGTGCATCTGAGTCTGAGGATGATATTCATCAGCTTATAGATGAATATAAGGTGCTGTTGCAGGCTTACAAGAAAAGCAAGACCCTAGCCAAAAGTCAGGCAAAGGAAATTGCTATTCTTAAAGCTGCAGCAACAGATTTTGAGAAGTCTTCTGATCAAAAACTGAATGAGATAGCCAGGTTGAAGCACATAACAGTGATTCAAATGGGTACTATATCATTTAAAAATGATCAAATCAAGAGTCTGGAGATCAATCTTCAGAAAAGAGAGAGAGCTTGTTGCTAGGTTTTCTAAACCTAAGTCAGTGTTACCTTTAATTGATGAATTTGTTCATCATAAAGGCAAGGCTGGACTGGGCTTTATTAGACCTGCAGGGACTGAGCAGTCCAAGTCTAAGTCCAAGGGCAAAGCCCCAACATTCAACAAGCCTGCTGTAGACAAGACAGCCAAGGCAGTACCTAAGCAAAGGTACAATAAGTTTGAATGTTGGTGCTGTGGCAAAGTTGGCCATTTTGCAGTGGACTGTTGGCACAATGCTAGTGCCAAAGTGAGTACCAAACTACCTGTTGGAAAGCCAGTGGGTAGCTTTGTCAGATTGCAGACTAACAAGTACCAAGGACCCAAGAATTCTTTGGGTTCTAAGGTTCATTAATCTGTTTTGCAGGTGAGTCCAAGTGGCCATACCCCAACATGGTACTTGGACAGTGGATGTTCCAGACATATGACTGGAACTAGAAGATTACTAAAGGACTACATTCCAGTAAAAGATGGTCCAAAAGTCACCTTTGGTGGTTCTGAAAAAGGAATCATCAAAGGGTTTGGTAACATTTCTACAAACTTGGTTACCATTACTCAAGTGGCTTATGTTAAAGGGTTGAAACACAACCTAATAAGTATAAGTCAATTAAGTGATGTAGGGTATGACATCTCATTTGTTAAAAATGGTTGTCATATCAAGAGGTCAAGTGATCAAGAGATCATTTTGACAGGTTATAGGAAGAGGAATGTCTACTGCCTAGACATTATGGTTGAGAACAATGGTTCTCCAGTTTGTCTTGTAGCTGATGAGACAGTCTCTCATTGTGTCAAATGGCACAAGAGGCTTGCCCATCTTAACTACAAGACTATTAGCAAACTCTTTAGCAAAGAGTTAGTGAGGAATGGTCCTCAAGTTAAGTGTGTTAAAGATGGTATTTGCTCAGCTTGTCAAAAGGGCAAGCAGACTAAATCCACCTTTAAAAGTATAGAAAACAAAGATGTTGTGAGGTGTTTATACCTCTTGCATATGGATCTCTTTGGTCCAATGCCAGTTCACAAGCTTAGGTAGGAAGGTCTATACCTTTGTAGTTGTAGATGACTACTCAAGGTTTTCCTGGGTGTTCTTCTTAAGACAGAAATCTGAAACACCTTAGTGTCTTCTATAGCTTTGTCAAGCAAATTCAGAATGAACTAAATAGTACAGTGGTCAAAATTAGAAGTGACCATGGTACTGAATTTCAGTCTGATAGCATGACAAAACTATGTGAAGACTTTGGGATATTTCAAGAATTCTCTTCACCTAGAACACCCTCAGCAAAATGGCATTGCTGAGAGGAACAATAGAACCTTGATAGAGGCTGGTAGGACCCTACTAAGTGATACATCACTGCCAGAGTATTTCTGGACTGAAGCAGTTAACACTGCATGCCATGTTATAAATAGGGCTACCATCACTAAAAGGCTTAACAAGACCCCCTATGAAGTTGTGAAAGGCAGGAAACCAAACCTATCCTATTTTAGGATCTTTGGTTGCAAATGCTTCATACTTAACAATGGGAAGTCTTACTTAACTAAGTTTGCTGCCAAGTCCCAAGAGGGAATTTTTGTTGGATACAGCAATAATAGTAAGGCTTATAGAGTCTACAACTTGACTACACAAGTTGTAGAAGAATCAGTGCATGTAGTTTTTGATGAGACTAAACTTATTAATAATGAGTTGTCTAGCAGTGTATGCAGCCCCACAGGTTTGACAAAGAAAATGGACAAGCTTACTATAGAAGAAGTGCCTGCTGCAAGACAGCAAGTAGAAGAAAGTAGCTGTTGTCCAGGGGGAGAACTACATGTGCCAATTGCTGAAGAAATACAAGGAATACAGCATGATGCAGATGCTGAAGTGGTTCAACCAGAAGTTAGGATGCCTCCAGCCCACAGGCATCTTAGAGATCATCCAGTAGAGCTGATTATTGGAGATCCAAGACAAGGAGTTCAAACCAGGAGTAGAAACATGAATGCAGCAATCTACTTCAGCTTTCTGTCACAAGTTGAACCTAAGAAGTTTGAAGAAGCAATACAAGATCCACAATGGACTGAAGCAATGCAAGAAGAGCTTAATCAGTTCAAAAGGTGCAAGGTCTGGGAATTAGTTCCTAAACCTAAAGACCACAATGTAATAGGAACTAAGTGGATCTACAGGAATAAGATGGATGAACAAGGGGTCATCATTAAGAATAAGGCTAGACTGGTTGCTAAAGGATATAGGCAAGAAGAAGGTATTGATTTTGATCAAACCTTTGCTCTAGTAGCCAGACTGGAAGCCATAAGAATGTTCTTGGCCTATGCAATCTATCAAGGATTCAAGGTTTACCAAATGGATGTCAAGTCAGCATTCCTAAATGGTAATCTTAAAGAAGAAGTCCATGTGGAGCAGCCTTCAGGTTTTGTTGATCCAACTCTACCTCATCATGTCTATAGACTTAGGAAAGCTTTATATGGGTTAAAGCAAGCCCCTAGGGCTTGGTATGAAACCTATCTAGTTTCCTCATTGAGAACAAATTCTCAAGGGGGAAAATAGATAAGACTCTATTCCTTAGGGAATCTAGAGGCAAAGTTATACTAGTCCAAATAAATATATGTAGATGACATTATATTTGGGTCTACTGAAAGCAGCCTTTGCAAAAAGTTTGCAAAACTTATGCAAGGTCAGTTTGAGATGAGTAGTATGGGAGAGCTGAAGTTTTTCTTGGGTCTCCAAGTTAAACAGACTGAAAGTGGTTTATCCATTTGTCAGTCAAAGTTCACCCTAGAACTCATAAGGAAGTATGGTATGGATTCATCCAGCACCATGAAAACTCCTATGGGGTCAAGTATGTCTCTTAGCAAGGATGATGTAGGGAAATCTGTAGATGAAACCTTGTATAGAGGGATAGTTGGCTCCCTATTATACTTGACTGCTAGTAGACCTGACATCATGTATGCTACATGTGTTTGTGCCAGGTATCAAGCCTGCCCTAAAGAGTCTCATTTGACAGCAGTCAAAAGAATATTGAGATATCTAAAGGGCACTCCCTATCTAGGCCTCTGGTACCCTAGGAATGGAGATTTTGATCTAACAGGTTATTCAGATGCAGACTTTGCAGGATGCAAAGAAGATAGAAAGAGCACTACTGGAACCTATCAATTCCTAGGTGGGAGACTAATTTCATGGAGTAGCAAAAAGCAAACAAGTGTGGCTTATCTCCACTGCAGAGTCAGAGTATGTAGCTGCAGGAAGTTGCTGTGCTCAACTTCTGTGGATTCAACATCAGCTAGAGGACTATGGATTTCAGGTAAGTAGAACTCCACTTTTCTGTGATTCTACAAGTGCTATTTCAATAGCTAATAACCCTGTATCACATAGTAGAACTAAACATATTGAAATTAAATATCATTTTCTTAGGGAGCATGTAGAAAGAGAAGATATTTTACTTGAATATGTTAAAACTGATAATCAAATAGCTGATATGTTTACTAAGCCCCTAGAAGAAGCTAAGTTCAATAGATTCAAAATTGAACTAGGAATGTTAAACTTAGAGTAAGTTTACAGAATTAAAATTGGCTAAGTAAAAATGTGTCGACACATAGACAAGTCTATGTCGACACAGAATAGTGGTGTCGACACTTCAGAAAAAAGGTGTCGACACATCCAGGATGTTGGTGTCGACACTTCAGAATGTTAGTGTCGACACATGACAAGTAGGTGTCGACACATCCAATACGGTGTCGACACTTATGTTTTACTCAGAATTTTCTAAGTAAAGTCTCGACAATATGTCGAGTTATGTTGTGTCGACACATAACCAAGTATCGACACATAATATCTGTTGACTAAACTTGTGTCGACACATATGTGTCGAGACATTATAAGTCAGTGTCGACACTTATTGCCAGTGTCGACACATTTTAAGTTAGCTGTCCCGCCTGTTCATCTTCAAAATCAGAAAGATATAAATAGGGTTCTGTCTTTGTTTGTCGACACGCTTTCAAAGTTTCGAGACCAAAACTACTATGTCGACACCTCTCTTTTCTAAATACAAATTCTACAAACCCTAATGGCTCCTAAGCTTGAGGAGAACGTTAACGAAGGATATGAGCTTGTGCGCGGCGCGTTCGACGATGCTGATCCAGAAATCAAGGCAGTAGTTAACCCTAGTCGACGACTCTGGGTTAGAGTACTTAGTTTCAGAACCAACTAAGATATGGAAAGAAGGAGGTGCTTGAATTCCTTAATGGAGCTGCAGTAGATGAATCTGGATACAAAATCAAATCCATAGTTCATGGAGAAAAGGTTAAAGTAACCCCAAAAAGTCTGAGGAAGATTCTTCAATTGCCAAGAACTCAAGATGAAGAAGAGGTGACTGCTTCAAAGACCAGGGAAGCTCTTACCTGGTGTGGACTTGATCCAAAGATGAAAATAGGTTCAGTTTTCAACAGAAAAGGCATGAATAATCAAGGAAAGTTCATGTCTGAGATTGTGGGAAAGGTCTTACTCGGCAAACCTGGAGGGCATGACAGAGTGTCTGCCTATATGTTTGGAATCATGACAAGGATCATATTCACTCTGAAAACAGACTGGTCAATAGTGGTTTATGAGAAGATTAAGGAGAGCTTGAAGAAGCCCAATCTGGGCAGAATCATCAATCTATACCTAGCTGGTGTGATACCAGAGGTCATGAGTACTGCTGCAGGCAGCAAGATAAATCATATGAGGAAGATGGATCTAAGGATCTTTTCAAGATGGGACAGGGTGTTGTCCAAGGAAATGCTAACCCCAGAGAAGACAGTCACTAAGAAAGATACTCCTCCAAAGAAGAAAAGGAAGATAGCTCCTGTGGAACAAGTCTCCACAAGTAGTTCTGGAAGTGAAGAACAGGTTGTTTTCACTCCTGATGATCAAGAGGAAGAGCCAGTAGTGAAGACTCCTGCTGCTCAAGAGATTGCTGAGATCCAGGGGGAGCTGCCTCAAGCTAGCCCCATCCACAAGGATCAAAGCCAGGAGGATCCTCTAGTTATAGAAGAACCATCTACACTGGACAGTGAGCAAGCCACCACCATCATACAAGAGGTACTCACTAACCTAAATGCTTTAACATATCTTAAAGAAGATGTTGATTTGTCTGATGTTCCTCAGCAAACTCAGCTGCCTAGTCAAGCTCCAGATATTGTTATAAAAGACACATCTGCTGTACAAGAAGAGATTCCTGATCCAGTAGTTGAAGAGCAAAGAATGTCTCCAGCTTCTTCACCCCCTGAATTCACCATGGAAGATTTATTCCTCAATCTAGACCAACAAGATTTTGACCTGGACAAGGAAGCTGCTGGAAGAGATAATGCTGCTGCTGAGGGGGAGCAAGTGCAAGTTATGGAAGAGCCTGTGAGGCAAGAAAATGAGAAGGCTCCTGATGTGGAAGCTGAAAGACCTCAAAGCCCTAAGGAGAGGGTTGACATAGCCAGCACTTCTGCCTCTGAAGATGAGGAGAGTGCTAGGGCAAAGAAGAAGAAATTGTATGTCTTTAAAAGGAGAAGTCAGAGTTATAAGAAAGCTCTGCAATCTATAGCCCCACAGCCTATAGTTCAGCAAGCTCCAACTGCTGATTATAGTGCTTTAATGGTTGCACTACAGATAAAGTTGGATGAGCAAAGGCAGGCCATAGAGAAGTATGTAGATGAAGGGCAGAAATCACTTCAATTTGATCTGGCCCAGGAAATAAAGTCTATAAGGTTTGAAATGAACCTTAACAAAAAGGAAATGATTGATTGCTTCCACAAAGGTGGAAATGCAGTGGTGTATTTGACAACACACCAAGAGAAGATCAAAGAACAAGTGGATGATATAGCATTGAAACAAAGATATGTTCTTGAAAATCAGTTAAGAATGAATGACAATTTAACTGCCTCCCATAATACTATAGTCACTGAGTTGAAGAACAAGGCTGCTGAACCTTCTACATCTTCTGCTATATTTAAAGCTGACTTTGACAAAGCCTTTCAAGAGGAAATTTCTGCTGTAAAGACTGCAATCCAAGCCTCTCCAAAAGGTCATATCTGAACAACTTCAAAAGCTAAACCTTACTTTAAAGATGGAATCAGGTACTTGGATAGTCAAATCCGATTTCAAAAGGATGATGTCAGAGATCATATGGCTCGAGAAGTCATAAAGGGGGAGAGAGTACTAGTCAAGGCAAGCTCTGAACATGCTAAGTGGATATCAAATTTAATCAGGGCTACACTTGGATATCCTCCTCTGTGTGATGACCAAGATATTGCTGAATCAGGCATTAACCCTGCCTATCTTGGAGGTGAGCAACCAGAAGTAGCTCAGGTCATTTATCCACCTGCAGACTTTGAAATGATTCATGCTGAGGTACAGACCATGTACAGCCCATCTGGGGGCAAGGACAATGTCCATATTGAAAAGGTTGTTCAACCTATATCTGAAGCCATGCAAGAGGCTCTACAGAAAGAAGAAGAGACAAGGTTGTCCAAAAAGAGGTTTAGGGAACAAGCAGAACAAAGGCCAGACTTTGAACAGTGGAGCCCTACCTCTAGGAATATAATTTTAACTGCCTGGAAAGTTGCCAAGGACAATACTCATGATAGGAACAAATGGTTTTCTGAAGCAGAATGGAGAAAACATGAGATCAGGCAGGAAGCAATAGTTCAATACAGAAGGAAGGCTAAGATGGGAAAGCTACCTCCTACTGCAGTGGAGCCTAGCAAGTACTTCCTAAGCCATATCATTATTTTGAGAGGCAGAAGATCAAGGCAGAAGAACTTAAAAAGAAAGATCTAAAAGGCAAGAAGCCTGCTGATGCTGAAACTGTTGATGCCCCTGTCAAAGCTCAAGTCCAAGCTGACAAGGGAATAGTTATCAAGGAACCTGATCAGAAATAGATTAAGATTTTACTTGAAGATTATTTTGTAATCTTTTAAATGTAAAACAGTTTTGTAAACCACTGAAGATGTATAAGAAATGTAATAAATGTTAGAACAATATATGATAAATATATTTCATGATTGTTCTGTGAATGTGTCTATTTCTTGTTTGTTCTGAAATGATGAATGTGTATACATGTGTGAATTAATACATGTTTATGTTTACCCTGCTGAATATTACCTGCTTTACATCATTTTGTAATTTTTAATTATGAATGGTGTATATCATTGACTAAGGGTTATGACTTCTCCAAATAGGGGGAGATTGTTGGGTACATTGGTCAAATGTACCTGATTTGAAGAAGCCTCACCCAACTCAATGATATACATCATAATGTATTTGATGTATGTTGAGTTTACTTGTGCAGGATAAGTAATCACTGGACTGAAGCAAAAAGTTTCTAAGTCCATGTGTCGACACCCAGAGGGAAAGTGTCGACACTTAAGAAAGCTTTTGTCGACACCCAGACAAGCAGTGTCGACACTTGGAGTCATTGTGTCGACACCTGGGATGCAGAGTCGACACCAGACAGAAAGTGTCGACACTTGGAGCTGTGTCGACACTCAGTGAAGAAAAGTGCAGACAGAAAGTGTCGACACAAGGAGCTGTGTCGACACCCAGTGAAGCTATGTCGACACTCAGCAAAAGTCTGCAGAGACTAAGTTTAAAGTGTCGACACTCAGAACAATGTGTCGACACTCAACAGAAGAGTCAACACATTAAGTATGTGTCGACACCCAGCACAATGTGTCGACACACAACCAGAAGAGTCAACACATGAAGTAAGTGTCGACACCCAGCACAATGTGTCGACACTTAGCTAAAGACTCTACACTTGAAGAAAGTGTCGACACAAGGAGCTGTGTCGACACTTAGCAAAGATCAGAAAGATCAACAAAATTATTCTAAGTACAAGTGTCGACACTAAGGGAATGTGTCGACACTCAGCTGAAGTCTCAACAAGAAGAAGGTGTGTCGACACAAGGAGCTGTGTCGACACTCAGCAAGTATCAACATAGAAGACTATGTGTCGACACCAAGAAGTAGTGTCGACACTTGACAGATTCAACACAAGAAGATGTGTCGACACAAAGGTGATGTGTCGACACTTAGAAGAGTTCAGCAAAAGCTAGAAGAACAAGTACTTGTGTCGACACTCAATTTTAGTGTCGACACATGCAGAAGAAACTGTGTCGAGACATACAAGGAGTTGTGTCGACACCTTGTAGACTTGTGTCGACACTTACACAGCATGTGTCGACACTTGGTCTATAAGTGTCGACACTTAAAGACAGAAAGTCTCGACACTTTCAGACAGTTAGAGATTTTCAAGAAATGACTGGATGACTTGACAGCTGCCATTCCAGCCGGTCTACAACACCTGTTTAGAGATATCAGAAGTCAGTTATGGACCAGACCAGCCGGTTACCATGAAGAAGGCCTATAAATAGACACCTATAGTTTACAAAAACTGTTGTTCAAGTGGTTGACAAAGTGGATCACATTGTTGAAGAACAAGTTATAAAAGTGATACACAGAGTATCAAATCAAGAAGATCTTGCAGTCCAAGTGCAGATCTAAGAAGTTGGAGAGAGAGGGCTCCATCCAAGAAATCAGCCTCTGGAACTAGGCTGAGAAGAAGGATTCAGATTCATTCTGGATCTTAAGTGGCAGAGGTCAAGGAACTACTGCAGGAGGATTCAGTCTTATTCAGTTCTACTCAAGAAGCTTTGAAGAAAGCTAAGTCAGATTGAATCCAGCTGAGTTCTTCCAAGAACTCATCAAGAAACTCTCAATTCCCCTCTTTTATTTCTGAGTTGTAGAGTTAATATCTGTAATACATTTTTAACTTGTAGGATCCTTTGGATCTGAGTGAATTGTAAGCCTATATTTATAAAGGCTGAGGGTAGGGCTTGAGAGCCTGAGTGTAGGAGATTGAGATCTCTGAGTGTAGGCCTTGTTGGCTGAGTGTAGGCCTTGGTTGGCTGAGTGTAGGCCTTGGTTGGCTGAGTGTAGGCCTTGATTGACTGAGTGTAGGCTTTGGGATAAAGCTGAGTTGTAAGGCTTTGGGCCTGAGGTGTAGGAACCAATTTGGGTTCTGAGACAGTGGAGGAGTTTGGCCGAATCTAGTACACTGCTAGATAGGCGAAGGGGGAAAGTGGATATACCCATATCTTGGGGAACCACTATAAACCACTGTGTATGCTGTGCTGTGCTGTGATTGTTGCTGTGCATGCTGTGTGTTAGCTGTAATAAAATAGTTAGTATTCTGTGATATAACTGATTGCTGCCATTTAAGTTCAAAAAGGATTAGGTCACCTATTCACCCCCCCTCTAGGTGTTTAGGTACCATATCTTTCAAAGGTGTTACATGACATAATTATTGATATTGGTTGTAGCCGACAGAATAGGCGTCTTGTGGTACAGGTTAGCCCGTGTGTTAATGTTACCGCAAGGAGACTGTTCTGGGCATAAGACCCCCTTCGTGCTGTGTTTTGGTATCCGGGAGGGGGGTCTTACACATATCTTGTGACAAAAATGAAATGACATGAATATATAACCTATAGTTTAAATATTATTCAGCACGAATCTTGACGCATGATGGATGACATCTGGTCATCGTCTACCTCCAGCTGACGGCCAGGATCATCCCGACCTGGAGCCACTTCCCAGCCTAATTCCCGGCCATCCAGCCACCTCCCTGGCCGGCCACCGCTCCCACCACCTCCGTCGAGGTAGTGGCTTCGCCAGGCGGCGGCACAGCCCCGGAGGGGCCTTTTCCGGAGATACCGACAAGAGGAAATTTCCCAAAAAACCACGAAATTGAAAGCCTGGATCTGGCTAAATTGAGCCCGATCTTCATTCTAACTGAAACCTAAGATCTACCCAAAGAGTAAGTAGAGGAGGACCTTTGTAGTGGTCTGGAGTCGCGTCGATCGTCGGGTCGTCATGGTGGTGGTGGCGCCGCTCGGGTTTCTGCAACTACACAGTGGAAGGGCTCGAATTCTTTAGGTAAATGGTGGGGGAAAACTCCTATCAGGCCACTGATGGTGTTTAAAGCCTCAGTTAGGGAGGGGAGAGGCCAAGTCATCAATGTCCATTAATGGACATTGAAAGCTCGGCTCGACCATGGTGGTTCTCCTCCCCTAGCCACTGCTATGGCCGGGAAAACCCTTGGCCTCCTCTTAACTGACCAGGGGAGATGATTCTAGTAAGAGGAGAGGTTTCTTGACCTTCCTAGCCATGAATGGCCCCTCCCTTCATTTTCTCTCTCCTCCATTAAAGGGAGAAAATGAAGTTTCCTCTCTCCTAGTCATCAAGGCTGACTTGGTCAACCCTTTTAGGCTATTTACAGTCCACAAATTCATATCATCACATAATTAAGAGTTTGTTAGCCCAAATGAAAGAGGGCTTGAGCTTGGGTTAGCCCATTTGGGCTAAGTTGACCTAAATTGGACAAAGGTTGACCTTGGTCCTTTTGACCCCTTCTGGGTTAACCCCAATGGGTCCTTAGTGTCCCATTGGCCTCCCCTAGGGTCTAGGTAGGGCTAGGTAGGGTTGTCTTGGCACTTTGGGGGTCACTTGACACTTAGGAAGGGTACTTTGACCAAGTTAGGGCTAGAGCTGACTTTGGTCAACATGACCATTTGGGTTGACCCCAAGGTGTCCTTGGTGACCCATTGGCTTCCCCTAAGGTCTATGAAGGGTTTTGTAGGGTTAACTTTGCACCCTGAAGGTCACTTGCCCCTTAGTTAGGGCACTTTGACCACTTTAGGGCTAGGGTTGACTTGAGTCAACTCAGGCTTTAGAGTCGATCCCAATGGATCTTTGGTGACCCATTGACCCCACTTTAGGTCTAGGAAGACATTGGTAGGGTTGGTTGGGCTTATTAGGGGCACATTGCCCATAGTTAGGGCATCTTGCCCAATTTAGGCCTAGGATGGTCCTAGGTAAACTTGGCCACCTTGGGTTGACTCCAATGGACCCTTAAGGCTTTTCAATAGATTGGTGAGGTTATGGTGGGGTCTTGGAGTCATGGTGAAGCCCCTTGATCATCCCAACCTAGTATTTAGAAATCTACTATTTGCAGACCATAGTGATCCCACCCACATTCCTAAGTCTACTGGGTCTTCTTGGGCTTCCTAGGGTTTGTCATGACCTAGTCATGACAAAACCACTCCTAGGGGGTCTAGTTGTCCAAGAGATGTTACATTTTCCGCGCTAAAATCATATTGCCAACCGTCTAACTCTACTTTAACTGTTTGCCCACTTGTCCCGCCCTTGAGCTGAGACTGTTTAATTCGTCCTGACAAAAAGAGTGCCGAGCAGCCCACAATAATGGTTATACATATATATTTTATAAGCTTTTATTCTTTATTATAACAGTTCAATCAAACTTTGAATTTTTGATCTCACAAATTTGTTATACGTCTTGTTCTTAAAATCTTGGTCTCAATGATAAATACTAAATACTCTAATAAAATCACACGAGAATTGTACCACATTAAAAATTAATTTACGGTAAATATGGAAATCTGAGACAAATCAGATCCTGATTTAGACATTTCAGGCTCTACCTCGCGAAATATCATCAAATCAATTCTCAACTGTTCATATTGTCCTCTCTTCGCTGCAATTCGTTCGTCTCTCGACTTGAAGTGATTCTGTTTTTTTGCCCAGAGCCCTAATCCTACGGCCGTGGCGCAACATTTTCGGCGGCGGCATTAGGACGATGGTTTCTTCTAGTGTCTTAGCGTCGATTAGACGGTGAATTATTATTATTATTATTTTTTATAAACAACAGTAATTATGTTTTAATGTAAAATTTTAATGTTAAATTAAACTTGAAAAATAACACATAATTTAATTAATATTGATATTCGAATATATATAATACAGATAATAAATACATTACAAATTATTCACGGTCTCTATCTCTCCCCCTTCCTGGCTTGCCCGCTCGCTACTTCTGCACAAGGATATGTCTCCTCTTCTTTATCTCCTCTGTTGTTTCACTAACCCTCTCCCTCTTCCTCTGCTCGCTCTCGTTGTTTCTGTCACCATTCTTGTTGTTGGCAAGCCAACACCAACTTGGAGCCGCCTCGATCCTTGCGAATTTCATCCGCAAAATTGCCGGGCTTCGACGATCGATGAATATCAAAGATCGGATTATCTGAGGGTTTTTGTGGAGCAGTAAGAGTTAGAAGGAGGAAAAGTGGGCCTGTTCATCTCGTGACAGGAGGATGGACGCATGGAGTAGACATGGGTGCTGTAGAATGGTTTCATGTGCTTGCAGCTGAGGCAAACAAAATTGATTGGAGCGGATCCGTGAGTCCTTAATCCAGATTCCCGTCTTTATCTTATGTTCTAATAGGCAGTTTGAAGGGAGCAATTTTTAGGTACACGTGGGTACGTAGAGGTAGGTGCAATGCATTTTTAGGCATCGGATTTGAGATCCGACCGCCGGCATTAAAGAGAGAAAAAAACATTTAAAAATAATTAGAAATTTTTGTTGATTGGACGGCTCGCAATGCATCGCGGGCACCATTCTCCACATACCCGCGTGTATGTAAAAATTTTCGGTTTGAAGGCTAGGATAGATTTTTTATTTTTTGATTTGATTGTTGGGATCAATTTTTAAATTTGAAAATTATTAATCTTATAATTTTTTTATGTTTATATTTGTATTTAAGTTCTCATGCATTACTTAATTGTTGCTTTTCAACTGGATATTATTCGGAAGACTTGACTGGGTTAATTTCAGCGGATCTCACCCGTGGTCAATGTCACGCCCCAAGTCATGTCTGTGACTTTGAGACGTGTAATTTTAAATGACGTGAAATGCAGCTCTGGAATATTTGGAAGCAGACACGGTCGTGACAATGGTCACGCCCCCATGTCATGTCCGTGATAATGGTCACGCCCCCATGTCATGTCCGTGATAATGATCACGCCCCCATGTCACGCCCGTAGCTGTGTGTGTACTTTGACTTTTCCTAGATTTTCTTAGATTTTTTTTCCGATCAGTTTTTGTCTGCTCCAAATAGTTAATTGTAACGCAAATTAACCTGAAAGTAGAAAAGAAATAAATATGAAATTTAATTAATAAAATAAAACTATAAAGTAATTAATTATTAAATAATGATTAAACTGGCACATTTTCCGAAGGCGATTGATATCCGCACTATTTTTGGATATTCGCACTACGTTTAATAATTTTCCGCGCCTTTTGAAATACTCCTTGTATACATTTTTAGGAAAAGTGTTCAACACGAAAGTTGTAGATCTCGACGAGATCTACAACTTTCGTGTTGAACAATTTTCCTAAAAATGCATGACGTATTTCTAAAAGACGCGAAATCTGAGCGTATTTCCTAATGTACGTCTTGTACATGCATTTTTAGGAAAAGTGTTCAACACGAAAGTTGTAGATCTCGTCGAGATCTATAACTTTCGTGTTGAACACTTTTCCTAAAAATGCATATACAAGAAGTATTTTCAAAAGACGCGAAAAATTAGAATTAAATGTAGTGCGAATCCAAAATTGTAGTGCGGATATCCCTTTCCGAATACACTCCATCTCCTTCGACGCGCTGGACATTTCAACCTAGGCTTTCCTCTCCTACTCGCATCTCATCTGGCGCCATAACTCTGGATTCCCCGCACTGCTCATCTTCCTCGCTCGCTCGCCGACCGATATCCACGCTCGGTGCTCTCCTCTGGCCGGCCCTCACACATCGCGCTCCGAACACCTTTCAACACGCGCCCCCATCTCCTCACCGGACGAAGGCCGCCGCTCGGAATACCTTCCAACGAACGACGATTGGGACGACGAAGGCAGCCGTTTAGAACTTCTGCTTACGGATGCTGATCCTCAGGAGTTCCAACGTCTAGCAACAGCCGCCTGCAGTGTAACTCCTCAGTTGTTCGCCCAAGTCGACGACATCCCTCGACTCCTAATAACAGTCGTCCTCCCCAGGTACTCGCGACTACTTCCACTGTTCGAATCCCCCCTTCCTGCTTCTACCGTATTCCGACATTTTAATACTTCAATCTATCCTTTCATCTGTAGGGTTTCACTTCCGAATCTCTTGAGCCGAATCTTCTCGGAGGGGTCAGATGGATAGATCTGTTTTTTTGTCCAAGAGGGGTTTCTCACTTGGATTCGTAATGGGGATTGAAGACGGTTCAATAAGTTCAATGGACAGCAGACTGTAAATTAGGATTCATAGCTTACGCGTATCGAAGGAGCCTGCACGAAAGTCTCGAGGGTTTTTTCTCCAAATCTCTCTCCAGCGGCTCCCTTAATTACATGGAGGTAGGCGAAGTAATATCCTATTTCTTATTGTACCCTTCCTTATTAACCACTCTTTAATCAGTTTTCAATGCACTTTGGGTATTTGGATAATTCATTATACCCAAAATCAAAGCTAATTTTCATAATCATTTTGATGCATGTGCTTTTGGATACCATCAATGTGCACTTTTGGAGAGCTAATTTAGTTAATCATTAAGCAAGTTCTTTTAGGAATTATTTTAGTACAAATTATTTCCATTTTCTAGACACTTTCAAACTCCGAGAATATCTAATGATCAGTGAAAACCTCCCTCCTCGAGGTGAGGACATTTGGGGATGTCTTATGACCAGGTTTCCACATAGTACTTCTATTGAGATTTTTACTCCTAACTCTGGCTTCTATTAACTTCTTATTCTCTGTGTTTGGTAAAATTTCGATGTGTTCCTACTTTTTAATAAGGGTTGTATATCACCGTCAACAAACAAAATTCCAAGATTTTCCTATTTACAAGAGTTTTCAAGTGGTATTTAAAGATTTGAAAATCCTTAATTGTTTCCTTATTTTTTTGAACTTTGGTCTTAATAATATTTTTGGAATTGCAACCTCAGGTCAGTTTTATCATGTATTGTAGTTCTGATTGTTTTTATCCAATTACAACATCTTTTTAAATTGCACCTATTAAACACATGATGATAGGCGAATTCATACTCCGTGGCGCTAACAAGAAACTCCAATGTAATGTTCACAATTTTTTTTAGTATGTTCAACCAGTGGATGTAATTGCATCATCAACTTAGCTTCGCTTCCCTGTCACCGATTTCGCCTCTATGAAATTGTATGGCTTTTGTTTTGGTTGGTTGAATAGTTGTGAGTTGTGTGATTTTTATTTTTGTGGGTTGAATACAGTTCTATGTCTCAAAATGTGCATAAAACATGTTTTATTTGCGAAGTTTCTCTATGCCATACTCAATTTCACTTTGAGTACGGGGAAGTCTGCAGGGAGGAATTCATTTGGGCGTATTACCGTTTTTCACCGCGGGGGTTGATCAAAGCAATTGCAGCGAATAATTGACCTAAAACGAAGCACTTCTTCTATGGGCATTGTAGAAAGGATCAAATATGACCCTAATCGTTCTTCTCGGATCACTCTAGTACGATGGATCGAGGGGGTGCCGTTATGTCACCAGAGGAAATGCAACACGGACACGGTAAAATTTGTCTGATTTGTCTCCAATTGTTGGAGTCCTAGGAATGGTAAAAATTGGATTCCATTGTCCTAGGAATGGTAAAAATTGGATTCCATTGTCAACTGCTCCTATCAGAAATAGGATTGACTACGGATTCGAGCCATAGCACATGGTTTCCGTACGATTTTCCCGATCTAAATCGAACAAGTTTTACATGAAGATTTTTTTTAAGCATGCTCTATTCGAGACATGAGTCCGTTTGGAAATCGTCCGCCCTGTGCGCACCCCCCGAGTATAGAATTCAACAGGAATCACACAAGGTAGATTGATAGAAACCTCTGATAAAATACCCACCAGTACCCGTAACCCAACAAAGAAAGTACATTACATAGTCCGTTTTAGGGATTGGGTTCGAGCCGTGTGAGTAGGAAGTTTGAAAAATTAGATATGAATCTAGAAAAGTTGTAAAAGTGCATCATGATCAAAAGGCCGTAAAGAAGACCTATGCATCAGTGTACTGTCATGATGACTTTCTCGATTTTCTTGACGGCTTGAAGGCTAATTGAACCAATTGTGTGTAAAAAACAATCAATGAAAACAATATTTTTTCACAACTTTTCTAGATTCGATGGTATTCTCGTGCTTAAACGCCTAGCATATCATCACAAGAACCACAAACTCAAACCACTATTGAGGAACAATATGCTCTTGAAACTTAGCTAAATTCTGATATCCACATAGCCTGGAAACAAAACCGAGAGGGGGCCTGTGAAGCTGTTCGAACTGAAAAATCAGTGGAATGAAAATTTTGAAAACCGCCGCTTTCATATGACAAAGAATTCCGAATGGAATAATTTTGTGCTATGGCTCTGGTCACGGACAAAAAAGATGGTCTTCTTTTGCGATCGTTTTGATCAGTAACCTCGGTTGGATCCACATTACGGAGTTTACAACGAAAAGGCAGAAGCACTCAAAATGACTAGCTGGGAGAAGTAATGGCCGAAGGTAAGTTTTGTTTCCGTTCCCCACACTGCTAAAAAACAAAAAAATGTTTTTCCTTTTTTTTTTTTCATTTGATCACCCGAGATAGAATCAACCAAAACCGCCCCGTGGGATTCCACGAAGAATGTGAGAGACCTAACTCATATTGATTCAGATCAAAATTCTGAGAAAGTGATCGCCCAAACCAATCATAAAGAAGATGGGTTTGCTTCAGATTTATTGGACTTTCGTTGTTCTTTCTTATTGCTGTAAAGTTCCATTTCTGCTCTCCAACGACCAAAATCTTAGATTTCTTGGATTCCGCTTTCATTTCACTCAGCAAACATTCTGGCAAACCGTCGGGTATTGTCTTTTTCAATGTTTATTCAATTACTCTTTTCCTCGCAAACGCAATGTGGGCATTAGGTTGAAGTTTCATTTTCCCAGAATGTATTCTCATTTTTGGCCTAATTCTTCTTCTGATGATCGAGCATTAGCAGAGTGGTAAACTTCGCAGCAGGGCTCATTACTAATTGATTGTTTCTGTTTTCCTTTCCCTTAGCGCGAAGATCTTTCACTTCGGAATCCCAAATCATTCTTTTAGGAGTCAGTACATAAAGATTTAAGGTCATTTATTTCATTTGCTCTCCTCTTCTAAGTTGTATCAAATTAAACCACATGCTCCACCGCTTGTGCAGGCCCCCACCAATTCTTTTGAGTTTCGGTCTTGCGACCGTACTCCCCAGGCGAAGTGTTTCAAACGTTACTGGGCCCCTGATCCATGTAGACCACGGGCGAACACTCCCGCCAATCCTGTTCGCTCCCCATGCTTTCACATATTTCTACCGGTTTTCCAAATTAAGACCGCGGGGGAATACCAATTTGGATAGAAAATATTTTGATTGTAGAACTCTTTCTATTTCTTTTGGAAAAAATATTGAGATCTGGACCAATGCTGATATTCACATAAAGATTCATAAAAAGACTAAGGCTGAAATTAATATTAATAAAAGGAATATGATTCATTAATAGATGTGTTTGATTGTTTATAATCTGCGTTTATAACAATTATTATATGTTAGATTGTTATGTGGTTGATTAAAATCTATCAGTTCTTATGTGGTTGACCACAAAAAACAATTGTTGCGTTTGATTGTTATATGGTTTGTCACATATTTAGGATTTTTAAAACTCTTTTGGGAATTAGTTATTTTGGTTTCTCCTATTTTTATACATGTATGTATACAAGTGCGCTCGGGTCGAATGTATTAGTTAGTTTGGTTTCCACTGTTTGTGTTGTTTGGTCATAATCTGTGTTGATTGTAATCACAACTGCATGTCCGTCAAATTTAGATGCCAACGACTGCCCAGCTACAAGTACGTGCTGAACGAAGACGCGAGCTTCGCCATCTACATGCAGCAAACACCACCGGCTTGCCACCGGGAACATATCGCCCAAGAGAAAAGCCATAAATGTATGCATCATCTCAAGACCGACGTGACACAACAAATACTCGAAGAAGAGAAGCATGACAACTGCAACGACTCATGTAAACAACCACTACAATAGAGAATCTCCCCGAACAACAACAAACAAATAACATGCTGACAAGAAATCCCACAACACCTTATGTTCAAGAGCCACCTACTCCACATACATCAACAGGTCTAACTCGGTCCCAAATCAATCCCATCTATTCAATTTCTTTACACATGTAACTCTCACAACGAGAATTACATTAAAGACATAAAACTCTCGCCATTTTGCAGGCGTTGTAATCCCTCAAAGGGCGCCAACCAAAACACAACGACTACAGCGTGGACAATCAAGTACTACACATCCCCGTAGAGACCGTTCCACAATCCCCCTGGTATTAAACTTTAATGAGGAGTAAGTACAAAAAAAGTAAACATACTTCAACAAGGTTTTCAAAATCTTTAACCTTACATGTTCTTCAAAACTACTAGGTTCACTACAACAGAACTTGATGCTCCGTCAAGCAAACATACAAACACAAATTGAACGAAGAAATGCACGTCTACAAGAACAAAAAATTACAAATGAAGTCGATGTAGAGATGTCTACGGGACCGTCTACCCTTCTTGGTAGTTTCCCTTATGACTGTGCAATTTCAACATTTGGATCTATTTATCACAATTGTTGCACATATATTATCAATCAAACTTGATGGAAAACCACCTTTAATAACTTAGGGTTCTACCTTATTTATAAAGTAATTCTATTTAATAACTTTACAGGTAATGTGAGATGTATAACAATCTTACCATCATCTTTTATTGGAAGTCCCAGAGATATGTACCAAAGCTATCAGGATGCTATGACAGTTGTGCGCAATTTTGGCAAGTCAGATATTTTCCTAACAATGACGTGCAATCTTTCGTGACCGGAGATAATCAATGAGCTTTCTACTGGACAAACGCATCAAGATCGCCAAATTTAATCTCCAGATTTTTTCATGCAAAACTAGAATGTTTAAAGGACGACATTTTCTACAAAGGCTTTCTTAGTAGAGTGGTTGCTCACGTTCATGTTGTCGAGTTTCAAAAGCGTGGACTATCACATACACATATGCTATTTATTTTCAACGAACATGATATGCTCAATAGTTCAGACGACTATGACGGGGACGTAAGATTAGAAATACCGATAGAAATCGAAGAATCCGAGCTATACAATGCAGTACTTAAACATATGATCAGTGTTGTAGATGTCGGCCCACATAAAGGTTTTGGGGGTAAAACGCCACGACATCGATATTTTAAGTAAATATGTCGTTTTTGAAAATATCACCTGATTTATCTGTTTAACCCGATATATCAGGCTATATTTCGCGACCAATATATCGTTGAGAGTATTACATTTTTTTTTCATTTTTTGAAGAGACAAATACTGGTTACGGTGTTATCTTGTGACCTTGAGGTCACGGGTTCGAGTCCTGGAAGCAGCCTTTTGCATAAATCTAGGGTAAAGTTTGCCTACATTTCACCCTTGTGGTGGGATCCTTCCTTGGACCCTTGCTGCGCAGGGTGCTTTGTACACCGAGTTGTCCCTTTTGAGGAGACCAAATAGAAACAATTTATTTTGTGCATCTCTCTAAGTCTACTATCGACTATTTTCTCATCTAACTCTCATTTGGTGATCTTTATCTCGTTTATTGCAGTCGGCGGCTCTTTATTATGTAATTTATAAATATGCACAACTTGTATATATGTTTATTGTGTAATTTATAAACATATATTATGTATATAATCATACATCTTTATAAAAACTATGTAATATATATGAATAAATTTATTTAAATATTAAAATCCGACATTGTAAAATATCCCCGATATATCTCCCGCAATCCGACATCCGACATTTCATACTCAAACCAACATGAACCCGACATCCGACATCTACAACCTTGCATATGATACACGGACCATGTGGACGATTGAGACCGAACGCACAATGTATGAAAAATAATGTTTGCAAAAAGGTATCCCAAAACCTTTCATTGAAAGCACAACACACGAAATTGATTCGTACTCCCTATACCGTCGTCGGGAAGATGACAAGAGAATAACACTGGGTCGTGATGACAACTTGGTAATCGATAATGGCTGGGTCGTTCCGTACAACCCATGACTTCAACTCAAATATGATTGTCATATAAATGTGGAAATATGCAGTAACATTAAGAGCATCAAATACCTATACAAGTATGTATACAAGGGTCCCGACTGGATTGCATTCGAAGTACGCTCGGGTCAGAACCATGACGAAGTAAGTAAATACGTCGACGGATGTTGGATTTGCCCTCCCGAAGCTTCATGAAAGTTGTTCAAATATCATATGTATCAAACATATCCTTCAGTTGTTAGATTACAAATACATTTATCGAATCAACATCAAGTTAGATTTCAGGCTAATCAGTCTGTCTCCATTGTGCTCGCTGATGAACGTAATTCACCAACAATGTTAACAGAGTTCTTCAAAGTATACAATGATGAGTTAGAATCCGCACAATATTTATATGTAGACTTCGCAAGACACTACCAATGACTTACTCCAACAAGGAAATGGATAAAAAGACGCAAGAATCGAATAGTCATTAGTCGCATTTATGCCGTATCACCAACAGAGGGTGAACAGTTCTACTTACGTCTTCTACTGAATCACATTCCAGCACCAACATCATTTGATAAACTATACACTGCCCATGGGCATCGTTGTGCAACATTCAAAAAAGCTCATGAGAAGCAAGGGTTGCTTGAATAAGACAATAACATTAGAGAATGTCTAACTGAAGCCAGAAATTTTAGAATGCCTTCTGCATTACGAAGATTATTTGCAACAATATTCTTGTATTGTCAGCCGACCGGGGTCATAACACTGAGAAGAAAATCATATGGAAATGATCGAAGATTACGGTAGCACCAACACTTCAAACAGTAATCTCTTAACTAACAGATTACTTTGGGAGCTAAACAACATTTTCGAACAATATAATAAAAACATTAAAGATTTTGACTTGCCAAGGTTAAACGATGACAAACAATATTCAGTAGACTTATCGGGTTTGATTGACAACGAACTTTCAATTTTAATATTCGATGCAGATTTAGATTCGACAACACTCCTGAATAATGGACAACAAATTGCGTACAACACCATATGCAGCAGTATAGCAGAAGGAAACAGAGCTATTTTTTCGTTGACGGTCCTGGTGGAACCGGTAAAACGTTCCTCTGCCGATCTATATTAACAACTTTCCGTAAATAAGACACATTATTATAGGCTTTATAGCTACTGCAACTTCTGGTATAGCGAAAAATTTACTTCCAGGTGGCTGCACTGCACACTCTCGATTCAAAGTACTAATTAAACTCGAAAACGTACTAAATTGTAGTTTCAGTAAACAATCAGATATGTGCAAACTGGTCGAACTTGCATCTGCAATTATCTGAGACGAGGCACCTATGACAAACAAGAAAACTTTCGATATTCTAGACCGTACATTGCGAGATGTGCCAGGAAACAACAAACCTTTTGGGAGAATGGTTCTTATAATGAGGGGTGATTTCAGACAGGGTACACCCGTCGCTGTGAATGATACAAGACTGGAAATAATTAGGTCAAGAATCGTTGAGTATTTTTTATGGCAAGAAGTGAGGTTGCTTAAACTAAAAGAAAATATGGGAGCACACGATGACATCTATTTTACATAATACTTACTCACGGTTGGAAATGACAAGGAGCCAACAATAGAAAATGATATGATTCGGCTTCTTGAGTCAATTGTTATGCCTTGGGAAGGAGAACATTCAGTTAATGATTTAATAAATTTTTTTCCCTAATATGCAAACGTACAATATCAACAGTATCGATGTCGGGTACATGAAGACAAGAACCCTGATAACTCCATTGAATGAAGATGTTAACAAACTGAATGGAAAATGCATGTTTATGTTCCCGGGGGATAGCACAACTTACTATTCTTTTGACTCTGTCTCTGATGATAACCATAACTTATATCTCCCAGAATTCTTAAACTCAATTAATCCCGGAAATCTACCCCCGCACAAACTAATATTTAAGCGTGGCTGCCCCATTATGCTGCTTCGAAATATAGATCCAAAAATTGGATTGTGCAACGACACTAGACTAATTTGTCGTAGATTTGGAAGAAATATCATTGAGGCAAATATATTGGTAGGATATTTCAAGGGTCTAAGCGTTTCTATTCTATGCATACCACTTAAGAGTGCAAAAGATTATAAGATGTCGTTTGAACTAATTAGAAAATAATTTCCTGTCAGATTGAGTTTCGCTTTAACAATTAACAAGTCTCAGGAACAGACAATAGAGAATGTCGGGATCTATCTTCCAAATCATGACCAATTGTACGTTGCTTTATCTCGAGGGGTTTTAGCACATATCACAAGAGTATTAGTCAAAAACTATGTTATCGAGGGTTATGAAGGTGTGTTCACTAGAAACATGATATTTAGAGAAATATTTGATCGGGTTGACTCTACAACGATGAAAAGCACAGTATGACATCAACTACAATTAAATTTTATTTCATAAACAAGAACTATTTCAATTAGTTAAGGAATAAAATAATGATTTATTTTCATTGCTCACTGCAGAATCATGACGTTGATTGTTTTTAGCTATATTTCCAAGGTCCCGCTGCACTCGATCTCAAGCTGCCCCTGATTGGACAATGCACTAGGTACTATAAAGTTTTGATATTCTGTATCATTATAATTTTGTTTTTTGCAGAACGAACGAAATTTAAAATTATTATTAATTTTGATAAATCTCTATTTTGCAGATCATACGTTTTGTTATATGATTAAGAAACCACACTCTATTTGCGTTAAAAGTGATGAATATCTATTGTGTTATATGTTCAGGTAAGGTTCAAGTTTGTTTTTGTTAATGTGATTTAGAATGAGTTTATATTGTTATAACAACATCATAGTTTTATTCAATTCAGAAACTCCATCGTCAATGCCATTTTCTATATAACCAAACATTTGTTGATACCAATTTATAGTTGAAAGTCATTCTTAGATGGTTATCGTTGCCCACGACCAATGTCGCCTCCCACAAAAAATGTCGCCGACCACAAAATTTGTCACCGCCCACGAAAAATGCCGCTCCCACGACAATTGACGCTCCCACGACATTTGACTCTCCCACGACAATTGCCGCTCACACGACAATTGCCGCTCCCACGACCAATGCCTCCCCCATCGCAAATGTCGCACCCATGAAAAATGTCGCACCTACGACAAATGCCGCACCCACGACAAATGCCGCACCCACGACAAATATTGGACCCACGACAAATATCGGACCCACGACAAATGCGGCACCCATGACAAATGCCGCTCCCACGACAGGTGCCGCCCCCACGACAGGTGCCGCCCCCACGACAGGTGCCGCCCCCACGACAGGTGCCGCCCCCACGACAGGTGCCGCCCGCATGACAAATGTCGCACCCTCGACATATGTTGCACCCACGACAAATGCCCCCCGGGCCGAAGTCCCATGCCTGTCACTCGTATATTTTATATGCTTTTATTAATTATTATAACAGTTCAAGCAGATTTTGAATTTTTGATCTCACAAATCGTTATCCGCCTTGTTCTTAAAATCTTGGCCTCAATGATAAATACTAAATACTCTAATAAAATAACACGAGAATTTTACCACATTAAAAATCATTTTACGGTATATATGGAAATCCGAGACAAATCAGATCCCGCTTGAGACATTTCAGGCTCTACCTCACAGATTATCATCAAATCAAATCTCAACCATTCATTTTGTCCTCTCTTCGCTGCAATTCGTTCGGCTCTCAACTTGATATGATTCTGTCTTTTTGCCCGGAGCCCTAATCTGACGGCCATGGCGCGGCCTTTCCGGTTGCGACATCACGACGATGGTTTCTTCTATAACGTTTTAACGTCCACTAGACAGTGAATTATTATGATGCAGTGGTCCATAGCCTCCCCGCTCTGGACTTTTTTGATGCAGTGGTCCGGAGCCGCCCGCTCTGGTTCTACATCAGAGGAACACGTCTGGTCCAACCACCGGGCTGCAACCCAAGCACCCCACCCATGACCGCACATATTCTCAGCGCGGCGGGATGTTGAGGCGGAGTCTCGAACCCAACCCCTTGATAAATTCATTTCCTAACAGGGACTATCACCAACTGAGTTGCACCAGACGTGTTCCTCTGGTGCAGAACCAGAGCGGGCGGCTTCGGACCACCGCATCATATTATTATTATTTTTTATAAACAACATTCATTATGTTTCAATCTACAATTTAAATCTTAAATTAAACTTGAAAAATAACACAATTTAATTTATATTGATATTCAAATATATATAATACAAATAATAAACACATTACAAATTATTCACCGTCTCTGTCTCTCCCCCTTCCTGGCTTGCCCGCTAGCTACTTCTTCTGCACAAGGATAGGTCTCTTCTTTATCTCCTATGTTGTTTCACTAACACCCCTCTCTCTCTTCCTCTGCTTTCTCTCGCTGTTTCTGTCACCGTTCTCGTTGTTGGCAAGCCAACACCAACTTGGAGTCGCCTCGATCCTTGCAAATTTCATCTGCAAAATGGCCGGGCTCTGGCGATCGATGAATATCGGAGATTGGATTATCTGAGGGTTTTGTGGAGCAGTAAGAGTTAGAAGGAGGAAAAGTGGGCCTGTTCATCTTGTGATAGGAGGATGGGCGCATGGAGCAGACTAGGGAGTTGTAGAATGGTTTCATGTGCTTGTAGCTGAGGCAGACAAAATTGATTGGAGCGGATCCATGAGTCCTCAATCCAGATTCCCGTCTGTCTTATGTTCTGATCGGCGGGTTTGAAGGTGAGAAGAGATTTTTTATTTTTTGATTTGGCAGTTGGGATTAGATTTTTAGATTTTGATTTTTTTTTGAATTTTATAAATTTTTTATGTTTGTATTTGTATTTAATTTCTCATGCATTAGTTAATTTTTGCTTTTCACCTGGATATTCTTAGGGAGACTTGACTGAGTTAATTTTGGTAGTAGGGTTCTTATTCCTTTTCTTCTTCTTCTTATTTACTATCTTGTTATTTGCTCTGCAGATGTTTGGGGTTTTGAATCCCGTCTTTCAATTTGAGCTTTTTCTCCTGTAATTTCAAGGGGATAGAATCCATTTTAACCCTTCAGGAAGCATGTGTGTATCTGTATTTGGATTATGATTTTGTTGAGTATGATGAGAGGCTTCTTTTTTCGTGCATCCTCTTTTGTTGCTGAATGGAACTGCCTATCTGCTTTGATCTGATATGAATGATTCTCCATTGATGGTATCAGTGAAGGTTTGAGTAACCAAACATGACTCCCGAAGCTCTTTCCACTAATACTCAGAAGCTAACTACCAATGATGCTCTGTCCTACTTGAAAGCTGTCAAAGATATCTTTCAGGATAAGGTGGAGAAATATGATGAGTTTCTCGAAGTCATGAAGGATTTTAAGAGCCAAAGGTCAGCCCTCAGCACAGCTATGTTTTCTTGAAGTTCTCTTGTTGGTATTTGTCTTGATGTTTATCTCTGAATTTGTCTGGTTGATCACAGGATCGATACTAGTGGAGTAATAATGAGGGTGAAAGAACTTTTCAAGGGCCATCGCAGCCTAATCTTAGGTTTCAATACCTTCTTGCCTAGTGGTTATGAGATAAAACTTCCAGAGGAGAAGAAGCCGGTTGAGTTTGAGGAAGCTATTAGCTTTGTGAACAAAATAAAGGTGATTGTATAAAGTGATGTGTCGGATTTAGTTTGGGGGGGGGGGTTATGGTTTAATCTGAGTGCTTTGATTTCTGCAGAATCGATTCCAGAATGAAGAAAGTATTTACAAGGCATTCTTAGATATTCTAAATATGTATAGGCGAGAGAATAAGTCCATTCAAGATGTTTATCAAGAGGTGCTAAGTTTTATTATGCTATGGCTTTTTGCATGAACATTTTCTGGTGACATTTAAATTATCGTGTTTTCATTGTAGGTTGCAGTGCTTTTCCAGACTCATCATGATTTACTTGACGAATTTAAGCATTTTTTACCTAATACCTCAATAACAATTGATCCCCAACATCCAACTTCTGTCAGACCATTTGGAAGGCGTGATGACAGGAGCCCTCTCATGCCTTATATGAGGCATCCTCAAATGGTATAAATATATATGAAATTAACTATTACTGTGCTCTCTGATATTTATATTTTATTTTTCATTGAAATTGTGTTTTATGCTAGTTTTTTTGTCATATCGGTTACGTCCACCACTTACAGTTCTAATTGAAATTGAAATTGAAATCCTCCTTGCCAGTTTTTTCCCACCAATTTAGTTGACCCAATTTAGATCGTATTGGCTGAGGTTCTATTTATGTTAGAACCATTACATTACTGACAAGTGGAGTGACAAATAAGGTTGTAAATATCGGATGGTGGCGACATATCAGATTAAGTTTTTCATTGTTTGATGTCGGAAGTCAGAGACATGCCGATAATATTTTAAAATGTCGAATTTTCATATCTTGTAAATAATTTTTTTTTAATGCATATTAAGTATAATTATGTGTTCTAAAACTAAAAAAAATAACATAACAAGTACACGAACAATGAACAATGAGTCATGTATATTCCAAAATAAACTCTAATATTATTTAAAATAAAATGTTTTTAATAAGTACAAATCGGTATATTGAAAAATATATTTAATATTATATCAAAATTTTATTTTGATGACATTAAGTTTTATAGACACAACAACAACAACACTCAAGCCTTTATCCCACTATGGTGGGGTCGGCGCATTAAGTTTTATAGAAAATAATAAAAAATTAAAGCTAAATATTTTGATCGATTATAAATCTTTTCAAACTTAATAAATTATGTTAAAATCATACAAATAACAACTAATAAATGTGTTGAATCGTTTCACATTTTTGTTATAAGAAATAAGAAAAAAATAATTTGAAATAATTATATAAATTGATTATAATAATAACACAATGAAATAATATACTTAATTGTTTTAAGAATATATATATATATATATATATTAAACATATACTACTAGTCTGTTAAAAAAATATAAAATATAAAGTTGGCGATATTTTCAAAAGTCCCGTTGGACGATATATAAAAAAAGTCGGATATATCGGACAATATTTTACCAAAAACAATCTATTTTTTTAGAAGAAATGACATTTTATCCTAAAAAATAACATATCGGACATTTAAAACAATGGTGACAAATGAAGTGTTAGGGCAACCATTGTGGGAAATTGAGAAAATTGTTTATATGATGATATGATCTCCGTTTAAGAGCTATTTAGAATAGAAAACGATTTAACTGTTCGATAAAACAACGGTGCAGTGACGGTTTCAATCCGAATAATTGTAATGCCCTCGTACAGTGTTATAGTGAACATTTTAAAAAACACTCTAAATTAGCGATTAAAAAAAACCCTGAATAATTATATTTTTATGACTTCTCACATGATTTGATGTTTAAAGCTAATACAATGGATTATTTAGCAAAATGCGTACTGCATAGTAGCTTCAAGTAATTGTTGAGAATTAACTCTTATAATTCAATCATTTTATTTACATATACTTGCACCTCTAATATGATCCATGATCGAAGTCATATCATTACTTATTTTTAGTTTGCCCTGCTACATTCATGTGTTTCTGGGTAAATCAAGCTGTCATCATCACTTGATCAAAACTCAAGGTCTATGCATGATGAATCTCTACAAATATAATTAGGTAATGTCACTGTAACTACCATAGTATTGTGTGTCTCTTTATAGTTATATTGTGACATCTCAAACATGGACCACTTCTTGAAAACGTCAATTATTTACTCTATCACACTACATAATGAGGAATATGCATGATTGAATATCTTTTATCGTCCTTGAGCAAGTTTATTCCCATATGGAAAATTTGGAAAATGATACCTTGTATCTAAATATAGTTTTAGGATCCATCTTTTGGTGGATAACAATTGCAAATAAAGACTTAATATTATTAGGGCAAAATAACTTGGCTATATATAGCCTACAAGTGACTCTTAATATTACAACACTCCTCAAGATTAACGAAAGATATTCACTAAGCCCATCTTGTCACAATCCTGATCTTATCCTCTGAATCGAGTCCCTTAGTCAAGCATTCTGCAACCTGACTCTTGGTCGAGACGTGACTCAACTCCAGTAGTCCAATATCAAGCTTTTTCTTTATGAAAAACCTATCAATCTGTATATGCTTGGTTCGATCGTGTTAGACTGGATTATTTGCAATACTTATAGCTAACTGACTGTCACACCACAACTTATCCTATCTTCTTGATTCAACTTCAACTCCACAAGCATCCCTTTCAGTCATAGGAGTTCTGCAATCCCTAATGTCAATGCTTTATACTCTACCCCTGCTATCAATCTAGCCACTGCTGGCTGTTTTTTGCTCTTCTAGGAGATCATGTTGTCTCCTACAAATATGCAATAGCCTGAAGTGGACCTCTTGTCATCCGCACAGCTTGTCCAGTCAGAGTCGCAGTAGCCTCAATTTTCACGTGCCCGTCCCTTTTGTACGTCATCCCCTTTGCAGGAGCATTCTTTAAGTACCATAAAATCTGGTACACTGTATCTATATGATCCTTCCTTGGGTCAAGCATATAGTGGCTCACTATGTTCACAGAAAAGGAGATGTCCGGGCGAGTGTGGTTCAAGTAAATCAACTTCCCCACTAGCCTTTGATACATCTCACTATCTACTGGTTCCCCTACCTCAACACCTAATTAGCACTTCTGATCTATTGGTGTCGCAGTAGGTTTGCACCCCAACATCCTCGTTTCTGTAAGGAAATCTAAAGCGTATTTCCTTTGGGAAATGACTATCCTCTCTGACTCATAAGCAATTTCAATCCCAATGAAATACCTAAGAAGACCTAGATATTTTACCTCAAACTCCTTGCCTAGAGCCCCCTTGAGTTGGTCAATCTCCTGCTCATCATCCCCCGTGATAATCATGTCGTCCACATATACCGCAAACATGGTGATGTGATCTTCATTCTACTTGAAAAATATTGTGTGATCCACATTTATTTGGTGATATACCATCCCAATCATCGCCTTCTAGAACCCGTCGAACCACACGCGAGGTGACTGCTTCAGCCCATGGAGGGACTTCTTCAACATGCAGACTCTGCCTTCTGTCTTGGCCGTGCCAAACCTGGGTGGTATCTGCATGTACACCTCCTCTGCTAGATCTCCATGAAAAAATGCATTCTTCATATTTAGTTGGTGCAACCTCCATACACCATTCACCGTCAGGCTAATCAGAGTCAATTTGAATCAACTCGAATTAATTAAAAAAATTATGTATTTATTAATATATTCTTATTTTAAGATTAAAAATAACAAAATTTAAATCTAAATAACAAAATTTAGCCTTTAAGTGTCTCATTTTCTAAAGTTATAGATTTCTCATTTTATTTTCGAGCAAATTAGGAATAAAACAAAAAATTGCTCAATTTCGAGTCGATTTGATTCGGTTTTTAGCTGATCCGAGTCAATTTCGAGCCGACTTGATTCAATTTCGAGCCGACTCGGAATCGAGTCATTTCGAGTCGAGCCGACTCGACTCGAAATCAATTTCGATTTCGAGTCGATTTCGAATCGAAAATTTCGATTTCGAGCCGAACCAAAATCGCTCGAACTCGACTCGATATCAACCCTATCCAAGGCACCCTCAAGGGTCTATTTATAGTTTTTCCAACCCCATGGACCAAAATGTCAACAATACCCCGACGCCAAATATCTCTCGGGCCAATAGAAAAAAGCCACACTGGGGGGTAAAGAGGTAATTCCTCCCCGGGGGTAAAACGGTAACAACACGGCCAAAAGAGGTCCAGGGGAAAAAGGAGGCTAAACCATGCCCCTTACCTTTTTCCCCGGGACGCCTGAGGGGAGTGGGGGTGAAACCACCCACTCCTCCTCCACCTAGGGGCCGAGCGCCGGGGCGAATCCCGAAAAACTGGGGAGCAGGGGGCAGGGGAGAGACCCCGGCCCTGACCGGTCTCGCCCCGCCAGGCCGCAGAGCAGGAGGGGGCAGGGGCGAGACCCCGGCCTCCCGGCCGGTCTCGCCCCGCCAGGCCGCGGAGCAGGAGAAGGCAGGGGCGAGACCCCGGCCCCCGGCCGGTCTCGCCCCGCCAGGCCGCAGAGCAGGAGTGGGTAGGGGCGAGACCCCGACCTCCCGACCAGTCTCGCCCCGCCAGGCCGCGGAGCAGGAGGGGGCAGGGGAGAGACCCCGGCCCCCCGACCGGTCTCGCCCCTCCAGGCCGCGGAGCAGGAGGGGGCAGGGGCGAGACCTCGGCCCCCGGCCGTTCTCGCCCCGCCAGGCCGCGGAGCAGGAGGGGGCAGGGGCGAGACCCCCGGCCCCTCGGCCGGTCCCGCTGCTCCCACCTCGCACTTGCCGAGGGGACCCTACTCAGCGACTACGCGGTTGTACACGATCCCCGCTCTTTCCGAGGTTGGCACAAGCTCGGGAAGAAACATCCAACCCAACGTATTCGCTGAGTGTAATTTTCTTGCGCGTCTCTCCGGGGGGGTCAACCTGCCATGCCAGCTGATGGGAGCCTGGGTGACGAGACCCCCTTCGGGTAAAAAACACTTAACCTCCCGCAAGGGTCAACCTGCCATGCCAGCTGATGAGAGCCTGAGTGGCGCGACCCCCTCCTGGTAAAAAACACTCGGCCTCTACGAGAGGTACCGACGACCCTGCCCAGCTAGTGAGAGCCTGGGCAGCGGGACCGTCTCAGAGCAAAAGAGAACTGGGGCATCCACGAGAGCTACCACCGGCCCTTCCAGCTAGTGAGAGCCTGACAGCGGGACCGTCTCGGAGCAAAGAGAACGGGGGAATCCACGAGAGGTACCACCGGCCCTGCCAGCTAGTGAGAGTTTGGCAGCGGGATCGTCTCGGAGCAAAGAGAACGGGGGCATCCACGAGAGGTACCACCGACCCTGCCAGCTAGTGAGAGCCTGACAGCGGGACCGTCTCGGTGCAAAGGGAACGGGGGCATCCACGAGAGGTACCACCGGCCCTGCCAGCTAGTGAGAGCCTGACAGCGGGACCGTCTCGGAGCAAAGAGAACGGGGGCATCCACGAGAGGTACCACCAGCCCTGCCAGCTAGTGAGAGCCCGACAGCGGGACCGTCTCGGAGCAAAGGGATTTGGGCTTCCACGAGAGGTACGCCTGCCCTGCCAGCTAGTGAGAGCCTGACAGCGGGACCGTCATCGGAGCAAAGGGACCTAGGCTTCCACGAGAGGTACGCCTGCCCTGCCAGCTAGTGAGAGCCTGACAGCGGGACCGTCATCGGAGCAAAGGGAACTGGGCTTCCACGAGAGGTACGCCTGCCCTTCCAGCTAGTGAGAGCCTGACAGCGGGTCCGTCATCGGAGCAAAGGGAATTGGGCTTCCACGAGAGGTACGCCTGCCCCGCCAGCTAGTGGGTGCCTGGTCAGCGAAATCATCTCGGAGCAAAAAGTACTTGACTTCCACGAGAGGTCAACCTGCCCTGCCAGCTAGTGGGAGCCTGGTCAGCGGAACCATCTCGGAGCAAAAAGTACTTGACTTCCACGAGTGGTCAACCTGCCCTGCCAGCTAGTGGGAGTCTGGTCAGCAGAACCATCTCGGAGCAAAAAGTACTTGACCTCCACGAGAGGTCAACCTGCCCTGCCAGCTAGTGGGAGCCTGGTCAGCGGAACCATCTCAGAGCAAAAAGTACTTGTCCTCCACGAGAGGTCAACCTGTCCTGCCAGCTAGTGGGAGCCTGGTCAGCGGAACCATCTCGGAGCAAAAAATACTTGACCTCCACGAGAGGTCAACCTGCCCTGCCGGCTAGTGGGAGCTTGGTCAGCGGAACCATCTCGGAGCAAAAAGTACTTGGCCTCCACGAGAGGTCAACCTGACCTGCCAGCTAGTGGGAGCCTGGTAGCGGGACCGTCATCGGAGCAAAGGGACCTGGGCTTCCACGAGAGGTACGCCTGCCCTGCCAGCTAGTGAGAGTATTACATCGGGACCGTCATCGGAGCAAAGAGACCTGAGCTTCCACGAGAGGTATGCCTGCCCTTCCAGCTAGTGGGAGCCTGGTCAGTGGAACCATCTCGGAGCAAAGAGTACTTGGTAAAGAAAAAAGACATTTCATACAATCTACCCTGACCTAACCTGGCAGGGGATACTCATTACAAGGAAAATACATATGGAACTCTGAGCGAGTTAGGGTGAGATCTCTCCACTCACTCCCTATTCCTTGGGGCCTCGGTTCCCCCCCCCCCCCCCCCCCCCCCCCCCGAGCGATTCCTGCTTCGCCTTTTTCTCCCTTGGCCGACCGCCAAAACTTGATGTGGTGGAGATAGGAGTTGCCTGGGTGCCTGCCTCCCTGGGGCACTCTCGCCTAACCACCTTGGGGCTGTCTCGCCGAGATCCCTGGAAGCTGTCTTGCCGAGATCCCTGGAAGCTGTCTTGCCGAGATACCTTGAAACTGTCTTGCCGAGATCCCTTGAAGCCGTCTTGCCGAGATCCCTTGAAGTTGTCTTGCCGAGATCCCTTGAAGCTGTCTCGCCGAGAAGGGGGGGAGCTAGCTCCTGGGGGGTCGGGGTGGAGCTACCACCCGCGGAGGAGCAATGCTTCGCAGCATCTCCATGATGCCCTGGTTGGAGGCCATGAACTCTTGTCTCCCCACAAAGGGTCCTGGGCTGGGGAGCTCGCCGAGATCATCACTACCTCCCCGACCTCCAGCCATGACACTCTCCCAAGATCTTCTGTGTTGGTCACTCTCCATGCTCACCGCACCAAAAGTGTTGAAGCCAAAAATGACCTCTGTGGAGTTCGGGGTCCCTAGAAAGGGGTGACCTCGCACCTACTACACTCAGGAGAACGTCACGGACCAAATATCAAGAAGCTAGAAACAGACCCTCGGCTCTAGCGCGGAGGTCCCACCTCACACCCGGAAGACCTCTGAAGTCTCCCCCTCCCAAGCCAATGCTGAGCTAGATGCCTTGGAGGAAGAGAGGAAAGAGATTTTTGTGGCTCTGAATGCAATGCTCTCCAAGGCACCCTCAAGGGTCTATTTATAGTTTTTCCAACCCCATGAACCAAAATGTCAACAATACCCCTACGCCAAATATGCCTCGGGCCAATAGAAAACAACCACATCGGGGGTAAAGAGGTTATTCCTCCACGAGGGTAAAACGGTAACAACACAGCCAAAAGAGGTCCGGGGGAAAAAGGAGGCTAAACCATCCCCCTTACCTTTTTCCCCGGGACGCCTGAGGGGAGTGGGGGTCAAACCACCCCACTCCTCCTCCACCTAGGGGCCGAGCGCAGGGAGAATCCCGAAGAACTGGGGAGCAGGGGGCAGGGGCGAGACCCCGGCCCTGGCCGGTCTCGCCCCGCCAGGCCGCGGAGCCGGAGGGGGCAGTGGCGAGACCCCAGCCTCCCGGCCGGTCTCGCCCCGCCAGGCCGCGGAGCAGGAGGGGGCAGGGGCGAGACCCCGGCCTCCCGACCGGTCTCGCCCCGCCAGACCGCGGAGCAGGAGGGGGCAGGGGGGAGACCCCGGCCCCCCGACCGGTCTCGCCCCGCCAGGCCGCGGAGCAGGAGGGGGCAGGGGCGAGACCTCGGCCCCCGGCCGGTCTCGCCCCGCCAGGCCGCGGAGCAGGAGGGGGCAGGGGCGAGACCCCCGGCCCCTCGGCCGGTCCCGCTGCTCCCACCTCGCACTTGCCGAGGGGACCCTACTCAGCGACTACGGGGTTGTACATCACGCATGATGTATTTGCATATGACAATGAATTGTTCTTCTGCATCTAACATATTATTTCTGTTAGAAAATTGACGCAGGAAGGTTGCAGTGAGTGTAATCGTGCGCTAAGGAACTCTAATGAGTGAGTGCTCGAGTTAAATCTAAGAATAATGCGATGCACATACAATTGTCCAACAATTAAATATCGATAAATTGAATTGAATAAAGAAATGTGCAAACAACCACAATTGATTTTAGGGTATTAGATAAATGAACAACTGCTGGTAAAATTAAAACAAAGAGGATTTTAATTAAATGTTACCGAATAAGCCTTGCAAGTAGAAGAATTAGTTGACAAATTTGTACAAAATAATATCACAAATAATATGTTAACGTAATATACAACACTATGTATTAATGATTTCAAATTAGAACTTACACAAACAATAGGAGTCCGGACTGATTCCGGGGCTGTACGGTGAATTTAGTGCAGTTTTTCTGTTTCCAATTTTCTTAAATTGAATCTTACTATAGGAATGGGCACCGGGTGGGAGATAAATTTGTTGGAGTGTGGGGGGATGATGGGTAGGCTGTGGATGGGGTGAATTGTGGGTTGCCAGGCTATGATTTATAGGCGCTGGTTAGATGATAGCTGCTGGTAGTAAGTCCGGGCAGTGAACAGGAAGTTGGAACGTCACTTTAGGGTACTGGAATGATGGAAACAAATACTGTTTATTGGCCAGTGGGTGGAATTATGGCCGAGTGAGGACTTTTGAGGCCTATACGGGTAGTTGTGGATGTTCTGCTTGTTAGAGATGTGGAGAGTGATCGTACTGATAATTAATTCACTATTTTTGCCAAATTGTTGGAGTGTGGGGGGATGATGGGGAGAGTTAATTATGTACTTTTACCTTTTTTTGGCATCCCTAGACTTCAAGTATAAAAGGGCTTCCTCGCATCTCACTTTGTCTCTAAAAATATATTGAGAAACCCTAGTGTGCTTGTGGATGCCGACAGATTACCAAACCATGTAAATCTATAGGTTCTTTGCTTGTTGGCATTTTCCTTCGTTGCTTTTGATCTTCGTTCCTACGGCTGCTGTGTTCAGGAGGAAGGTGAAGAGGGCCGGCTGAGTTTGGATGGCTGGATTTAAGTGTTAACTGTCTAAATCAGTAGTTATTTCAAAGAATGGGTAGTTCTTGACTGATTTGACAATGGGGAAAGTGATTATTTGCGGTTGCATGTGGGAAGGGGTAGTTATGAGTAATATTGTTAGTTACTAGGTGGTTATATGGATTTGGGAGAGGGAAACGTGGTAGTTACCGTAGGAATTAGGGGAAATCAGCGGTTAATTGCGGTTACGAGTATTATTTTGGTGGTTATTGAGTGGTAGGGTAATTATGGTGACTGGGGGTGACGAAAAGTAGTTACCTTGTCTTTGACACAAAAGGTCCACGGATTTGACATCATGGGAAAACCGCGAGAGCCTCAAAATCCTCTCTAAATTTTGCAATACCTGAAAATCTTTCTGTAGACCCCTATTTATATACTTAGAACCCATTATGGACGGCCATGATCGTCCGAAACTTAAAACCGCTAAATTTACATGAAATAAAAATACAAAAATACATAAAACATGTTGTCATCGTTGTGAATGCGACTACCGGCTTGGTTCATCCATCCGCCGATCTTAACTTTACCTCATGTGTAAGAAGACTCAGGCATGTTCTGATACAGTCGGACTGCCCGTGAAATATGATCCCCATCAAAAATGATGTTAATAAGCATATTGATTATGATTAATCAAGTGATATGCAGCTTGTTCAATCTCATCACTAGAACTTATGTATTATCTTCATTCTTCTAGCACATCAGCATCATCATCCAATTATGCTTGTGTTATGAAACTTCTTCCAGCCTTCCTCTGTCGTTAGTTATTCTCATCCAATTCCAACCTAACACCCACCGTTTCTCCAAGTCATAGTTTCCTTCACTACTTCCACTCATTCAACCGGTCTCATTTTTTTCATCCTGTGTGCTTATTCATACATTCTTTCAATGGATTGCTTTATTTTTCTATTTTAATTTTATTGATTCATTCAATGATAGGTAAGATTGTCAACCTCATCAACTTGAATCATCACAAGATCGGCTATCATTAAACTCATGAATCCTGCTTAATGCGTCATAAATAATATTCTAATTTTCACTAATGTGAATTGCATGGAACCCCGAAAAAAAAATCTACTATATTTCATAGCAGAGGTAGGACAAAGCAAAAACCTCTAAGAAATATTTTTAGACATGCCTATCATCGAATAAAAAGGCAGTCCAGTGCACAAAGCATCCCCACACAACGAGGGTCCAAGGAAGGGTCCCACCACATGGTTGAAATTTAGGCAAACCTTACTGTGCATTTTTTCTAGAGTCTTGGAAGCAGCCTCATACAAAAATGCAGGGTAAGGTTTGCCTACATTTCAACATTGTGATGGCTCCCTTCCCCAAACTCTCGTTGCGCGAGGATGCTTTGTGCACAGGGCTGTCCATTTATTCAATGATAGGTATGTCTACAACTATTTCTTAGAGATTTTTTTCTATCTTGCTACCTCAATTATGAAATATAGTAGAATTTTTTCTCCCGGGGTTCCATGCAATTCACATGAGTGAATATAACAATATTATTTTTGACGCAATAAGTAGGATTCTTCAGTTTAATGATTGACGATCTTGTGTTGATTCATGTTCATGAGGTTGAAGATCTTACATTGACTTATGGATTGGTTGGATTTACAAGTCCTTGATTGAGTAGAAGTGACGCAGTGAGGAATTTATTGGCGGTGAAAAATCTGCGACCTAACCCTACAAGCTATGCAAAGCATGACAGATTAATCACAATTTAGATAATAAACATTAACATCTTACACAGATAGTTCAAAACAAGATAGAATATTTTATTAGGGTAAAAGCAAGTTTAGACTTGTCTCTGCGTGGAGGGCCAAAACAGAAGCTCCCATCGAATAGACCCTGTAAATCACAATAATAATATTGAGCAAAATTCTACAACAATGTTTCTCCAAGCAAATATAAATTGTCCAACCCAATAAATAAATACTGAAAATAATAAACTAATACAACAAAATCTCACCAAATAGTGGGCTGTCCAAGGAACTGAAGAATCCAGATCCGGATGTGTGAACGACGACCCGAAGGTGGATCCAAAGGCGTAGAAATGACGTAGGTCGCTGTCCTCGACAGTGGAAGGTGGAAACGGGCCGAACATGAGTAGATCCGGCTATGTACGGGTGAATCCGGGTGAGGGAAGGTTGGATCCGATGTTTGGGGTCGGACCCGGGCTAGGAATTGGTGAGGGAAAAGTGCGGATCGGGTCTGGTTTGTCCAGATCTGGACTGGTTTCTCCAGATCTGGACAAACCTAATAAGGATGGCTGTGAAGATGGCTCCACGGGATAGGGGAGGCTTGGCGACAAAGAGGAGGGGCCTAGGGCTGAGGGGCGGTGTTGTGGAGGAGGCCCCTAGGCCAGCGATTGCTGTAGTGAGGAGGAAAGGGGCTGGCGGTGGAAAGGGGGGGGACATGGAATGGATTGTGGCCTGCTGGAATGGAATTTGAGGCAGGCGGTTGTCAAGAGGGCTGACGGCTGGGGAAGGGGGAGGCGAAATCCAGGCAGCATTGGATTTTACGGGAGAGTTAAGGCTACCGGTTTCACGGGAGAAAAAAAACTACAGTGGGAATAGTAAATTTCATTTATCAATAGTAAAAATCAGTATAAAAGGAAATTTCCTGGACGACTGAAAGGGGGCGGGTGGTTTGGAGGGGGGGGGGGCAAGGAAAAATCCAATTGGTCCCGTATGGGCCCAAAACTCGTCCTCCACTGCAGGTCCTCGTCTCTGCTCCGCATCAATCTTCCCGACTTAAAAGAATTCATCTCCCGATGAATAGGGATCAGAATTTTCTCGATGTATGTCTAGTAAGACTCGAAGAGGTCCACCGAAAGTTGTCCAAGTGTCGTTGACGGAAGAGTGTCCTCGCCTATCAACTCCCCCCGACTGAAAAGCTGTCATCTCCAGTGAATGGAGACGATCGTACTGAAATCGAAGTTCAGGGGAAAATCTATCAAGCTCTTCTGCAAGTACCCAAGTGTCATCAACGTCTGTAGTTGGAGTGTACTGACAGAGTCTGGCCTCCGTGATGCTCTCAATGCTCAACTCACGAGTGGTGGATCCTGGTGCAATCAACGATGTCGTTGGTAGAACCAAAGAAGACGAGTCCCCAGGTGGGCGGGTGTCAGAAGTGGGTGAGTGTGGTGGCCATCAGACGTGGGTGGGATATGAGGGTGGTAAGGCAACATGAGTGGAGGTGTGGGCGGCTGGGAGTCTCCACTGCTTCGGTTCACATACTCGCGAGACCCGTAGTATGACGTCAGATCTCCAACATTAAATATCAGATGAATGCCTATACTTGCGGGGATCTCAAGATCATAGGTGATTCCCTCGATCCGTCTCATGATTATATATGGATCTATTCGCCTAACACTCAAGTTTTTAGCAAGCTCGCACGAAGCCTCACAATGCAGATTTTCACCATCACCTGCTCGCCTTCATGAAGTACCTGTTCTTTCCAGTAAACATCCGCATGTTATTTACAAACTTTATTATCATTATGGATTCTTCGTCGTCCCGACTTATGACACACATGCAAATGATGAACAAACAACACAACAAACTCATGCAAATGATGACGAAACGACTCAACAGACTCATGCAAATGATGCAAATAAAACATGACCGACATAACATGCTCTCTGTGGTAAAACCTAATAATGACCGGGGTGTCTCTAAAAGGTGGTGGCCTATCAAGTGGCTCCCTCGGTGGAGTGTAGAAAAACTCATCCCGCATGTGCTGGGTGTTCAGGTGACCATGCGAGACACCTATACTCGAGTACGAGCTTGTAAGGATCCAAATGTCTCTCAGGGAACGTGACATATTACGTGACTCACCGGGAGGTGTGTACGAAAAGTCATTCTAAATAAGACAACCACCTGAGGTGTACACTGATTAGAAGATGTGACTATATATTGTGGTAAGTATCCCAAAAAATAAAGAACTCGTCTAGTGGGGCGACATGTGGTGCGTCCCAAAACTCTTCGAGAGTGCAATGCGTCAGCAGGTGGTGCCCTAAATATTGGATGCTTCTCACGATATCCATCCTCTGGGGCGGGGTCAGGGACGATAATGGAAGAGACGTCCATAAATCGATACTCATACATATAGGGCTCACCTGAACTCATCCTCACCAGGATGTGGCGGGTCATCCAAAGGCTCAACTGGGGGCTCGTCATAGAACTCGTCACTAGGGTTATTGATGGGTCTGTGGGTGACATCGTGAGGGGTAGTGTCCCCGTGAGTGGGTGATATAGCCACTACGAGATCAACACCAGACTCTAGGCTCTCGGTCGTGATGTGACTTCGGGCAATGACAAGGGGAGAGCGACATTGACCTATACTCAAGAATGGGTCTGTGGGTGCGTTGCTAACTAACCCAGTGTATGGTAGAGGAAGAGGTGTGGGTGGGGGACACAACATTACAGATTCAATAGGTCGCTCAGGCTCGTTCTCAGTCGGGATCACAAGAGACGGGTCAGAAACAAGGGATAGTGGTAGACATCGTGGTGACCTCAGTATGAGAGAGACTCGTACTGCGAAGGTCAATGTGAGAATCCCATCGACTCGCTCTTGCGGAACTCAAAGACTGTTCACAACGAAGGACGAGCTGATATGTCTGCTCGAGATTTCGTGCTATGATAAACTACCTTAGTACGTATGTCAGACCGAAGTCCAGACCGAAATCGGGAAATAGTCATGGCTGGGTCCTCACGGATATCACTCATCACCAGTCACCACTAACTCATCAAAACGGTCCCTGTACTCAGCGACAAATATGGATCCTTGCCGAATGAAAAATAATTGCAAGCGACTCCGATACGACGAAGACAGATACCTCTGACACAATATACGTTTCATGTCCATCCAATTGGTGATGCGATGTAGACGGTCTCGCTCGCGAGTCCTCTCAATGCTAGACCAATATACCCTCTCCTGATCTAAAAATCTAAGTTTCACAAACTTGTTTGACGCGACGCTCATCGAATAACTCAAAATGATCGAGATAATACTCTATATTCACGAGCCAATAATTGAAAGACTTGAGACTTGATGAGCCGTCAAAGGGAGGTACAACATTACGAAACCGACTCTCAAGATCTCTCTCAAAGTAACGATCCTCATAATAATCATCTCTAAGGTAACCGAGTCGTGTCGAACGATCGACACAATCTGCTCGCGTGTACAGATAAGAACGACGTCAATCATCATACTGATCGTCTCTAGCATAGTGTGGTCATGTCGGTGGGTCAGCACGATCTCTGAAAGTGGTGTGCTGCGATCACGAATAATCATCGTAGTGTCGTGTGGGTCTCCCTGAAGGGGATCTTTGAGGGCATGTACAAGTGGACTCGAGACCTCCAAAGTGAGGAGAGGAATAATTGTGATACGTAGACATGGTGAACCTATAGACTCTACGACTGCATGTCAAGAGAGAGCGTAAATTGGCTCTGATACCAATTGACGCAGGGAGGAATCTATAGACGGCGAAAAATCTGCGACCTAGCCCTACATGCTATGCAAAGCCCGACAGATTAATCACAAATTAGATAATAAACATTAACATTCCATACAGATAGTTCAAAACAAGACAAAATATTTTATTAGGGCAAAATCAAGTCTAAGCTTTCCTCCGCATGGAGGGCCAAAGCAGGAACGCGCGGCGAATAAATCCTGTAAATCATAATAATAATCTAGAGCAAAATTCTACAACAATGTTTCTCCAAGCAAATATACAATGTTCAACCCACTAAATAAATGCTGAAAATAATAAACCGATACAACAAAATCTTACCAATAGTGGGCTGACCAAGACACTGGAAAATCCGGAGCCGGATGTGTGAACGACGACCCGAAGGTGGAATCAGAGGCATTGGAAAATGACGTAGGTGACTGTCCCGGTGGTGGAAGGTGGAAACGGGCTGGAAATGAGTAAATCCGGCGATTTACGGGTGAATCTGGGTGAGGGAAGGATGAATCCGATGTTTGGGGTCGGACCCAGGCTAAGGGATGAGGAACGAGTGAGGGAAAAGTGCGGATCGGGGCTGGTTTGTCCAGATCTGGACAAACCCAATAGGGATGGCTCCACGAGATAGGGGAGGCTTGGTGGCATAGGAGAGGGGCCTAGGGCTGAGGGGCGGTGTTGCAGAGGAGGCTCCTAGGCCGGCGACTGTTATAGTCGGGAGAAAAGGGGCTGGCGGTGGAAAGGGGAGCAAGGAATGGACGGTGGCTTGCTGGAATGGAATTTGAGGCAGGCGGTTGTCAAGGTGGGCTGACGGCTGGGGAAAGGGGAGGGGAAATCCAAGCGGCGGTGGATTTTCTAGGAGAGTTCAAGCTACCGGTTTCACAGGAGGAAAAAAACTACAGTGAGAGCAGGCGGTTGTCAAGGTGGGCTGACGGCTGGGGAAAGGGGAGGGGAAATCCAAGCGGCGGTGGATTTTCTAGGAGAGTTCAAGCTACCGGTTTCACAAGAGGAAAAAAACTACAGTGAGAGAATAGTAAATTTCATTTATAAACAGTATAAATTAATAGAAAATGGAATTTTTTGGACAGCCATCTGTGGGCTGTTTTGGGGCCGTTTGGGCGGCTGAAGTGGGGGGGGGGGGGGTTGGAGGTGGAAAAAGAGGGATAGGGTTCGGACAAACCTTGGGGGAGGAGATACGCACATAGGAGTCGTCATCTAGGGTTCCACAGATTCGGCACCGTGGCGGGATCGCGGGAATCCGTGAGAACCTTTCACCAAATTTTACAATAGCCTCAATCATCCCACTACCTATGTCACAACCCGCATTTTCTCAACGATAAAATCGTATCAGAGCAAGAGAAAACACGTGCCGTGATGCCACGTCGTGCAGGGGATAACTGCACACGCTCAGGCAAAACTCCAGACCTTTGTTTTTAAGGGAAAACGTTGATTAATTATGGTAGAAAAACAGTTATGTTGAAAGGCCGTATCCCTCGGCACGGTAGATCAGCTAGTCCACAGATAACAATATATTTATACGCAGCAGAAAATACTTTGGTTCAATTAAGTTGACACCCTAAGCGAGCATAAGTGTCCCCGGGGGATGACCCATGGTATGCACGACTCTAAGGTGAATATAGTATACATAAAAAGGTAGTCTTTACGCTATAAGGAAAAATAGTGCTTTAGTTTTACAAACATGAAATGCATGCGTACATATAATAACATTTTAGGATTTAAAATAACTAGAATGCAGCCTAGCATAAATTCTTCCCAGAAGAGCAAGAACCATCCGGTAAAAAGTAACAGTAGTGAGAGCAGCAAGCAGTCTAACACAGAAAAGCTAAAGTCTATGGGCGTCAACAACTGACACGAACCCATAGAAAGAAGAAAAACAGCCAAGTCTAAACAAGACAACTACCTCAACTCAGAGGTGGAAACAAACAGCCACAGGAACCAGCAGCACCAGAAGCCCAAGTCTGTCAGCTAAACCTGCTACAGCTCTGATCCTGAGGCAATCAAAGGAAGAACACCTCAGAAGCAAGTCACAAGTAGAGCAAGAGTAAAAGCAGACTACACAAACCTCTAAGTAGAGGAGAATGAAAGAAAAGGTGACTGCAACAAAACGGTCAACAGAGTAAAAATGAGCAACAGTAAAACTAGCCGAGCAAGAAATGCTAAACATTTTATAAACACAAAAAAAGGGAACAAGCATCAGCATCCGAAGTCAAATCTTTCATTAGTAATTACCATGCCGAGGGAGGAACCCCAACGCGCACAGCCTATCCGAGTATAAAACACTATGCCGAGGGAGGACCCCAACGCGCATAGTTCATCTGAATATAAAACACTATGCCGAGGGAGGACCCCAACGCGCATAGTTCATCTGAATATAAAACGCTATGCCGAGGGAGGACCCCAACGCGCATAGTTCATCTGAATTTCCTTAGCTACATAATTATACAAGCAGTGTTCGATTATGCTTATTCATCACCATAAACTCAAGGGATAGCCGACCAAGTGGGCTGCATAAGGGCGTTTCAAGGAACAGCAAGATTTTGAGATTTAAAACTTAAGGGACATCAAGTCACAAATTCCAGAAATAGAGGGGAAAACAAGTTAGGAGTTCAGAACAAGTATCTCTACCGTCGACATATGATAAACTCAACAAGTGTAGAAACAAAAAGGAAGGTGGGAATTTAGAATCAAGAACAAAAGGGAGAGCAAGAACACTACTTGCCTCGATTTACCGGAAAAACTCTCCAAATCTCCACGCGTCGCGATAGGAGCCGAAATCTGGACGAAAGATGACTGGAGAAACGGTAAGGGCCGAAAACCATAGCAAGAAAAACTCGAGGAATGGGGAAGAAATTACCCCGAGGGCGCAGCTCTCGGCGAGAGCCTTCCAGATCCACGATCGGTGGGAAAAACCGAGCACCGGAGCTCCGTCGGTGATCGCCGGAAGAGGCACGGACGGCAAACTTCTCCGCACACGCCGCTCTGGTACGGAAAGCAGGAGAAACCTAGGTCGGCTAAAGATAAGAAGAAGCAGGGTATAAATAATCTACAGCCGCAAGAACCGGGTTCAACTACACCGGCCCGGCGGTGCCGACACACCACAGAACAGCGGTGTCGACACGCCTGTGTCGACACCAGCCGGCAGTGTCGACACCCGCCAGCCAGCGGTGTCGACACAGCAGTGTCGACACCGGCCGGCAGTGTCGACACCCGACAGCCAGCGGTGTCGACACACTGTGTCGACACCGGCCGGCAGTGTCGACACAGCAGTGTCGACACCCGATAGCCAGCGGTGTCGACACACTGTGTCGACACTGTGTCGATACCGGCCGGCAGTGTCGACACAGCAGTGTCGACACCCGACAGCCAGCGGTGTCGACACACTGTGTCGACACCGGCCGGCAGTGTCGACACAGCAGTGTCGACACCCGACAGCCAGCGATGTCGACACACTGTGTCGACACCGGCCGGCAGTGTCGACACAGCAGTGTCGACACCCGACAGCCAGCGGTGTCGACACAATGTGTCGACACCAGACGGCCCCGCTCGACGACTCGTCGAGCTCAGCACGGCAATCGTGGAGCTCGACGATCGTCGACCTCCAAACAACGCCCAGAAAAACTAACAATCGTCGAGCTCGACGATCGTCGCACCCAGACAGCGACCAGAAAGGAAAGCGATAAGCTCGACGATCGTCGAACCCAGAGAATAAAATAAGATAAAATCAACATAGCAAGGTTGGTTCGACGAACTGGACGAGCAAGACAAAAAAAACAATCAATTAAGTTTTCCAAATGCGAAAATTTCCGTTTCTGCCAAAGATTCAAGAATTCAGCCGACTGAATCGAAGAGACGCGAAAGCGCACTAACGGCGAAGCGCCACCAACCGCACGCTAGAGTAACGCCCTTACGTCACAAAGATGCCAACCAGGGGAGACAATAATGCCGAAAAAAGCCGGGGCGTTACAGCCACACCTCCAAAAAGGAAGTTTCGTCCCGAAACTTGAAACACAAACGGAATAAGAGGACAGAGAACGAGACAAGACAGAAGAATTCTTGAAACTAGAATACTAACCAGAGAGATTAAGAGAACAACTGAGGATGAAATTCTCTCATCGCGGATTCCAATTCCCAAGTTGCACCTCTTGCATCCTGATTTCGCCAGAGAACCTTAACCATTGGAATTGTTTTCTTTCTTAGCACACGGTCTTGCGTCTCCAGAATACGGACCGGTTCTTCAACATACAAGAGATTAGGCTGCAACCGGGGTACTGATACAAGGACATGCCGCTCACTGCGGACACACTTTCGCAACTGGCTCACGTGAAACACGTCGTGAACACCAGGGAAAGAATTAGGCAACTCTAGTCTATAGGCAGAAACTCCAATGCGCTCCAAAATCTGAAAAGGCCCCACATACCTGGGATCTAGCTTATGATTTCTTCCAAATCTTTTAACACCCGGCATCGGGGAGACCTTCAAAAACACCATGTCCCCAAGCGCAAACTCCTGGTCAACTCTGCGCTGGTTTGCATACTTCTCGTATCGCTCCTGAGCTAACCTCAGCTTTTCACGAATGTGCCTTACTGAAGTACTCATATCCTCCAGCACTTCCGGTCCGAGCAACGGCTTCTCGCCAACTTCTGTCCAAAACAGGGGAGTTCGACAACGCCTTCCATAAAGAGCTTCAAAGGGCGCCATCTGCAAACTTTCCTGATAACTTTTATTGTATGCAAACTCCATTAATCCGAGGCGTTTATCCCAAGCTCCGCCATGGTCCAGGATATAACATCTAAGCATATCCTCCAAGATCTGGTTCACTCTCTCCGTCTGACCATTTGTCTGCGGATGATAGGCAGTAGAATATCTAAGGTCAGTACCTAGAGCTCCCTGCAAGCTTTGCCAGAATCGAGACATGAATCGGGAGTCTCGGTCGGACACAATACTCGTCGGTACACCATGAAGTCTGATAACTTCGTTCAGATAAAGCTCAGCTATCTTTTCCATGGAATAACTAATCTTGAAAGGCACAAAATGAGCACACTTAGTTAGTCTGTCCACAATGACCCACACTGCATCATGCCCTCGGGGAGATCTAGGCAAACCGGTTATGAAATCCATTGATACACTCTCCCATTTCCAACTCGGTACATCTAAGGGAGTTAACTTACCACCCGACCTTCTGTGATCAGCTTTTACACGCTGACAGGTATAACATTCAGACACAAATCTTGCGATGTCATTCTTCATGCCTGACCACCAAACAATCTGCTTCAAATCTCTGTACATTTTCGTGGAGCTAGGATGATATGCAACACTGGAACCATGCGTTTCACTGCATATTTTTGATCGGATGTCCCCAATAGCAGGAATACAGTATCTGCCACGGTACTTTAAGGTACCCACGTCGTCAATTGCAAAGTCGGGTAATTCCCTTCTCTCAGTTCTACAGCGGAGGTGCTGCAAGTCAGGATCGTCCTTCTGATGAAGCTTAGTGAGGGTAATCCACGAAGGCTCATCCACCTCTAGGCTACTCGGCAAAGCGCTATTCCCTACGGTTATGTCCATGAGCAAGAACTCTTCGACAAGGGATTGCACCGAGAGGTTAAAGATGTGTGCGGGCTTCCGGCTCAACGCATCTGCTACTACATTAGCCTTGCCGGGATGATAAAGGATATCCACTTCGTAGTCCGCAACATACTTTAACCATCGGCGCTGGCGCAAATTCAGTTCCTTCTGAGTAAAGTCATATTTCAAACTTTTGTGATCCGAATAAATTTTGCATGACACTCCATATAGAAGATATCTCCACAATTTCAAGGCATAAATGACGACAACAAATTCTAGATCGTGCGTAGGGTAATTCTTTTCATGCACCTTCAATTGTCTTGATCCGTACGCAATCACCTTGCCGTCCTGCATCAGCACGCAACCGAGTCCAACTCGCGAGGCGTCCACATAAACAACATACTCCACTCCTGCCACTGGCAATGCCAACACGGGAGCAGAACACAAACGCCTCTTGAGCTCTTGAAAAGCTCCCTCACAGGCATCGCTCCAAACAAAAGCTAAGCTCTTTTGTGTAAGCCTGGTCAAAGGCGCAGAGAGGACAGAGAACCCTTCCACAAATCTTCTGTAGTAACCTGCCAACCCTAAGAAGCTCCTTATCTCCTTAGGCGATGCAGGTCTCTTCCAGTCCAAAACCGCAGCTATCTTTGCAGAATCCACTGAGATACCTTCCTTACTTACAATGTGTCCTAGGAAAGACACCTGAGATATCCAGAACTCACACTTGCTAAGCTTTGCATACAACTTGTGCTCACTCAAAGTAGACAAAACCAAGCGCAAGTGCAAGGCGTGCTCATCTGCATCTCTAGAATATACTAGGACATCGTCAATGAACACCACCACGAACTTATCCAGAAAATCTTTGAACACCCTGTTCATCATGTCCATAAAAGCTGACGGTGCATTCGTCAACCCAAAAGACATCACCAGAAATTCAAAGTGACCATAACGAGAACGAAAAGCAGTACGCGGAATGTCTGACTCCCGGATCCTCAACTGATGGTAACCTGAACGGAGGTCAATCTTCGAGAACACAGAGCTAACCCGCAACTGATCGAACAAATCATCGATCCTAGGCAACGGATATCTGTTCTTAATTGTTACCTTGTTTAGCTCTCGATAATCAATGCATAGTCTCATCGTCCCGTCCTTTTTCTTCACGAAGAGCACTGGTGCACCCCAGGGGGAAGAACTGGGTCTAATAAAACCGCATTGCAATATCTCATCCAGTTGAGTACGCAGCTCCTCTAACTCACGCGGCGCCATGCGGTACAGTGCTTTGGCAATAGGGCGAGTGCCTGGCTCGAGGTCTATAACAAACTCCACCTCTCTCTCAGGAGGAAGTCCAGGAAGGCTATCTGGAAAAACATCCGGAAACTCGCACACCACAGAAACGTCCTCTACTCGAGGCTCAACCGGTGCAGCTCCCAGAACAAAAACAGAGACAGGAAAAGAATCACAGCCAGACTCTAGAAATATACGAGCATGCACCGCAGAAATGATCGGAGATTCCAGACGCGGCAAACCATACACACTCATGGGCTGGCCATTGCTACCCTTGAAATCCAAGCGCTTGAGCTTGCACTGAATGACAGCATCATAGCTGGACAACCAGTCTATGCCCAAAATTACGTCAAAGTCTACCAGATCTAGCACCTTCAGATCCGCAATCGCCAGAAACCCGCCTAGGGAGATGGGGCATTTTGGGATACCCTGGCTTGACCTCACCAACTCTCCTGAAGGAAATTTGACATTTATGGAGGTGTCTAACTAGTCGAGAGCCCAACGATGACGGTCCACAAAACTTCTTGCCACAAAAGAATGAGTGGCACCCGAATCGAACAAAACGCGCGCCCACTTATTCTTCACTTTAAATTCACCTAAACACACAATGCGCGAAACTAAAATGCAGCAACCATATATCCACGAAAAGGAATAACTAGCCGAGTCAGAGACTAACCTGCGATCACCTGAGTCGATGATTGGGCTTCCTCCTTGGTCAGCACATTCAACTTTCCTTTTCCTTTGTCCGCGAGAGGTGGGGGTGGCGGTAAGGTCTGCAACGGGACTGCATGCAGCGCAGGCTGGCTCTGCGGGCAATTAGCCCTCATGTATCCTCTTTGGCCACAGAGATAACAAGCTCCAGCCTTCTTGCGACAACGGGCCACATCATGTCCACTCCTCTGACAATAAGAACAGACAGGACCCCCTTTGGGAGCATCTTGGATCGCATGCACCTGAGACAGCTTCTGCGCATCCAATCTCTTAAAACACCTATCGAGAGAGTGCCCCGGCTTACCACAGAAGCTACACACCTCTCTTCTGTCCTTCTTCACTGCAGGACCAGATGCCCTTACACTTCCTCCATCGTCAGATTTCCTCTTGTCCTTCTTTGCAAGCGATCCCCGATTCTTTGCATTTTCTATCGCCTCAACCTTTAAGGCAGCTTCAACTACTTCGACAAAGGTCTCCGACTTGTAGGCGCTAACCAACTGCTGGATATCATACCTCAGACCACCCAAAAAACGCTTCACTCTGCCTTCTTCAGATGCTATCAGGTCTGGGGCGAAACGACTGAGCTTGCCAAACTCGACTTCGTACTCACCAACAGTGAGTTGCCGCTGCTTCAGGTGTAGGAAACTATTCATGAGGCGGTCTCGCTCGACCGATGGTAGGAACTTCTTTAGTAACAAACTCCTGAATGATTCCCACGAGCACCCCTCCGAAAGGTTCTCTTTTTCTCTGATCCACCAACTCTTCGCAAGGCCCTTGAGTTGATAAGCCGCAATCATCACCTTTTGATTGGGAGAAACGCCAGAGTAGGAAAACATTTCTTCCATGCCAATAATCCAGTCATCCAATGCCATGAAGTCTGCCCTACCGTCATAAGACGGGGGTCCTAAACGCTGGAAGTGAGAAATGAAATTCATCTCAGGCGGCAACGCAACTGGGGGAACTAGAGCAGCATGGGGAGTAGGAACCGTTTGGTCCACAGCAGGACCCTGTGCTCTGGTCTGCTGCCCAGAGATGACAGCCAACAACGATTGCATCTGGGACTGCATGTCCACCATCTGCTTTGCCAGGGTCTCATTACTTAGCCTCAGCGCTTCGATCACCGCTTCGCTCTGGGCACCTGAAGACTCACCCTCTGACTGGGGGGTCGACCTCGTCGCAACGCGCTTAGGCGGCATTGTACAGAACAAACGGAGATCTAGTCAGACCTTGCCTAAGACACCACAAACTGGGAAAACATTCCCTAAAACACACTATTTCGGACTCACATTGACCGATACAAACAAAAGGCTTATCAGGGACCTAGCTTAGGACACTGAAGCTAGAAAACTAGCATACCCTGACACAGTTCAGATCCGGAACGGACAAACTCAGATCAGGTCGAAAAAGAACCGATACTTGCTCCTACTGTTACCTTGCTCTGGGAAATCATAAAATGATGTTATGCTTCTAGCTTGTGCCTATAATATGAATGCATGAATGTATAAATTTCATCCCAAGGTATGAGTGTACATATGTCATCATGCAGATCTTTAACTTGGCACGTGTGCTTATGCAATGATATGCATACTACAATAAGGCCTTAGTGCATGCTATGAGCGGCGTATACATTCAATGTTATGCATCCCATACTACATAATATTGTATGTAACGAATAAAGAAAACGCGCTAATGGGCATCCATGTGATGATGGTTTTGCATCCCATACTGCATAACCGTCACATGTTGCCACTTATGGTGGATCCATATACAAACACATATTATGCATCCCATACTACATAATATGCCCCGTATACTTCTTATCATGCTATGAGTGTAGTGTTCGTGCTTCCATCAAAATCTACTGATGACATATTGGTGTGTTGAGCAACAGTAAAACTAGCCGAGCAAGAAATGCTAAACATTTTATAAACACAAAAAAAGGGAACAAGCATCAGCATCCGAAGTCCAATCTTTCATTAGTAATTAACATGCCGAGGGAGGAACCCCAACGCGCACAGCCTATCCGAGTATAAAACACTATGCCGAGGGAGGAACCCAACGCGCATAGTTCATCTGAATATAAAACACTATGCCGAGGGAGGACCCCAACGCGCATAGTTCATCTGAATATAAAACGCTATGCCGAGGGAGGACCCCAACGCGCATAGTTTATCTGAATTTCCTTAGCTACATAATTATACAAACAGTGTTCAAGGAACAACAAGATTTTGAGATTTAAAACTTAAGGGACATCAAGTCACAAATTCCAGAAATAGAGGGGAAAACAAGTTAGGAGTTCAGAACAAGTATCTCTACCGTCGACATATGATAAACTCAACAAGTGTAGAAACAAAAAGGAAGGTGGGAATTTAGAATCAAAAACAAAAGGGAGAGCAAGAACACTACTTGCCTCGATTTACCGGAAAAACTCTCCAAATCTCCACGCGTCGCGATAGGAGCCGAAATCTGGACGAAAGATGACTGGAGAAACGGTTAGGACCGAAAACCCTAGCAAGAAAAACTCGAGGAACGAAGAAGAAATTACCCCGAGGGCGCAGCTCTCGACGAGAGCCTTCCAGATCCACGATCGGTGGGAAAAACCGAGCACCGGAGCTCCGTCGGTGATCGCCGGAAGAGGCACGGACGGCAAACTTCTCCGCACACGCCGCTCTGGTACGGAAAGCAGGAGAAACCTAGGTCGGCTAAAGATAAGAAGAAGCAGGGTATAAATACTCAACAGCCGCAAGAACCGGGTTCAACTACACCTGCCCGGCGGTGCCGACACACCACAGAACAGCGGTGTCGACACGCCTGTGTCGACACCAGCCGGCAGTGTCGACACAGCAGTGTCGACACCCGCCAGCCAGCGGTGTCGACACAGCAGTGTCGACACCGGCCGGCAGTGTCGACACAGCAGTGTCGACACCCGCCAGCCAGCGGTGTCGACACAGCAGTGTCGACACCGGCCGGCAGTGTCGACACAGCAGTGTCGACACTCGACAGCCAGCGGTGTCGACACACTGTGTCGACACCGGCCGGCAGTGTCGACACAGCAGTGTCGACACTCGACAGCCAGCGGTGTCGACACACTGTGTCGACACCGGCCGGCAGTGTCGACACAGCAGTGTCGACACTCGACAACCAGCGGTGTCGACACAATGTGTCGACACCAGACGGCCCCGCTCGACGACTCGTCGAGCTCAACACGGCAATCGTGGAGCTCGACGATCGTCGACCTCCAAACAACGCCCAGAAAAACTAACAATCGTCGAGCGGAGCTCGACGATCGTCGAACCCAGACAGCGACCAGAAAGGAAAGCGATAAGCTCGACGATCGTCGAACCCAGAGAATAAAATAAGATAAAATCAACATAGCAAGGTTGGTTCGACGAACTGGACGAGCAAGACAAAAAAATCAATCAATTAAGTTTTCCAAATGCGAAAATTTCCGTTTCTGCCAAAGATTTAAGAATTCAGCCGACTGAATCGAAGAGACGCGAAAGCGCACTAACGACGACGCGCCACCAACCGCACGCTAGAGTAACGCCCTTACGTCACAAAGATGCCAACCAGGGGAGACAATAATGCCGAAAAAAGCAGGGGCGTTACAACCTATCTATTTATAATAAAATACAGGATATAGCATCCTACCTTCAACGACTATGATTGACCGGAGGTTGAGTCACCTAAATACTTCAAAATACAACGCAAACTAATGAAGTAATATATCAAATCGATTCACAACGCGAATCCAGACACATCCGCGGAGTCCGATCGTCGATCCGGGCACGCCATATATGGAAAGTCGCCAATTGGCCCCGAACGGGCCCAAAACTCGTCCTCCACTGCATGTTCTCGTCTCTGCTCCGCATCAAATAACAATTGGTTTTTTTTAACCAAGACTACAAGTCTACAACCTCTCTGAGAAAATTTATCTCTTACGATAAAAAAACTGCACAGACACTACAATTGAACCCGGGGCACATGTAGCTTTATTCGTATTATTCTTTTTCTATCTAGTAATTATATTTTTACCTTTTGTCTTCTGAGTCTTTATCATTGCATATTTCTTCTTCTGTTTTACTTCATATGTTTTTTGGTTTTTAGCTGATTCATGATTGTTACTATTTCCTTTATTATGTTGTTACACTGGGTAGGTTATATTATTATATAAATATTAAAGAAATTTTCATATTTGAGTGTGAGATCATTAAATCCATTACAGCCATCCAATTATTCTGTCATTATTATTGTGATTTTAAACAAATAAAATAAAATAGAAAAAATGTGAATAGCAACTAAAAACTATTTTAAAAATATTTTCAACTGATAGAAGACTGTGTGGCGCACCATCGTTATTAATTTATTATTGACGTTGAATGCTGTTCATGGATAGATTATTATCCCTGAATACTGTGCAAGGATATAAATTTAAAGATGTCCTATCTATTTATAAATTTTACTTTATGAAATGTTTTTTTTTTAAATTTATATAATTATTCACTTAATTATATAAATTTTTAAAAAAACATTCCATAAAGTAAAATTTATAAATAGATAGGACATCCTAGTGGGATAAAGGCTTGAGTGTTGTTGTTGTTATATAATTTTTCACTTAATAAAGTTCCTTTTTATGTAACAGAGCCATATAACTTTTACAATTTGTATAGACCTTTTTAGATTGCTCTGGTATTTTATGTTGCACATTCTGATCTTGTAATATTTGAGTTATGTAAAAATTTCTCCATGAGCATTATTTTTATTTATTTTTTACTTCACATCGTAAATTTAAAAGGTTAGCGACTCTTCTGATGCAATAGAAGAGTTTCACTTTAGTGCTTTGATGTTACTTTTTTGTCTCAATAAATATTTAGCTAACCTGAATTTTCTTTAAATTGAGAAAAAAATCTTTATTTGCAATATACAGTTGCATTGAGCCTAGCCCCCTGACAAATGGGCAACAGTTACATGAACCATCACTTGAGCTTACCTTAGATATTGGATGGTTTCCTTTTGAAACCAAACTTGTAGAACAATAACTTATCTAAGATTTGTTGGGTCATCCTGTTTACAGTAGAACTAAATACCTTTTCCGAATCTTGTAACTTGTTTAAGTTCAGGAAATGAATTGGGTTTTTAGTGTTATATCAAGTATTATCCATCCAGTTGCAACATTACTGTAAAATTTAAAAGCTTTTTAAAGATACTATTTTATGTATTTCAAATATTTATATTGTATTTAAAATTATTTCTTTAGATAACTAAGATTGCAAAAAGAAACCATTGGAACTCAAAATTTTGCAAGGAGATGTACTTGACCTCAGAACCCAAAACCATATTTTTAGAACCTTGGTTGAGATCTTTTTAAAATTGAGTTCTATATTGAATATCTAAGTTATTTAATTATACCTATTCATGCTTGTGGTATAAATAGGAATTTGTTATAAGCAAATCATGACTATTACCTACCCCAAAAAATCCGGTTCAGGATGAATTGACCTATTTTTTAATCCTCCACTTACGGAAACCTTCTTCCTGATTTCTGCTGGGACGAAAAGTCGGCGCCATTTCTGCTCGCAGTCTCTGTTTGCTCGCCTTTTATGGCTCCGAATTCTTGCATCACCGCCCATCGATTGAGAGCTCATGTGAGAAATCACACTACTTCCAGATCTTCTTAATGGAACATCACCAAAGCTCTCTAAATTCCGTCCTTCTGATTCTTTGTTTAGTTCCTGCAGGCATACAAGCTGGGAATATGCACCATCTGAATTCTCAATCAATTGGGAATGCCGACCTGCAATTCATGTCTTCTAATCATCCATTCTCGCCTAAAAAATCACTTTTGGAAGTAATTTTAGGATCGTGTGTACCTTACTCGACAAGCTTCCCTCGTATACGACTCATATGAATCAATGGGCGATGATGATGGTGGTTCGATCCACCATGATGGGCATCGAGCGCATTGGTTGCCTTGTTTAACAGTAAGATTTTAGGGTTCTTCCGAATTGCCCTAGCATTGGAAATTCTCTGCTTTTGCTCTCCTGACAGTTGGTTCCATGTTCCCCCACCATCTTGCCCCAAAACATCAATTTTTATGGGCTTCATTTTTGTAATTACTTAGTTTTTTTTTGTATGGCTTGCCAATAACAAAAAGTTTTACTAATATCCGTTTACAAAAAAAAGTGTTTTGCTAATAGCCAAGGTTTGCTAATAGTCAAAAGTGCTATGCGTATAACAATGTGTCATATAAATATTGATCTCTGTTCTTTTTTGTTATATTTTTCCTATATGCTCATATTATTAGGTATTGGATAATGTTGTTCAACTGTTCTTTTTCTTAGAAGGAAAGGGCATATAATTCACAATCAGAGCGGGATCTTAGTGTTGATCGTCCTGATCTGGAAAATGAGCAAAGACGGAGTGAGAAGGAAAAAGATAGAAAGGAAGAACTAGACAGGAGAGAACGAGATCGAGGCGAGAAAGACTCCGAGCATGATAGGAGGGATTTAGAGTTAACGCGCAAAAGGAAACCTTCTCGTAGGGTTGATGATGATACTGGCTTGATGCACCAAGGAGGAGATGGTGCTGAAAGTTTTGGAATGTACAGTATTTCTACTTCTTCATTTGTGGATAAGAAAGCTTTGAAGCGTAAGTTCTCTTTTTCGTGCTGACAAATGAAAATGCATGTCAACATCTGTTACTTTGGATTTATGTTGTTCAAAATGTGCGCTGGGGTCTGAGGGGTATACTTGGTATTGTTTTATCACTTAGCACTGGGGTCTGAGGTTCTTGGGGGATTAACCTTCGGATCTATTCTACTTGTCAGTTTTTTTCCTTAAAAAAATGAAGCTGCTCTCAGATGGAAAATTTGTATTTTCACTGTGTTTCCAACGTGACTGAAAATCCTATGTAGTTTGAGTTTATGTTCCTTTTGGGCATTGGGTATGATTTTAGACAGGGTATTTTAAACTTAAATACATAAATTTGGTTAATTTTGTTGTTTAATCAGTTTTTTGAAAGACCATAAGAGTTTATGTTTCTTGTTGTTGAACTCCATCATATGTGCTTCTACGTCAATATTGAGATCTAAGTAATTTAGTTTGTATCCTGTTTTAACAGGTGACATATTTTCTTTCCTTATTTTAATGGCTTCTTAGGTGTATATACACAAGAATTTACTTTTTGTGAGAAAGTCAAGGGGAAATTGCACCCTGATGCATATCAAGAGTTTCTAAAGTGCCTCCATATATATAGCAAGGAGATTATTACTAGAGCTGAACTGAAGAATCTGGTATGAATTCGCTTCTATATATTTTACTTTTCTTTATCATTGTAATTTGTACTTTACAATTTAATTACCTTACACGATTAGGTTTTCTTGGGTGGATGTTCTTGTGATTGCCTATTAGACTGTTGTAGGTTTCATGTTATTTCTTCTAATTGTTATGGTTTCCTTACTTCACCCAGAATGGTGTATGATACATTTTATGTGAGCTTTAGTAAAGTCAACATGCTAATCTTACAAGTTATGTTGTTCCTTAAATCTCTCCGGAGAACAATTAATGTAAATAATTAAAAGTGTAAACAATTTAATACCCAAGTTATGATAAAATATATAAAACTGAAATTGTAAACTAGAATTTGCAATTACATGTCAGATTTGAAGAGAAATAGAAACCAATAGGAATGATGCTAGGCAAAAAAGGAGGTTCAAGAATAGAACCGTTTGAGATCATCCCCGCTCCATGTGTGTGGCATATCCTCTCCTTCGTATGTCTGCAAGCGGTAAGCACCGCTCTTTAACGCTTCTTTGATAACAAAAGGGCCGGCCCAATTTGGATTAAGCTTTCCAACTGAACCAACTCTTGCAGCAGCATCAATCTTCTTTAGAACTAGATCTCCCACTTGGAAGTGTCTGATCCTTACGTTCTGATCAAAGTAGCGGGGCATCCTTCTTTTGACCTCCTCCTGCCTTATGGCTGCTTGATCTCTGATTGTCTCGATGTGTTTCAAGCTGAACCTCATCTCTTCATTATTCAACTCAAGCCAGTCCTCAACGCCTTCTCTTGCAAGCAGAACTCTGGGTGACGGGACTTCAAACTCAACTAGAATGAGTGCCTCTGAGCCATGAGAAAGTTTGAATGGAGTCTCCCCAGTTGCGGATGATGGCGTTGTCCTAAGGGACCAGAGGACTGATGGAAGCTGATCAGCCCAGCAGCAGGCCCTCAAATTATCGAGAATAATAACCCAAAATGATCATTTGTTGTTACACACACTCTCAAGCGGACCCTCTCACATTGCCAACAGAACACGCATAGCTCCGTGCTTACTACCTGTCTAAGTATTAGTCCCATCGGTTAGGTGGTCAACATTGGCGGTTAGGTCTTGGCGGTCTGGCCTGACGGATAGTACTGACGGACAGACATTATGTAGTAGCTGTCTGTCCTTGGCAGCTTGCCATTGTTGGGGCCTGTGCTGTTAGGTGGTCTGGCGGATAGCACTAGCGGATAGGATTGTCGGTCTGCTGACTAGAGCCCCTGCGGTTAATCCTCTGAATGACGCTCTTGCTTTGTGAAGGTTCGGTCTTGGCGGTCTGGATAGGCAGACCGGTCTGCCGGTCTGCCAATATTTTAAGGAAGATGAGCGGACTGCTGAGGTCAAATCTAGTTGACGGTCAGGCATAGTGTTCAGAGTTTTCAAGCAACCTCTGGTTCGGTCTGGCTGTTAGACTTTGTCTAACCGCAACTTTATCTGGTGGTTAGGTTGTGCGTACCGCAAACTATAACAATGAAGGCGGACAAACACCAAAGCTAGCATTGGAGTTTTGTAGTTGTACAGTTATTTTTTTCTAATCGCAGTCTGAGTGGTTAAGTTTTTGTTTAACCGCCTTGTCGCTTGTGACAGACATTGTTTATTTTCTCTCTCTTCCCCCTTTTTCTATAAATAGGGGGCATGCTCATGTATTGTGTTTCTTTTTGGAGCAATAAAATTATGTTATTTACCTTTTTTTCACACTACCAATGATATTCTTGGAGAGCCACTAAAGTGATTTTGTGAACTGCCATGAATGTTGATATGATAATATGTAAATTTAGTTTTTAAATAGTTTTAATTAAATAGTTGATATTAATTAATTCTTAATTATATAATTAAAATATTAATAGGTATGCCCTCCCTTATCTATATAAGGGGGAAGGGTAGGAGTTTAGAGGCATCTTTTGGATCTCTAATCTTTGGCTCTTATTTGAGAGAAGAGCTATTTGGAAGACCCAACCTTGAAGAGTTGATCGGAGCTTGTATTCCGATTTTATGTTGTTTGTCATGTAATGTAATGTTGTTATTGAGCAAATGTCACTCTGTTTCTCTCCGGAATACTAGCAACTTTCCCAACGGCAACAATGGTTCAACTTGTCTCTCTCCAACAATTGCCGGTGCAGTCATCTGGAAACAGCACCAAAATCGGTACCTTCAACCTTTCTCAACAAATCATGGACACCCTCGCCGATATCAATGCCAAGATCACCTGAATGGATAAGCACCATGCACATGCACAATACCTGGAGCAATCGACGACTCTCTTGGAGGTATCTGTCATACTCGTGCCCTCTGTCACATCACAAAAAAATATCCGCAGAGTCTTCTTCCTTTGTAGTCGATGGGAAAGCAACAGGGCAATAACAACATGAGATATTCCTATCCGCACTCGTCCCTACATTCATAGACATTATGATAACAACCTTGGAAGACCACACTTCGACTATTGTCGAAAATTCGCACATGCGTAAGTGTCCACCCTCGATTGAGGAGAAGACAACAAATTATTTTGTATACGGACGTCTTGAATCTGCATGCCCCGGCCCACCGCACACGAGACGACGTCTTCAAAATCCAACCTACCTTAACAACCGGCGGTGATCCACGCCCCTGTTCTCTCCCTCTATTGCACCCGTCCTTGACTAAACTAGTGTTATCTTCAGCTTTATTCCAATGCTCGTGCTTGCCCAGTCCCAAGTCAAAATAGTCCACTTCATCTTCTATCGCAACAACACATTCATGCCTACTCTTGTTCGGTCCATGCTCTTTCTCCCAAAACCTGAAATTGACTTTCTCCTCATGGTCCAATACCCCACCGCCCAACATCTACTTGTTTTCTTCTCCATGTCAGAGTCGCTTGCTATGTCCCATCCCTTCCACCTCAACTTTTCCATCACCTCACCACACGCCTCTCTCGGTCTATGAAAATCGGTCCCAGCCACCTACCAGACCCCACACCATCCGCTCATTGTCCCTTTTTCCTACCCAAAATAACAACTTACTGCATTTCTTTTACCACCCCGCCGCCTGTAGGCCGCCCTTCCAATTGAGCATATAATAATATTAAATGCTTTCCAGTTTCAATATCATGTCCACTTGTCCTCTCCCCCACCATTGGTTGTTTCTATGTTTATTTTGGATCCCTCATTGGTTGTCACTCCAACCTATTTCCCCACGGTCACCAACTTGTGCCCGTCTACCACTTGTTGATGTTGAAGAACACACCTTTAGATTTAGAAGTTCACCTCCACTCTCTATCTCACTCTGATAGATTTTACCTTGTAATAATACACCAAAACAAGAGATATAGTCACCCCTAGTGAGACTAAGGTAGCTTGAATTTCAACCACCCCTCTCTCAAGCTAACACCATAATCATTCATCATTCCAAGGTTGAGAGAGAACGTGTGCGAAGTTTTACCAGAAACAACTTTCGTGAACATATCAACAAGTTGGTCCCCAGTAGGCACAAACACAGTAGTAATGATTTGGTTTTGAATTTTCTTCCACACAAAATGACAATCGATCTTTATATGTTTAGTCCTCTCATGAAAGACAGGTTTGTTGGCAATGCGGATAACAACTTGATTATCACAGTGCAAGTTTATGGCCTCCAGGACTGGAAACCCCATATTGCCCAAAATAGTTTTAACCAGTATCACCTCACATGTTGCAATGAAATGAAAATATAAGATTGGACAACAACATTCTGCCTCTTACTCTTCTAGGAAATAAGATTTTCACCCATGTTGATAAAATATCCTCTTGTAAATCTTCTATCCGGTAAGAATCGACCCAATCAACATCACAGTTGAGATGATCATGATTTTTATAAATGATAATTTTTCCAGGTCCTTTTTTAGATATTTTAGGATCTGAGGAGCAATATGATAATGATGAACTTTAGGATTGTGCATACATTGGCTTATAAACCCTACCACAATTGAAATGTCGGTTCTGGTGATAGTCAGGTAAATTAACATCTCCACAATGTGTTGAAAGTTTAGTTTTTTTTCAAGATTGGGAGAATTATCCATGCGGATATCATAATTAGCATCCACAGGACTATCCATAGGTTTCACTCCCAAATATCCAGTGTCACTGAGAAGATCCAAGACGTATTTGCGTTGAAAAAGTAATAATCTTTTCAGAAGATCTAACAATCTCAATTCCAATAAAATATCAAAGGAGACCCATATCTTTAATTTCAAAAGTATAAGTCAATTCTCTTTTCACAAGAGCAATGTGTTGATCATTAGTTCTGGTGATAATGATATCATCTACATAAGTAATAAGAATAGTGGTATATTACTCATTTCTGCAGATAAAGGCAAAGTGATCATAAGTACAACGAGAGAAATCCAGATTCAAGAGTTTGACACACAGTTTTTCAAATCAGGTTCGGGGTGATTTTTTAAGGTGATACAATACCTTCTTATGACGCCATTCATGTCCTTTAGGTACTTCCATTACAGATGAGGGAATCATGTAGATTTCTTCTTTTAATTAACCTTGGAGAAATGCAAATTTCACATTAAGTTGGTACAAAATCCAAGACTTGAGGGCATCAATAAATAACATGACTCTAAATGAGTTGAGTTTAACAACAATGCAAACATCTCGTAGAAATGCAACAAGTCTTGTTGTATATATATCAAGAGTGTCATCTTGAAGGTATTTGATAATATATCCATTTACACCCGACAGTATGGCTCCCATGAGAGATGGGAATAATTTTTAAAGTATTTGGATTTTGGAGAGCATTCATCTCCACCTCCATAGCTTTCTTCCAATGAGGATTAGACATAGCATCTAAAAAATTATTAGGGATAGAAATTGAGAAAATAGATGCACGATAAGATTTCAGTGAAGATAAAGTGATACCCAACATATTTATCAATATGGTATCTTGTACGACCACTATGAATTTGGAGAGGAGAAGATTTATCCTCTTGGGTGTTCTTAGTGTTTGAATCTGGCAACGTGGTGGTGTGTGTTGGAACATGAGTATGACTGTTGCTTAGTTCTTCTTACACACTTCCTTTGATAAACTTGATGATTATTTTTTCTGTTGTAGACATGCAGATCGTTTGTAGACACTTCCCTTTCAGCTGGAACATTCAAGCTACTAGGAGATAAAACATCTACGAGTGCTTGGTGAGGTGGCATCATACAACCATCATCTTTATGCTTCTCTTGATATGAAACACTTTCTGTTACGCCCCCGGACGAGGCCCGGCTATTTTGCCGGCAATACAAGCGGCGACTGAGGCGTGAAAGAGGCGACAACGGGGCTGAACTTATCGGTTCAGCCCCCTCTTCATAAGTTTCGGCCCAGGGGGGGTGAACCAAGTTGGTTAAACCCCCATTGGGGCCTGCTGGCCCTGGGTCTGGGTATAAATATACCGGATCCCCTCTTTGTATGAATATGAAAAGTATTATTCAGGTATTTCCCCTTTCCTTCTTCCTCAACCCTAATTTCTCTAGTCGCCTTAGATCTTCTCCTTCTTCTCCTTCTTAACATTTGGTATCAGAGGCTCTTTTCTCCACCATGGTAACCACTCGCACGCAATAGGAAGTCGACCGATTGGAAACTCTAGAGGACAATCTAGTAGGGTTGATGGATTCGGTGGCCCCAATCGAGAAAAATGTGAAAACTTCCATCCAAAGGCTCGAAGAACGGATCGACACCCGAATGAAAGAGATCATGACATTTTTGGCACAAAACTTGAAGGGTAAGACGGTGATGGAGGAGGATCCGGGCGGATCTCCCGCTGCAGGACTCGATCCGCACCGGATCGGCCAGGCCGGCTCGGTAATGGGTGCCGGCACCACACAGGGGCCTGGATCGGGCACGACGGGCGTCAGCCGGGTCGGAGCAGGCGGGGGTGGCCCCGGCGGGGTCGGATCGGGCACGCCAGGCGGTCCCGTGTTCGTATCGGGCGTTGGAGGCGCCGACGGGTTCAGATCGGGCGCATGAGGCATCAGGAGGGGGGGTGTCGACGGGTCTGGAGGTGGCTCCGACGGGATCAGATTAGCCGGATTTGACTCCGGCGGGTACGACGTAGGCGGCGGTGGCCCCGGTGGGTTCGATACAGCCAGTTTCGACGATTTGGGCGCTATAGGAGGTGGGTGGCTGGTTCCCCCATATGGAGGAGAGGAGGGCCTGCTACCTCATCCAGCAAGAGGAGGCATGCAGTGGGGTGGTGCTCCGGCGGCGGGGCAGTTTCGCCGTGACGTCCCGGGCGTGCCTTTTGAACACGAAGAAACAAGGAGACCGCCGGGATTTGGACAGGAGACAGGGTGGCAAGGATAAGCCGGTCAGCGGTCGTACATGCCGCCGAAACTGACGCGCATGAATTTCCCTCGATATGCCGGAGGGGACGACTTGGAATGGGTACAGAAGGCGGAGTTGTTTTTCAGCTATCAAGAGGTACCCGAGGTACAGTGAGTGCAACTGACATCCTTCCACTTGGAGGACGATGCTTTTCAGTGGATGCAGTGGTTCCTGCGGGGGCGGGATTATGTGTCGTGGGCAGAGTTTGTTGATGGGTTCACCGCTCGGTTCGGGTCCCTGGAGTTTGAAGACTTTGAGGCTCTCTTGCAAAAATTACGTCAGCAGGGCACCACGATGTAATACAGGACGAAGCTTGAAAAGTTGGCAAATAGGGTGCACTGGGAGGAGAAGACACTCCTCAGTTGTTGTCTCTGGATTGAAGGACCACTTAAAAGATGAGGTTCAGGCGTATATGCCCCTCAACTTGAATCACGCCATCAATCTGGCCCGCATTCAGGAAGAGCGGTTCAACAGGCAGCGGTCCCGCACTACGGTGAGGCCCACTACTACTACACCGGCTACTTCCAGGAAGGACCCACCGGTAGCGGGACGGCCCATAGTGACACGGCTGTCCTGGAGCGAGTTACAAGCACGAAAGGAAAAAGGACTCTGTTTCAACTGTGATGGGAAGTTTACGGCAGGACACAAATGCTAGAAGGTCCAGATCTTTATGTTACAACAAGAGGTGGATGACGAGTTGAGTCCAGAGGAGCTGGATTTTGGAGGCGACTTGGACCTGGCCGAGCTCGGGGTCTCTGCATGCCATGGAGGGGTGTAACCCCCCTCTGCTTACTATGCATCTTGCGGGGCGGGTCCGACAGGAGAAGGTGACCATCCTGGTGGACAACGGGAGTACGCACAATTTCATCCATGCGGATGTGGCACAGAAGATTGGGCATTTGATTGACACTGGGTTTGCCTTCCAGGTCGTGGTGGCCGATGACAGCAAATTGCAGTGCCAGGGTGTACGGAAGGGAGTGGAGGTTCGGATGCAGGGGTACGTCGGATGCACAAATGTCTATCTTTTACCAATTCGGGGCTCGAACATGGTGCTGGGAATTCAGTGGCTGCAGCAGTTGAGGAGGGTCACCTTCGATTGGGACCAGATGACTGGAGTTCTTGCAAAGTGGGAAGCAGTTCTGTTTGCTCTCACTTCTTCGCCGGTCAAGGAAATTTCTCTACGCAGTCTCCAACAGCTCGACTGCTCGAGGAGGCGGGAATTTTGATGTCTGTACTTTTGGGGGTAAGGACGGATGAGGTGGAGTCAGTTGAGGTGCCTATGCAGATGCAGACTTTGGTAGAGCAGTACGCAGACATTTTCCAGGAGCCACGTACACTTCCGCCTTCACGGTTCAGGATCATCAGATTGTACTCAAGACAGGGACAGAGCCTCCCAATATCCTACCCTACAGGTACCCGCACATGCAGAAGGCCGAGATTGAGCGCAGTGTACGAGAGATGCTCGATGCATGCATCATAGGGCCGAGCACGAGTTCCTTCTCGGCTCCGATCATTCTCGTCAAGAAAAAGGATGGGTCTTGGCGGTTTTGTGTAGATTACCGTGCCCTGAACAGTGCCACACTGAAGGATAAGTTTCCGATCCCTTTGATTGAGGAGCTGTTAGACGAGTTACATGGGGCGACATGGTTCACCAAGCTTGATCTACGGTCTGGATATTATCAGATCCTCATGAAGGAGGAAGACATCCACAAGACAACATTCAGGACTCATGACGGTCATTATGAATTCTTGGTGATGGCCAACGGGTTGACGGGTGGACCGTCCACCTTCCAGGCGAATATGAACGAGATCTTCAGGGACCTTTGTCACTTCGTGCTCATCTTCTTCGATGATATCCTTATTTACAGTGCTACTTGGGAGGACCACTTGCGCCATGTTGAACAAGTATTCTACATTTTACGCCAGCACCAGTTGTATGCTAAAAGATCGAAGTGTTCGTTTGGTCAAGAGGAAGTGGAGTATCTGGGGCAATTGGTCTCGCCCGCAGGGGTGAAAGCCGATCCTCGGAAGATTGAGAGCATGGTCTCTTGGTCGCGGCCCCAGACCCTTCGGGCTCTACGGGGATTCTTGGGCCTTACCGGCTACTACCGACGGTTCGTGCGTGATTACAGGAAGATTTCCAGGCCACTGACACAAATGTTACAGAAGGACGTTTTTTCTTGGCAGGATGAGGCTGAGGCTGCTTTTCAAGCACTCAAGCGGGCTATGACGACAGCTCCAGTCTTAGCACTCCCGGATTTCACCAAGGAGTTCGTCGTGGAGACGGACGCCCCCGGGGTGGGACTGGGTGCTGTGTTGATGCAGGAAGAGCGGCCGATTGACTTTTACAGCAAAGCCTTGGCTCCAAGGACGTTGGGATTATCGGCTTATGAGAAAGAGATGCTGACCGTCATCCATGCCGTGGGCCTCTGGCGACCGTACCTGTTGGTCCGTCATTTCAAGATTTGGACAAATCATCAGAGTTTGAAGCACTTCTTGGACCAGCGAGTTTCCTCCCCCCTACAACAGAAGTGGGTCACCAAGCTTTTGGGGTACGACTACGAGATTGTTTACCGGCAAGGGAAGGACAATCGGGTTGCTGATGCCTTGTCTCGCTTGCCGGAGGGAACTCTAGCCCCACATTTCTGCGCTCCGGCTGGATGCTATCGATGAGATTCAGGAGGAGGTCCAGCGGGACCCCGAGCTGCAGGTTATTGTGCAGGATCTACGGCAGGCGCGTGAGGCAACTCCAGGCTATCATATACAAAATGACTGGCTATACTATCGGGGTCGGGTGGTCATACCCTCCCAGTCGGCTTGGAGGAAGGTCATGATGCACGAGTTACACTCGTCCCCGACGGGCGGCCACGCCGGTGTTCTCCGCACTCTTCAGCGGGCACGGACCAATGTGTTTTGGAAGGGAATGCGGCGGGATATTCAATTATTTGTTCAGCAGTGTGACGTGTGCCAGCGACAGAAGTACGAGACCACCTCCCCGGCTGGGCTATTTACGCCCTTGGAGATTCCGCACCAGATTTGAGATATCGTGTCCATGGATTTCATTGATGGCTTGCCTCGGTCTAAGGGCAAGACGGTCATTTTGGTGGTGGTTGATAAATTGTCCAAATACAGACATTTCCTCGCCCTGAGCCATCCCTATACCGATGAGTCTGTTGCTACTCTTTTCACTCGCGAGATTGTTCGGCTTCATGGCATCCCTCGGGTGATCATCTCGGATCGCTATCCCACTTTTGTGGCAATTTTTGGCGGGAGCTATTTCGTTTACAAGGGACCACCCCGCGCTTCAGCACGGCTCACCATCCGCAAACGGACGGTCAGACTGAGGTATTGAATCGGGGCATAGAGACCTACCTCCGATGCTTCGTCATGGACGAGCCGCGCACGTGGACGAGTTGGTTGCATTGGGCTGAATACTGCTTCAACACTTCCTATCATTCAGCCAGCAAGCTGACTCCCTTTGAGGTGGTTTACGGGCGTCCGCCTCCTTCTCTGAGCAGTTATGAGCCGGGTGGTACGACAGTGACAACAGTTGACCGAGCGCTCCGTGACCGTGACCGCACACTTGCTACCTTGCGGGGGAATCTCCGGACGGCACATGAGCGTATGAAGGCACCAGCGGACAGACATCGCACCGAGCGGGAATTTCAGGTGGGGGATGAGGTTTTTCTCAAGCTCCGCCCCTATCGGCAGTTGTCCGTTGCACAACGGACGAATCAGAAGTTGACACCCCGTTATTATGGTCCATTTCGGATCACCCGGCGGGTGGGACCAGTTGCTTATACGTTGGCGCTGCCTGAAGGGTCCAGGATACATCCCACTTTTCACGTCTCCATGTTGAAGAGGAAGATTGGCGACACTGTCCAGGTCAGCACTTGTTTGCCAGAAGTTATTAGCGGGGGCGAGTTGCGCCCAATTCCCGACGACATACTTTTGATCAAGTGGAAGCGCCGCGACACGACGTACTGTCCTGAGCTACTGGTCAAGTGGAAGGGTCTCAGCGCAGAGCACAACACCTGGGTGGATTTGCTAGAGTTTCGGGAGATCTACCCCCATCACCACCTTGGGGACAAACTGGTTTTTGATGGGGAGGGGAATGTTACGCCCCCGGACGAGACCCGACTATTTGGCCGGCAATACAGGAGGCAGCTGAGGCGTGACGGAGGCGACAACGGGGCTGAACCAATCGGTTCAGCCACCTCTTCATAAGTTTCGGCCCAAGGGGGGGCTGAACCAAGTTGGTTCATCCCCCATTGGGGTCGGCCGGCCCTGGGTCCGATTATAAATATACCTGATCCCCTCTTTGGATGGATATGAAAAGTGTTATTCAGGTATTTCCCCTTTCCTTCTTCCTCAACCCTAATTTCTCTAGTCGCCTTAGATCTTCTCTCTTCTCCTTCTTCTCCTTCTTAACACTTTCCCATCTTTTGAATAATACAGAGTGTGCTCAAAGAAGGTAACATATTTAAATATATTACTTTTATGAGTAATACATACCCCTTTTGGTTAGCAACATATCCAACAAAAACACATATAATAACTGGAGGAACCAATTTATCCTCGTGGTCCCACAATTTGTTCAAAAGCAACACGTTCAAAAACTTTTGGAGGGAAATGAAATAACGAAAGATTTGGATAGAGAAGTTTCAGAGGATACTTCCCCTCTAAAGTATCAGACGCCATCCAATTAATTAGGTAGACAGAGGTGAGAACTCCTTCATCCCATAGTCCCTTATGGACATGCATACTTTGTAATAAACATTGAGTAGTTTCAATAATATGACGGGTTTTTTCTTTATGCTACTCCATTCCATTGAGGAGTCCCAGAGAATGAAGTTTGAAAAATAATGTCATAATCACCTGGGAACCTTTGAAGATCCCTACCTATAAATTCACATTCATTGCCACTTCTAAGAATTTTAATTTGAGCACCAAACTTGGTCTGCACATAGTGATAAAATAGCCAAAATATATCACACACTTCTTTTTTCTTTTTTCATAAGAAAAACCCAAGTGAAATGAGAGTAATCATTGATGAAAAAAAACAAAATAATGAAATTCATTCACAATGCACATATGTGTGGTCCGAACATCAGAATGTATCAAATCAAAACATTTAACACTCCGACTACTGCTAAGAACATAATTGGTTCTACAATGTTTTCCAAATTCACAAGATTGACAATCAATTTTGATTTTAGCCACGTCAAAAGTGTTAGGAAAAGTAGACCTCAAAGTCTTCAAACTGGCATGCCCAAATCTTTTATGCCACAACATCAATTGATCAACATTTGAGGATTTCTGAGCACCAAGAGCAAGACTAATGCCCATAATATAAACATCACCTGATTCATGTCCACCACCAATCATCTTCTCACTCGCCAGATCCTAGAAAACACAATGAAAAAAAGGTAATAACACAATTCAATTATATAGTTAATCTGCTCACAGAAAGCATGTTGGTAGGAAATTAACAAATAATAACTACAAATTTGAGGGAGGTGAAATTTGAATAATCGCTTTACCTATCACCTATGTAGAAGATGCATTATCAAGTTTAACACTACCAGATAATGCAGCGCCAAAAGTAATCTCACTAGAAGATCCAGTCATATGGTCAGTCATATGGTCAGAAGCCCTTGAGTCAATGATCCAGGGAGTAGTCGGCTTCATAGCATATAGAGAAATACTTTGAACTTGAGCAGCGGTACCAGACATGTATGCACCAAGAGGTTTACCAACACTGGCCTTCAGGGCATTGAGCTCCCCAATTAAATTTTTATTTTTGCTATAAGGTGACCTGTATTCTTCAATGTACCATACATAGTCGTTGGTTATCTCACATACCTTCCGTCAGTTCCACGATTCCAACCCGGAGGTGCCAAGTTGGGATGCATGTTCAAACACTTATCCTTCCCATTTCCCTTCTTCCCACAGTGGGGACACTTCATCTTTCTCTTATCTTCATCTTTTATGTTTCTATAATTTCATTTCCTTTGTTTAGTTACAAGGACATATTTCTCATATCCCATACGCACATCATTACAAATAGAGTGTATACCACTAACTTCTCCTTGAATGTAATGGGCAGCGGTTTCCAAATCAGGAACCAAATCTCTTCCTAACATCTTGACTATTTGGAATTCAAATTTTGAAGGAAGGCCAAAGAACATTTCAAATACTCTGCGTTGCATAAGTTCAATCTTGTAATCCTCAATAGTCTGATTGGTTGAGTAGGCGGATATACGATTGCAATAGCCGGAGAACAACAATAGGCGGGTCTCTTGCAGTAACAATCGAGTTGCAGAAACAGGACGAAACTTCCCAAGGAGTCGACAACACACATTGAGATGATCCAAGGACTTGATAAAACATGCAACTCCTCGGATCAGAACGAAGACCCACCACAGCTCGGCGCGGCTTTCTGAGGACTCGAATGGGCACAAGACAACGGGTCAATGAAGACCAAGCGACCAAAGATCGATCAAGGAGGAGCAACGACATATCAATCGAGGAGGACAGGAGAACTAGGGACGCTACCGAACGAAACAACATAGATAACGATACACGATCGAGCCTTCAGGTCGACGTTGATGGGGGATTTACTGGCTCTGATACCATGTTGTTGTTGAAGATTCAACTTCAGGTTTAGAAGTTCTCCACATTCTATCTCACTCCGATAAACTTTCTCTTTTTTATAATGCACGAAAATAAGATATATATAGTCACCCTCTGGTGAGAGTAAGGTAGCTTGACTTTCAACACCACTTACTTTACCTTTTTCATTATTACACATACAAAACCACCCACATCTCCCTCTCTTTTACTTCTATTCATTATTTGTCTGCAACGCGACACACCCTCTTCATGCTACACCATACTCCATTTCCCGACTTCTCGTACCCCACTGATATTCAGCCGCAATACTGACTATTGACCCTCCATAAATTTTGCGCCGCTGGAATCATTAAAGATTCCGATAAGATTTGGTGAATTGACTTTGATGGCAATGTTGATTTTTGAGGGCGACACAGTGTTATTCATGCACCATAGCGGATCCCATCACCTCGCCAACAAAACATGCAAAGCTTCGTGCCTACAATCAACAACATTCTCGGAGCCTCGCGAGAGAGATTTTGAGAACCACCATGAAGGTCGATATGATAATGTATAATTTTAGTATTAATTTAATAGTTTGTATTAATTTAATAGTTTATATTTGTTGGAAGAGCCCAAAGCTTGTATGTATTATTTCAGTATGTAAATACAAGGAGAGAATACAAATATATAGGAGAGAAGAGAGAAGAATAAATCCTATACATGATGTGGGACTAAAGAAGGAGAGGAAAAATGGGCCATCAAATGGGCCTTTTACATGGGCTTTTCTAATACTCCCCCGCAAGCTGGAGCGTACAAGTCGTATGCGCCAAGCTTGGATAGGCACTGATAGAAGAGGGTACTAGGTAGAGCTTTGGTGAGGATATCAGCAACCTGTTCAGTACCCGGAACATGCTTGAGCTCGATCTTCTTCATGTGGACTTTCTCTCGGATGAAATGACAATCTACCTCAATATGCTTCGTTCTTTCATGGAAGACCGGGTTTTTGGCAATATGTATGGCAGCTTGACTGTCACAAAGGAGGAGAGCTGGTGAAGGTAGTTTAACTCCAAGGTCGGTAAGGAGACTCTCAATCCATGTGAGTTCAGAGACCACAGCAGCCATTGCCCGATATTCTGCTTCTGCTGAGGATCGAGCAACCACCGCTTGTTTCTTGCTTCGCCAAGTAATCAGATGTCCTCCAAAATAGGTGCAAAACCCGCTAGTAGATCGTCGATCGTCGAGGGAGCCAGCGTAGTCGGCATCAGAGTATGCCACTAGTGTAGGAATGGAAGATGAGGTTTTGTATACAAGTCCTTGGCCAGGAGCTGTCTTAAGATATCTGAGAATGCGTTCCACAGCCTGGAGATGAGAGCTTCGAGGAGAGTGCATATAGCGACTCACAAGTCCCACAGCGAAAGATATATCAGGTCTTGTAACTGTTAGGTAGATAAGCTTCCCAACTAGACGACGGTAATATTCTGGATTTGGTAGAAGCGAATCAGAATCTGAGCCCTGAGCACATATTTTGTGATTTGCATCCATGAGAGTGTTAATAGGTTTGCAACCAGAGTAGCCTGCATCATGAAAAAGATCCAGACAATATTTGCGCTGAGAGAGAACCAACCCATCTGACCGTCTGGCCACTTCCAGACCGAGGAAGTACCGAAGAGGACCCAGATCTTTAGTTTGGAAGACGGAGCTCAGATGTAGTTTAACGGCCTGTATGCCGTCCAAGTCACTGCCAGTAATAATGATGTCGTCGACATATACCAATAGGAGAACCGTACCAGTGGCTTGGTGACGAGTAAATAATGAGAAGTCAGCCGAGCTGCGAGTGAAGCCAATGTCCCGGAGAGCTTTGCTGAACTTGTCGAACCATGCCCGAGGGGATTGTTTGAGACCATATAGAGATTTGAGAAGATGACAAACCCGTGACTCCCCCGTGGTCTCAAACCCGGGAGGTTGTTGCATGTAAACCGTTTCCTGAAGGTCGCCGTTCAGGAAAGCGTTCTTGACGTCGAGTTGAAACAAGGGCCACTGGCGATGGACAACCACAGAGAGGAGAATGCGGACCGTGTTGAGCTTAGCGACCGGAGAGAAGGTCTCGTCATAGTCCAGCCCCGGTTGCTGGGTGAAGCCACGAGCAACCAACCGAGCTTTGAGGCGATCAATGATCCCATCAGGAGCATGTTTAATGACGAAAACCCATTTGCACCCAACGGGTTTCTGGCCGGGAGGAAGGGGCACCAGGGTCCAAGTCTGGTTGGCCCAAAGAGCAGCCATCTCTTCTTCCATGGCCGCACGCCACCCAGGATGTTGAAGAGCGTCCTGGACAGAAGTAAGAATAGAGACCGAGGAGAGCGAAGTAGCCAAGGCCTGAAGAGGTGGAGAGAGGCGATGGAGAGAAACATAATCCGCCATTGGATGAGCGGTAGAGGCTGACACCGGAGCAGCAGAACACGGAGAAGCCGAGGTCGAAGCCGACTGCAGAGGAGCAACGGGAGGAAGAGGGCGACGAGCATAGGCCCGAATAACTGGGGGTCGAGGAGGGTCAACGATGGGAGGAGGCGGAGGGATGGTGGGAGGTGAGTGGACGTGGATCACCGGCCGGGGAAGGGAGGGTGTTGTAGGAGGTGGTGGTAGAAGTGGTGGCAAAGGAGGAGGGAAGAAGGGTTGATCCTCCCGGAAAGTAACATCAGCCGAAACAGAGACCTTCCGGGTGACCGGAGAGTAGCAAACATAGCCCTTTTGGGTACGGGAGTAGCCGACAAAAATGTGTTTGGCCGCACGGGGATCCAGTTTGTCAATAGTGGGGCCCAGGTTATGGACAAAGCAGGTACATCCAAAAACCCGGGGGGTGAGGGGGAAGGCGGGTGTGGAGGGAAAAAGAAGGCTGAAGGGGGTAGCGTTCTGGAGAACAGGAGAGGGGAGACGGTTGATAAGAAAACATGCTGTGGACACCGCAAAGTTCCAGAAGACTTTGGGAACGTGCATGTGAAGCATGAGAGAGCGAGCCACATCGAGCAAGTGCCGGTTCTTGCGTTCGGCGACCCCATTTTGTTGAGGGGTGTAGGGACAAGAGGTCTGGTGAACAATACCGAAGTTTGCGCAGAGAGTGGCAAACTCGTGGCTAGTATATTCCCGTGCATTATCAGAGCGGAAAGTTTTAATGGTGGTAGAGAATTGCGTACGAGTCTCTAACACAAACGCCTGAAAGACACGAGGAAGCTCAGAGCGATCATGCAGGAGATACAACCAAGTAGTACGAGAGTAATCATCAATAAATGTTATAAAATAACGATAAACAGAAATGCTAGAAACTTTATATGGTCCCCAAATATCAGAATGTATTAAATCAAATGGAGCAGAGCTCCTAGTACAATGAGCTGGATAAGAAGAGCGAGGCTGTTTGCCAATAATACAAGAATCACATTTAAAAACAGGAAGAGAAAGGTCGGGAAGCGCCTTCTGCAGGATAGGTAGAGGGGCATGCCCAAGCCGACAATGCCAATCAGACGAGGAAATGGAGGAAAGGGATGTGGGAGAGACATCGAGGAGGTAAAGCCCGTTCTGCAGCCGACCCCTACCAATGGTAATCCGCGTCTGCCGATCCTGTATCAAAAAACCAGAAGAGGTGAAGGTGATAAAGCAATTCATATCAGTAGTAAGACGACCAACATAGAGTAAATTAAAAGGCGAGGCTGGCACATAAAGAACGGAGCGAAGAGAAAGAGAGGGAGGAAGGAGGAGATCCGCGCAGCCGGAGACCGGGACAAGCGCACCATTGACCACAGTAATAGACGGGGGGTGAGCAGCAGCAGAGAACTGGGGCGGCCGCATGGAAGTGATGTGGTGGGTGGCTCCTGAGTCCAGGATCCAGCGAGAGCTGGAAGAGAGACAGGCAGTACCTGCAGCGGAGGTGGAGACAATACCTGCATAGGAGGTGGAGGCATGGGAAGCAGAAGGGGGGTTGAGGAGCCCCTGGAGTTGTTGCAGCTGAAGGCGAAGAGCCTCAAGATCCGTACCAGTCGGAGGAGAGCTATCAGTAACAGCAGCAGTAGGCGGGCGAGGGGGGTAGCCATGTTTCTTGTGACAAACGACTTCAGTATGGCCATCCCGGCCGCAGTAGGTGCACTTGAGCCGTCCGCGGCCACCACGGCCCCGCCCACGGGAGCCCGTACGGCCCCCCCAAGGAAAAGAGGGTTGTGGGAGTAAAGGAGGAAGGGCCTGCTGAAGAAGGGCCGGCGAGGGTGGTGCGTGAGCCTCCGGTGGAGGTGGTACACGAAGTAACATCGAGCAGACATCAGAGAAGGAAGGGGTAGTGGGTGAAGCCAGAACCTGGGCCCGAATACTGTGCAGGTGTGGCGGGAAGCGAGCCATAATCATAGCAATACAAACAGCCTCCTTCTGGGCGCGTTGGACAGCGAGATCAGTAGTCGCGGGCTGCTGCTGAATCCAGGCTTCCGTGAGAGTTTTAGCACGGGCCACGAAGGAGGTCATGTCCAGAGCTTTGCCAACATCCAAGGCTTGAAGATCAGTGATGATGTCAAAAAGGTGTTGAAGGCTGTCCTTCCCGGAGTACAACGAATGAAGTTCATCCCACATGGCTTTAGCAGTCTCATGATACATGATCATCTGGTACGGCTCACCCTCGACCGAGTTCAGGATCCAGGTCTGGACACGACCGTCATTGCGGAGCCAATCATCAGTAGAAGGAGTTGGTGGGCCCTGGGTAAGGTGACGGGCAAGACCCTTGGCCTGTAAGACCCGGCGGACAGAGTGGACCCAGGGAATGAAGTTGGCCTTGCCAGAGAGAGAAATAGTAGTAATCCGAAGCTCATCGCGGAGTTCGAGAGGAGCCATGTGGTCGGCAGGGGGTTGAGCGGTAGTGGAGTCGCTGGAGGACATGGCGACTGAAGAGCAGCAGATAGCAGGGCTTGGAGAGAACAACCCGCGCGGCAAGCAGTGGGAGAAAGGAGAGCCCGCAGCGGTCTGGAGGTCGCGGCGGTCTGGAGGTCGCGGCGGTCTGGAGGTCGCGGCGGTCTGGAGGTCGCGGCGAGTTGAGTGAGGCCGCGGCGAACAGGAGCAGTCCGCGAGAGGAGGGCGCGGCGAGTTGGAAGAGGTCGCAGCTTAGTGGAGCAGATCGCAGCTGGTGAGAGCAGAGCTGGAGCAGTTCGCGACAGAGGCCGCGACGAACTGGGGGCAGGTCGCGGCAGCGGACAAGAGCAGTCCGCAAGAGGTCGCGGCGAACTGGGGGCAGGTCGCGGCAGAGGTCGCGGCGAACTGTGGGCAGGTCGCTGGAAGAGGAGCACAGTGGATACAAGAAGAGCCCGCAGCGGACAGGAGCAGTCCGCAAGAGAAGGCGGAGAGAGTCCGCGAGCGGACAGGAGCAGTCCGCAAGAGACTGCGGAGAGAGAGAGTCCGCGAGCACAGAGGCTCGAGCGGACAGAAATAGAGCGAGCTAGAGGGAGCAGTCCGCGAGCAAAGAGGCTCGAGCGGACACAAACAGAGTGCAGCGGACAGGAATGATCGTCCGGAGCGGATAGAGAGAGGTGGGCCCCACGAGTCAGAGCAGAAGATGGCTATAAGAAGCCTGAGGAGGGTGGAACCACGGAGGGAGAGAAGAGGAGCGGAATCAGAAGGGCAGTCCGCACGAGACCGGAGCGGATGCAGGAAGGCAGTCCGCACGAGACCGGAGCGGACAGGAATGCAGTCCGCAGGGTAGCCGAGCGGACAAAAGCAGAGGGGCAGTCCGCAGGAGACCGGGCGGACAGAAAAGGGGCAGTCCGCAGCTAGACGCAACCTGACTCTGATACCATGTTGGAAGAGCCCAAAGCTTGTATGTATTATTTCAGTATGTAAATACAAGGAGAGAATACAAATATATAGGAGAGAAGAGAGAAGAATAAATCCTATACATGATGTGGGACTAAAGAAGGAGAGGAAAAATGGGCCATCAAATGGGCCTTTTACATGGGCTTTTCTAATAATATTAATTAATTAATATTCAGTAATATTGATTGTATTACTTAAAATAAAGATGTGAGACATATTATCTGAGCGGGTTGGTTGAAGTGGAGAGGCACGGCAGGGATCTTGTGTGATCGTAAAGTACCATTAAAATTTAAGGGCAAGTTTTACCGTACTGCGATTAGACCAGCGATGTTTTATGGTTCTGAGTGTTGGACAGTGAATTGTGTACGCGAGCAAAAAATGGGAGTTGCTGAGATGAGAATGCTTAGGTGGATTTGTGGACACGCGAGACTGGATAGAATTATGAATGCATATATCAATGATAAGACAGGAGTAGCACCAATTGTAGAGAAGATGCGAGAAGCTCGACTAAGATGGTTTGGACACGTACAAAGGAGACCATTAGAGGCACGTGTTAGGCGTTGTGAGAGTCTAGTCACTAGGCATGTTAAACGAGGGAGGGGTAGACCAAAAAAGACTTAGAATGCAACTATAAGGGAAGACATGATTTACTTAGGCATTAATGAGATTATGACACAAGATAAGGCACAATGACGACAAAGGATCCATATAGCCGACCCCACTATAGTGGGATAAAGGCTCGAGTGTTGTTGTTGTATATTACTTAAAATATTTATGTATTTCTTATTTGATGTGCCCTCCCTCATCTGTATAAGGGGGAGGGGTTGGAGTTGAGGGGCATTTTTTGGATCCCAAGTCTTTGACTCTTATTTGAGAGTTCTTTGGAGGATCTAGTTCCAAGAGTTGACACCATTTTTCATCTGATTGTATATAATACAATATCGTTATCTAGCAATGTCAATCCTTTTCTCTCCGGAACCCTAGCAACTCTCCCGACTGGAGCATTTCTCCTATAAAATCATAATGGGTTAGATTATCCAAAAGAGGGTTTGATCTCACAAATAAAAAGAAGAAATAGTGAATGTGTTCCTATGGAAACCAATGAATTCCTCAAGGAAATGCCACCAAATCAGTGTCAAGGCACAACCCTAAATATCAATAGGAAAAATAACAAATGATAGTAGAAATTAACCCACAAATATCACAATATCCAACAATGGTAGAAATTTAGTGACAGCTATCAAGCCTAAAATATGAAGGTAAGACCGCACTCCAAAGTGGTAAAATAAGAATTGCTAGCCAAATGAATATATTCTTCCATCGAGTACAAAAAAATGATCAAGTATTAATGAGGAATAGTTTTATTAAGTTTCATTTTAGCGTCTACTTGAATAATGTAGCCTCTGCTATTTAATCTAAATAAGGACATGATCAACAATGTCATTATTAATAGTATTTTGGTCATTATCAACAATTTATATTATTGTTATAGCAGAACTCATTCCTGGAAGTATTAAACTGAATTGTGTATTTCTCTTGCTAGTCATCTCGGTAGATTACCCATACTTCTTTTTTTCCGCCAGCTTATGGATGACATGCACTACTAAAGGGAAGCATAGTTCCTAATTTCACCTCTCATAATGTTCTCCCAAAATGACTTAGAAACCTAGTATCTTGTATCTTAAGTAAATGCTCCGGGAATGCCATGCTAGAGAACAATTTTTAATATCCATGATAACGTCTAATGAAATTTTGTCTTGATTTGAAGTTACTGTGATCAAAGCCTAGAACAAGGGCTTTAAGAGAATTGAAATTTTTCGATGGAAATGTGTGGAGAATGATGAAGAACGAATCTATAGGTGGCGGATGTAATCTTAGTTGTCAAGTAGCGCGTCTAGGCGCGCCTGAGGCACCGGGCGCACCCCGCCGCACCTCAGCACGGTTGAGGCGGGCGATGTGGCCCAAGCGCGGCCAGGCGCGTGCCTTATATGCTCCCAGGCGCGCCTGGGCCTTTCAGGGTGTTTTTTTAATTGTTTTTTTTGATATGGGCAAAAACATGATTTTAGACGCACCCGAGGCACCCCTGGGCGCACTTGGTCGCCCAATTCGCTGAAATCGAGCGAGTTGGACTCCCAATTCGCTGAAATCGAGCGAGTTGGGCGCCCAATTCGCTGAAATCGAGCGAGTTGGACTCCCAATTCGCTGAAATCGAGCGAGTTGGGCGCCCAATTCGCTGAAATCGAGCGAGTTGGGCGCCCAATTCGCTGAAATCGAGCGAGTTGGGCGCCCAATTCGCTGAAATCGAGCGAGTTCGATGAAATCGAGCGAGTTGGGCGCCCAATTCGCTGAAATCGAGCGAATTGGACTCCGAATGCGCTCGATTTCAGCGAATTGGGCTCCGAATTCGCACGATTTCAGCGAATTGGGCTCCCAATTCTCTCAATTTCAGCGAATTGGGCGCCCAATTCACTCAATTTCCTTTACCTCCCCATTTTTGCGCCTCACGTGCCTCAGGCGCGCGCCTGCGCCTAGGCTCCAGGGGCCTTTGCGTCTCGGTGCGTCTTGCGCCTTTGATAACTTAGTATGTAATGTTGCCCTAACCCTTCATGCAATGCAAAGCCCGAGAAATAATTCAAATTTAGCAATAAATAATTTAATCGCACGCACATGATTACAACAAAGACATAATAATTCGTTTAATGAAGCAAATTAAGATTTCCTCCGCGCGAAGGGCCAAAAAGTGCGCGCGGCGAATAAATCATGCAACTCACAAAATAATCTAAAATCAAACAACCACAATACAAGAGATCCAAACAAGTAAAAGATTCAACTGATAATAATAATGCTGAAAAATAATAGTCCAATACAACAAGTGACTCACCGATTAGAGGGTTGTCCAAGACAATGGAGATTTCATAGCCGGAAGTGTTTTGACAATGATCCGAGGTGGAGCCGGAGGTGGGATAACGACGAGGGAGGGTAGATCTTGCGGCGGGAAGCGGAATCGGGCCGGGAATGAGTAGATCCGACTATATAAAGGTGGATTCGGGCGAGGGAGTATGGATCAGGTGATTTGGGAGTGGATACGAGCTATTGTGTGAGGGGCGGGTAAGGGAAAGATGCGAATCTAGGCTGGATTGTCCAGATCTGGAAGGGGAAGGCTGATGGAGGAGGTTCCACAAGAGGGGAGGGGGAGTCGTGGCACACGTTACCTGCAAACAGCAAACCAGCGGCTGCAGGGAGGGTATTATAGGGCGGTGGCGACTATAGAGAGGTGGAGAGGGGTTGGCTGAGGCTGTTGGGGGCGGTGGAGTGGCCAACGACTGCTTGGGAGGGGGAAACTGCAGGTTGCGGCGCCTGGTGGCAGCAGGGAGGTCGGAGGGAGTGGCGGCTGTTTTGGGCGGCTGTAGAGGGGGTGGTAGGGGGTTGTGGAGGTGGAAAAGGCTTAGGGTTTAGGAATATCTTGAGGAGGAAGATACACACACAGAAGTCGTCACCTAAGGTTCCACAGAATCGGCACCGTGGGAGGATCGCGGGATTCCGAGAATAGAGTTTCCAAAATCAGCCATTAAGCACTCTATTTATAATAAAGAGGAGATTAAGGCCACCATCGACGACTATGATTGGTCGGAGGTGGGGTTACCCAAATACATCAAAATAAATGCAAAAATAATAAAGTAATATATGAAATCGATTCGCGATGCGGATCCGGACGCATCCGCGGAATCGGATCATCGATCCGGGCACGCCATATATGGTAAGTCGCCAATCGGTCCCGAACGGGCCCAAAACTCGTCCTCCACCGCGAGTCCACATCTCCGCTCCGCATCATAGAAGAATGCAGATTAAAATAAGAAATGGAAAGATCAATTTAGATATTCTATACACTGTATTACAATATGGATGCATAAGAGGGGAGCAACACCCTTTGTGTTCATCGACTTTGGTGCTCGTTGTAGGTAGTAGTGATAGTTATGTAGGGTAGGGTGTGTAGTGGACTCTTAGAATGTACACTAGTGGTGAGTGAAGGTGATTCCCGACTTCCCAACGACTCAATGCACGCACTACTTACAATTAGGCGCTAATAATTACCTCCAAATAATTAAATATCATAATTAACACTGCATCGAATTATAAGCGAGATTAAAATTTCTTTTAGGCTAAAGGCGCGGATTTCCTCCGCAAGGAAGGCCAAAAGCGCACGCGAATTAATTTTTCATGCAAATAGAGATTTATCCAAGCACAAATACTATATTAACTGAAATCCAAACAAGCATATTATAACCATATCGCAACAATGTTTACAACAAATTATCCAATACAAAAACACAACCCAAATATTAGGGCTGCTGTAAATAAAGTAGATCTGAACGTTGGAGGGCTAGAAGAGGGGTTCCAGTGATGGGGAGACTGGATCGGGTAAGGGGATGGCTAGTTGGAGGTTGGGAGGGCTAGATCGGGTATTGGGGGGGGGGTGGATCTGGGCTGAAATGCCCAGATCTGGTTGTGGATAGGATTTTGTAGGTGGTTCCACGTGGGGTGGGGTGACAGCAAGGCTGGGGTGTGGAGGCGGGTAGGGAGGGGTGGTGGTAGCTAGATCCGCAGGAAAACAAGAAGGGCAACCTGTTTTGGGAGGTGGTCCGCCAAGTAAGGAGGGCGTCAACCTGAGGGGAGTGGCTTGGAGGGAGTTGTAAGGAGGCCGACTGACTGGATCTAGGGGAGAACAGAGTTAGCGCCTGTTTTGGGGGTGGTCGGATAGGTTAGGAGGGGCGGCGGCTTGGACCTGATGGAGCAAGGGGGGTGGCTGGTTGGATCTGGGAGGAGGTGGATGGCCGGCGGCTTGAAGGAGCGATGGCTGGACGGAGTGCGGTGTGAGCGCAGCGACTGGACAACCGGTTGGGGAAGGGGGAGGGGCCGGAAAATCAAACAAGATACAACTTACCCAAGGAGTCATCACCAAGGGGGCTCCACGGAGTCGGCACCGTGGAGATCACCGGAATGAAAAAGAATTCTCCAAACTTCAGCAATCCTCTAAAAGAGCAGCCCTAACATCTATTTATAAGATATTAAAATTAGTGCACTCGGAATCAACAACTATGGTTAGCCAATGGTTTCAGGGCCATAAATACATGAAATAATGTCCAAAAATAATAAAGCTATATATGAAAAAACATCGAACACAGATCCGGACGCATCCGCGGAGTCGGATCATCGATCCGGGCACGTCATATAATGCTAAGTCGCCAATCGGCCCCGAACGGGCCCAAAACACATCCTCCGTCGCGTGTCCACGTCTCCGCTCCGCATCAGATAGTAGTTTGAGTTCAAGGTCGGATTGATGCCAGCCATAACGGATGAGGGACTACTGTACAGTTTAACTGGTTAGATTAGACAGATCCGAGTTCAATATGGTCGGATAGAAAACTCTTAACCGCTCAGCTGAACTACTTGATAGATGTGTTATTGAATCAGATAGTAAGAGAATAATAACAAATTTCTCAAAATTCATCTCAACACAAATAAATGTTCTTGGCAAATATATTTTCAGATTACATCAGATATGATGCTATACTGCTTACTATTTAGAAGTTAAAGGTGCGGTTATTTTGCATACCAACTTGGGCAAAAAACCTATGTTACGCAATTTCCCCACTGTTTTAATGGCTAAAGCTATAATATTGAATTTTACGAAGCTATATTCTTTAAATTGTGTGGGTGATTTGAGGGAAGTGACTTCAGTTTTAATTGGACTTATGACTAGGTATATTGTTTGAATGTTCAGAATCAATTTCAATAGTTCTTCATGCATATGTGGAATTCACTAATACAACAATTGCATCTGAGTTTATTTCCATTCTTTTGCTTTTATGACTATCGGTAATATAGCAATGTTTGTCATGATGCATCCATTGATACGAACCATAATATAGTGTGCAAAAACTCTCTTCTCTCTGTGTGCGTTCATTAAGTACTTGGTAGAGTGGTTTGGCTTATGTTTCTTTGTTTATATGTGAGCATAGTGTGAATTTTTATATATTTATGTTTTCATAATTCATATGCTCTTTTTACCCAATCTTCAGCGGAAACCATTTTATTGTTTGATTTTTATTTAATATTATTTCACATGGTTTTCAGGTTAGTGATATCCTTGGAAAATTTAATGATCTGATGGATGGTTTCACTGAATTTTTGGCCAGCTGCGAGAATATGGGTAAGGTTGAAATTGTTATATTTAGCATTTTTGCTATTACCCTCTTCCTTTTTATTAAGGCATATGTTTTTTCCCTGGGAACTTCTAATTTACATTATCCAATACAGATGGATTTCTTGCGGGTGTATTCGTGAGAGGTATGCCAAACATCTTATCCTTAAACTTAGGGTGCATATGAGTTGATCTCGAGATGAGCTTGATAAAACTCAGAAGCTAGAGTTCTAGCTCGTATTGTATGGCCCGAGCTCAAGCTCGAGCTCAATGCTCAAGCTCGAGCTCAAAGTTCAAGCTCTAGACCTATATGTTGAGCTCGTGCTCAAGTTGAGCTTGAGCTGTCACAATATTTTCTACTCAACGAGCTGTTTTTTCTACGCACAAACTTGTAGCTCGATCTTGGCTCCCAATCGAGCTTAAACAAACTTGACTTCGTGTCGAGTTTTTTTTCCGCCTCGGCCCATCGAGCTCAAGAGCAAGTTCAACTCAGCTTGCACCCTTATTAAATTCGGTTATCAATTGTACTATCTTCTTGGCAAGCTCCTAAATAAACTTCAAAAGTTCAGCATCACACTTTTTTCTCTTTATGTGTAGAGCATAATTGTGTGCTGTATTTTCAGAGTCCTTGTGGAGTGAAGGACATGTGGCTAAATCTGCTAAAATAGAAGAGGATAGAGAGAGAGAAAGAGAGCGTGATGACAGGGACAGAGACAGTGAAAGAGAGAGAGATAAAGATAGAGAGAGGTTTGATAAAGGATCTCATTATGTTCTGAAGGATGCAGCTAATCACAAGGTTCCACTGGTATTGAACAAAGAAAAGTTTAACTTACACAAACCAATTTCGGAACTTGATCTATCGAACTGCCAGCGATGTTCCCCTAGTTATCGACTGCTGCCAAAAAATGTAACCCATACTCTATATATTTTGTTTGATGTTATGTTAGATGCATTTATGAACTACCTTAAATTTGATTTTGTTGCATTGTTTTCTATTACCAGTACGTAATGCCTGCTGCAAGCCAAAGAACCGGGCTTGGTGCATCACTACTGAATGATGTCTGGGTATCAGTGACCTCCGGAAGTGAGGATTATTCTTTTAAACACATGAGGAAAAATCAATACGAGGAAAGTTTGTTTAGATGTGAGGATGATAGGTATCAAATATCTGCGGCTCATCAACCACCTAAAATGCACTGTATATAATATCATTATTTATATTTTATGGAGAGTTAAGATTGTTGAGAATCATAGTTAAAAAATGATTTCAATATGTTCTATCTATCACACCTCTTAGTGGGCATGATTTTTTCAAAAAAATTCCATTTGGTTAGTTTTTTTTCACCAGTTACTAAATTTCATATATTTTATTTTGCACTACGGATGCAGGGTGTTATGGTGCGTGGGTACCTCTGGTAGGTGTTGTATCCATATTCTTATATTTTTTGTATTCATATGTTATAGTTTCCTGATAGAATGCTAGTTAGGAACTCCGTGCATGCATTAATGTGTTCCTTCCATTTATTTCTGCACTCACACATGCACAGGTGGAATTCGGATTTTCATTCAGCGTGTGCACAATAAATTAAACTAAAAAAATAAAAACTATAACTAAAAAGAAGCTCCAAACTCCCAAAGACTCACAATTATAAAGTAAAATGTGCAAAATCACATACAAAATTAATACCTCGTGCTTAAGCTCCCAATTAATCATTCCCAAGTTAAACTTCTAAAAATTCTCAACTCCTACAAAATAAAAGTATAAACAACTTAACATATATAATGAATTGTTGTATGGTCTGCAGAAACCATGAATTATGCATGCAAGATTATTGAGTTAAAACCTCATGAAATGCATTTATCTAGTTAGGTAAAAATCTGATGGATTATATTGAGCACGTTCATACACTGAAAAATTATAGAAACAACATTGATAAAACTAGAGAAGCTAGAGAAGCTAGATATGCAGAAATTAGAGAAATTATAACTTAGAAGCTATAAACTAGAGAAACTAGAAAAAATAGAAGCCATTTGAACCGGTTAAAAATTAGCTAATCAAATATTTAGAAACTAGAGAAACTTGAAAAACATTAAAAATCGGGGACTAAGATTTTGGCATATTCACAATCAACTTAACAATCCCCATCTCAGTCCATATCAAAATCTAGTTAAAAATGCCACATGGGGTAAGTTTCTTGTTAAGTTCAATTCATGAATTGGTTAAAAATTCCAGATCTGAAATTGTGACTGCTGCCTGCTAATGGGGAAGAACGGCGAACTGAAGAAGATAACTTCTTTGAGGCAATGTTGCAGATGTCGGATGTCGGGGACACGTCGGTTTGAGTTTTCATGTCGGTTTTTTATATATCGGGGGATATATCGGAGATATTTCATATATCAGATTTTAATATTTAATTAATTATATATGTAATTAAATGTTATTTTTTAACTTTTATACATGTCACAATACTAACTATTGAACTTTTAAATAGTAAAAGTTATATGTAACATTTAACATACAACACTTTAAAGATGAAAATTTGTAAAACTAGTGATTTTAAGATCGAATCTCTACCGGTTGGTACCAGTGATATGGGAACCTCACTTGAACCAGCAGAAGAAACCATTCTAATAGGGCAAGAAATGAAATTAATATTAGTTAGATGAAATGAAAAAATATTTTACATGACTACATCACGAGAAAAATTACTGGTTGAAAAAAATCAACATCAGAAAAACCCCATAACTTCATTAGATCGTTATATCTTCAGATATCTTTTATATTATCCACGTAATATTTTATTTATCCAACAATATTTTGCATTTTCAGTAGTATATTAGTATACAAAGTTATAACTATCATTCAAACTTTCAAAGTATCCAACAAAATGAACAAAGTATTCAAGTATCATTCAAATTTTCAAAGCATCTCACATTTTATTTATCAAAACACACAAAGCAGCAAGACAACTAAAAATGTGATTGGATGCAGAGAGCATGCACATGACAATCAATGAAAGCTTCCAACAACAACTAATAAGACAAATAAACCAACAGGGCACCCACCAACAACTAAATGGGTCGGCAGCCACCAGCAACAACTTGCAAGGCAGCCACCATGCTACAGCCGACAGCTAGCACAACATCCAACACACAAAAAAAACAAAATGCAAAGCGATAGAATGAGAGGGGGAGGTAGGGAGAAGAATGAACCTGGCAAGAGAGCACCAACGAGCAGGGAGAAGAAAAAAACAGTGAGATAAAGTACCAACAGCGCGTGAGAGAGGGAAAACACCAGTGAGCTAGAGAGCACCAGAGAACCAGAGAGCACCAGCGAGCAGGGAGAAAAAGAACCAGAGAGATAAAGTGCCGACAGCGCACAAGAGAGGGAGAGCACCAACGAGCTATAGAGCACCAGATAACTAGAGAACCAGAGAGCCAGAGAACCAGAGATCACCAACGAGCAGTGAGAAGAAAAAACCAGAGAGAAAAAGTGCTGACAACGCACAAAAGAGAGAGAACACCAACGAGCAGAGAGAAGAAAAAACTAGAGAGAACCAGAGAGCACCAGAGCGCAGGGAGAAGAATGAACCAGAGAGGTAAAGTGCAGAGGGCGCGTGAGGGAGAGCTAGGGCAGGAGCGGCGCGGAGTGCTAGGGCAGAGCGACGAGATGAAATGAAATGAGCGGGGTCGGGGAAGTTAAAACAGTAGCCCGACCCCGCTCATTTCATTGATAAAAGTATAAAACTAACAATTAAATAAAAATAAAAAAATAAATAAAAATTTAATTTTTAAAAAATGGCAGATATGGGCGTTTTTTGGGGCCGACATGTCGGTCCGCTATTTTCAAAATGCCACAAATAAAATTTACACCGGTTTTGTGTCGTTTTTGCTCTCAAACCTTCATGTCGGGCGACATGTCAGACATGTCGGCCGATATCCACAACATTGCTTTGAGGAACTGAAGAACCGAAGAACCGAAGAAAATCGTTGGTGATGGGGTCTCCCTAAATTTACAGGAACTCCGTGCTGGAAATAGCTGGAATTCCCATGATCCTCCCTAACTTAATGAGAGGTTATGAAGGAAATCACCCAAACCACCGCGCGCTCGATCCGCACATTCGATCCACGCCTGATCTTCCCTCCAACCGATGCCCAACGACCGCACCATCCCCGGGAAGCCGCCTGCCGCCTGGCCCTCGGTCGCGTGCCGCCACAAGGGTGCGCCGCCGCCCACCCTTGACCGAACGCCTGTAGCGCGCTGGCGCAAGTCACCTGCGGCTAGTCCCGCCCGCCCCTGACCATGCGCCTATGGCGCACGATCGTCTCTGGCCGGGTGCTCTTGGCCGCGTGCCTATGGCACGCGAACGTAAGGCCCCGCGGCCGACCCCCAGGTGGTTGCACTTGATCGCGATAGTACCCGCGCGGCCGCGGGAGCCCACGGTCCGCCTCGCGTCCGGCCGCCATCGGGCCTCGCGGCCGCCGTCGGGCCTCGCGGCCGCCGTCGGGCCTCGCGGCCGCCGTCGGGCCTCTCGGCCGCCGTCGGGCCTCGCGGCCGCCGTCGGGCCTCGCGGCCGCCGTCGGGCCTCGCGGCCGCCGTCGGGCCTCGCGGCCGCCGTCGGGCCTCGCGGCCGCCGTCGGGCCTCGCGGCCGCCGTCGGGCCTCGCGGCCGCCGTCGGGCCTCGCGGCCGCCGTCGGGCCTCGCGGCCGCCGTCGGGCCTCGCGGCCGCCGTCGGGCCTCGCGGCCGCCGTCGGGCCTCGCGGCCGCCGTCGGGCCTCGCGGCCGCCGTCGGGCCTCGCGGCCGCCGTCGGCCTCGCGGCCGCCGTCGGCCTCGCGGCCGCCGTCGGGCCTCGCGGCCGCCGTCGGCCCTCGCGGCCGCCGTCGGCCCTCGCGGCCGCCGTCGGCCCTCGCGGCCGCCGTCGGCCCTCGCGGCCGCCGTCGCGCCTCGCGGCCGCCGTCGCGCCTCGCCCGCACGCGCTCGGCCGCGAGAGCCCGCTGCCGGCCGCTCGGTCGGCCGCTCGCCGCGGCCTCGGTCGGCCGCTCGCCGCGGCCTCGGTCGGCCGCTCGCCGCGGCCTCGGTCGGCCGCTCGCCGCGGCCTCGGTCGGCCGCTCGCCGCGGCCTCGGTCGGCCGCTCGCCGCGGCCTCGGTCGGCCGCTCGCCGCGGCCTCGGTCGGCCGCTCGCCGCGGCCTCGGTCGGCCGACCTCCCCACCGGCCGAGCCCAGCCGCCGGTCGGCCCCCCTCTCCTCCGCCGGAAGATACTCCGCCATTCGATCGTCCCCACGCGGTCTCTATCGACTGATGTATGAGTAACCACTTGCATAACCACCGGCGTGATCACCCAATATGGGTGTGCGAATAACCGTAAGGGCGTGCGCGTTGAAATATTATAAAGATATTTATCATAAATTATAAAGTTTCGGTATGCGATTAAGGTGGTTACGGTTTACGGATAGCCGCGTAACCACCGTAACCACCGTAACCACCGTAACCACCGTAACCACCCTGAGCCTATAAATAGGACCCCAGAGTCTTCTTTTTTCCATCTTTTCTCTTCCTGCTTCTCCTACGCACATAAGAGCTCCATAAAGAATCTCCTTCGCCTTCGAAGACCCCCTTTGAAGATCTTCGTGCACCTTGAAGATTCTTCGAAGAACATCCATCTTCGAGGGCCCTTGCGTGCGTTCTACTCCGTGCACACGCTTCCTGCAGCAGCATGCATCTCGCTCAGCACTCGACGCCCTTTCGTCAACAACAATCTCCCTGCTCCAGTCTCCACTGCAAATAATAGGAGGCAAGCTGCAGACACCAAGATGCACAGAACGTGCCGCTCAAGCTTCCGAACACAAGCAGAAGACCACCAAGTTTTCAGAGCGCTGTGCACCCACCGCAACAAAGGAAAATATTTATCTGCGCGAGCGGTGGCCTGTCACCCTCCGAACGCATCTCTGTCTCCCCACAAGTTGTAACGAGGAGCGGTCTGTCGCCCTCGTATTCTCAAAAAAGCTCTGTGCAACACCAACAAGATAGTGGAAGTTTGGTCGGCACAGTCCCGACCTCGTGATTTTTCACCTCTTTTCAGGGTTTTTCACGTTTAAAAAACTTCTTGCCAGCCCTCTCATTTCTCTGTGACTGATTGTGCACTCGATCGCTCCCGGGCTAAGACGGTCCAATGTAGACCGGTTTTTAGGAGCCTCGAGTGAACCACAACAGTTGGAGATGGAGAGAGACACAATATGAATTTGCAAGTTCAATTAAAATTTAAATAGGAACACTTCAATTATTTATGTTCCGTGAATTTGCCTTTCAAGTAGAATACAATATTGGGCAAACTTATACAAATTTAGATTCCAAATTGTATGTTTTCCAACAAGTATTCAATACAAAGTAATATAAACTTTCAAATTAGATCTTACACAAGTAATTGGAATCCGGGAAAGTAAATTTGGGCTGATTTGCGGACTGCATACCGCTGTATTCACGATTCCTGCTGATAATTCAGAATTCTGTGGATGTTTTCCTGCTGTAATATGCGGTAATCAAGGGTTTTGCGGCTAATGTGGTGCTTGTGAAACGGTGGGGCTGTGGGGAAGGAGATAGAAGGGTCGCGTGAGGTGAGTGGGGTCTGGGATGAACAGTTTCCAAGTATCAAGCAGCAATTTTTGGATTCAGGCAGCGGTCTTCCAGGCAGCTTGAAGTGGAGGTAGTGTTCTTGGAGGCTCTGGGTGTCAAGGAGTAGTAGATTGGAAGCCACAGCCAGGATTTTGAAGGGAAACACAGTCCGGAATTCAGAGGAAACACAAGAACTGGCCTCCAATTGATGGATGGGTATTTGAGAGGGAGTGACTTCTGGATGGGAAAGGGAGGATTTGGTTGGGCTGGAGGCAGTAACTGCGTAAGGACAGCAGTTCAGGCGTAGTTTTAACGGAGTTAATGGAGGGATTTGGTGGCTGTTTTTGAGAGTGAGTTGTAATGTTAATGGATGAAGGTAGTTAGTGGAAGTTGGAGTGGTTATGAGGCAGTTAATAAGTTGTTATGGTGGGTTTGGGAGAGGGGCTGTAATGGTTATGGGTAGTTTGGATAGTTACTCGATAGTTATTGAGTGGTCAGAGGGAGTTATGTGCGGTTATGGACGAGAAAGTAGTTATGGGTGGTTATGGATGGAAATGTAGTTATGGTTATTAGAAAGGTAGTTTCCTTTGCTTCAACACAAAGGATCCGTGGAATTGACACCATGGGACAACCACAGGAACCCAAAATTTTTGTCGATGTCTTAAAATAAGTCTCTAGACCTCTTGTAGATTTAGAATCCACCATGAATGCTTTAGATCATTTGGAACTTCAACCCCTAATACAACAACAACACTCAAGCCTTTATCTCACTATAGCGGGGTTGGCTATATGGATCCTTTGTCGCCATTGAGCCCTATCTTTTGTCATTATCTCACTAATGCCCGTAATAATACATGAAATAATAATTTCAACCCCTAATAATACATGAAATAATAATTTCAACCCCTAATAATACATGAAATAATAATTTCAACCCCTAATAATACATGAAATAATAATACATTAAAATTACTGCATAGAAATATCTCATCGTTGCTCTTAACGTAACCAAAGGCCCAAATTGTGCATACAGCGATCCTAACTCTACCTCCCACATTTATAGGCTCGGGCGGGTTCTAATAAGGGTCGGCCTGTTAGCTGAATGTGATCTCCATCGAAGAGTCTATTTGAAGCTTAAACGAAGGCCAACCATGGGACAAGCGAGAGTATGAGATGTTGGTACAACAAAGGGTGTGAGACAACGATGCAGTCTAGACTCCAATGGCTAGGGTATGACCAACAAAACTGCTAGGAGGCGACCACAGAGGGGTCCAAGCACCTTCAGACTTCACTCTTCAGAGTTTGGACTTGTCGGTTTCTTGCACGTTGTAGGAAATAGGGAGAGGAGAGTTGTAGGTACAAACAAAATTCAATATTTTATTATGTTAAAGCGAGAGCTAGGTTGGAGCTAGCCCGCCTATGCATAAGAGTTAGGTCATTACGGGTCCCATGCAGAATTATTCAAAAAGACAACTCGGGCACGTGTACAAGTGTGTCTTAACTTATGTCCTCCCATGCACCTACATATATGAATTTTACACCTACATACATTCTTACAGTCTTGCATACGAATATGAATTTTATGCATACATACTAAGATGTTAAATGGGAAAAGGAAAAATAGAATTATTCTATTGAAAAAGAAAACCCCATATATATATAGGGTAATTCAAATATTAGCTAACACTCCCCCTCAAGTTGGGCATGTAATGTTCTTCATGTCTAACTTGCTAGTTATCGTTGCAAATGTTTTCTCACTTAATGTCTTGGTAAGTAAATCAACAAGTTGTCCCTTCGAGTGAACGAAAGGGGTACATACAATCCCTTTCACAATATTTTCTTTAATGAAGTGTTGGTCAACTTCAACATGCTTGGCGCGGTTATGCTGGACAGGGTTCTAAGCAATGCTGATTGCAACCTTATTGTCACAATTAGATTGAAAGACCCGGTTTCCAATAAACCAATATTATTCAAGAGGGAAACAAAGCCATATCCCCTCACATATCCCATGAACCATGACTCTAAACTCGGCCTCTACACTAGAGCGAACCACTACATGTTGTTTCTTACTTCTCCATGTGATCAGATTAGCCCCAACAAAAGAACAATATCTTGTGGTAGATCTCCTATCATCAACTGATCTGGCCCAGTCATCATCAATATATATTTCAATTTTTAAGTGATCACTAGGGGAGAATAGAATTCCCCTACCAGGCAAGGTCTTCAAATCCCTCAAAATTCTGTGCACAACATCAAGATGTCGGAATTTAGGGGAATGCATGTATTGACTTACCATTCCTACTGCATATGAGATGTCTGGACGGGTATGAGATATGTAGATCAGTTTAACAACTAACTTCTGATAACCAGAAATATCTTCCACTAACTCCGCATCATCACGTCCAAGTTTGTGGTTCACTTCAATAGGAGTATCAACAGGCTTGCAAGCACTCATTCTTGTCTATTTTAACAAATCAAAGACATACTTCCACTGAGAAATATGAATCCATATTTTGATCTGGCAACCTCAGTCCCTAAAAAATCTCAACTTACCCAAGTCTTTCACTTCAAATTCACTAGCAAATTTGAGTTTCAAGGCACAGATCTCATTCTGTCATCACTTGTAATAACCATGCCATCAGCATATGCAATCGGGATAACCACCTTCATATCTTTTCGTCTGATAAATAAAGTGTGATCAACGTGGCTTTGGATATACCCCAATGAGATCATGACTTTGTGAATCTTCCAAACCAAGCTCTCGGAGATTGTTTTAACCCATATAGAGCTTTTTTCAATTTACACACTCTCTCTCCAGAACCGGTAGGGACAAGACCGAGAGGCATCGAGATATAAACTCCATCTTCCAATTCGCCATGAAGGAAAACATTTTTTACATCTAGTTGTTGAAGGTCTCACCATTTACATGCGACACAGGATAATATGACCCGTATTGTATTCATTTTTCCCCTGGAGCAAAAGTCTCTTGGTAGTCAATACCATGAGTTTGGGTGTAGCCTCTTCCCACCAATCGTGCCTTGAATCTCTCCACAATACCTTCAAAGTTCTGCTTTATTGTAAAAATCCATCGACAACCAATTGTCCTCTTGCCAGGATGGAGATCGACTAGTTCCCACTTGTGGTTCTTTTCTAGAGCCTGCATTTTCTCCATCATCGCCTTTGTCCATTTTGGGCAATCAAGTGCTTCCTGCCATGTACCGGGAACAAACACAGAAGAAAGATAATTGATAAAAGCTTTGTGGGAAGAGGATAAAGAGGCATATGCCACATAGTTAGATGACAGATGTTGAGTGGATGAACGTATACGTTTTCGGAGGGCAATACGTAACTCCAGGGATGCTGTAGACAAATTCGGTGGCGGCTCTGGTATTATGGGATGCGATTGAGTGTTTGATCTTTTGCTTCTCTGAGTGTACACACACAATTCCTTTTTTAGGGAAATATCCTCACTCTCCCCCTAAGTGGTAATGTATGGAAGAGGAATAGGAAGAGGAAGAGTAGGAGCACTTGCTTCCAAGTATGAAGACTCCCCCTGAATTGAGGAATCATAATAGGAGGTACTTTCATGAAACGTAACATCTATGGAGACAAGTTTTCCTGCTTGGAGGATGATAGCATTTGTACCCTTTCTGTGTAGGGAAATAACCAATGAACACACAACGAAGGACACAAGGATCAATTTTTGTTCGAGTAGTGTTATGAATATGAACAAAACATAAACACACAAACACACATGGTATGAGGGTAGTGGGAGGTATGCCAAGGGTATGAAGAGGAATACGCTTGTCCAGATGACGAAATGACATACGATTGATAAGGTAAGCCATAATGAGATGGACATCACCCCAATTGTATTTTGGAAGAGACATCGTAATAATAAACATCGTATCACTTCAAGAAGATGACAACTTTTTCGTTCAACAACACTATTTTGTGCAGGAGAATGTACACAAGTGGTTTGATCAACGATACCATGAGAACTCAAATAGTTTTCAAATTTGATATCCATATATTCACGCTCATTATCACTGCGAAATTTTTTAATAATGACACCAAATTGAGTCGAAATCTTTTTATTAAATTTTTGAAAGAGAGAGAACGCTTCATTTTTACTATGCATCAAATAAACTCACGTGGTACGTGAAAAACAATCAATGAAAGAAACAAATCAACGATAACCAGAGATCTAAGCAACAGGACTAGGGCCCATACATCACTATGAATTGTATGAAATTGAACAACAAAAGGCTTAGACACGTGATTGAAAAAACACGTTTATGCTTAACAAGTTGACAAGCATCACACATAAAAGTTTTAAAAACAGAAGATGCAAAACTAGGAAATAACGTCTGCATAGTAGAACTAGAGGGGTGGTGATGCGGCAAAGGCGTCACACCTACCCGCCACCCATGAGTCCCACCACGGGGCCCACATGGAGTCAGCACCAGACGACTTTCATCAGGGCCGCGGCCCGTACACCCCAGCCGGCTCTTTGTCATGGAATCACCACCATGTGACAAGTTGTTGAGGCCGGGGCTCGATCCCCAGACCTCCTAGATAAAAGGCCTTCACCAACGCTCTCATCACCAACTGAGCCGCGGATCAGTTGGTGATGAGAGCGCTGGTGAAGACCTCTTATCTAGGAGGTCTGGGGATCGAGCCCCGACCTCAACAACCTGCCACATGGTGGTGACTCCATGGCGGAGAGCTGGTTGGGGTGTACGGGCCGCGGCCCTGATGAAAGCTGTCTGGTGCTGACTCCAGGTGGGCCCCCTGGTGGGACTCCAGGGTGGCGGGCAGGTGGACTCCTGGTCCCGCATCATAAAAGTGCATTGTGGCGGGCAGGTGGACTCCTGGTCCCGCATCATAAAAGTGCACTTTTATGATGGGGCACAGCCGTCACACCTGCCCGCCACCCTGGATTCCCACCAGGTGGCCCACCTGGAGTCAGCACCCGAAGGCTTTCATCAGGGCCGTGGCCCGTACACCCCAACCAGCTCTCCGCCATGGAATCACCACCGTGCGGCAGGTTGTTGAGGCCGGGGCTTGATCCCCAAACCTCCTAGATAAGAGGCCTTCACCAATCACCAGCGCTCTCATCACCAACTGATCCGCGACTCAGTTGGTAATGAGAGGGCTGATGAAGGCCTCTTATCTAGGAGGTCTGGGGATCGAGCCCCGACCTCAACAACCTGCCGCATGGTGGTAATTCCATGACAGAGAGCTGGTTGGGGTGTACGGGCCGCGACCCTGATGAAAACCGCCTGGTGCTGACCCCAGGTGAGCCCCCTGGTGGGACTCCAGGGTGGCAGACAGGTGTGACGCCTGTGCCGCATCATAAAAGTGCAACCAACTCTCCGTCATGGAATCACCACCATGCGGCAGGTTGTTGAGGTCGGGGCTCGATCCACAGACCTCCTAGATAAGAGGCCTTCACCAGCTCTCTCATCACCAACTGAGCCGCGGAGCAGTTGGTGATAAGAGCGCTGGTGAATGTCTCTTATCTAGGAGGTCTGGGGATCGAACCCCGGCCTCAACAATCTGTCGCATGGTGGTGATTCCATGACAGAGAGCTAGTTGGGGTGTACGGGCCGCGGCCCTGATGAAAGCCGCCTGGTGCTAACTCCAGGTGGGCCCCTTGTTGGGACTCCAGGGTGGCGGGCAGGTGTGACGCCTGCGCCGCATCATAAAAAAAAAGTCGTGTCCAACGATCTGAAGCACGTCGTCTGTAGAAGCAGGTGGTACCAATGTGTCTCCGTTTGACACTAATGTATCTCCGTCTGGCAATGATGTATCTCCGTCTGGCGATGATATCAGTGGAGCCGCTGATGGTGCACGCCCATCTGCATGACGTGACGCCACGGGGGATAACAAAGAGGCACTAGTAGGGGCAAAGGGAGGAGAAGGCTCAGGAGGTGGAGATATGACAGATGAGGGTTCGGGTGGCAGGGTGGAGAGTGGGTCCACGTACGCATGCTCCTCGTAGTAAGGAGTCAAATTCTCTACGTTGAATACTCGGCTGATGCCCATACCATGAGCGATATCTACCTCATATGCATTCGTACCAATCCGCCGTACAACTATATAAGAGCCCATTCTACATGCGCTTAATTTTTTTGCTGGCCCTTGTCGGTCCCTCTCAGAACGAATGCGAACCAATACTTGTTCCCCTGTCTCAGAGATTTGCTCCCGTCAGTGTTGGTCTGCTTGATTCTTATAATAATCATTATTAGCTGCAATTTTTTTACGGACCGAATCGTGTAATGCATGCACATGTTGGATGAAAGACTCAGCTGACTCACTAGGTCTTGATCCTAGGGGAATATCCACCAAATCAACTGGTTTCCCAGGCTGATACCCTAAGATAATGTGAAATGGACTCAAGCCTGTGGTCCTATTAACTGAACTATTGTATGCAAATTCGACTATGGGAAAGACAGAATCCCAGGTTGATGGACTATCTCCAACTAGGCAACGAAGAAGAGTCCCAAGACTACGGTTAACCACATCCGTTTGTCCACCCGTCTTTTTTCATAGAGTCTTCCAGAAATAGCTCATGAATCGTACGTCGCGATCAGAGAGTATAGAGGTGGGGAGACCATGATACTTAAATACTTCCCTAAAGAATAACGCTGCAACGTGGGAGGCGTCAACGGTCTTTCAGCAAGAAATGAAATGCGCCATCTTGGAGAAGCGATCAACCACAACAAATATCGACTCTAGCTTCCTCAGAGTGAGAGGGAGCCCGAGAACAAAATCCATACTAATATCAGACCAGGGCCTCTCAGGGATGGGAAGTGGGGTGTATAGGCCTGTAGGCTGGCGAGATCCCTTTGCCAGCTGGCAAAATCCACAATGCCTCACTACCCTGGTGACGTCTTTCTTTAGGCCGGGCCAGAAGAAACGATCCTCTACCAATGCAATCGTCTTATCCCTACCAAAGTGCCCCGCAGCTCCGCCTGCGTGTAACTCCCAGATAAGGAAATCTCAGAGGGATGATTATGGAATGTAAAGGCTAGAGCTCATAAATAGATGCCCATCAGAAATCGAGTAGCCCTCTCGCAGATCGGGAGGGTCCCTCGATAGTGCTGTGTAGATGTCCTCAAAATCCGGGCACTCAGGATAGGCATAAACTAACTGTTCGAATCCCACGACTCGGGTACGCATGGTGTGGAGGATGCTAACTTGGCGACTCAAAGCGTCTGCAGGTATCAAAGCGAGGTTAGGGTCATTGTATGTTACGTAGTGGTAGAGATTATCGTCAGTTCATGTCAAGTCAAAATCATCCCAACAATAGGACCGCTAGCTCTCAGACGAACATGACGCCCGCGGAATTCCAAAGGCTTGTCCTTGATCGATTTGATCAAATGGGCGTCCAATTCGACACACTTAGAGGTGATATCGCGAGGGTTAGTACGAGAGTAGACCGGTTAGAGACAGCGAGAGTTGTCGAGAAAATCCAAAACCGCTGGTCATCAGGTGTGACGTCTGTTCTTCTCTTCTCCCGGTGTGACGCCGGGCCTCCTGCCTCCGCCGCCCCTTCTTTCTCCATCCCGAGCCCACACCTGAAGCCAGCCGCCTTCCCCGTCCAGTTCCTTGCTGTCCCGCCGCCTTCCTCCACCGCCGGTCTACCGTAAGGCCTTCGCTCCTCCGTCCAGCCATCGCCGCCTACAACTGTTTCTCACCGCCTCCGCCTTCTCCTATCAGCCACGTATTCCTCCTCACTACTTCCGTCCGAACCCTCTCCTACCCTCCCTGCTTCAACCCGACGCCACCGCCTCGTCCCTTTTAAAGCCTCAATTTGCCTATTTTCCTACCGCTACTACCGGTCCACCAACACCTCCACTACCTCTCCAATTATCCCTCCTTTACCATCTACTACACCCGCCCATCTCCTGTACAAAAATGTTTGGCCAATTTCTCATCCTCCCAAACTAGTTTCCCCAATCTTTCTCCCCCCATCCACCTGCACTATTTCTTTGTCGTGGATCCACTTGCAATCAGCCGGCCCCGACGCTACAACGACCTTGGATGCCCTCGACACCCTTCACCACCGCCGCTGCGTGCATGTGTAAACTGTGGTAAAGTCATTACTTTTGCTTGTTTATTTTGGCACCTATATTGTGTAGTGGATGTTCTCTCTCTTATTGTTATAAGTATTATTTGTCGTGTGACTTGCTGGGTTTCTTCTGCGCTTGCTTGAAAGTAATTGCGCCTCTTTTCGTTTGCAAAATTACTACTTAGTCCTCTGTTAATTAATTGTTTGCAACTGTATGTGCACCTGTTGTTAACTCATAATAATTAATTACTTGTTTGCAATTGAGCAGACCACTAGTGCTCATTTATTACATATCATCGCATATAGGCCTGCATTTGGAAATCCCTTTTGAGTCGACCTGCCAATGCATCAGGTGGCCCAAGCGACGATGCCAGATAGCCAACTAAGGAAGCTAGTGAGCATGAAAAGCCTGATGAACAGTAACATAAAACACGTACAATTCATCACACATTCTACCAGAGTCAATCACATTCTTCGTCTGCAGGTCTTGAAAGACACAATAAGAAGGAAAGACAGTGGAGCAGTTCATGGAATTTGTAATATGACTAACAAATAAGAAATTGCGAGTAAAAGAAGGGACGTGAAGGGCAGAAGCCAAGGTAAGAGAATAGTAAGTGATAGAGCATTTTCTTGCAATAGAGAAAAGGGTTCCACCGTCAATGCTTACCTTGTCTCTGCCAGATAATGGTAAATAAAAAACAAAACTTGACGATGACCCAGTCATATGATTTGTGGCTCCAGAATCAATAATCCAATGAGTGGCAGACGGTGCAACAACAGAGTGAGCACTTGGACTACCTGAATGAGCAAAGGATGAGGATGGACCGGAAGTGGGATCCGAGGATAACCCCTGCATCATGCGACAGAGAGTCATCATCTCATCAGTAGAAAAGGCCCCAGGTAGAGACAGAGGCTCTGAGATTTAGGCACTGGAAATACTATCATCAATGAACTTACTCAGATGAGCAGAGCGGGAAGAGCTAAAATTTGAGCGGCCACGACCACGTCCACCACAGGCCCCACGAGGAACCATGCCACCTCTCAATGGAGGGGGCCTATACAATTTGAAGCAAATGTCGCGAGTATGCCTACTTCGACCACAATAATCACACATCAAGTGGTCTTTGTCCGAGGGCTAAGGCCTAAAGTCCCGAGAAGTGGTGCCTCCAGAATGAGAAGCCGCAAGTGCAAAACCACTAGAAAGACCCTCTGAACTTCAAGACTGACGACAATCATATTCCTGCTAGAAAATGTTACAGGTCTCTGACAATGAAGGGACTGGTATGCGGCCAAGGATCTGAACAATAATCTGATCGAAGTCCCGATGTAAACCATGTAGAAATTCATACACCTCATTCCGATCTTTGTGAGCGCGAACGATAAGAGCATCAGCAGTTCAAACAAGGTTGAGAGATGTAAAATGGTCATACTCCCGATGCAGCTGAGTGAACTCCAAATAATAAGCGGACGGTGATCGATCCCCCTGTCGAAGGAGAGTTATCTTTTGTCGTAGCTGAAAGATCTGAGCAGTGTTGCCTTTCTGGGAATAGGTAGATTCAACATGACTCCAAATATTTGTTGCGGTATCCAAGAATAGGTAATTTTGTGCAATAGTCTTTTGCATGTAATTAATCAAGCATGACATAACCAAAGATTTCTCGGATTCCCATTGAGCCTATGTAGATGAGGTCCGTGTTGACTTTGTAATAGTCCCGTTAACATAGCCAAATAAACGACGACTCTTAAGGGCCAAGGCAGTAGATCGAGATCATGATAGGTAATTTGTTGTATCAAGACAAATTGTGGTGATCTGTGACACCGTATGATCATGCCCAACCCGGGTAGATCCAGCGGATTGTAATAGGTCAGGAGAATCCACCACATCAGACATAATGAAATCAGAGAACAAAGATCTTACAGTAGTAGAAAAAGTTCCAAGAAGAAGAAACCAACCTCCACGAGATCGCCGAAAAAGGGGCGATACCGGAAAAAATGTCAGACACTACCAATAGAACCGCTTCGGATCCTAGAACAAATGAACAATAGATACTTGAGTGCTGAAGTCAAAGTAGGCTTGAATGAGTAGGTAGAAGGCTTTTTATGAGAGAAAGCAAAAGATAGAAAAATCCTAAGATCCATGATATAGGGAGATCCGGTGGAGAGATTACTTGATCCCCCTAATAGGAGGTAGAGGGATGAAAAGCGAAATTTTTCTTTGAAAAATGGAGAAAATCAGACGGTTGTCGGAGTGGCGGCTATCCGACGTGCTGATCGGACCCCGTCCGCCGATCGGCTTGTTACGCGGGTACCCGAAATAGACAGATGTTGGAGAAATGAGAGAGGGAGAAGAGAGGAGGTGGAGGGGAGAAGGGTGGCCGACATTGGAGTTCGCTGGGCTGTGGAGCGGGGAGTGGCGAACGGCGGCTGAGGATTTTTTTCCTTCCCATAGCTCTGATACCATGTTAAACGAGAAAAGGGAAAAACAGAATTATTGTATTGAAAAGAAAACCCTTATTTTATATATATATATATATATATATATATATATATATATATACCTTTTATAAAGAAGTATATTTGAAACCCATGAAGTAGTTTGGACTTCATCACAACCATTCAATCAAGACCAACTCTTCTAATCTCAACCCTTCAATATAATTTAATTTTCAACATTTCTGATTTCTTAACCCCCACCAGCACAGCTCCTGTCCAATCAACAGTAGACAATCACATCTACTTTAATTTGAATACTTCCTGTTGACTTTATTTTGAATCTTTTTTGCATCCCAACACATCCCGTCGCCCCGTCTGCCTCATTTCCCATTTTTGAGCTCTGTTTTCCTCCGTCTTACCGCTCTCCACCGGCAACTCCTCCCTCTTTGCCCACGACAACGCCGACGCCATCGCCGGCACCAACGCCGACACCGACGCGGACGCCGACCGTGATCCATACTGTGACGACATCTGACCACCGTGGCTACTCATCATTCGATTACATGTTTTCCCTCTTCTTCCATCTCCCTTAACTCCTACCGTGGGTGCTCTTTGTTTGATTTCAGATTACAACTTCTATTCTCTGTCGGTCTTTCATTCTTAGGTACTCTATATTCCAGGGTAAGGGCACCATTTCCTCTATCCTCAGTTCTCCGACACCTCAACATGCATCCTCTGCAATTTAGGGCTTCACTTCTCCGCCCAAATCATTTCCAGGTTATCATTTCTATATATCATTTATGTTTCTCAAACTTTTCATTTTCTATATATCATTTCTAATTAGAAAAAAATATGTTCTCATCCTACATTGGGTAGCATCTGAGCCATTGAATCAAATCCACAATTTCAATCTTAGACACTGAATAAAAATATGTACGATTTCTTCCTTTTCATTTCTAACCTCCATCCTCAACTCCTAACCTTCGTCTTCAAAATCTTCTGGGAGAGATCATCCTGAACAGGTATTCTACGACTTCCACTTCAAGTAAACTTCGGCTCTTTCTCTCCCTCTACCAATCCAAGGTTGTTAAAAATAAATAAATTTACACTATGAAGTTAACATGTTTGATGAAGTGCATGTTAAAAGAGATTCTTTTTGGTTGTTATAGCAGTGCATGTTTGATGAAATGCATATACAAAAAAAAAATTTACACTATGTTGTTAAGATGTTTGATTAAATGTCTGTTAGAAGAGATTATTTCTGGTTATTATAGCTCATGTTTGATGAAAATAAATTTACACCATTGCCTCACTGCATCATTTTTTACACAACTGCCTCACTGCACGAAAAATAAACTTACACCATGGTGTTATACCGATCCATGTTTGAATTTTGCAACAATTTTTTACACCATGTTCTTTAACCCATAATCTCACCTTAATTTCCAAGTTTTTTTATCATAGATTCTTAGCTTCTTAGCTGATGGTATTAGATGCAAATGTCTGCATATAAGATGCAAATGTCTGCTTATATTTGAAGACTGCACGCTACATTCCCTTTTTTTATATTATTTGTGCTATATAACTGAATGGAGATGGAGGTGTAGGATTTTCTTAGCTTTTGTATATTTCTTTTTTCTTTAAACTGTATTTTTCATTTAGAGTATATCCATGATTAGTTAAAATTATTGGGGTGAACAAAGTTAGTATTTGCGCATATGTTTGATTGAAATGTTGTTGGTCGAGGACTCGCCGAACCATATCTATCGTTATTTGGGTTTCATATTAATATCTTTGGTCCCCTCCAATGGTGGAGATTGGTTGATTGTGTATCTTTGTTCAGTTGGTCTTTTTGTACACCACTTTTGTTGTCATTTTTGAGAACTGACATCTTATGATTTTTTAGCTTCTTAATTTAGCTATGTCATATGTTAATATTTCTTAATTTAGCTCGAAAGGGAGCGCAACCGACGCGAATGTGAGCGTAGCTCGCCGTCCCCGTCCGGGTTTTGTCGCATCTTGATGCAGATGCAACCTACATCGATGCTGGCGCAATGCGCAACGACCCGTCATGGGCGGGCAACCCGCCGGGTGCGAGCGAAGCCCGCCTTCGCCGGCCGGGTACTGTGGCGCGTAGCCATAGAGGCGGAGCCCCGTGTCGGGCACTCATATATATATATATATATATATATATATATAGTGTAATACAAATATTAGCTAACATAAGAAAAAGTTACTAGGTATATTGCAAGAAAAGCTACAATATATTACCCAAAAACTTGTACCTTGAAATTAAATAATAAATTTTAATAGCCACATCTTTCTTGCAACCACTGTCATTGAAAACACTCCTTTTTATCATTCTACTGACAAAGTATCTGTGTGTTGTTTTCCTTTATTCCTGTATCGTGTTACTCCATGATTCATAGATACACATGATTCATAGATTTCGTTCACAATGTAAGTTTGGCCAGTTTGACATCTGTTGGTTTTATTTTTAGTTTACTTCTTTTTGTATGATGTCAGATTTGAACTGGACATGCTACTAGAGTCAGTAAATGCCGCTACTAAGAGAGTTGAGGAATTGTTGGAGAAGATGGAGGATAACACCATCAAGCCCGACTCTCCATTTCGCATCGAAGAACACTTTACATGTTAGTGTGCATTTTTCTATTTCGAAAAACTATCTTGTGACTTTGCATAATTACAGGAACCTCCCCTTTAACTTTTAAAATGACCAAGACCTTCCATTTAAGTTAATGTACAACCTCAGGCTCGCAGGAGGCAACTCGAGGGGGAGTGTTGAGTTATCCGCGAGAGGGCCGAGAGGACAGCAGGGGCGAGTGAGACTATTGGGTCAACTCGCCGGTATCTTAAAAAGAGGCAAAATATGATGGGCGAGACGGGAACAACAGAGCGGCGAAACGGCTCTCGCGTCGCGCGCTGGCCCTTTGTGGTGAGACGCCTCTCGCAAGGAGGGTACTCGCGAGACAAACAGATAGACTCGTCTCATCCGCCGGCTATTTTCTCACTCGCCATATGAGAAAAAAGTATTTTTACTTTCTTACCCTCAAGTGAGGATTTCACTCTTTTACCCCAGGTAATTTTACCCTTTTACCCTTTGTGGTCTGCATATAACCCTTCAGAACAACGGAGTTTGGCTGTTGGCTGACCCAATTAAGGGTATTTTGGTAATTTCAGGTCGGTTCAGTTTGGTTATTGACAGGTCAAACTCAGATGCCTATAAATAGACCGTTAAGGTGTCTTGAAAAGGCTGTTGAACCCTTTCTATCTTCTTCCTCAAAGGCACTTAGCTCAGCACTGGCTAGGGAGGGGAAGAACTTCTAATTCTTCCGGGTAAGAGGTGAGACCTCCAAACTGAGGCCCTCGTCCTGTTTCTTGTTCTGAGACTCACGTCGAGAGGGTGGTTTGAGAAGAGTAGGTGTGAGCTGCAACTTCAGGTCCGAACTCTAGGCGAAGTCAGGTTACTGGCTTCAACATTTTTGGTGCGGTGAGCGTGGACCGCAGCCTACACAGAAGAATCTTGAACTACCTCATCGGGAAGTCATGGAGAAGTAGACTGGGACGGGTCTGAGAACCCAGGAGGATTCATAGGAAGGGAGGAATTCATGGTGTCCATCAAAGGCATCATGGACATGTTATAAGGGATCTCGCGGCAGGGCGACTGCTCGACTCCTTTACCTCAGGCGCCCGCTCTCGCGTAACACGATGAGCTCGTCTCGGCAAGAGTTGGAGAGGACGCCCCCGGGAGGCGACCCGGAAAGGAAGTGCTGGTAGAAGGGGGCGAGCGAGACCTGGCCGGAAGGGAGTTGTTCCCAAGCCCTGCGAGTGCCGTCTCGCCAGGAGACGTCGTCACGCGAGTGGGGACGACGAGACCCGTGGCGAGAGGATCCCCATTCTTCGAGTTGATCATTTCAGCTCCAGTCCCAGAAGGGTTCAGGGAGCCCGAAATGAACTACTATGTGGGAAAAGACGACCCTCTGCAACACCTGCAATGGTTCGAAGATGCGGTCTCCATCATGCCGATGAAGGACGCGTTCAAGTGCCGTCTTTTCGCCATCACCTGGAAAAATAAAGCTAGGGACTGGTTTCATCAACTCCCGACATGCTCAATATACAGTTTTGAAGATCTAAGTGGAAGCTTCCAGTTGCGTTTCTCAACCTCAAAGAAAAGGAAGAAGAATCCCGAGTCGATTTTTCTGATCCGGTAGTGGGCGGATGAGTCCTTGGCCCAATATGTAGACAGGTTCCATGAAGAGATTTTGGATATTTAGGAAGTGCCTGGATTTGCTCTCCAGATGGCCTTCACCGTTGGACTGCGGGTGTGTTTCTTCAAGATGATCCTAACTCGGAAGGCGCCGCTGTCGTTTGAAGGACTGATGGAGAAGGCCGCGAAAGAGATAGCGATGGAGGCGGCAAACCCGACCTTCGCTAGAAAACTGGCAAGGCTGACAGAGGTCGAGTCAAGAGAAACAGGAGGGGGAAGACAACAAGAAGGGAGAAGGAGGGAGGAGCCTAGGGCGCCGACATATCAAGAGTTGGGTTGGAGGCAGCAAGGGGGCCTTGCCCAAGGGCAAGGAACAGGTTTTCCCCAAGGGGGAAGGAACTATCGAGGAGGACCAGAAAGGTTCAACAAGCAGGGGTGGGGATATGGTCCTAGACCACCCCTACCCCCTCCGCAGCAAGCTATGACCATCGGTCGAGGGAGAGGTATAAGCAGAGAAAGAGGAAGGGCAGGAGCAGGAGCTGGAAGGAGGAATCCTCATGAGGGGAGACGATGGGAGGAGGTAGCGTTGCCATATTGTGACTTCCATGAGAAGGAGGGTCACACAACGGCTACCTGCCCGGAATTTTTGGAGATGAAGAGAGCTAGGGGAGCAGGGGAACCGTAACTACCGTTGCGAATAGTGGAGGTGACTGGGACCGGGGAGGAGGACCAGTGTGTGGACCGAGCAGATGTAGGAGATCGGGGTGGGATCAGAGTGATCCATGGGGGAGTAGGGATTGAGGCTGCCCGTAAGGCGAGCCTTCATACCATGTACCGTCAGAGCGTAGCCTCGACGTCACAAGCCCCTCGCCCGGACGAGAAAATCACCTTCTCTCGGAAAGACATGCCGGACCACGAAGATTCCTTTTGTAATGTGCTGGTGATCCGGACTGTCATCGAAAACTTCACGGTGTCGCGGATCTTGGTCGATAATGGGAGTTCGGTGAATGCCATCTTCAAAAAGGCATTCAATGAGATGAGGGTGAAGACTCGAAGGGTGCTGGCAGCGGATGAGCCGTTGTTCAGATTCTCAGGAGAAAGGAAGGAAGTCGAGGGAGGAGTAGGACTCCATGTGAATCTGGGGGGGGGGGGGCTGTCCAGGAATTGTCGTTTTGTCATAGTGGACGCCCACGACAGTTACAATGCCATTTTTTTGCGCCCTTTGATCAATGCCTTTAGGTGTGTCCCATCATCTCTCCACCAATGCCTGAAGCTGACATGCCGGGGGTTGACGCGGACGTGACATGCCACCGTCTCAACCTCGACCCCAATGCTCGTCCTATACAACAGAAAAAGATAGCCATCGCCACTAAGATGGCCGGACCCATCAGAGAAGTGGTAGAGAAGCTGCTTAAGGCGGGGTTCATATCTGCATGTAAATATCCGGGGTGTGTGAGTAACGTTGTAATGGTGAAAAAGGGAGAGGAGAAATGAAGGATGTGTGTGAATTTTTCTCTCTTGGATAAAGCATGCCCTAAGTATTGTTATCCTCTGCCTCGAATCGACGCGCTGGTTGACTCAGCCGTCGTTTTTTCACTAATAAGCTTTCTAGATGCATTTTCAGTGTATCACCAAATACGCATGCACCCGCCGGACGTCAAGGATGTCACCTTCGTCACAGAGGATGAGTGCTTCTGTTTCAACATGATACCCTTTGGATTGAAGAACGCAGGGGAGACTTATCAAAGAATGATGGATCAAATCTTCTGGGAGCAGAATGGGCGGAACCTCGAAGTTTATGTTGACGACCTGATGATCAAGAGTCGAGATCTCAGGTCTCACATCTTAGATCTAGAGGAGACCTTTGGAACCTAAGGAAATACAAGAGACTTAACCCCTTAAAATGTGTCTTCAGAGCCAACAGTGGAAAATTTTTAGGGCATCTCCTTAACCCATCCGGAGTAGAACCCAATCCAGATAAAGTGAAGACAATCCTAGAATTAGAATCCCCAAAGAACGCTAAGGAGGTCCAACGACTCACCGGCAAGCTGACCAGATTAAGCAGATTTCTCTCCCGGGCGGGGGAGAAGTGCTCACCTTTCTTCCGAACACTAAGAGGGGGCCAAAAATTTGAGTGGACCACCGAATGCGAAGAAGCTTTTCAGGCTCTAAAACAACAACTCACCCGAACGCCGCTACTCCAAGGGCAAGAGAAGGGGAGGGTTTGTTCTTGTACCTAGGAGTGGGGGCCGGGGCAGTGAGTTCGGTCCTTGTACGAGAGGAAGGAAAAAGACAGTTCCCGATTTATTACGTAAGTAGGGTCCTGAAGAAGCCGGAACTTGGATACACTATCCTTGAAAAGCTGGCATTCACTCTCATCATATCAGCCAGGAAGCTCAGGCCATACTTCCAGGCCCATTCGATTCAGGTAGTGACGGATCACCCCCTTCGTCACATCCTGGAGGGGGTGGAGCATTCTGGGAGGTTGACCAAATGGTCGATAGAGCTCAGTGAGTTCGATCTCACTATTACTCCTCGGCTAGCCATCAAAGCACAAGCGGTTGCCGATTTCCTGGCAGATTCCGTAGTCGAGGTCCGAGAGGCTGAGGCACCCCCTCGAGCTGCTTGGGAGATACTAGTAGATGGAGCGTTGGTAAAAAATTCTTTTGGAGGAGGGATGATCTTGGTAAGTCCAGAAGGGACCAGAATTGAGCAGACTCTGAATATCCACTTCACAATCTCTAACAACCAAGCGGAATATGAGGCGATTATCGCAGGACTCAGGTTTGCTATGGAGCTGGGCATACAAGACATTAAGGTCTCCACAGACTCTATGGTGGTTGCAGGACAAATCAATGGAGAATTTGAAGCAAGGGAACCCACCCTCCAGTTGTATCTGGTGAAGGGCAAAGACATCATCGGGCAATTCCGCAGCTTTTCGATTCAACACGTCCCGAGGGATGAAAGTGCTCAGGCTGACCTGCTTGCCAAATACGGCCCTCGGGCCGGAGTAACGGTGACAGAACTATTCAGGCCATCCATAGAGAAAGGAGAATTAATGGAGGTAGACCAGCAAGGGTCTTGGATGGACCCCTTCATCATCTTTTTGACCTCATGGCAACTTCCCGAGAGGGATCTCGATAAGAAGCGGGTCAGGTATAAGTCGGCATACTACCTGTTGAAGGATGGGACATTATACTGGAAGACGCTATCGGGTTTACTAGCCCGATGCGTATCTGAGGGAGAAGTTCCAAGGGTCCTAGAAGAAATTCATTTGGGAGAGTGCATGAGTCACTCGGGAAGTCGGACCTTGGAGAGGAGAGTGTTGAGGCAAGGCTACTTCAGGCCTACCCTCAGGAAGGATGCAGAAGAATTCGCGAAAAGATGCCAAAAGTGCCAGGAGTTCACCCCTCTCCAACTCCTTCCCGCCCAAAGACTACGTACAATCACGACTCCCTTTCGCGATATGGGGGATAGATTTGGTGGGTCCTTTTCCCCAAGCTAGTGGCCAAAGGAAGTTTCTGCTGGTCATGGTGGATTACTTTTCAAAGTGGCTGGAGGTGAAGGCGTTGACTAAGGTGACGTCACAAGTGGTTAAAAATTTCATATGGGGAGAGATCATCTGCAGGCATGGGCTTTCGCTGGCTATCGTCATTGATAATGGACCACAATTCGCTAGTAGGGAATTCGTGGATTTCTGTATCCGGCTGGGCATAGACCTTCGTTTCGCCTCGGTTCATCATCCTCAGAGTAATGGGCAGGTGGAAGCGACAAACAAGATTATCGTGAATCTTCTGAAGAAGAATGTGAAGAACTTGAGGGGAAGTTGAGTGGAACAGCTTCCTTCAGTTCTCTAGGCCTAGGGGACCACACCAAACACCGCCACGGGGGAGACTCCATTTAAACTCTCTCATGGCTCGGAGGCCGTCATACCTATAGAGTTCGAGGTCACATCTCCCAGAGTAGCCGCTGCGAAGAAGCGAGACGAAAAATGGAGGGCAGAGAACGAGGAACAAAAACTCTCTCTTGATACGGTGGGGGAACTCAAAGATTTAGCATTGATCCGGCAGGAAGAAGTCAAGCGCCGGATGACGAGATACTTTGATAAACATATAGGGGTCAAACAGTTCCAGAAGGGCGACTTGGTCCTTAGAAAAGTAGACGCAGCGGGCAGAGGTGCCTCAGTAGGGATCTCAATCCCAATTGGGAAGGCCCCTTTGTGGTGAAGGAGGTCCTGAAGTCAGGTGGGTACCACCTCCAGGATGTGGACGAGGTATCCCTTGATCGTGCCCGAAGCGACGATGACTTAAAAAGATTCTATCCATGATCTTTTTTCATCATTCAATACTTGTAAATTTGTTGACCTTCTGATATGATGAAACCGCATGTGTCTTCTTTCATGGAATGAGAGTGAAAAGGATGAATGACAAGACCCCGAGCAGACCCGCTGACCAGACTCTCACCTAGCTGGCAGGGCTGTAGGCTCACTCAGTGGTTGGAGCTTGTTTGGAGAGGAGACCCCGAGCAGACCCGCTGACCAGGATCTCACCTAGCTGGCAGGGCTGTAGGCTCACTCAGTGGTTGGAAGTTGTTTGGAGAGGAGACCCCGAGCAGACCCGCTGACCAGACTCTCACCTATCTGGCAGGACTGTAGGCTCACTTGGTGGTTGGAGGTTGTTTGGAGAGGAGACCCCGAGCAGACCCGCTGTCTAGACTCTCACCTAGCTGACAGGACTGTAGGCTCACTCGGTGGTTGGAGGTTGTTTGGAGAGGTGATCCCGAGCAGGCCCGCTGACCGGGCTCTCACCTAGCTGGCATGACTGTAGACTCACTTGGTGGTTGGAGGTTGTTTGGAAAGGAGACCCCGAGCAGACCCGCTGACCGGGCTTTCACCTAGCTGGCAGGGCTGTAGGCTCACTCGGTGGTTGAAGGTTGTTTGGAGAGGAGACCCCGAGCAGACCCGCTGACCAGGCTCACACTTAGCTGGCAGGGCTGTAGGCTCACTCGGTGGTTGGAGGTTGTTTGGAGAGGATACGCCGAGTAGACCCGCTGACCAGGCTCTCACCTAGCTGGCAGGGCTGTAGGCTCACTCGGTGGTTGGAGGTTGTTTGGAGAGGAGACCCCGAGCAGACCCGCTGACCAGGCTCTCACCTAGCTGGCAGGGCTGTAGGCTCACTCGATGGTTGGAGGTTGTTTGGAGAGCAGACCCCGGCAGAACCGCTGACTAGACTCTCACTTAGCTGATAGGACTGTAGGCTCACTCGGTTGTTGGAGGTTGTTTGGAGGGGAGACCCTGAGCAGACCCGCTGACCAGGCTCTCACCTAGCTGGCAGGGCTGTAGGCTCACTCGGTGGTTGGAAGTTGTTTGGAGAGGAGACCCCGAGCAGACCCGCTGACCAGACTCTCACCTAGCAGACAGAGCTGTAGGCTCACTCGGTGGTTGGAGGTTGTTTGAAGAGAAGACCCCCAGCAGACCCGCTGACCAGGCTCTCACTTAGCTGGCAGGACTGTAGGCTCACTTTTTGATTGAAGGTTGTTTGGAGAGGAGACCCCGAGCAGACCCGCTGACCAGGATCTCACCTAGCTGGTAGGGCTGTAGGCTCACTCGGTGGTTGGAGAGTTTGGAGAGGAGACCTCAAGAAGTCCCGCTGACCAGACTCTCATCAAGCTGGCAGGGGCTGTAAGCTCACTCAGTGTCAGGACAAATGGTAAGTTCCCTCAAATAAAAATGTCTATACTTACCAGAGAACGAAAAAAGTTTGTAGAAGATGAAAAACCCCTATGGGAAGAAGAGATTGGTACAATGCAAATGAGGAGGGGCATCCCCAACCAACACTCGACAAGGAAGATCTCGCCCATAACGAGTAAGCGCCCGCTGTCAAAAGACAAGTCTCACATAGAAATTAAAAATGAGTGACTTCGCATAAAAAGCGGGTTGATGTCCGGGGACTACTCACGCTGGATTCGTCTCGAGACGAGACGAGGGAAAAATGTCAAATGGTCTCGCGCACGGGAGGGGCGAGGAGAAGTCTAATGACTCGTGATCTAAGCCAATTCTCAAGCGAGACGGCTAAGAGCTCTACCTCACAAGTAGAAACAGATTAGAGGGTCGCCCACAGTAAATAAAGCAAAATGAAATAAAGTGAAAAGAACATAGAGCGAGAAGATGTAACAGAAGTTTCAGTGTTCATTACAAAAAAAGGGGGAAGACTCCCATGAAGAAGCATTTCGGTACTTCAAAAAATTAAAGTACAAGTAAACGAAGGAAACAAAAGGGGGGGGAGAAGTCTCATGTCTCGTTGGCGCCCCTTCATTCCTCTTCACTGGAAGCTGAACCCTCATCCGTCTCGCCATAGAGTTGTGGCACCAGGTCGTGGGCGGTGACCGTCTCGGCATCTTCTCTAACAACCCCCATCTCCTTCATCATCTTCAAAACGAGCTCGGTTGTCTTTATGTTGGCATCCCGACAGATATCATCAACCTCGTCCAAAGAGTAATGAGGGGGCGGGGGTGCTTGGAGCGGATCCGGGTGAGAGGTAGGCAGGGCACTGTTCAGGAGATGGACGTTCTAGGCCTTTAGGTTTTAGTTTCCTCCTCCATAGCCGCTATGCGCGAACGCATCTGATCCGCCGTCTCGACATCCTGCGAGAAGCCCATCGGTCAACAAAAGCTTACGCGAAAGTGAAACTGGCCAGGGATAAAATTAAAAGGCTTACCACGCCGCCCTGACTCTTGGCGAGTAGATTGTCAGCAACCGCCAGCCTCTTCTCGAGGTTATCTGACTTCTCTCGCTCCACCGCTAGGCCCGCCTCGACATCCTTCCATTTCTTGTTATTTAAAACGAGGAGGCGCGAGAGTCGGTGCGAGAGCTCCAAGGCGCGAAGCTGGGCTTGGGCTGTCTTCAGGACAAGGTCTCGCGACGAGTCCTTGTCGAAATAATCCGTCCCGGGACCGCCATAGAGGCCATAGTAGAGAGAGAAGGCGTGGCTGGTGGGAGGGTCCTACTCCTTTCATGAGGGAAGGAGAGTGGATACCGACACCCGGTTCGTGTCCTTTTCCCACAGAAGGACTGGGTCACCGACAACATCATTTACCGCAGGGCCCATGTTGTAATTTTGATGGGAGGAGGGGGCCGGGCGGCTGGAGGAGCCAGCTTCGCGAGATGGGAGCTCAACGGATTGAGCCGAAGTGCCGGCGGGCCAGTCGAATAGCGCCGTCTCGCGAGATGGCGAGATGGCTTGTGGGCGAGGCGACTGCGAATCTACCACAGAGATGAGGCTCCGGGACTCCGACTTCTCTTTACTTTCTTTTCGGGCAATCTCTTTTTTCCCTTTCGGGAACGTCAGGACTTTCTTAATCTTCTTCTTGGGGCTGTGCCGAGAAAGAGCGGCATCATCTCCAGATCTTTTCTTGGGGGCGGGGGCCAACGATTCCTTCGCCGCCTTTGCCGCCATGCTGGCGAGTGCGAGACCTTTGGACGGCCCAACGTTGCTCAGGTAGGGGGGATGGACTGAAATATTCCTCTCCTGAACGAGTAAATGGTTAGAGCAAAACAAGGGGATGGTAAACATAAGACTAAGGGAGTGCGAGTGTACCTTTACCGGGAAAGACGGGAAGAAGCGAGTCGAGGTCTCGCCTTAAGAAGTTGACCGCGAAGTTCTTCCCCGCGAAGGACTCGCAGAGGTCTTTATCCGCTCCTCCGACCTTGGGAGTCGCGTAGTATATCTCGGCGAGCGACACTGCGGCGAGTGGAACGTCTCCCAGATTCCCGCGGATGAAGACGAAGCGGGTGAGCCAGTGATGATTTTTGTTGGGGGTCTCGCACACCTTCACCCCCTGTCCTGTGAAGTACGAGACACCGTCGTGGTTGGCGTGGTAGATGAATAACTTGCAGAAGGCGTTGAGCCTGCACTCGATGCGCTCGCGGAGCATGTAGCAGGCGAATGCAACTAAAACCGAGATGGCGTTCGGGTTTAGTTGCTCGGGAACGGCTTCAAAGTATTTTAGAACCTGTTTTACCTCGGGCCAGAGGGGGAGCCTCAGCCCCGATTCGAAGTGCGAGACGGGGAAGGCGAGTTCGCCAGGATAGAATGTGTTGATGGACTCGCCGACCTTCGGCGGCCGAGACTCAAACCCCTCCGCCAGGAATTCGCGGGTGAAGCGGCTGTAGTCCTCCTTTGAGATCCTGCCAGGGGGAAAGTCATGGTCGGCGAATCTTCTGCCACAATGGCTGCGACCCTCGCCCTCTTCAGTCTTTTTATTTCCCATGGCAGGCGAGACGACGGGAGCGAGAGGAGGTGGAAAAGGGGTGACGAGAGTAAGCCGCGAGAGAAAGTAGGCGAGAGGACAACGCAGGTGTAAAACATCTTGGTCTAGGGGAGGGGGAGGGAGGTATTTATAGCGGATGGTGAGAGTGGAAAAATCGACGGGAAAATATGAAGGCGGAAGTTGAAGGGATAGCCCGACGGTTCGTTTTCTCTCTCTCTCCTGACCTCGAAGAGCGGCGCCCAGCGGGGATTTTTTCAATAAGCCAAAATAAAAGAGAAGACACATCAATTGACACAACTATAATAAGAGCCCAGCATGAAAGAAGTCAACAAAATAACATTATTAATTGTTTTGCCCCGCACGAGACGGGTATCATGTCCGCGAGGCTTAAATAACAAGTTATAATTAAATAGGCGAGACAATTATTTAGTAGAAGCAACAGAATTACAAAGCATAATTAAATGAGCAAGACGATTAAACAAGCGAGATGGGGTGGAGGGTCTTCAGTTCTTGTGCCACCTCCAACGCCCACCGCGAGACCCCGCGCATGGGGGCCGACCAGGGAGATGAAAGGCGCGGACGACATCAAGACCGCGGCGCGCGAGGCGAAGCTGCTGGTCGACCTCGCTTATGATGTCCTGGGAGTCGGTCTCATCTATTTCAATCCCGGCATCGATCTCGGAGGAGAGACGGGCTCACTCAATTTCCAGCCAGTCAATGCGCCGGTCGGTGGCTTGCTTGTCCCGTTCCATCTCGTGGATAATGTGTGTATACTTTCGAAGCATCCCGACCGTCCCGCGCTTCATCTCCAGCGAATCCATAGGATCGCCCAGATAGTCTTCAATCTCATCTGGGTAAGGAAGAGGCGAGAGGGCGGGCGGTCCAGAGGAGTCCTCAGCTGCCGAGTCGATCTGGATACCTACATAAGAAAAGTCGAAGATCAGAATGAAGGATGGTCTCGCAAGAAGGCTTCGAGGCCGCAAATTGTACGAATAGAAGGTTTAGTCCGGTGGTCTCGAATTTACCTGGTGAAGGAATGAAAATCTATATGAATCAAAAAGACAAGATTAGTTCATTTACTCGGGATGCGAGAAGTCCCCACAAGCCGCGAGAGGTCGTCATTCTTCGCAGTAGGGAGCGTGGATCGCTGAGGCGAGTCAGAGTCTTGATAATGTTTGTCGGTGACGTCAGGGGGATTCACAGGCAGGTGGGAATAGGCGAGATTTCCCTGAAAAAGAATGAAGTCAATAAGCGAGACGAAAAAAGAAAAGGGGAAAGAGGCGAGGGAAGGAGTCGAGAATCACCTGTCTCTCTCCAGAGGACGCGGGGGGAGGTTCATTGACTCCCAAGGATGCAGGAGGAGTCGCATTGGCCGAGAAGGGAGGGCCGACGGTTTTTGCCTTCTTCAGGCGAGACGGAGAGGGCAAAGAAGCCGGGGTGGGAACCAGAGCGGGGGTCAGGGCAGACACATTGGCCTTGTTTTGCTTGCAGACCATCGCGAGACACTCGCGAAAACACTCGCTATGAGACACGTCGATGGTAGAAGAGATGAGGAATGAGGAAGAGGGCAATCTCCAAGAGGGGGATAAGCGTCACATATTTGTAGACCCCAGAGGAGGGCCCCGCCAAAGATTCTCTCAAATGAATTTCAACGCCACGAGCCTCGGTTGGACTTTTTTTCGAGCTTGAGACAACCTTGAAAAAAGCGGGGATTGTGTACAACCTCTGGCTCGCAGGAGACAACTCGAGGGGGAGTGCTGAGTCATCCGCGAGAGGGCCGAGAGGACAGCAGGGGCGAGTGAGAACATAGGGTCAACTCGCCGGTATCTTAAAAAGAGGCAGAATATGATGGGCGAGACATGAATAACAGAGCGACGAGACGGCTCTCGCGTCGCGCGCTGGCCCTTTGTGGCGAGACGCCTCTCGCAAGGCGGGGGACTCGCGAGACGAGCAGATATGCTCGTCTCACCCGCCGGCTATTTTCTCACTTGTCATATGAGAAAAATGTGTTTTTACTTTCTTACCCCCAAGAGGGATTTTACTCTTTTACCCCAGGTAATTTTACCCTTTTACCATTTGTGGTATGCATATAACTCTTCAGAACAACGGAGTTTGGCTGTTGACAGACCCAACCCAAGATATTTTAGTAATTTCAGGTCGGTTCAGTTTGGTTATTGACAGGTCAAACTCAGAGGCCTATAAATAAACCGATAAGGTGCCTTGAAAAGGTTGTTGAACCTTTTCTATCTTCTTCCTCAAAGACACCTAGCTCAGCACTAGCTAGGGATGAGAAGAACTTCTAATTATTCTGGGTAAGAGGTGGGACCTCCAAGCTGAGGCCCTCGGTCTGTTTCTGGTTCTGAGACTCACGTCGAGAGTGTGGTTTGAGAAGAATAGGTTTAAGCTGCAACTTCAGTTCCGAACTCTTGGTGAAGTTAGATTACTGGCTTCAACAACTAACATTGTTAGCGTATATGTATTAAAAAAATTCCCTCCAAAGTTTTTTTGGTACATGTCTGGTAACAATTTATATTTACAGGTGAGGTTTTGGTTATTTTAAAGAAATTAGAGGGGAGGTCTTACTAAATGATCTTTTTTGTTAATAAAAAATGCCATTGTATCTATTTTCCATATTGTGACCCTCTTCTTATCTAGTATAGCTTTAAATTTGAGGTGCATTGAGCGATTATATGGAGACCACGGCCTGGATGTCATGGATGTTTTACGTAAAAATGCTAGTCTCGCATTACCTGTAGTGCTGACTCGTTTGAAGCAAAAGCAAGAGGAATGGTCAAAGTGTCGTGCAGATTTTAACAAGGTGTGGGCGGAAATTTATTCAAAGAACTATCACAAATCACTCGATCACCGTAGTTTCTATTTCAAGCAACAAGATACAAAGGATTTGAGTGCAAAAGGTATGTGGCAATTTGCTTCCGCCGCTATATTTGTTGTGCCATTATCTCTGAATTTTCTTGTTAATAATAAGAACAATGGAAGAGCCGTTTCATAGTGGGTTTTTTTGTTGCTTCTAGCGGAAAAATAAGACGCGGTTCTTTTGTTCGCCGCAAACTGATCTATCATTTATTCTAGTGATTTTTTTTTTTGCAGCTCTGCTGGCCGAAATTAAGGACATTAGTGAGACGAATAGGAAGGAGGATGATGTGCTTCTTACCACTGCTGCTGGAAATCGAAGGCCTATAATTCCCAGCATTGAATTTGAATATCCAGACGCAGATATTTTCAATGACCTCTACCAGATCATTAAATATTCAAGCCGAGAAGTCTGTACATCCTCTGACCAGTTTTACAAAATCATGAGAATATGGACAACGTTTGTCGAGCCAATATTTGGTGTTCCTTCTCGCCCTCAAGGCATAGAGGACACTGAAGCTGTCTCTAAAACTAAAGCTCTTACAAAAAATAGTATGGCAAATGCAGGTGAAAGCAATGGTATTTACAGTGCCGATGGGGTTATACCCACTACCAAGTCCACTAAAGGTGATTTAGTTATAGCCAATGGAGATGCCATGGTTATTGACAATGGTTTTCATGATAATGATAGATATATTATTCAGAGTGATATTAATATCTTTAAAGTTCCAGTTCATGGAAGAGTTCAGACCACTACAACTGTAGGTGAAAAGTCTGTTATATCAGTACATGTTGCACCTGGTGGATGCTTGATGGATAATACTGCCTTCGCTTCTGGAATGCAATCTAGTAATTGTATTATGTCTGGTAAATATTGATTGAGGTGCTAAATCTGTCATAAATTATTTTTGACATTTTTGAGTTTATTTGATGGAAAATTTCTTCTTTTGTTTATATACAGGATTTAGTGCAACAACAAAATTTCGTCATATTGGTGCTGAGACGGCAGGCGAGGCTCGTGTTCACAGTGAAGTTTTACTTCCTTCGGATGTACGTTTACCATATTTGCTTTTTTTTCTATACTTATTTCTGTCTTTCTAGCGCTTCTATGCTTAATCTTTAGAACGGAATGTTTCTATTTCAACCCTTTTTTTATTTTCAGTTTGGGCTATTGTTACCAGGAAATTAGATGGGATTTAACTAGATATTAATACATAGGTCCAGTTGTTTTGATTGATGGGCAAGGACCCAAGGATTGCTGTTTATTCCATTTATTGCTGTGTAGTGTTGTCCTTAAAATAACCAAGTATTATATTTATAGCTTCTCTCTGTATTTGTTTTTTTTTTACGTTTAGGAGCTTTCCTTTGCTAATATAATTAAGTATTTTCCTCCTACCTGAAAGAACGTTCTTTTGCTAAAGAAATTAAACATGGCATTGTTGAGCAAAAGTACTCATTAGGGGAGGATCCTGGATTTTGGTATTGGATAGAGAGAGTAATAGAAAAGTTCTTAAGGAGACATTCGTAGAGCACTGCACTATACCTCATAGGGTGATATAAAGGGTTAGAAAAATATTCTTAGGGGGAGCCTTCCCCGTGCGATTCGCCCAATGACACGAGTTTTTTCCTTATAGTTGCATGGAATTGTAATCACTACCTGTTAGGAAGAAAAACACAAGATAGGGTTACACTGGTTCGTACCCCTCCAATCACTCAATTCTTAAGATAGAAATTGCCTACTGCAATAGTTCTCTTCCCCCATATATATATGATGACTTTTACATAGTAATAATGCTAAAAAGAAAATATAAGATAAGGGCATACAAGATAACAAAAATATAAGATAAAAAGGGAATAAAATTCCAGATCCAATCTAGCACATCCTCAAGCCGCGCCCGGTCCCCGTGCGCGCCTCACGTAAACCCTGGCGCAGCGCTTGTCGAGGATGGGGTCTTCCACACTTGTATCAACACCCCGAGTTCCACAACAACCTTGTCCTCAAGGTCGAACTCATGAAACTGAGCCTTGATCTCCTCCAGGTTTCGCGTGGCCTCCTCGGCCGGTTGGTCCTTCTACTGGATGAGCGCGGAATCTCCTTGGCCAGTCGGTCCTTCCACTGGATGAGGACCCGTCACACTGTTCGTCCTTGAATGTCTTCGGTCCGTGCCCAAAATAGTTGCAGGCTCGTACCGGGTAACCAAATCAATGGTTAACCCGTCCGGTAGTGTAGACTGGAAGGGATGATCCCTTGGGTCCCTCTTCAGCTGGGAGACATGAAAAACTGGGTGAATTTGGCAGCCGCCCGGGAGCTACAAACAGTAGGCCAACTCTCCAATTTTCTCTAAGACCAGGAGGGGGCCAAAATAGCGAACCGCTATGCTGTTAAAGTTGCGCCTCAGGCTCAAAGCTCACCAGCCTCAGAGATTCGCACATTCGTGCGTCGTTTTTGTGCCTTTGGAGCATAAAAGGCATGCCTAAGTGCAATTTATGTAATAAATATTTTTTTTTCAAAATAAAGAAATTATGTGAGATCTCATTAATTTTTGCGTTATTTAGTATTTGTGAAACATAATTGAGGGTTGAGATGTAGATATTATGCAAATGACCGTGTTGTAGTATGGATACCGGGCGGTCTGGCGGCTTATGTCTGACGGTTTAGAGACCGGGCGGTCTAGCGATTTCACTCTGGCGGCTTGGTAGCCGGGCGGTCTGGCAGCTTCTCTCCAGCGGCTTGGTAGCCGAGATGTTGCTGATTGGAGACCGGACGGTCTGGCGGTTTGACGCAAGCGTCTTGAAGACCGGGCGGTCTAGCGGTCTCCCATAGCAGCTTGTCTTCTCTTTATAGTAGTTGCTGGGCGGTTAACCTGTTTGTCTAACCGCGCGGCTTGTGCGGTCTGATTTTGTGTATAGCTGATTGTACCTGTATTTATTTGTCTCACATTGCTTATTTGTAATTTCTCTACTCTCCTTCATTATATAAAAAAAAGGTTATACCTTTGTAATACAATTTTTTTTTGGATAATAAAAATTCTGCTATTTCCAAATTTCGGTCCTTTCTTCCCTGTTCGCACATGGTATCATAGGACTCGATCTATTCCACCTAATTCTGTTCGTGCGTCCTTGTCTCTTCTTTTGCGCGACCTGTCTTCGCGCGATCTGTCTCCACGTGACCTGTTTTCGCGCGGTTTCTTCTCTTTGTTCGCGCGGTCTGTCTTCGCGGCCTTGATCCTTCTGTTCGCTCGAACTGTCTTTGCGAACTGTCTTTGCGGCCTTGTTTCTGCTCGCGCGGCTTCCTTGCTGTTCGCGCGGCCTTGTCTCTCTTCCTCACCGTTTGGTGTTCTCTGATTGCTGCGGCTTGCTCGCTCCGCTCCTCTTAGCCGTGCGGCCATTGTTGCTCCCCTCTCCTTGCTGCTGTGGACTGCTGCTTGCCTCTCCTTGTGGTTGCTTTTTGCCGCATTATTCTAGCCGCGTCTTGTTCCTTTTTCAAGTCGCTGCTTCAAGTTGCCCTGTCGCTTTCTTCCGGTGGCCGCTTCTTTGCCCGGCTTTCCATGTCGCTGCTCATGCTATTCTAACCACGCGACTTGCTGGCTGATCATCTCCTATCCACCGGTCTTTGCTCGCCTGGCCGCCTTGCTGCTCTAGTCGCAAGGAAGATTTGCTCGTTTCCGCTGCTCGCTGCCATCTGCCTCAGTCCGTCACGGTCTCTTTTGTTCCTGTCTGGCCGCAGTCCTCTCTTCTCTTCTATGGCTCTCTATTCGAAGCAGTCCGCCTCGGTGGTCACGTCTTCAGATAGTGCCCATGTTGTTAATCAAGGTAAATGACTGATAGACTCTAGTGCTACCAATCATATGACCGACAATTCTCAGTGTTTTTCTCTCCTAGAAACACATGATCGGTTGCCCCCGGTCTTTATTGCGGACGGTTCTCCCTCCTTGGTCAATGGGACGGGAGTGGTTCAAGTCACTCAGTCTCTTCGCTTGGCAGATACTTTCTACGTGCTCAAGTTTTCTTGCAATTTATTATCTGTTACTTCTCTGTGCAAACAACTATGGTGTTCCGTCACATTCACTCCTACTTCTTGTTCTTTTCAGGATCCGGGCTTCCAACGGACGATTGCTACTGAGACTGAGAGCAGCGGCCTCTACTTCCTCGATAACATTTCCGCTCTGTTCACCTTCTCCTTTTCTACAGTCCTTCTGCAATGACATCTTTGCCTTGGTCATCCTCCTCTAAGGCTTCTTCGTCAGCTTCTGCCCCACCTCCCTCCGCACAGTCCTCCTCTCAACTGTGATGCATGTCAGCTTGGGAAGCATCACCGCTCCTCTTTCCCGCCAAGGCAAGGAGGTAGATCTTCCCGTCCGTTTGATCTCGTTCACTCCGATGTATGGGGTCCTGCTCCTACCCTCACCATAGGTCGGGATAGTTTATATTTTGTAACTTTTATTGATGATTTCTCTCGCTGTACGTGAGTGTATCTCCTAAAAGATCGCTCCGAGTTATTCTCTTTATGAACATTCTTTTATTTTATGATTAAAACTCAGTTTGATGTTTTTATTAAAATCTTTCGCTTTGATAATATCAAAGAATATCTTAGTCATGATTTTTCTTCTTACTGTATGCAAAATGAGATTGTTCATCAAACTAGCTGTGTCTATACCTCACAGCAAAATGGCGTGGCGGAACGCAAAAATCGTCACCTACTTGATGTTGCTCGCACTTTGATGACACAGATGCATGTTTCTCGCTTCTATTGGGGCTATGCCGTTCTCATCTCACGCTATCTCATCAATCACATTCCCTCCACGGTTCTCCACGGTCAAACCCCATTCTCCATTCTCTATCCGGGCAAGGATCTGTTTCCTCTCCCTCTGCATATCTTTGGGTGCACGACTTTTGTGCACGCTCCCTCTGTCACCCGTGACAAACTCTCTCCACGTGCCACCAAATGTGTCTTTCTGGGTTACTCTACCACTCAGAAAGGTTATTGTTGCTTTGACCCCGTTTTTCGCAAACAGTTCGTCTCCGCGGACGTAACCTTCGAAAATGCGTCCTATTTCTCTCGCGGCTGCTCCTTTCTTCCTGATATTTCTGATTCTCCTACCGTCCGCTCCGTCCCGTCTACACCTACCAAGATATCTCCTCCTCCGCTGTGTCCACCGTCTCCTCCTCTTCTCTCTCCGACTCCGCTGTCTTCCTCTTCTCCGTGGCCGTCTTTCTCTACTCCCGCGCCAGCTCTCTCCGCCACGGGTGCACCTGATCCCGAGGAACACGCCGAGCTGGATCTTCCCATTGCTCTTCGCAAAGGGGTGCGAACATGTACCCAACACTCGCTTGCTGTTGTTGTTTCCTATGCTCGTCTTACTCCTTCTCACAGGACTTTTGCGTTGACTATCTCTGCCACTGCCACTCCCCGCACCTACCAGGGAGCCCTTGTTGTTCCTCATTGGAAGGCTGACATGGATAAGGAAATTGCCACCCTTAATGAGCGGGGTACATGGACCCTTGTTCCTCCTCCGTTGGGCACCGATGTTGTTGGCTGTCGCTGGGTCTTTGCTGTGAAGTTCAGTCCGGACGGCAGTGTGAATCGTTACAAGACGCGCCTTGTTGCCAAAGGCTTCACTCAGACTTTTGGTGTAAATTATTTTGACACCTCTCCCGTTGCTCGTCTCAGCACTATTCAGGTACTACTCTCTATGTCCGTCAACAAGGATTGACCCATTTCCCAACTAGATGTCAAGAATGCCTTTCTCTATGGTGATCTTCAGGAGGATGTCTGCATGGAGCAACCTCCGGGGTATGTTGCTCAGCGGGAGACACAGGTATGCAGGCTGAAAAAGGCCATCTATGGCCTAAAGCAAAACCCTCAGACTTGGTTTGAAAAGTTTAGCGGTATTGTGTCAGCCGTGTGTTTTACAAGAAGTTTTGCCGATCACTCGTTGTTCATTCGCAAAACCTCCCTTGGTTTGGTGATTTTTGTCGTATATGTGAATAATATTCTTTTCACTGGAGATGACCAGACTGAAGTAGCCTTGACAAAGAAACATCTCCGTCAACACCAGGTCACGAAGGATATGAGCTCCCCAAAATACTTTTTGGGATAGAAATATCTCGAAAGCCCAACTCTTTGGTTCTCTCCCAATGTAAGTATGCTTTTGATCTTCTAAAGGAGACAGGGTTGACTGGGGCTAAACCTGCTCGATGCCACATGACCACTGGAGAAGATAAAACCTAGACAGATATCTTGTCTCCTCTATCAGATGTTACGAGGTACATACGTCTGGTTGACAAACTCATTTATCTCACGGTAACCAGACCCGACATCTCCTACGTTGTAGGCAAGTTTAGCTAGTTCATGCAAGCTCCTAGGGAGTGTCATCTACAGTCTGCCCTGAGGATACTGGAATATATTAAAGCGACAACATGTAAAGGACTACTGTTTCAGAAGAATGGTCATTTAAAAATTGAAACGTACTCGAATTCTAGCAATGCTGATGACATAGGAGATCACAAGTCCACATCGGGCTTTTGCACATTTGTGGGGGGGGGGAATCTTATGAGCTAGAAGAGCAAGAAACAGTCTATCGTCTCCAGGTCTAGTGCAGAGACGGAATATCGAAGTATGGCGTCGACCACGTGTGAATTAAAGTGGTCACGTGCTCTCATGCTTAACTTAGGAGAGGTCTATAACCATCTTCTACCTATGTTCTGCGACAATAAGTCCGCTATATATATCTCCAAAAATCCGGTCTTCAATGAGAGAACAAAGCACATCGAAGTTGACTGTCACTTCATTAGAGAAGAGATCTTGTAGAAACAGATTTGCACTCCGTTCGTTACTTCAGACAAAGAGTTGACAAATATCTTCACCAAGCCTATGTCTGCTTCCTTTTTTTTTCACATTTGCGACAAGCTAGACATGATTGATATATATGTTCCAGCTTGAGGGAGAGTGCTGCAGTATGGAGACCGGACGGTCTGGTGGCTTTTGTCTGACGGTTTGGAGATCGGGCGGTTTGGAGACCGGACGGTCTAGCGGTTTCACTCCGGCGGCTTCGTAGCCGGGCGGTCTGGCGGCTTCTCTCCACCGGCTTGGTAGCTGAGATGTTGCTGATTGGAGACCGGGCGGTCTGGCGGTTTGACGCAGGAGTCTTGAAGACCGGGCGGTCCAGCGGTCTCCCCTAGCGGCTTGTCTTCTCTTTATAGTAGTTGCCGGGCGGTTAGCCTATTCGTCTAACCGCGCGGCTTGTGCGGTCTGATTTTGTGTATAGCCGATTGTACCTGTATTTATTTGTCTCACATTGCTTATTTGTAATCTCTCTCTGCTCCATTTTATAAAAGGGAGGTTATACCTTTGTAATACTAATTTTTTTTTGCATAATAAAAATTCTGTTATTTCTAAATTTCGGTCCTTTCTTCCCTGTTCGCACAGACCGCATTGATTCTATTTTTAAGAGATATAATTTACAGTAATGAATGATTGATGAGAAAAATAAATGAAGAATCTTATCAAGAAGATGAACTGTTGTTTGATGCTGTAAATTGAATGTGGTTGCGCCTTGCCTTCGTAAGGCGCGCGCCTACGCCTTGAGCCTTTCGCCTAGACTCCAAGATCGCTTTGCGGCTTGGTGCGCCTTGTGCCTTTAATAACTCAGACGAACCGAGAGCTTGGGGTATAGTCGGACGATCAGGGAGCTCTGTTTGTATGGTCGCAATTTGATGATTATCTTCTTGCCCGGTGAGAGTATCACCTCACGACGATGACGATTGGCCTGCTGGATCATGCGCTACTGAGCCCGCACCAGATGGTGCTTTAGTTGGCGTAGGCCCTCGTCCCGATCTTAGAGGTCGGCAGCTAGGGCTTGTGCTTGGCATTCACAAGGTAAGCTGCACAATATGGGTGGGGGTGGGCGGTCGTAGACCGCCTGAAAGGGGGGTAACGCCCGTGGAGGACTGACGGGACGTGCTATATCATATCTCCACTCATGCGATCCACTGAGTCCACCGTCGAGGCTGCTCAGTCGCAAAATAGCACGATACATTCTGACGCAAAAGTTGAGGAACTTTCCTTAGGCTACCGCCACAATTGAAGATCTCAATTATTACTGAATCATCCGAGCCGCCAGGTATAAACATTCAACGATCATATTTTCATGATAGAATACAAAAAGTGCAGGAAAGTAAAACATTTTATTTATTAATATATTTGATACAATACAACATATTATTCAAAAGATAACCCAACATATATGTATACAAAAGAATGGTTTATCTCAAATCCATGCCACATGTAAGCGCATTCTACATGACTACACCAAAACATGTACATGATCATCAGATCAAATACTAGAACTCCTTGTGTGGGCAATTAGGATCACGACACCCAGCTTTGTGCGTATTCAGAACACCAAAATGGCGACAACGGCGTCGATCCACAGTTTGTACTTTTTCTCCTGGCGTGAAAGGGGTCTGCTAGTACTAGCAGGAGTGGCCTCCTCCTTGTCCTGTTTTAATTATATTTTTTATTAGTCAAAAGACTAAATGAATTCTTATTGTTACCTTGGTTACTTATGATGCCTTATTTATGTATTTGATAATTGTTATTTTGTATTGCCTTGTTATCTCGTCGTCTCTCCTTCATTTTCTTCTTCCTATTTCTTTTGTTTATTATCTTGTCATCTCTTGTTCATTTTTTTATTTCTTTTATTTGTATACATACGTTTGTATTCATTTGGTGCGTATTTTCCTAATCTTTTCTCTTCATTTATTTTTTTTGTTATCGGACAATGTTAAGGATACATTAGTATTTCTTTGCATTTATATAGCGTGCTTTTATATTTATCTGTGTCTTTTCATATTCGCACTCATATAAATCCTTTACGTGTCTTTTCTTATTCGCACGTTTGCTTTCATTTCATTTTATGTCGGGAGGACATTCACCCCACCTCCATTAGTTGGGTACACCCTTAACATAACCCATTTTATAACTTTTGTTAAAGAAGCCCATTTAACAAAGGCCCATTATGTAATTTTATTGTTATTTCTCTCTTCTCTTTAGTCTCACATCATGTATAGGACCATCCTCTCTCTTTCTCCCTCCTATAAATATTTACTCATTCTTTGTATTTGACACCAGTGAACATATATACAAGGTTCCTTTTTTCCTCCCTACATGGTATCAGAGGCAGGTTTTGCCTCTCGCGGACTCCCGAACTGTATCCGCTTCTTTTGATCTCTTGCGGCCTGCTCGTCTACCCGCTGCGGCCTGCTGCGACCTCAGTTCGGTATGTGGCCTGCTCTTCCGCATCTGCTTCCTCTTCTTCACCTGGGTTCCACCCCCCCTCCTCAGGCTTCTTATAACCAGTTCTCTCCCCATACCGTGGGGACCACTTCTCCCTACAGTTCTCATTCAGTCCGCTGCCTCTCTGCAGTCCGCTGCAACCTCCTACTCTTCTCGCTGCGGGCTTTCTTCCAGTCCGCTGCGACTTCCTGCTCTCTTCTGCCGCGAGCTGTTAAGAACTGCTGCGGGCTCCCTGCTCGTGGACTGTTCTCGGTCGCAGTGTTTTCCCTCTTGCAGACTGCTCCAGTCCGCCGCGGCCCTGTTCTCCCCACTGTTCTCGCTCAGTTTGCTGCGGGCTCCTCTTATCCACTGCGGGCTCTTCTTGTCCGCCGCGGTCTCTCTCCTCTCTTCCTCGCCACGGACTGTTTCAGATCGCCGCGCTCTGCTTCTCCTATCCGCTGCCTTCTTGTTGTTGGAGTCGTACTCGCGACCTCTTACTTTCCGCAAACTGTTTCAGCTCGCCGCGATCTGCTTCTTCATCCCGCCACCTTCTCTTTCCGCTTGAGCCTTTTACTCGCGGTTTCTTCTCCCTGTCCACTCGCATTCCTCATGCGGCCTCCTTTGCTCTGACCACTGATGTGCTCAGCCAGACCGTGCGGATTGTTGCCTTCCCGCATTTAGGTCGCGGTCTTCTCCTTCCCTCCCTGTCGTGCGTGGTTTCCGACTCTTCTCGCTGCGGTCTCCTCTTTCCTGTCCGCGCGACCGGTCTCTGTCTGCGGCCGGTCTCTGCCCGCTGCCTTATCTTTCTTCCAGGCTCCGCCTTTGGTCACGACCTCTTCCTTGCCGCTGGTGTCTTCACACCGTGACCGGGCGGTCTCCCCTCTAGTCTCGCGACCTCCCTACCCGTGCGGCCTCCTCTGTTGAAGCTCTTTCCTCCTAGCCACAGTTCGTCTTCATGACCTCTTCTGCTGACTCTACCGAAACAGCGGTTTCTCCTGCAGACCGCCCGACCTCTCTTCCGGAAGTACGTGATGAGCTCCGGATTACAACTATCTTTCTGACTGGTAAGAAGAATTTTGTGGAATGAGCGCACTCTGTTTGCCGGGTCCTGCAATCGAAGGGGTTTCTTCATCACTTGACCCAGGTCGTTATCGGTACTCCTACTGACGACTAGTTACGCAACGATGGTCGTGTGCAGACGTGAATCCTTAACTCTCTTGATGACGAGTCTTATCGCCTGGGCATGTGCCACGAGACGGACAAGGGCATGTGGGACGAGCTCCATACCCTCTACTCCGACAAAGATAGTCTCCACCATTTGTATGATATTATCACTGCACTTCAGGCCCTTGATAGTGGTGGGGCGACCGATCTGATCTCCTTTGTTGCCCAGGCTCGGTCTCTGGTCAAAGCTTGGATCCAACATCAGCCTCCTACTGTGGACCTTGCTGCCCAACGTGCCCAGAAGGAAGTTGTTGGTATCGCCATGATGATGGCTCAGGTCCCGCATCACCTTCACAGTGTGCGGGCTCAGATCCTCTCCTCTACAGTTACCCCGTCCTTCTCGGATGTGTGCTCGATGCTTCTCAAGGTCTCCCCGCCTCCGGATTTTTCTGGACCTCCTTCTCCAGCACTTGTCCAGGAGGCCCCTGCACCTTTACTGCCTCTCCCATCTTCAGCTCGTGGGGGCCATTCTGATTCTCGGGGACGTGGTCGGGGTGGCCGACCGCGACCTAAGTGTTCTTTCTTCTGCAAAGACGGGCATCTTGAAGCCACGTGCTATCGCAAGCATGGTCGTCCTCCTCGTCCGCAGGCCTCTGTTGCTGCCACCAAGTCCTCTCCCACTCGTACTGACCTCGACGAGGTTCGCCTTCAGCTCCAGCATCTTCATGGCCTTCTCAGCCGCCCGTCGGCCTCGGTTGCCTCCGCTGCCTCCATCTCCAATGAAGGTATCACCCGCCTCTCCACTGACCCGCGATGATATTCCACTCATCACATCAGCTCTGTTCGACCGCCTCAGTACGTGGCTTCTACTCACCCGAAGTACATCACTGTGGCTAATGGGGCCGTTGTCCCTGTCTCTGGTTGTGCTGATATTCCACTCGCCTCCTCCCTTCTCTTGTGCTCGGCTCTTCATGTTCCGGGCTCTCCTTTCAATTTACTTTCTGTTGTTCGCCTCACTACTGATTTAAATTGCTCAGTGACTTTTACTTCTCCTTCTTTTCTGATACAGGATTAACAGACGCAAACTATCATTGGTAGGGGCGACTGCAGAACGAGCTCTACCTTCTTGATGACTCTCCTACTCTCCTCGCATCTATCTCCTCTTCGTATTGGCATCGACGTCTTGGTCATGCTCCTCTTCCCGTCCTCCAGAAGGCTCTCCCGGATGTACCTCTTCTTTCTTTTCAGTGTGAAACTTGTATTTTTGGCAAGCAGCCACATTCATCTTTTCCTTCTCATTGTACTTGGAGCTCTGCTCCTTTTGTTTTGGTACACTCCGATATATGAGGTTCGTACAAGATTACTAGTATTTTTGGCTACCGTTATTTGATTACATTCATCGATGATTATTCTCGCATGACATGGTTGTATCTCCTTCGTGATCGTTCTGAGCTTCCCCGCGTATTTCGGGCCTTCATTCTTTAGACTCGCACTCAATTCTCTGCGCACATTCAAACTATTCGCACTGACAATGCGCGCGAGTACGCTGGCCATGACTTCGCGACCCTGTACTCTGAGTTTGGGGTTATTCACCAAACATCTTGTGCATATACCCCACAACAGAATGATGTCGCCGAACGCAAGAATCGTCATCTCCTTGATGTTGCTCGCTCTCTTATGCTTCAAATGCGGGTTCCCAAACTATACTGGAACTTTGCGCTCTCCACGACCTGTTTTCTTATCAACCGTCTCCCGTCCTCCGTCCTCCAGAATGCTACTCCCTTCAGCCTCCTATTTTCCTCCACTCCGACCTTCCCTCTTACTCCTCGTATTTTTGGGTGTACATGCTACGTTCACCACCTCGGCCCATCTACCGACAAGTTGGATCCCCGTGCGGCCAAATATGTCTTTATGGGCTACTCGCGCACTCAAAAGGGCTATGTGTGCTATTCACCCACTACCCGCAAGGTGACCGTTTCTGCGGATGTCACTTTCCGGGAAGATCTTCCCTTCTTCTCTGCTCTGGATCACGCTCCTCTTTCGGAGCCCGTTGTGCTCCCTGTCATCTTTGTTCCCCGGTCTCTACCTCCCCCCCTCCTGCCCCGCCTCCGGTCCTTCCCCAGCCACCTGTCATCTGGGTCTATTCTCGTCGCTCTCCTCGTCCCGTTGCCCCACTACAGTCGGCTTCGACCTCTGATGCTCCGCAGCCTGCTGCTCCGGCTCCAGCCTCCACCGCTCATCGTATAGCGAATTATATCTCTCTCGATCGCCTTTCACCGCCATTTCTTCACTTTGCCACATCGTTATCCTCTGTTTCTGTCCCAAACTCTGTGCAGGAGGTGCTTCAACATCCAGGCTGGCGGGCTGCCTTGAACGAGGAAATGACGGCCCTTTGAGCCAACCAGACCTGGGTTCTTGTCCCTTTATCTCCCGGTCAGCAACCTGTTGGGTGTAAAGGGTTTTCGTCATCAAACATGCTCCTGATGACACTGTTGACCGTCTGAAGGACCGCCTAGTGGCCCGTGGCTTCACTCAACAGCAGAGACTTGATTATGAGGAAACCTTCTCTCCGGTGGCCAAGCTCAAAACCGTTCGTGTCCTGCTCTCCGTGGCTGTGCATCGTCACTGACCCCTTCATCAGCTGGATATCAAGAATGCGTTCTTGAATGATGATCTTCAGGAAACCGTCTACATGCGTCAATCGCCCGGGGTTTAGACCACTGAGGAGTCTCGTGTGTGTCTTCTGAAGAAATCCATCTATGGTCTCAAACAATCCCCTCGGGCGTGGTTTGACAAATTCAGCAAAGTTGTTCGTGACATGGGCTTCACTCGAAGTTCCGCAGACTTCTCCCTATTCACTCGACACCGGGCAACAAGAACGGTCCTGCTGGTTTATGTTGATGAAATCCTGCTCACTCGGGATGATTCAAAGGGGATTCACGCGGTCAAACAACATCTTAGTACTGTGTTTCAGATCAAAGACCTGGGACATCTTCGCTACTTCCTCAGTGTTGAGATCGCACGACGTCCGGATGGGCTTGTCCTCTACCAACAGAAGTATTGTCTTGATTTCAAAGACACTGGACAGTCTGGCTGCAAGCCAGCAACTACTCCGATGGAGGCAAATCACAAGCTATGTGCTCATACCTCTGATGATGATCTGCCTCTCCAGAACCCGAAATACTATCGATGCCTTGTGGGAAAGTTGATCTACCTAACGACCACGAGGCCTGATATATCGTTTGCTGTTGGGATTGTCAGTCGATTCATGCATGCTCCCCGAGTTTTTCATCTCCAGGCGGTTGAACGGATTCTCCGATACCTTAAGGCAGCTCCGAGTTAAGGGCTGGTTTACAAAACCTCCAACTCTATTCCAGCATTGGTTGCATATTCAGATGTCGATTATGCTGGCTCACTGGACGATCGGGGGTCAACCAGTGGATTCTGTAGATATTTTGGCGGTCATCTCATTACATGGAAAAGTAAGAAACAAGTTGTGGTCAACGTTGTTAAGATTGCGAGTAATATCGTACGATCTTACGATCTTACACAGGCCACCGATCCGAATTCTGCGTGGGATCGCAGGGACTGAAAGATCGGTAGGAACGGAGCGTAACATCGTAAATCGGTAGGATCGCCGGGCTCCACGATACCGTCTGGTAAGTTAAAGTCCCGACCCTGCTTCCTAAACCCTATTTCCTCTCCCGCAGCAGGTCATCCCGTCTCCGACGGCTTTTGCAGGTGCAATCCCGCAGCAGGTCTTCTTCTGGCAATCCCGCAGCAGACAACATGTCTTCTTCTTCTTCTTCTTCTGACAATCCTTCTTCTTCTCCTCTCCCGTGCCTTCTTCTTCTTCTTCCTCTCCTGTGCCTTCCCCTTCTTCTAATTTGTGTTGCTTTCTTATGTACATTCAGCTGGAGGGCAAATTTGGGGAACCTACCTTCAGACGGTTGTTATCAAGCTGAAACCAAGGTATTCATCTTCCATCCTCGTCTGTATACTCTACTGCTTATGACCTTATACTATTGTGTTTTCATTGGGTTTATACTATTATGTCTAATGCTTATATCATTAGGGTTATGTTAATTTTAGTGTGTGTGTCCATATTTTGATCTCTTGTGTTAAATGTTAATTTGTTCTTACAACTTTAATTTGTACAAAACAATAGGTGCACTGTAGTGTTGTATTGTGTTAGTAATGACGTCAAGTGGTGGTTCACATAGTGCATCTGGGAGCAATATTGTTGATACTTGTATTGGATCTAGAACGCAAAAGACTGCTGCAGGAATTAAAAGTGATGTTGGATGGAAGTATGACATTCCAGTAGAGGGAGATATATGGAAAATACAATGCAAATTTTGTCAGAAAGTGGTGACGTGAGGAATATATCGGTTAAAACATCATTTGGCGTGTACACAAAAGGATGATGGAGCTTGTAGAGCCGTTCCAGATGAAGTGAAAAAGGAATTATGAGATATCCTAGTTGGTTTGCAAGAAAGACTATTGAAGAAAACAATCGCCCCCGTAGAAGAAGAGTCAAGTGGAACTGCGAAGAGGAAAGTAGAGGATAAAAGTTCGACTAAGTTTTTCAAGAGAAGTGAAAAAACTCAATCTACAATCAACAACATTTTCAAAAAGGGTGTGCGAGAGGAAGCATGTAATGATATTGCTTCGTTCATCTACAACAACGCAGTACCATTTAATGTGGTAAAGAATGATGAATTCCACAAGATGTGTGTGTCTATTTCAAGACATTGATTGGGTTTCAAACCATCGTCTTATCGTGAAGTTAGGGTCAAATATTTGAAGCAACAATATGATTTGACAATGAAGACTCTTGTTGAACATAAAGTTCATTGGAAGAAGTTGGGATGCCCAATAATGACTGATGGGTGGACGGATAAAAGAAGAAGAATACTAATAAATTTCTTAGTGAACAGATCTATGGGAACAGTTTTCCTCAAATCTATTGATGCATCTCAGATGACTAAAACAACAGACAAGATCTTTCAGATGATTGACGACATTGTGGAGGAGGTAGGTGAAGAAAATGTTGTCCAAGTAGTGACAGATAATGCTGCAAACTACAAAGCTGTCGGAGAAATGTTGATGGCTAACATGAAAAAGTTGTATTAGACACCTTGTGCCGTGCACTGCATAGACTTGATGTTGGAGGATATGGAGAAGAAGATAGTTGTGCATCATGAAACAATTCCAAGGGCTAGGGGAATTACAACCTATATTTATTCAAGAACTAATCTCATATCTATGTTGAAAAAATTTACAAAAGATAAAGATTTAGTTACACCAGGAATGACTCGCTTTGCCACAATATACCTCACTTTGGGATGCCTTCATGATAAGAAACTTCCATTGATACGAATGTTTAACTCAGATGAATGAAAGAGTAGTCAGTTTGCAGCTTCAAGAGATGAAAAATTGATTGAAGAAGCGATTATGGATAGAGAGTTTTGGAAAAATATTGTTATTTGCTTGAAGGGGGCATACCCATTGATGAAGGTGCTGCGATTGGTTGATTCAGATGAGAAGCCTGCCATGGGATTCATTTATGAAGAAATGGATAGGGCCAAAGAGAGAATTGCACAGACATTTGATGGTGTGCAAAAATAGTAAGTTGGTTTTATTAAATTGTTGATTTGCTCTCTTGTAGTATTGTTTTAACTTTTAACCTATTTGAAATTTTTTCATTGTTTAGTTATCAACCAATATGGGCGGTTATTAATGCAAGATGAGACAAACAACTCCATCGGCCCTTACATGCTGATGGCTATTATTTGAACCCCCAATTTCATTACAGTCCTACATTTAAGGCTGATTATGAAGTAAAACGTATACTATTTGACTGTATTGAAAGAATGACGGGGGGAAACGTAGATGAAATTTCAAAAATTGATACCCAGCTTGAGGATTTTAAGAATAAAAGACATTTTTTTGGATCTTTAGTTGCCAAAATCGGAATTAATATCAAAACTCCAGCAGCATGATGAGATTCATATGAGGAGGAACATCTAGAACTTCAGAAATTTGCTCTTCGTGTGCTGAGCTTGACTTGTAGTTCGTCTGGATGTGAGAGGAATTGGAGTGCCTTTGAAATGATATATTTTAATAAATAAGAAATCTTTTATATGTTGCATTTAAATTTTGTTATGTAAATTAACTTATTTTTTTAGGTACACACAAAGAGAAGAAATCGCTTAAATCAGAAGACCATGAATGATGTCATCTTTGTGATGACAATTTCAAGATTGGGTAAGATGAAAAAAAAGAGTGCGGATAATTACAATTTTGATGATATCCTTTCAGATGATCAGTGGATTGTTGAAGATGAAGATGAAGACAATCTGATGGTTGCAGGAGAGAAAGAAGGGGCTCCAAATGAAGCAGATTTGGATACTCCTGATTTCATTGGAGAACTTGCTGGCGCTGCAGAAGAGGACGTAGAGGCAGAGCAACTGATGGTTGAAGGAGATGAAAATGCTTTCGAGGAAAATTTAAATTTTGACTTGAGTGATTTTCTTTAAAGTAGGATGGAACACTATTGACCTTTTGGTATGTAGTATTTTAATGTGATGGTATGGTATGCGACTATGCATCTATGTCTTTTATATTAATATTTTGATGTGATGGTAATATGGTATCATTGGTAATTTGGTATGGTATGAAATATTATATTTTTATGTGATGGTATGTAGATTGTTACATATTTCTCATGCTTTTGATTTAATTTTTATTAAAATACGATCTTGCGATCCGTGTCGATCCTACGTTTTACGATCTTAGGGATGCCTCCCGATCTTACTTAAGATCTCGATCTTCACAACATTGGCTGTGGTTGCTCGATCCTCCGCAGAAGCAGAATACCGATCGATGGCATCAGTGGTCTCTGAACTCACATGGCTTGAAAGCCTCCTTGCTGACCTGAGGGTAAAACTTCCTTCATTTACTGTTCTATTTTATGACAGTCAGGCGGCCATACACATAGCAAAGAATCTGGTGTTTCACGAGCGCACGAAACATATCAAGGTTGACTGTCATTTTATTCGGGAGAAAGTTCAAATAAAGAAACTTGAATTAAATCATGTTCCGGACGCTGATCAAGTTGCTGACATTCTCACGAAGGCTTTATCAAATACCTTATTTTACCAGTGTTTGTCCAAGCTGGGTGCATATGACTTGTACGCTCCAGCTTGCGGGGGAATGTTAAAGAAGCCCATTTGACAAAGGCCCATTATGTAATTTTATTGTTATTTCTCTCTTCTCTTAGTCCCACATCATGTATATGACCTTCCTCTCTCTTTCTCCCTCCTATAAATATGTATTCATTCTTTGTATTTGACACGAGTGAACATATATACAAGGTTCCTTTTTTGCTCCCTACAACTTTATTAATTTTACTTTTCCTTTTATTTTTCCTAACTCCTTCACATTATCATTTGAACTTAAGGGATAAAGAAAATTTAAGTTTAGTAACAATAAGCATAGTAACACTAATTTAGAGCAAAAGAGTGACTGCAAATAAGGGATAAGAACTCACCGCGACTTTTCCTTTTTTTATCCCTCCTATTATCGTCATTGCGTCTCCCGCCTCCTTGAGATGTCATTACCTATATTATACCATCCTTAATTACCACCCGTAATTATCAAATTGACGTCTTCCATTAACGTCGATCACACCACAAGTCATCTTGATGGATTCCACTTGACCTAATTAGGCCAAAGGAGTCTTAAATGGACTAGTGGTTTACTGGCCTAATTTTTAAACAAAAGATTTTCGGGAATTTAGCGAAGGGCAACAATCCTTAGCCTCCAATTACTGCTTTGGAGTAAAAGGATAACATCTCCCTCGAAATAATTTCCACCCTAATGTCATGAGGATGGAGTTTTACTCCAATTTAAGAGGTATACATTCTAGGGGTCTTTTTCCATACTTATCCACACTTCTAAATTTCGAAATCAACATTACGATACTTAGGGTTTCACTGAAAATTCTTAAAATCATTAATTAGGGCATGAGAATGTATTTCAGAAATTTTTAATTAAAAAAACTAAGAAGGAAACCCAAGAACTTAAACCCTAGGATTTCTTCCCTAAACAATCCATGTAAAACTTCACATAAGAAAGAAGAGGAGTGGAGAGGAAGGGATTATCTCTCGAATGAAGAAGAAATTACTAGAATCAGAGGTGCTTTGGGATCTCGACAAGCAGAGGCACCCATCAACTGTTTTCCGTCACTTGGACTTCTCGCGTGAACTGGGAGAGAAACGACTTGCAAGAGCTACTTTGTTTCCTTCTTATCGGGCACCGCTTCCTCCTGGAGTGACACACACGCCTCCTTGTGGAGTGAATCACGATTGAACCGTTCAGTTCAATATTTCTCTTCACGTAAGAGATATTATCTTATATCTATTTTTTTACATTTACTTATAATTAAATGTGAAAGGTTGATTGTAAATACCTATTGTCTATGTTGTCGGTGACACAGTATGGATGGTTCTGGGCGGCCGTAGACCGCCTAGAAGGGGGTGATGCCTGTGACAGACTGATGAGACGTGTTGTACCATAGCTCTGCCCATGCGATCCACTGGGTCCACCATCGAGGCTGCTCAGTCGCAAAACAACACAGATTCGTTCCAACGCAATAGTTGAGGATCTCTGTCTGTCCGTTTTTTCGTACACTGTGTTGAACTGCAACTTGCTCCACTGTAGACGAAACAACTCCTGCCAAAAGGAGCTCATGAAAACTGGGTTGCGATCGCTCATGATGGAACGTGGAAAATCGTGGAGGCAGACCACCTCCCCAATGAAGATATGAGCAACTAAGCTGGCGGTGTAGGGATGACAAATCGTTATGAAATGCCCGTACTTGGACATGCGGCCCACCACCACAGGAAGACAGTCATAGTCCTAAGTGCAGGTCTGGCGGGTGAGGAAATCCATGCTTATATCTTCCCAAACCATATTAGGGACGGGTAGGGGCTGGAGGAGTCTGGCTGGCGAGAGAGCCTGGTACTTTGACCTTCTGGCACATCAAGCAGTTGGTCACAAACTGTTGCACGGACCGCAACATACTGTGCCGGTATAGGGTCGACGCCAGTCGACGGTACGTAGGGTAGACACCGAAATGGCCTGCCATCGAAGTGGCATGAAACTCGTGAAGCAGACGAGGAATCTAGAGTGGCGAATCTATGACCACGAGATGGTCCTGGTAGAAAAGCTGATCTCCAATCATCCGAAGGTGGGGGGGGGGATACAGATCTCTCTGCAAATCCCGTATCATGGCGGTGTAGTGAGGATCCCCGCACACCTCTGCCTGCAGGACATCCACATCCCGCCTACAAGCCTGGGAAATTGCTGCCAAGGTTCCCACGTGCTCTCGTCGGGACAAGGCGTCAGTGGTGGTGTTCGTTCTTCCCGTCTTGTACTCGATGGAGAACTGGTATCCAAGGAGTTTGGTAATGCAAAGCTATTGTGCGGGCGTCGTGACCTTCTGACTCCACAAGCGGTGCAAGCTGCGGTGATCCGTGCGCACCAAGAAGGGCCGCCCAAGAAGATAGGGGTGCCGATGCTTAACCAAGATAACAAGTGCCCGGAGCTCGCTGTCGTAAGCGGACGCCGCATCCTGCCGACTGGAGAAGGCCCTGCTGAAATAGGCGATGGGTTGACCCCCTGCATGAGGACTAGAGCTGTCACGATTCCGGTTCGGTTCTGGTTCTACTAAAACCATGAACCGAACCACTAAGGTAACAGTTCTTCAAATTTGAACCAAAATCTTATTTGGTTTGACCTATTCCGGTTCCAACTTAATTTTTGGAACCCATCATGTCAGCGGTTCCAGTTACGGTTCAACAAGAATCAAATCAAACGGGTCACTAACGGTTCGGTCCGGTTCCAATCGGTTTCAAATAAAACAAAAATCAAATTTGACGGAATGAAATTTAGGCCAATATGTCATCAAAAAGAGAGATAGACCAATATGTCATCAAAAAATATGATCTGCGAGGAGTTGATGTGGACAAAAGACGTCATTCATCGTGAATTTTAATACGGCTGGGGCATTAGTCAGTTCAAAGGGTGTGACTAGATACTCATACTAGTCATCATGGGTGTGGAGCATCGTCTTTGGCACATCCTCGGCTCTGACCCAAATCTTGTGATACCCCGAACAAAGATCCAACTTGGAGACGTAGGTCGCTACTTGTAGTTCATCAAACAGCTCCTCGATGAGGGGAATCAGGTACCTGTCGGGGATGGTGAGCTTATTCAGCTCCCGATAATCCACACAAAATTTCCAATTGCCATCCTTCTTCCGTACCAGGAGAACCGGGCTGGAGAAGGGGCTCGCACTCGATTGGATGATGTCTGCCGTAAGCATCTCGATGACGATGGCCTCCATAGCAGCCTTCTGATCATGGCCATATCGATGTGGGCGGACAGAGACGACATATACCCCCGACTATAGGACAATGACGTGATCAGTGGCTCGTTTCGGGAGAAGCCCGTGCAATGTAGAAAAGAGGGGTCCATGTACGTCCAAGAGTCGCTGGATGTCGGCGTGCGGGGCGTGCGATGCCTGGAAAGCTGTCGCCTCTATGTGCCACAAAAGGACACCAAAGTCTGTATCTGTTGTTCGCAGGATGGAGCGCGGGGCAGCGGGGGAACATGCCAAGGTCGAGTCTCCCTGCAGTCGGTGAGTGTTGCCCGACGCCTTGAAGACCATGGGGAGTCGATCCCAGTTGTGCTGAATGTCATCTAACGTGCGCAGCCAGGAAACACCAAGAATGACATCAAAGTCTCTGAGTTCAAAGACATAGAAATTTGCTATACCCGAATAGGATCCGATTGTAAGGGGAAGCCCAAGGTAGCGGCCCGCCGTTTGAGTTTGACGACCGCGCCGAGGCACGCATGAAAGCCCTGAACGGGCGTCACCGGAAATTGCAACTCCGTCACGAGGGCTTGGAAGATTAAATTGTGGCTTGCCCCGCTGTCAATCATGAGAACTGTTGAATGGTCGAGAAGGAAGGCCTCTAACTTCTTTGTGCACAAATCGGTCATGCCTCAAATTGAGTAACATGAGACCTCAAGGCGGTGGAGAAGAGCTGGGGGGGGGGGGGGTCGGGTTTAGACCATCCTCATCTAGCTCTTAGGCCTTAAAGTCGACCATGCTGATGTCGTCATCTTCGCCCCCCAAGGAGCATTTTGAAGTCTTTGTTCAGACATATATGAGTAAGGGAGTAAGGATCTTTGTAGCGAAAGAAAAGACCCTTGCCGCGGAGGTCCAAATACTCGGCCTGAGAGATCCTATGGATCAGTTTCTTGGCCCAGGAAGGTGCTGCAGGAGGTCACGGTGGAGGCCGACTCTGGGTAGGAAAGGGCTCAGCCGGAAGTCATAGCAGAGGTGTCAGTGGCCTGAATGAGCTGGTGCGGGTAGAAGAGGTGTCGACGGAGTGAAGTGTCGGGCTGGAAGGCAAAGTGGCAAAATCATCTTTGATATAGCAAGCCTGTTCCATACCATGAGTAAGCGGAGTCAGATCATGCACCCGTAGACGAGCTCGGATGTGCGGCTTGTTGGAGTCTTTGTGATCTAGAAGTATTCAACGAGTTAGTCTTGCTGCCACGTAGTATGAGCTTATGAGGTCGCACATAATAACGTATGAGAAATTGGATAATTGATCGAGGTAGCTCAACTCATATAGGATATGAGTGCAGAAAGACAAGTACTTTGTCGACTGGAAGGTTTGTCGGCTGGAAGGTTTATCGACTAAAAGCTGTTTGACAGTTTGCCGACTGGATGGTCCAGCCGATGCAGTTGATATAGTCGATGGTCCGACCGATGCAGTCGATTCAGTCGATATATTCGATATAGCCGTTATAATGTATATCGGCTTGTATTAATGGTGAAACTAAGTCCAGTGTCGACTACATAAATATCGGCCAGACATGTCTTTCTCCTATCTTAAACCCTAAACCCGGTTCAGCTTTTATTATATTATTTCCTGTTAAAGCTGAGCCCGGTTCACTGAAGATTATATATAAATATAATCTCAGAGTTAGGGTTAGAGGACTTTTTTCGATTCTTCCCGAGCCCTACGTTTCGGAAGAGTTCCGATCGGCGAACCCAACATCGGCACTCCCTTTGCGAATCGAAGCCCTAGTGTCGGCGGTCCTTTCCTGGAAACAAACCTAGCAGTTCGTGGAAACGAAGGTCTCGATCATCCCTTCCAACCTGCCCTCGGGTGACGACGACGAGGCTTTTCTGTCGTTAGTGTGGAAATCCCGTATAGGTGCAGTTACTTTTCTGTGCTCTCGAACTCTGCAGACAAGGATTGCTTTGAATAGGATTTCAACTCAGAACAAGGAGGTCTTCTGGAGCATCTTGGTCGATCTTTTTGGTATTGACCCCGGACAAGTACTTGCTATTTGTTGTTTTTCATTTCTTGAATCATGGTTTTCGCAAGGTCCTTTTACTGCTTTGGTTTTTTTTGCAAGTTTTATTCCACTGTGCACATGCGATATGTTGTTCTTCTCAAGTTTAGAAATAACCCAATACGGCCGTAGGCCGGCCAGGAATGTGCCCAAGTAGTGATCTGCCGACAAGCCGGGAACATGTGTGGCGACCTCAATGAAGGCGTCGATGTAGGCATCAACAGTGTCCGTCTGCCGAAAGTTGCTTGGGCGCTCGAAGGGGTTCCGGAATGACGGGTGTCATATCGATAAAGAAGCTTGCCCTTGAGGGCCGCCTAGGAGAGAGTAGGTGTGTACTGACGAAGCCAACGAACCCAATAGAGGTCTGAGGCCTCCATGTAGATCGTCGCCAAGGGCATTTTTGGGGCTTCCGGAGTGCTCTGGAGGTCAAAGTATTGCTCTGTACTGGCTGACCGGCCCATGAGATCAGTCTCATCGAACACCAAAATGTCGAGTCGGCGGATGTGGGGAGTCGACGGGTCACCGAAGGGCTTAGGAACCCCAAAAGGGTCGACGATGCTGCCAGACTAATGGATAGAGGGTGTTGTTGGGACGGTGGCGGTGAGGGTGTTGCTGGTCGAGCGAAAAGGAGCAAGTGGATCTCTCGGACTGCTACTTGGAGGTCGGAATGAGTCGCGTTGATTTGATCCATGCAGTCAGAATGGCCTTCCACTGAGGGAGGGTTGTTCCTATCACGAGCAGTCATTCCGCACGTCAAGGGCATGCACGAAGTTGAGGGGAGCGACAGAACAGGTGGAACTGACAGCGAAGAAGCGCAGTCGCAGGCGGGGGAGGAGAAATGGGAAGAAAAAATGCCGCGGAAGAGCGTTGGGGAAGGATCGTCGCGGAAGAGGCGTTGCAAAGGAAACACCGACGGAACGACCGCATGTAGCAGTCGATGCAGAAGGATCATCGCGGCTGGAGACTGGAGCAAACATGTGTAGTAGTAGCAGTCGACGAAGAGTGCGATTGGGAACTCAGGCGACGCTGGGAGACGGAGCCGCGGAGGTACGCGCGGCGGAAAGCGTTGCGGCGCATGAGAACTGCAGTCGAACCAAATTGTTTAGAAGAAAAATGCAAGGTAAGGTTACGCTGGTTCGTACCCCTTCTCCAATAATTCAATTCTCAAGATAGAAATTGTCTGTTACAATAATTCTCCTTATATATATATATATATACATACATACATACTACCATCTTCGAACGGGCTCCGTCCGTTCTCGATGCGTCGCTGCGGGCTTCGCTCGCAATCAAGCGGGCTTCGATCGCAATCAAGCGGGCTTCGCCCCCCCAGTTTTTAATAAAATCACCCGCAATCAAGCGGGCTTCGCCTGCAATCAAGCGTGCTTCGCCCGCATCAAGCGTGCTTCGCCCGCATCAAGCGGGCTTCGCCCGTTCTCGATGCGTCGCTTGGCATTTAAGTGGGCTTCGCCCGCCCCCAGCTTTTAATAAAATCACCCGCAATCAAGCGGGCTTCGCCCGCTTGGCATTTAAGCGGGCTTCGCCCGCCCCCCTCCCGGCGGGCTTCGCCCGCCCCCCAGCTTTTAATAGAAATTTTAATATAAATTTAATAATTTTAATAAAATTACTTATTTATAAAAAATTTTAATATAGATTTTAATTTTAATCAAAAATAATTAATTATTTAATCAATTATATAATTAATAAAAAATAAAAACGAAAATGCCCGCCCCCCCGCTTCGGCCTGCTGACGCAGGCCGACATCTCGGCCGCCGCCGGCGGCCTGCCCAGCGGCGATCGGGCAGGGTGGCCCTGCCCATGAGCTCCAAAACTGGAGCTCACGGGCAGGGCCACCGCCGGCGGTGGCCCTGCCCGCTCGCCGCCGGACAACCCCCGGCGGGTTCGCCGGAGGCCGGCGAACCCGCCGGTGGCGCCGGGCAGGCCGGCGGCGGAGGGGGTGCCACCGTGAGGGGGCGGGAGGTGAAACCGGGTATCAGGCTTTTATCGCCTGTGAACAGTGCTCATTCAGCTGATTTGGTTATTGGCAGACCTCCTTTGTTGAATCCAACGGTCCGTGTTTGATGGAGCTTGATCGGACGGTGCAGATGAGTTTCATGGTGTGATCCAAATATGTATATTATGTTATACAATAAAGATATATATATATATATATATATATATATATATATATATATATAGGAAGACATTTATATAGTAATAATGTTAAAAAGGAAATATAGATAAAATGAAATACAAGATAACAAAAATATAAGATAAAAAGGGAATAAATCCCAGATCTAATTTGGGGCATCTAGGGCTGATATCGAGTCGAGTTCGAGCTATTTTGGCTCGACTCGAAATCGAAATTTTCGACTCGAACTCGGCTCGAAATCGACTCAAAATCGAAATTGATTTCGAGTCGAGTCGGCTCGACTCGAAATGACTCGATTCCGAGTCGCCTCAAAATCGATTCGAGTCGGCTCGAAATCGAATCGTGTTGGCTCCAAATCGAATAAAATCGGCTCGAAATTGAGCAATTTTCCGTTTTATTCATAGTTTGCTCAAAATTAAATTGGACAACTTATAAATTTAGCAAATGAAACATTTAAAATCTTCATTCTTTTTATTTAGGTTTAAATTTTATTATTTTTAATCTTAAAATAAGAATAAATTAATAAATACATAATTTTTTAATTAATTCGAGTTGATTCGAATCATATTTCGAGCGATTCAGGGCTGGCTCGAAATCGATTCGAGTCAAATTGAATCGAATCAAATTGAGTCGAGTCAATTTTAACCGATTCCGATGCGACTCAATTTTCGAACGATTTTCAAGCGACTTTCGAGTTTCGAATAATATGCTCAGCTCTAGGCGCATCCTCAAGCTGTGTCTGGTCCCCGTGCGCGCCTCGTGTAAACCCTTGCGTAGCGCTTGCCGATGATGAGGTCTTTCGCACTTGTATCACTATCTGATGGGAATCAAAGTTCTCGGGCGGGCCAACCCGTATCAAAGCCCATTTGAGTTTACATTCATAGATAGAGGAGTTAGTATCGTTGTATGACCAATCCGAGTTCGTAGTCGCGTTCGGAGCGTCAACGGCACATTCCCTGTGTATTTTCATATTTTAAGTACCTTTTATGTGTTTTTGTATCGGCCAATTATAATCGTCCATTGTTTTCCTCTTCACCTATAAATATGGGATTTGGGCTTCATTTCAAAGCATTGCATAATTTTGATGAAACTTCCTAATTTATGATACCTCTACGGTGCGACGCCGTGGAATCCGTGCGACTCCTAGCCCCGACTCCTTCCTCGCAACCGCCGGCCATCTCCCCGCATTCCTCCCTCCGAAGCACCGGAACTCATCCCCTTTAGGGCCGACCAGCCACTTCCACTCATCTCCTCCACCCCCACACAAATAACTACATGTAACCGCTTGTAACCACCGCCAGCAACCATCAAAAACTACCCGTAACTGCCCACTATCTAGGTAGTTATTGAGAGTTACTATTTGAGGCCAAACTGACACTCTCCACTTCAATCCCACCACAGTCAGCAGCCTTCCTCCGATTATCGCATCTGCCACCACCCAAAACCAGAAAGTTGTTCCATTTACTGCCTTCCACTTTCATATTTCCTGCAACCGTTCCTCTACAAGCCGTTCACACTCACGGGGCAATTTACAGGGACTGTCTATCTGGTTTTGACTGGGCTTCATATCCAGCTTTGGACTGTTTTGACTGGGCTTCATATCCAGCCTTGGACGGGCCATCCACTTTCAGGTTTCTGACTAGGCTTCATCTCAGCCATGGGCGACACTATCAGTGCATGATTTCTGTGACTTTTTGTGGTCGCTTATAACCTTCATTTCCTGCTCCTTTGACAAGCAAAATATTTCTCCGACAGCCACTGTTTTTAGCCTGCAGAAGATTTACTGCAAACTCTAAATGCTGTCCAGAAATTCCTACTGTAAAATTTTACGTACCCACAATCACTTCACCACTTTGCACAAAATCCAATCTCAATCGCAATGAATTCAACAACGATAAACTCAACTGGAATAAACTCCACACAGACCAACAAATCAATTTGAAGTTAAGGTATCAAGGTATGCTTACAATCGGAGAAAAAACTGAGAGAAAAAACATGGGCAGACAGGCTTCGATCACCAAGAGAGATCTCCTTCGATCCTTCGAACGAAAAACAACAATTTCCTGGGAAAGAAGGAAGATTTGTATATAAAAACAATTCGGTGTTTTTTATTTGAAAAAACTAACTGAAACAAAAACCGACGGGCTGTTTTTAGGAGGGAGAGATGCGAATGTTTCATCAAGAGTCGGAAATAAAAAAAACTATTGGATTATGCAGTCCGGTTCAGATATCCAGTTCAACGGTAGGATCCGAAAGGGAACCCCATCTTGTTTTTTGACACCCCCTCAAGATGACGTCCTAATTTGATTTCGAGCAAACTGCGGGGACGCCCAAATGGTCCTTTTGGTAAAGGCTTCGTGAAGATATCTGTCCCACTGTCATGGCTTCAAACATAATCCATCACGATAGCTCCGTCCAACACCTCCTCGATGAAATGGTGAAAGCACAGAGCATTGAAAACCGGATTCGTCACGAGCTTCAAGCACTCTCGTTTTCCCCGTGAAGCACAATAGCCTTTTCAATCTTCATAAAGACATCCTCCACAAGTCGACGAAGCCGGATACACTCCCGAGCCGCCAAAGATGATGCTTTGTATTCTGCTTCAATTGTGTAAATGGACGCACAATCTTGTTTCTTGCTGCACCATGAGACTGTTGTTGATCTGTATATGAATGTATACCCAGATATCGATCATCTCTATCTTTGGCAAGATCCACATATGTGAACCCGTGCAACATAGTATGTGTGTTCTTCTCATACAACAACCCAAACTCTGGGGTTGACCTAACATACTTAAAAACTCTCCTAGCCGCATTTATATGTGGCTTTCGTGGCTCCTGTATATAATGACTCACTAGCCCAACTGCAAATGATATATCCGGCCCCGTGATCATTAAATAGATCAAGCTCCCCACTAACACACAATATTGTTTAGGATCCGTTAGAATCCTACTTTCCTCCCGGCTCAACTTCAAGTTCATCTCCAAAGGTGTAGAGCATGATTTGCCTTCATACAATCATACCAAATCGTTCGACGATCTTCCTAACATATCCTTTCTAAGATACAAGCAGCCCCTTCAACATTTGAATCTCCAACCCAATGAAATGATAAAGATAACCCAAATCCTTTATCTCGAATCGGATAGATAGCTCCTCTTTAAATATTGTCACATCCTCATCATCATTACCTGTCACAATCATGTCGTCCACATGCAACAACACTAGAACATGTAGAGCTCCGTGTTTCTTTATAAACATACTCGAGTCAGTATCGGGGAAGAAGTATCCACAAAACTCCAAGTACTTTGTAATCTTCTCGTACCACGCACGACGTGACTTCTTCAACGCATACAATGCCTTTTTACTTTACAAACATAATCTGGATGCTCCTCAGATACATATCCCTGCGGTTGCAATATGAAGATGTCTTTGTCAATATCCCTGTAAAGAAAAACGTTTTTTACGTCCAACTGCCACAATCTCCAATCTTGACATGCCGCCAATGCAATCATAACTCGCACCGATGTCTTCATAATCGGACTAAACGTCTCATCATAGTCCTATCCATACTTATGTGAGAACCCCCAGACGACAAACCGAGTCTTGAAACGCTCAACACTGTTGTCCTCCTCCTTTATTTTGTAAACCCACTTGCAAGTAACTGGGGCAATGCCATCAACCTCGGGCACAAAATCTCAAGTTTCATTCTTCTTGAGGGAACTCATCTCCTCATGCATGCCTTCCACCCACTGCTTCACACATGCGGTGTTGAAATTTGTGAAGTGAAAGTGGGTGAATGTAGCACTTGGACCTATCAGCGCGGACTACGCGGACAGGGTTGGCGGACTGCTAGGTCGGCAGGGATGTTGCAGACGGTTTGCTCTGTAGCGGCCTGGGCGGTCTGTTCGCGCGGACTACGCGGACAACAGCGGCGGTTAGCCAGGCCGGCTTGTGCTCAGCAGGCAGTTGAATCACAAGAAGTAACCTGACGGATAGAAACTCTATCCGCGGAGTCCGGCAAGAAGCGGACTGAAGAATTGGAGCTCGACAGACTGGCTTGGCGAATGCTGACTGATACTGGAGCTCGCTGGGACAGGCGGACTGGATCCAATGTCCGCCAGTAAGTGCGGACTGGCCCTTGTGGCCAGTGGTGTGGACTTGGGTCTGAACCAAGTCCATGTTTGGCTCAGTCCGGGGAGATCGCGCAGTGGAATGCGGACTGCTTCTCAGTCCGCCAAGCTCGGCAGAAGTGCTGTGTGCCTTGTTTGCGAGTTTGGGAGAAGCGGACTGAAGATTGTGTCAGCAACTGTGTGCGGACTGGAGCTGGAGTCCACTGAGTCCGACAGCTGCCTTGCTTGCGTGGCTATGGACTTGGGATATGCAGACTGGTGCAGTCTGCGGGATATGTGGACTGGAGAAGTCTGCAAGGTATGCGGACTGGAGTTGTCAGCAGTGATATGCAGACTAGTGCTGTCCGAAGTATGTGCGGACTGGATCAGTGTATCCGCTGAGTCCGGCTGTTGCCTTGGTGAAGCCGTGGGCTCGGGATTGGCGGACTGACGCGGTGTGTCCGCTGAGTCCAGTAGGTGCCTTGATGGCGAGGTTGTTGGCTCGGGATAAGCGGGCTGGAGCTGTGTCCGCGGATTGGCGGACAATGTTGCTGCGGAGTCCGGCTGTGGCGGTCCTGGCTTGGCCCTCGGCGACCCGGCGAACTGGTGTTGTTGTCCGACCTTGGTGTCTTGACGGCTTGGCCTTCGGCGACAAGGCGGACTGGCGTTTGTGTCCGACCTTGGAGAAGCTAGGCGGACTGGCTATCTTGCACAGGCGCGACAGAGTGGAATATATCCGCGGACTGCGATGAAGTCTTGCTGCGGGATGTGGCGGTAATCCTATCGGCTAGGACGGTGACCAGACTCATCATCGTGCCTATAAATAGGACCCATGTCACATCAGGAACAAGGAACCTGAGAAATTGAGTGAACAGTAAGTGAGCCCGCAACAGTTGCTGCGGACTGGACTTTTGTGTCCGCGCGGTTTGATTGAGTTGACCGGGTTGTGCTGTGCAGGTTGTGCGGATAGCTCTGGAAAGCCATGACTTTTCTCTGATTGCAGTCAGGGACAGTGCAGACTCTGCGGTTAAGCAACAGGCGGAAAACAGCAGGTCGCGGACAGCGACCAGATGGTCTTCTCTTTGGCAACTTGGTTCGCGGTTCAATAAGTCGCCTGCTTCAGGCGGACTGTTCTATTCGGCATCGCAACGTGTACGGTATGGCGGCTAGGCGACCTCGCGGTTAGGCGGCTTGCAGATCGGCAGCTAGAGCTAGCATTGGAATAAGGGGTAGTCCGCGTGACTTGGGTTGCGGTCTGGCGACCTGGCGGACTGAGCGAACTCCACAGCAGTAGATCGGAGGCTTGATGTTTGAATCCGCGCGGCTTGTTTCTCTTGTCTTGTATTTGTAGTGCTCTGCTTTCCCTTGGGTGATTGTTTGGTGAAGCTTGTCTCGCTATGTATGTCTCGCTGTATAAAGAAGATTGCTGTGAATCAATAAAGACGCTTGTGCTGCATGTGTTTGCTGGTTGAATGACTTTAGTTGAGATAACCCTGCTCACTACAGGTTCCAGGGAAATTTTCCGCGTGATCAAGGTGTGATCTTGATAGTCCTGAGAATATTAATTTGGCGTCAGGCTATCTCGTTGACCACCTAGAGAAAATTCAGCGTGGTAGTAGTGCCGGGTTGTTGAATTTTAACATGGTATCAGAGCTGGGCTGAAGTGGATAAGTAGTGATCAACTGAAGTGGTTGTTACTCTTTGAAGAGGGAACCAGTGGCAGAACCATGGCAGTGGAAGATGCAAGTTGTCTTGGAATTGATCTCCTTACAGAGACGAACTTTGATAGGTGGAAGTCTTGTATGGAGAGCTTTCTTCTTGGCGAGGAACTTTGTGAGGTTGTATGCGGAGCAGAAAGACAAGAGGCTACTGCTGGCAATGCTGAAGAGATGAGAGCTTGAAAGGAGACAAATGCGAAAGCGGAGTCTATTCTCAAGCAAGTGATCTCATTGGATCTCTTGGACCACATCAGTGGATGTCGGTCAGCTGCGGAGGTTTGGACTTCCCTTGATGGGTTGTTCAGGAAGGAGGTGAAGGTTGCTGCTGAGGATGGTCCTTCTACTTCATATCAACAAGAGGGGAGTGTTTCTCCTAGGCTTGATGGGAAGAGGAAGGAAGGACCAATGTGTTATAAGTGCAAGCGACATGGTCATCTCAGGAAAGAGTGCAAGGTTGTCTTGCTCTCGGCGAACGTAGCTCATGTTGGGAGTAAGGAGAAGAATTTAGTTGGGTCATCAACAAGTTCTGGTGCTGATCGGATGTAGGCCAGTGATAGTGCAGCTATCTGACATGAAAGACTGAGACATGTAGGGATGGACAAGCTGAAAGCAATGACGAAAAGAAGACTCGTAAGAGACTTACCTAGATTGTCATCCTATGACGATGGTCAGGGATGTGCAGGATGTCTGCAAAGTGAAGCTTATAGCTTTAAGGTTGATAAGACACAATCCAGATGTAAAGCACCTTTGGAGGTTGTCCATTGTGCTCTGGTTGGACCGACCGTCACTGCCAGTCTTGGAGGCAGCAAGTACATGCTGATATTGGTTGATGACTATTCAAGGTATACTTGGGTATACTTCATGAAATAGAAGTCCAACATGATGCGCTTGTTTGTGGAGTTCAAGAAGCTTGTGGAAGGCCAGCTTGGTGTGCAGATCAAGAAGTTGAGGACATGCATCGGTGGTGAGTTTGACTCAACCGAGTTCTCAAACTTTTGCAGGAAGCAAGGGATCCGGAAGGAGCTTTCTTGTGGACATACTTCACAGCAAGGCGGTATTGCAGCTCGGATGATCCGCTAGTTAACGGAGACCTGCAAGTGTCGGCTTCAGAGTAAAGGCGTTCCTAAGGCTCTTTGGGCAGAAGGGATGGCCTGTGCTGCTCATGTCATCAATCAGATGCCTCTTAGTCCGTTCTATGTGAAGACTCCTTATGAGCTGCTGTTCAGGGTGAAGCCTAGTGTCAAGAACCTATGGGTGTTTGGATCTACCTGCTACGTACACACTCTAGTTGCTCTCAAGACGAAGCTAGTCTTTGTTGGGTATGATGAGCAGCGGAGAAGATGGAGGTGTATGGATCCTGCGTCGAAGAGGCTCATCGTGTCGAGAGACGTTGTCTTCGATGAGTTGACGCCGTATTGGGGTAGCTCTTATGTGGAGCTAGAGATGAGCAGGTCAGATGGTGGGCTGAAGGAGGCTGCTGCTATGGTTCAGGTGGAGCTGTCTGAGTCACCAGGAGCTCCAGGTTGTTCTAGCTCCGGAGCAAAGTCGTCAGGGTCAGGAAGTTGGGGGAGCGATGCTCCAGGTACTTCTGGCTAGAAGGCGGAGGCTTCCGGTTCAGGAAGCAGGGGGAGCGATGTTCCAGGTAGTTCTTGTTCGAGAACGGAGACTTCTGGTTCAGGAAGCAGGGGGAGCGTTGCTCCAGGTGCTCCTGGTTCCAGTGAGGAGGCGTCTTGTTCAGGAAGCAAGGGGAGCATTGTTTCAGGTTTGCCCGGGAACGGAGCTGGTTCAGGAGCAGCGGAGGTGGTTAGCCATGATCAGGTTCTTCGGAGATCGAAGAACATCAGTAAGCCACCAGCTCGATATAGTGAAGGGAACACGGAGGGCTTGGTCCCATGTTTCCTTGCTAGCCCTCAGGTCAAGCGATTACCTTCTGACTGTGATGACCCCACCAGAATCAAGGAGGTGGTTGACACCAAGGCTGATGAGGTGACTTCTCTCAGAGGTAACGAGGCTTGGGCTTTTGTGCCCAAGGTAGTTGGTGATACTCCTGTGATGCATGAGTCGAGGTTGAAGCTGAAGAAGGCAGAGGGAAGCATGACTCCTTTTGGGAGATGCTGGAGGGCTCCCTCATGATCCATGATATGCGGGGCGAGGACTATGTCTTGGAAATTTCTTCGTAGATGCTATCGAAGGGATCAGGTGCAAGGTTACGGGAGCTGCTGGAGTTATTCACCACTTCTCACTTCAAGGGGGAGTGTTGAAATTTGTGAAGTGAAAGTGGGTGAATGGAGCACTTGGACCTATCCGCGCGGACTATGCGGACAGGGTTGGCGGACGGCTGGGTCGGCAGGGATGTTACAGACGGTTTGCTTTGTAGCGGCCTGGGCGGTCTGTTCGAGCGAACAACAGCGGCGGTTAGCCAGACCGGCTTGTGCTCAACAGGCAGTTGGATATCAGGAAGTAACCTGGCGGATAGAAACTCTATCCGCGGAGTACGGCAAGAAGCAGACTGAAGAACTGGAGCTCGGCAGACTGGCTTGGCGAATGCCTTGGTCTTGCTCTGGTGCAGCGGCAAGTGGAAGCCGTGGAGACCTCCAGTCAGTGCGGACTGATACTGGAGCTCGCCGGGACAGGCGGCCTGGATTCAGTGTCCGCCAGTAAGTGCGGACTGGCCCTTGTGGCCAGTGGTGTGGACTTGGGTCTGAACCAAGTCCATGTTTGGCTCAGTCCGGGGAGATCGCGCAGTGGAATGCAGACTGCTTCTCAGTCCGCCAAGCTCGGCAGAAGTGTTGTGCGCCTTGGTTGCGAGTTTGGGAGAAGCGGACTGAAGATTGTTTCCGCAACTGTGTGCGGACTGGAGCTAGGGGTGCGAGCGATTCGGTTTGGGGCGGTTTGGACCCAAACCGAAACCGAACCAACATGCCTCGGTTTTGGTTTGTCCAAACCGACCCGAACCGAACTCATTCGGTTCGGTTCAAAGTCGGTTCGGTTTTTAGTCGGTTTTTTGCGGTTCGGTGTCGGTTTTCTGCGAACAAACATAATCAAGTGCTATTTTTTGGATTGGTCATCTTCCCTTTAATAATTTCATAATCTTTATCAACTAAAGTTTTATATTAAATAAATAACATACAATTTTTTTGAGTATAAGTCAGAGAGAATGTTTATTAAATTGACATCACACACACAAACAATTATTATATTCGTGCATTTTTATACATGCAGAGTTTGGGTATATTGAGGCAAACCTTTTTTATGACATCTCACAATTCTCTATAATAACTTGGACAAATTTAATACTAATAGATCCAACAATAAACAATCAAAGCAATTGGAGTATCACGATTGATAATCATTGTCGTTATTAAATCAATTTAATATACATAACATCCCAAATAATGAAACTGTTAATAAAGCTTTTTCCCAACAGAATTACTTTGGATCTGAAAAACTCTCTAAACCTAAGTAGAAGGGTCAGAAAAATCTCACCAAGTACGGAGATGGGAAAAGTGAACTTGGTTGTAGACCCAAAGATAATCTGAAAGTTGCTCGATCAAATACACCCCAAAACAGTGGTGAAGTGCTCGGTTCGGTTCGGTTTAGTCGGTTTTCACAACTTGAAAACCGACCCGAACCGATAAGCCTTCGGTTTTCAAAAGCTCCAAACCGAACCGACACCGGACCGGGCGACTCGGTTTCAAAGTCGGTGCGGTTCGGTCGGCTCGGTCGGTTTAGTCGGTTTTCGGTTTTCGTTCCTCACCCCTAACTGGAGCTGGAGTCCGCTGAGTCCGACAGCTGCCTTGCTGGCGTGGCTATGGACTTGGGATATGCAGACTGGTGCAGTCTGCGGGATATGCGAATTGGAGAAGTCTGCAAGGTATGCAGACTGGAGTTGTCTGCAGGGATATGCAGACTAGTGTTGTCTGCAGTATGTGCGGACTGGATCAGTGTGTCCGCTGAGTCCGGTTGTTGCCTTGGTGGCGAAGCCGTGGGCTCGGGATTGGCGGACTGACGCGGTGTGTCCGCTCAGTCCGGCAGGTGCCTTGATGGCGAGGTTGTTGGCTCGGGATAAGCGGGCTGGAGCTGTGTCCGCGGATTGGCGGACAATGTTGCTGTGGAGTTCGGTTGTGGCGGTCCCGGCTTGGCCCTCAGCGACAAGGCGGACTGGTGTTGCTGTCCGGCCTTGGTGGTGTCTTGGCGGCTTGGCCTTCGGCGACAAGGCAAACTGGCGTTTGTGTCCGGCCTTGGAGAAGCTAGGCGGACTGGATATCTTGCACAGGCGCGTCGGACTGGAATATATCCGCGGACTGCGGAGAAGTCTTGCTGCGGGATGTGGCGGTAATCCTATCAGCTAGGGCGGTGACCACATTCATCATCGTGCCTATAAATAGGACCCATGTCACTTCAGGAACAAGGAACCTGAGAAACCGAGTGAATAGTAAGTGAGCCCGCAACAGTTGCTGCGGACTGGACTTTTGTGTCCGCGCAGTTTGATTGAGTTGACCGGGTTGTGCTGTGCAGGTTGTGCGGATAGCGCTGGAAAGCCAAGACTTGACTCTGATTGCGGTCAGGGACAGTGCGGACTCTGCGGTTAAGCAACAGACGGAAAACAGCAGGTCGCGGACAACGACCAGACGGTCTTCTCTTTGACAACTTGGTTCGGGGTTCAATAAGTCGCCTGCTTCAGGCGGACCGTTCTATTCAGCATCGCAGCGTGTGCGGTCTGGCGGCTAGGCGATCTCGCGGTTAGGTGGCTTGCAGATCGATTGCTAGAGCTAGCATTGGAATAAGGGGTAGTCCGCGCGGCTTGGGTTGCGGTCTGGCGACCTGACGGACTGAGCGGACTCCACAGCAGTAGACCCTGCGGCTTGATGTTTGAGTCCGCGCGACTTGTTTCTCTTGTCTTGTATTTGTAGTGCTCTGATTTCCCTTGGGTGGTTGTTTGGTGAAGCATGTCTCGTCATGTATGTCTCGCTGTATAAAGAAGATTGCTGTGAATCAATAAAGACGCTTGTGCTGCATGTGTTTGCTGGTTGACTGACTTTAGTTGAGATAACCCCTGCTCACTCCAGGTTCCAGGGAAATTTTCCGCTTGATCAAAGTGTGATCTTGATAGCCCTGAGAATATTAATTTGACATCAGGCTATCTCGTTGACCACTTGAAGAAAATTCAACGTGCTAGTAGTGTTAAGTTGTTGTATTTAACATGCAGCTCCTGTTCTCCCCCTTCTCTGTTGTATGACCTGGTGTGAGGTTGACCCTAAAATCACGTTTGTAATGTCCAACCTTGTTGCATCTGAAACACTTGACATTCCTGCTTCCTCCATTCCTGGGAGGGAAATTAGCACCGCCCTTCCTAGAAGGGGTAGAGGGACCTTCTCCATTGTTACTTTTCTTCTTGCTATCCCAATGTTTCTTCTTCCTAGTGTACAGGACATCACTGTCTTCACCAGGGATAGACACCCCTACCATCTGTCTAGCCAAACTCTCTTGAGATGTCAAGAGATTCTCCAACTCCATTAGAGACAGTTGAATAGCCCATTTCTGTACCGTTGTAACAAAAGATAGATACTCCTTTGACAAGTCTCTAATAACATGTCTCTTCAATTTCACCTCAAAAATTAGCTCTTCCGGATCCAACGTCATAATATGTGCACACAGATTTTTCAACTTCAAAAAATAAACTGAGATGGAAAGCTCTCCTTGATTTGCTTTCTCCAACTTGTTTTTTAGGAATTGAAGTTTTGTCCCATTTTTTTTATTTAACAAACCATCAAGTGCTGCCCAAATCTCAGATGCTATTTTGCACCCAATTATGTGGTTGAACAAGTCCAGTGAGATAGTCCTTTTAAGAGTGAACTTTACTTTTGCGTTCATCTTCTTCCATTCCGTGGCTTCCCGAGCATTCGTCCCGGTCGGCACTACTTCTACCTATGCATCACCACCAAAACATCCCACAAATCTTTTCCCAACAAGTACTCTCAAAGCATGACTTTCATTTTCTTGAAGTTTGTGCGTGTGAGCATATCGATCCCCAAACCACTGGAACTTCCACTGCCTTCCATTGTTTAGAAACCCGGAATAATTGCAAACAAAAAGAACTTAGCCTTGGTAAAACTTCCGTCGCTCTGATATCAAGTAAAATTTCACTTGCCCAAAATCACTTGCTACTTTGCACAATCCGATCTCAATCGCAGTGAATTCAACAACGATAAGCTTAACTGGGATGAACTCCACGCAAATCAACAAATCAATTTGGAAGGTATCAAGGTATGGTTACAACCGGAGAAAAAACAAAGAAAAACAAAGCGACAGGCTTCGATCACCAAGAGAGATTTTCTCCTTTGATCCTCCAAAAAAAGCAACAATTCCGGAATCATACAGCAGCAACAAGTTCATACAGGAAATGGAGTAAAAAAAACTACTGGGTTATGCAGTCCGGGTCCGATATCCGCTTCAACGGCAGGATCGGAAGGGAACTCCATCTTGATGTTTGACACCTGCGATTGCCGGCAAGCCTCCATCCTCAATTCCAGCCACTACATCACCTTGCTGGCCACACCTTTTGCATCTCCACAACCTCATGACCACCCCAATGACAACAAGTCCTTATGGAAATCCAAATCAGTGCAGGAAACATTTATTTCAGCGAAAGAATTGCATCAACTTTGCTGTCCAAGCTTGAAAACTGCAGCAAATTCTCATCTTTGGTCTTGAATGCTTGTGTAAGTTGTAGATTTGGATGTTTCTTTCCTTGTGATGAACAGTTGTTGAAAATTTCAAGACATTATTTTGTAAGATTGTACCCAATTCCTTTTCATCTACTTACGGATTTATTCGCTAAACATTTGCTCCAAGCAATTTTATTTTAATTGTTGCTAGAACTCGTTCGTTGCTTTAAATCCTATTCTCGCTTGTGTATGTTTGCATTGCCTAAATTAGTTTCATAATTTTGTTGCAATTACTTATCCGACAATCGCATGTGCTTATGCATTGTTTTTTTAATTCCCTACATATACTTGCATTCTCAATAGAGTTCTGTTGGAACACACACACCCTTTGTACACCTGTCCTGTGTCACTACCTATAGGCTTTGCCAGTGAAGCTCTCTATTCTCTACAGTATTTATGAAGTTTGCCTTAACATCCTCATGAGTTGCAATAGGATGATTCATTTATTTTACTTTGTTTATCTAAGAGAATCAAATTTATGTTGCATTTTGCACATTTATAAAAATAGTATCTTTCCTTTGGATTACTGCATTTTCAAATTTATGTTGACTTATTGAAACTATCCGTCCTTGCATTTTCAGGTAGAGAAATTTGCAAGAACAACTTTATCTTCAAGTTGTGCCTCCACTGCCAAAAACAGTAGACTGTCTCGCTTCCATGAAGGAGTGGCTTCTCAAAATGAGAGAGAGGAGGGAGAGTTATCACCAAATGGAGATTTTGAAGAGGATAATTTCGTCTCTTTTGAAGAAACTGCTATGGATGCATCTTGTGGACAAAAGGGCAGTTCTTGTAACCGGACATTTCAGGTCAGAGATGGACAAGTTGAAATTTGTGGTGATAATGATGTTGATGCAGATGAAGAGGGCGAAGAAAGTATTCAAAGATCTACAGAGGACAGCGGAAATGCTTCTGAGGCAAGAGAGGATATTTCAGGCAGCGAATCAGGCGATGAATGTTCTCATGAAGATCACGAGGAAGAAGATGCAAATAATGATGATCAGGAAGCTAAGCCTGAAAGTGAGGGTGAGGCTGAAGGAATAGCTGACGCGAATGATGCCGAGGGTGACATAACCTTATTGCCTATTTCGGAGCATTTTCTGCGTAGTGCGAAACCAATTACAAAACATGTGCCTGCATCAGTACAAGAAAAGGGCGCTAGTTTCTCGAGGATCTTTTATGGAAATGATTCATTCTATGTCCTTTTCAGACTTCATCAGGTGAAATTTTTACTTAAAAGCATAACTTATTTCTTGGGTTTCAGGGTATATAACTACTTGGATTCGTCCATCCTAACATCAGAAACAATAGAAATAGTAATGAATAATTACAAAAAGCTACCCTGTGACTTTGCATATTTATAAGACCCTCTCATCTACTTTTAAAATTACCAAGGCCTTCCCTCTAAATTTACATCGTTAGTAGGGTTTTTATTCACGTGTATGCTAACAATGTAAATTTAGAGGGGTGTTTTTGGTAAATTTATAAGTACGGGAGGTTCCTACAATTATTACAAATTGGAGGGAAGGTCTGTAAATGACCCAAAATAGTAATATTAACTCTCCGACAGACTTTTTATGAAAGGATGCTCTCAGCAAAGATAAATTCAGCAGCTGCAGAAAGGAAATGGAGATCTTCAAAGGAAACCAATCCTGATCTATATGTCAAGTGAGTTCTAGTTTTATATTTTTTCATTCTAATCCGGAATGAAAAGAAAATTATTCCCTAAGAATTCATTTATTTTCTTTGAGGGATGCAGATTTAAGACTGCCCTGTACAGCTTGCTTGATGGCACTGCCGACAATACCAAATTTGAAGATGACTGCCGTGCCATTATTGGAACACAATCCTATGTGCTTTTCACATTGGACAAATTGATTTATAAAGTCGTTAAGCAGGTAAAGTTATATCATTCAATTTCATTTTGTCTTGATTTTCAAAAAAATTATGGCCTTGAACTGTAATCATTCATTAATTTCAGCTTCAAGCAATTATATCAGATGATATGGAAAATAAACTTTGCCAGCTTTTTTTTTATGAGAAGTCGAGACGACCTGATAGATTCTTTGACAAGGTCTATCATGAAAATGCCCGTGTTCTCCTCCATGACGAGAACATATATCGTTTTGAATGTGTAAGTTTTCGTTGGTCTTCCTTCAGTTTATACCTCCTGCAGGGGCATTTGCCTGGACCTCCCCTCTAAGTTTGCTAAATTACAAGATGCACCCTTTTTACTTTTGAAATTACAAAATTCTCCTCTGTAAGTTTGCATTTCATAATATCTATGCACGAAAAGCCACCCCACCCCTGAAAATTTACTCCAAGGGGGTATTTTTATGCATGGATGCTGTAAAAATAAATTTATAGGACAGGTTTTTGTAATTTCAAAAGGAAGAGGGTGCAACATGTAATTATGCGAACTGCATAGTTTTAGTTCTTCTTTCTTTGCTTTGATTGTGTTTCTCTTCACTCACTTTATTTCATTTTATTTTGTTCTGTTTGATGCAGTCCTCCAATGCAGCAAAGCTGTCAATTCAGCTACTGGATTACGGTTTGGAGAAGCCAGAAGTGACAGCTGTTTCTATGGAGCCCAATTTTTCATCTTATCTGTTCAATGATTACCTTTCTAGCACCTCAGATAGACATGGGAGGCTTGGCATCTTCATGAGAAGGTAACTGAATTTGTTTTAATGTTTTTTAGAAGTTATTTTTCCGACTATAACAAGAAGGGGAGCCTTGGTTGGGGTGTTTCCGTGTGACCTTGAGGTCACGGGTTCGAGTCCTGAAAGAAGCCTCTTGCGAAAATGCATGGCAAGGCTTTCCTACATTTCACCCTTGTGGTGGAACCCTTTTCTGGACCCTCGATGCGCGGGGATGCTTTGTGCACCGGGCTGCCCTTTTATTTTTCCGACCATAACAAGATATAAAAATCTGATTTCTCCTAATTGCTGTCTAATATTCATATAGGAACAAAAGAAAAATTCAAGGTGATGATGATTTAGATGATGTTCGAGTTTTCAATGGTCTGGAGTGCAAGATAGCAAGTCTCACCTCAAAGGTATTACCTCCAAAGCGATTGTCCAATCGTATGATAGGACTGGCCGCTATGCTTGGAACTCGCTTGATAATCGCTCGAACTTTGATATCTTTCTCCTTACATTTTATTTTATATTATTTAAATTCTTTCCGTTTATGTTTCCTTATTTATTACACACACACACACACACGAGTGACAGTGTACAGGGCTTCCTGTGCGCCAAATGACAGTACCCCGGTCGCGACAGTTCCTCGACGCAATGACACTCCCGCTACTCACAACCCCTCGAGCGTAGGATTGCAATCCCCCGACATGACTGCCCTCGGGGGGCAGCAAGCGACAAGAGTGTCGTCGCGCTAGGGCACTGTCGCGGCCGGATACTGTCATTGGGCGCCTTTCCCTCCCGTTCCCTCCCCCGCTCCTATGCACTGTAACTCGTGTATATATAATTTACTAAAAATGTATAAATAATTTCCTAAGCAAAGAACAAAGTTTTGGTTAACCTAAATTGCAAAAAGTTGAAATCACCCAAATCGACAATTTAGGAATCCAATGGAGCAACTAAGGACTACCTGAAATAAAATTAAAAAGTGATCAAAAATCCTGAATCCAAGAGACACTCCTCCTATATTTGGATTCAGCTTCCTATTGTTGGTTCAATGCGGGTCTGAATATTAAAAAAGTCACACCTGCTCAGTAAATACTAAATCAATACAAAAACCAACTCAAAAAATTCACACCTGCTCTCAGATGAGACATGGTAGAAAAGAGTATAAAATCAACTGTCAAACAAATGTGTGGTATGTGAGACACTTTCAAAGTAAAACCACACTAACTATAGCACATGGGACGAAGAAGCATGTAAAATTATATTTTGGATTTTTAAAAATAAATGTCAGCCAGTGTGATGAAATTAGATGCATACCATGTTTATAGCAAAGGCCATTTGTAAAATTCATCGAAATTGCCATGTACTGTAAGACCCGGAATGAAACAATGTGAATAAACACATAGTTTACATGAATACAATAATCATGATTTTGTTTAGACCACATTGCTATGACGACACCCTTGCCATTTTCACATCAATCAAATAAAGCAATTGATGAAAAAAATGCAAGAATTTGGGATGCATTAATAATTGGAGATAGAAATAAACAAAAAGAGCATCTGGTATTTGTCCTTCATAGTCATAGTCACATTCGAGTGTTCAAGACTAATATAAAACTCAATTCCACGTAGGAATGTAAGTAAAATTAAGAAATGAACCAATTAATTGTCATGGAGAGAAAAGTTGATTGAGATTGCCCACCCATGCACATGTATTCCCGTTGGAGGTGGTGTACCTTTATTCGTTCGGGCGATCCGAGTCCACAGATGATGACTGATGTTCTGAGTCATTTTCATGTATTATTTTATGTATTTTGAGTTGTATTTGACGCCCAATCGTCTGAGACTATATGAGCTGTCCGATTCGGGTGCCATATTTTGTCCTGTACTATTTATATGTGTGTTGGGTAGAAGATTTGGCATCGATGGTTTTCCCTTCAGTTTTGAAACGCCGTTTTCCTTGGTGCGACTCCGAGCGTTCCTTGGTGAGACTCCAAGGAACGAACATCCCTGATCCCCGTTCTTCCCCATCGGACTCCTACCACACCCCAACCAACCTCCACAAGCCAGCCATCGTCCCCACAATCCTACCCTATCCCTTCCCTTGCAGTGTTTACACGGAAACTCTCTTCCCCACTCTTGTATAACTGTCGACCAGTCAACAAAAACTCACCCCATCCCTTGCCGGCCACCTTTAATTGTTGATCAGCCTCTCCCTTCACCGACTTCCACTCCCAACCTCATGCCAGTTCCAACCATCCCTCCCGGCTCTCAACCGTGACCACCACAAACCATCCCGTTAATGTAACATCCTAGTCTGCTCTGGGTGCGCTATAGGTCTGCAGACCAGTGACCCAGCCCATCTTCACGGATTTGATTGGCCGCAACCACTGATTCCAATGACGGGTTGTTGAGGCCGGAGCTTGAACTCCAGACCTCCTAGATAAGGGAGCTCTAAACTGGTCCTTATTACCAGCTGAGCTGCATTGGAATTAGTGGTTGCTCGCCAGTCTCACGAAATTCCTACCCCTCTCTCTTCAACACTCCTGCTGCCCACCTTGACCCCAATAAGCCCCAACCCAACCAGATTCCATTCCACTGAACCAGTACGCCCAATCTAGCCCAGGTCCAACTTCCTTTGTCCCGTTTCCAGCCCACCACAAATTACAACACTACTTGCGAGTCGTATTCTAGTCCCATTGGGAGCCACCACTCTGGATCTCGGCTGCCACTACATTTCGTCGTCGCTTACACGCTTATGTCTTTGTTTGGTGTTTTTGTTTTTTCTACTTTGATCTCCTGGACTATATTTATTGGATACAATATTATATGTTTTGTTTCTGTGAAGTTGCTTGGCTAATAGAACTTATTTGGCGTACACCTTAAAATATTTGTGCCTCAAGTAGTTGAGAATTGTTAATTGTCCTTTCAGCTAATAGTTTTGGAAACAATTGTGCACCTGCTATATTTTATTTTAATTTATTACTGCTGCGTTTTTAATCAGACTGGCAAACACATGCATTCATGTTAGTAGTCGTTGATAGCCGCATCGCAATTCATTTAGTTGCATATTAGGGTGACCATCATTTAAGCTTACCCCTGCATCAAATTGGTATAAAATCCCTAGTGTTGGGCTACGTTTTATTCTACATAGTGGTTGGTTATTTCTCCATCTATGTCTGACTCGAATCTCACTGACGATCAGGTTGTCAGTTCGTAGTCGGACATGACACCCGTTGGATTTCAACGACTAGTACCCATCGATTTTATCAGATTGGAGCACATTTTAACGTCATTAGGGACAACATTGCTGGGGTTAGCACTAAGGTCGACTAGATAGAAACCTTTAGAGGTCACGCTCCACCCCCATGTTATGCTTACGAGTATCGGCACGATTCATTAGGAAATCACCGTCCTTCCTTTGAACCTCGCCCCCACCGCCACCTGGTCGTAGAGGTCGTGCCCTACCAACACGACGCAATTATGGCTATGACGAAATCAGTATAATGACTGCATTGAGTCATGCCGCGAAGCGACCACGACCGAAGATGATATTACCTGCCACATTTGTATTAACACGTCATCATCTGGGCCCGAAGGCATATAGTTATTGACTCACGGACATTGATCACTATTTTGATTGGTTTGAGATGAGCTATGAAAGGAGAGTGTGGTTCGCCGAGATGAAATTACTAGGGCATGACAAGATTTATTAGACGTGTCTAGAGAGGTCTCTTGAGTGAGACAGATATTACCCCATCACTTGACGGGTGGAGATGAAGCAGCGGTTGAAGGATAAATACCTTTTCGCCTCATATTGAGACCAGCTCTTAGACTAGCTTTATGCATTTTGGGCAGGAGACCCTTTTCGTTGCCGAGTACATGTCGCGTTTTGATGTGTTGGTAGTACGGAGAGACATATTGGAGACACCATTACTACTGCTTCCCTCTTCCGGGCCGGACTCAGATTTGATCTTCGAAGGTAATTAATTCCTCATTGGGTCGAGACAATTGAGCAGGGTTTTTAGCTTGCGCTCGAGTACGAGCAGTATTTGCGCATTGCTATCCCGAGACAGGTCACCTCGACTTGATACCTCCACACTTAAGAGGCCCACCCCGATCACGATCTCTACCCCAACACCTCCTTGCATTCCCGCAGTTGCGAAGGGGAAATCCATTGTCCCGGGGGTCCTAAACCCGGGGCGTCCAGTGTTATCGATGTTCTGGCAGAGGACACATGCTTGCGCAATGCCCGAATAGGAATTTACTAATTGAGTAAGAGGGTGAGCCCAGCACTGAGGTTGAGGGCACAACCGCTGAGGAGATTACGGCCGTAGTGGAGGTGGGATGGGAGAGCGATATTGAGAGGTCGCTGGAGCTGAGAATCATCCGACGCCTTCTACATATCCCTCGTGTCAAGGAGGACTGACGTATTACTAAGATTTTCTACACGTATTTCCCGAGCACAGGAGATCCCTGCAAGCTCGCTATTAATAGTGTCAGTTGTGTGAATTTAGTTGCTGAGAAGGGATTGAAATGGATGCATCTTACAACTGAGTCACACCCACATCCCTACTACGTCCTATGGGTGGACAAATTTTCCATCTAGGTTACACAATGATGCCTAGTACGGATTCGTTTAGCGACCACTGGGGACAAGGTCTGGTGTGGCATTATCCCTATGTACGTAGCACCCGTATTAGAGAGGGGGGGGGGGTGAAGACGACCTTCAAGATGAAGGATGGTTTATATTAGTGACTCGTTATGCCATTCGGGCTATCAAACGCACCTAACACATTTATGAGAGTGATGAAACAGATCCCGCGGCCCTACATGACCAAATTTCTTGTATTGTATTTCGATGACATCTTAATATACAGTCAGGGTCGTACTGAGCACTTGCACCAATTCGCTTGGTATTTGATCTCCTCCTTGAAGATGCATCTTTACATTAATTTGAAGAAGTGTTCGTTCTTATCTACGTATGTCCACTTTCCGAGGTATATAGTCTCTGCATCTGTATATAAGCTGACCCTGACATGGTCAAATCCATTCGTGAGTGGCCTATCCCGACGAACATTCATTAGGATCGTAGTTTTCACAGACTTGTCACTTTCTATATGAGGTTTGTTCAAGGTTTCAGTTTTATTATGACCCCCCTTTCTAGCTACCTCTGCAAAGGTGTGGACGTAGGAAGCCACACGAGCATTTGAAGAGATTAAGGAGAAGTTGTCAACTGCCCCTTTCCTACGCCAACTAGATCTCTCCAAGGCCTTCAAGGCGGCTTATGATGTGTCAGGAGTGTTGGTATAGAGTACCTAGTCAGGAGGGTCATCCAATTGCTTACTTCAGTGGGAAATTAAATGACGTCTAAAAAAAGTACTCAATTTATGACCTTGTTTTATTTTGTCGTATAGTCCCTTCGTTATTGGCATCACTATCTCTTACATAAGGAGTTTGTGTGTACTCTGATCATAAGGCATTGTGATATCTCGATTCACGGAAGAAATTAAACCATCTCCATGCGAAATGCGTGGCGCTTATGCAAGATTATCACTATGTTCTCAAACACCGAGCTGGTTTTGAGAACAAGCTGGATGACTCCCTAGTCGCCGAGTCAGGATCGTCCATACCATGAGTGCATGAGTTGAGAGTTTTGAGCGGTTAATTTATGACTACCCAGAGTGCCTGGATTTTAGTGATTTTTATGTCGCCCTGACAAGCAATCCTCCTGAGTTACACGAGGGTTATGTGATCTTGAGTGATTTTTTATTCTTGGGCTCTCGGCTCTGCGTACCTCAAAGTACCTTCAAGATTTCCTTATCTGGGATCTATATGCAGTGGTGTGGTGGAACATTTTGGTCGGAATAAGACGATTGCACTAGCTGGGGATTGTTTCTTCTGGCCTAGCTTTAAGAAAGATGGTGTGCAAGTTGTTAGGCATTGTTGACTATGCCAGACTGCAGGGGGTAGCTGTTTTTGATGAAACTAACATGTTCTTTGAAGGGACAAATTTCTCTTTAATTCCTGATGTGCAGGTTGAAGAAACTGCCAAACAGATGGATCAATTGATATTAAATGTGTTGGGGTTCAGCCCCTAAAGTTTTTTTTTGTGCAGAAATCAATATGTTGCAACGTGGGTTTTTTTGATGTTGCAACTTTTTTGCTGCTGTTTTTATTTTAACAGTGAACCGGGTTTTTTATTTTTTTGGGGCCTGTTTTAAAACCCCCCTTTTCTTCTTTGCCCCGATGAGAACTCGGAGGAAGGGTTTCAGGAGAGAGAACTAAGCCCGCGCTCGCCGTTTCGCGAAGGAGTTCGCCGCCGGTTCGCCGTTCGGAAAGGAGGAGTTCGCCGCCGCTGTCGCCGCCGGTTTGCTGTCCGGTTTTGCTGCTGCTGTAGGTGCGGGTTGGCCGCTTGAAGGAGGTATTTCCTCTGTGCTGTTGGAAGGAGTTTTCTCTACCGCTTCAAGGGCTTCCTCGTCTACGTTTCAGGTGTACCCTTTCTTGTCTTCGTTTGCTACTGTGCTTGAAGAAAGAGTAGAGTTTTTATCCTGTTGTAGAGGAGTTGTTGTTTGTCTTGGTGGTAGAGAGGAGTGGATTTGTGTGTCAAATCCGGAGGGCTTTCTAGGTTTGGGCAAACCTAGATAAATTTCTGTAATCCTTATTTATTATAGTGGATTTTCGTTGTGTCGTACCCCGTGGTTTTTGACCTTCAAGTGGTGAAGGTTTTTCACGTATATCTCTGTGTTCGTTTGTGTTGTTGTTTTTGTTTTGCTTCTTATTGTTTTGACTCTATTGATCGGTGGGTGTTGCCGTTATCTTCGGACCCCCGTTCCCTATCAAGTGGTATCAGAGGCGAGGTTCTTTGGCTAGTCATTTTTATTTCTCGGTTTCTAACTTGGTGCGGTAGGTGATGACCATCGGTTCGCTCCCTATCCTCTCTTGTTAATCCCTTGAAATAAATCGACTTGTGGACCGTAATAGAGTTGCTTGTTTGAGAAAGCAATGAAACAGAACACAAGGATGGTCAGTATGAATGTCAAGAATTGGAGCATCTGGAAGCCTCGGATGGAGGATCTCTTATATTGTAAAGATCTCCATGCTCCGTTGATGGGGAGACCTGCTTCAGTTAAGGATGATGAAGAGTGGAAGAAAATGGATCGAAAGACAGTAGGGTTCATTAGACAGTGGCTCGATGACTCTGTTTTTCATCATGTTTCCACGGAGACCTCGGCTCAAGCACTATGGAAAAAGCTCGAAGCCTTGTACGAGCGGAAGACTGCAGGTAACAAGGCATTTCTGATTAGGAAGCTTGTCAATTTGAAGTACCGGGAAGGTTCACAGATGACTGAGCATCTGAACCTTGCTCAAAGTATTATCAATTAGTTGGAGTTCATGAAGATCACTTTGGAAGATGAACTTCAAGCTCTAATGATCCTTAGTTCTTTACCCGAGAGTTGGGAGACTCTAGTAGTGTCGTTGAGTAACTCAACACCTGATGGCGTGGTAACCATGGAGATGGTGTCTGGTTGTCTCCTGAACGAAGAGCTGAGAAGGAAGGATTCTGGATCTTCCACTTCGGGTGTTTTTCTCATGGAGGGAAGAGGCAGGTCTGTGAAGAAGGATGTGAAGCACAGAGATAGTTTCAGGATTAAGTCCAGGGGCAAGTCTAATTAGGATATCGAGTGTTACTATTGTAAGAAGAAGGGTCATTTCAAGAAGCATTGCTTCCAAATGAAAAGAGACCTGAAGGGAAAGACCAAAGAGGTTGGAGAATCCAGTGGTGATGCGACGACTTCGATTGTGGAGGCTGAGCCGTTATGCTTGCAGTGCAGTGGGTCGTCTTGCCAGGACTGCGTTGACACGGACTGAATCGTGGATGGAGGGGCATCCTATCATTGCACTCCTCACAGAGATTACTTCTACACCTATTCTGAGGGAGATCTTGGTGTGATCCGGATGGCAAATTCCGGTGAGTCGTTGATTGTTGCTAGTGGTGATGTCCACTTGGAGACTGAATTGGGGAAGATTGTTCTCAAGGGTGTCAGACATATTCCTGACTTGGGAATGAATCTGATTTCCATTGGTAGGCTTGATGATGGTGGTTTCACAAGCATTGAAGGTGGATGGATTTGGAGGTTGGTAAAGGGTTCTTTGGTAGTAGCCAGAGGAAGGAAGTGTTGTGGCCTTTATCGTACTAAAGCCAAGATCTGTGGTCCAAGTGTGAATGCGGCAGAGGTCGACTCTATGGAGTTATGACATCGCAGACTTGGGCATATCAGCGAGAAGAACTTGAAGATCTTGGTGAAAAACAAGGTCCTTCCGGAGCTATCAGGAGGGCTTCCTGACACGTGTGTGCACTGCTTGGCCGGTAAGCAGAAACGTGTTTCCTTTGCTGATTCTGAACAAAGAGGAAGACGGAGTTACTATACTTGATACACACTGATGTGTGTGGTCTTATTGAGCCCAAGTCTGTGGGCGGAGCCGCTTACTTTGTCACGTTCATTGACGATCACTTCAGGAAAGTCTGGGCATATTCTGTGAAGTAGAAAAGTGATGTTCTAGCAAAGTTTGAAGAGTTCAGAGCGAAGGTGGAGAAGATGACCGGGAAAGAAATAAAGCGAGTTCGATCTGACAACGGGGGAGAGTACACTGGTGCCTTCGACGCTTACTGCAGAAGGCATGACATAGTACATGAAAGGACAATCCCGAGGACGCCGCAACAGAATGGGTTAGCAGAAAGGATGAACAAGACGATTATTGAGAAGATCAAATGTATGATTTCTCAAGCTGACATTGGTAAACAGTTTTGGGCTGAGGCTGTGCAGACTGCTGTACATCTGATAAATCTGTCTCCTTCTGCACCTCTGAATGGTGATATTCCAGAGCGTGTTTGGTCCGGGAAGGAAGTGTCGTACGAACATTTGCGGGTGTTTGGGTGCAAAGTTCACGTTCATGTCCCCAAGGAAGAGAGATCGAAGCTTGATGAGAAATCCCGGGAGTGCATCTTGATGGGATTTCTCCATGAGGAGTTTGGCTATAGACTCTGGGATCCTGTGAACAAGAAAATGATCAGAAGCAGAGATGTGATATTTATTGAAGATTAAGTGGTTGGTGAGCATAATGCTGCGGAGTCACAGGTTCCACAGTTTCCACCTGCGGAGGAGAGACTCTATGCTGATGATGGGTCAGTAGAGACTGCTGCTGATGATGGGCATGCTGAGGAGGAAGTTGGTGAGTTTATTCCTGATAAGGAGATGATTCCGGATGCAGGGGGAGCTCTGCCAGTTGATGTACCACCTGTGGTGGAGGTTCCTCTTGTCAGATCTGAGAGAGTCAGAAGGCCCAATATCAGGTATTCCCCTCATGAGTATATTTTGCTTATAGATAGTGGAGAGCTTGAGTCCTATGTGGAGGCTCATAGTGCTGAAGATCGTGAGGCTTGGACAGCTGCTATGGAAGAGGAGTTGTACTCCCTTCAGAAGAACGAGACGTATGATTTAGTCCCATTGCCTAAAGGGAAGAGAGCTTTGAAGAACAAGTCGGTATTCAAGCTAAAATTGGATGAAAATCGCTCTCAGCCAAGGTACAGGGCGAGACTTGTGGTGAAAGGTTTCAGTCAGAAACAAGGTGTCGATTTCGACGAGATTTTTTCCCCAGTGGTGAAAATGTCCTCTATCAGACTGGTGTTGGGTATGTCTGCCTCCATGGATCTTGAAATCGATCAGATGGACGTCAAGACGGCATTTCTGCATGGCGATTTGGAGGAAGAGCTATATATGGAGCAGCCCGAAGGCTTTGTGGCTAAGGGGAAGCATCATCTGGTCTGCCGGCTCAAAAAGAGCCTTTATGGGTTGAAGCAGACACCCAGGCAGTGGTATAGGAAATTTGACTCTTTCATGATGAAGAGCAAATTCCAACGGACCAGGGATGATCACTGTGTATATGTGAAGAGGACTGAGAAGATGTTCACTATTCTGCTATTGTACGTAGATGATATACTGATTGTTGGGGATGACAAGGCCAGCATAGCTGAGTTGAAGAAGCAGCTCAGTGAATCCTTTGAAATGAAGGATTTGGGACCGGCAAGGAAGATCCTTGGAATGAAAATTACCAGGGACAGGAGTGCTGGTCAACTATGGCTGTCTCAGTCTGAGTATGTGGAGAAAGTGCTGAAGAGGTTCATGATGGACAAGGTAAAACCCGTTGCTACTCCTCTAGCCGGGCACTTCAGACTTTCCAGTTCTCAAAGCCCCTCATCTGAGAAGGAGGTGGAAGAGATGAGCCAAATTCTTTATGCATCCGCAGTGGGGAGCCTGATGTATGCTATGGTCTGCACTAGGCCAGACATAGCTCATGCTGTGGGGTCTGTGAGCCGTTACTTGGCAAACCCAGGGAAAGTCCATTGGAGTGCTGTGAAATGGATACTCCGCTATCTCCGAGGTACCTCAGACCTTTGTTTACAGTTTGGTGGAGGTCCACCAGAACTTATTGGGTACTCGGATTCGGATATGTCAGGAGATGTTGACACGAGAAGATCAACTTCTGGATTCGTGGTCACTTTTGGAGGGGGAACGGTGTCATGGCAGTCAAGGCTTCAGAAGTGCGTGACATTGTCGACGACGGATGCTGAATATATTGCGTTGACTGAGACGTCAAAGGAGCTTATTTGGATGAAGAAGTTCATGCTAGAGCTTGATCTCCGACAGGACGTGTACACAGTTTTCTGTGACAGTCAGAGTGCTATATTTTTGACCAAGAATCCCACCTTTCACTCCAGGTCGAAGCACATTGACGTGAAGTATCACTGGATTCAGGAGGCTGTGGAGGAGAAGCTGTTGGTGGTGGAGAAGATCCACACGGATGAAAATCCTTCGGATATGATGACGAAGGTCGTCCCAAGGGAAAATCATGATTTTTGCCGGCGGCTGATCGACATGATCCCCACCTGAAGGTGTCAAGGTGGGATACTCCCCTTTATGGTCTGAAGGGGGAGTTTGTTGGGGTTCAGCCCCTAAAGTTTTTTTTTGTGCAGAAATCAATATGTTGCAACCTGGGTTTTTTTTGATATTGCAACTTTTTTGTTGCTGTTTTTATTTTAACAGTGAACCGGGTTTTTTATTTTTTTGGGGCCTGTTTTAAAACCCCCCTTTTCTTCTTTGCCCCGATGAGAACTCGGAGGAAGGGTTTCAAGAGAGCGAACTAAGCACGCGCTCGCCGTTTCGCGAAGGAGGAGTTCGCCGCCGGTTCGCCGTTCGGAAAGGAGGAGTTCGCCGCCGCCGTCGCCGCCAGTTTACTGTCCGGTTTTGCTGCTGCTGTAGGTGCGGGTTGGCCGCTTGAAGGAGGTGTTTCCTCTGTGCTGTTGGAAGGAGTTTTCTCTACCGCTTCAAGGGCTTCCTCATCTACGTTTCAGGTGTACCCTTTCTTGTCTTCGTTTGCTACTGTGCTTGAAGAAAGAGTAGAGTTTTTATCCTGTTGTAGAGGAGTTGTTGTTTGTCTTGGTGGTAGAGAGGAGTGGATTTGTGTGTCAAATCCAGAGGGCTTTCTAGGTTTGGGCAAATCTAGATAAATTTCTGTAATCCTTATTTATTATAGTGGATTTTCGTTGTGCCGTGCCCCGTGGTTTTTGACCTTCAAGTGGTGAAGGTTTTCCACGTATATCTCTGTGTTCGTTTGTGTTGTTGTTTTTGTTTTGCTTCTTATTGTTTTGACTCTATTGATCGGTGGGTGTTGCCGTTATCTTCAGACCCCCGTTCCCTATCAAGTGGTATCTTCAAGATTTATGACTACCCATGCGAAATGGGTGGCGCTTATGCAAGATTATCACTATGTTCTCAAACACCGAGCTAGTGTTGAGAACAAGCTGGATGACTCCCTAGTCGCCGAGTCAGGATCGTCCATACCATGAGTGCATGAGTTGAGAGTTTTGAGCGGTTAATTTATGACTACCCAGAGTGCCTGGATTTTAATGATTTTTATGTCGCCCTGACAAGCAATCCTCCTGAGTTACACGGGGGTTATGTGATCTTGAGTGATTTTTTATTCTTGGGCTCTCGGCTCTGCGTACCTCAAACGTACCTTCAAGATTTCCTTATCTGGGATCTATATGCAGTGGTGTGGTGAAACATTTTGGTCGGAATAAGACGATTGCACTAGCTGGGGATTGTTTCTTCTGGCCTAGCTTTAAGAAAGATGGTGTGCAAGTTGTTAGGCATTGTTGACTATGCCAGACTGCAGGGGGTAGCTGTTTTTGATGAAACTAACATGTTGGACAAATTTCTCTTTAATTCCTGATGTGCAGGTTGAAGAAACTGCCAAACAGATGGATCAATTGATATTAAATGAATATCCATATTCTACACATTCTAATGGTGTATCTGAACTGGCTCAAAATTACAGCATTCTGAAGGATGAAGACCGTAAAGCTGAGGTAATTATGTCCATAGCTGAAGACTTAAAACAAGTTCCTGATAATCAACTAGCCAAATTAATAGAAGAAGTTTCTGAAGAAGACTCGGTCTCTCCTCTCAATGAGATACCTGCTCTACCTTTTGAGTTTGTAACTCTAAAAGATCATCCTGTCTCACAAGTAATTGGGGACATATCTATTTGAGTTTCAACAAGGAGCATTTTTCTAAATAAAGCAAATTTCTTATGCTTTTCTCTCTCAATATGAGCCAAAGAAATTAGAAGATGCTAATAATGATCCCTATTGGATTGTTATCATGCAAGAAGAACTTGCTCATATAGAAAGAAGTAAAGTTTAGACATTGATTGAAAGGCCATGGACCGCGAGTTGTACACTCAACTTCCAATCCCACAGAGGCCTTGAATGGATATTAGCATGGACTTTGTCCTCGGGCCCCCTCACACCCTGAGGAAACTTGATTATATCTTTGTCATAGTGGATCGCTTCTCTAAGATGACCCACATTATTCCTTGTTGTAGGACTGTTGATGCTTCCCATGTGTCCGCTCTATTTTTTAGAGCATTATTCAAGTATCATGGGTTGCCCACTTTGATAGTTTTTGACCATGAATTTTGATTCATGAGTTATTTCTAGAAAACATTGTGGAAGAAAATTGACACGACACTATAGTTTTCCACCGCCTGTCACCCACAGACAGATTGTCAATCTGAGGTTGTCAATCGTAGCTCAGAAACGCTTTTGCGGTGTCTCGTTGGTGATAGTCGTACCCGGGATTCCGTCCTACCCATAACCAAGTTTGCATATAATAGCTGAGTTAATAGGACCACTGACTTGAGTCCATTTCATATCATATTAGGGTATGAACTTAGGAAGCCTAAATGCCTAATTGACATTCTCTTAGATGCCCTGCCCAGTAAGTCCGGTGAGTTTTTTTATTCAGCATGTGCATGCACTTCAAGAATTGGTCCAAAAAAATTGCAACAAGTAATGACTATTTTAAAACCCAAGCAGATCAACACAGACGTGAACAAAATTTTGAAGCTGGAGAGCGGGTGATGATTCGTATAAGAACTGAGAAGTTCCCTACAAAAACAACAACAAAATTAAGTGCTCTTTGAAGAGGCCCATACACAGACACATGATGGATCGGTACCGACGCATATGAGATTGACATCTCTCAAAATATGAGGTTCAACTGGGTATTCAATGTAGAGGACTTAACTCCTTACTACGAGGAGAGCGTGTATGTGGATTGTGGACCACTTCCACACCTCCACTTCTGAGCCACTTCGTCTTCCATCCCCTTCGATTGCACTCCAGTCTCAACTTGTTGAGTCTCACAATGGGAGCTACTTTGCGCCTTCAGCGGTTCCACCAGTTCAGCATTCGGGTGGAGATGCATCTCACTCAGTGTTACTTGTGCTCACCGTAGATATACATCAGATTACTGGTCATGAATTTACCACAACAGACGACCGCGCTACACTATGATACCTTGTTCTCTAGAGCAGACCCCCGATTTCAGACGATACTTAGGTCTCGCCGAACGAGCTCAAGTGACTCGCTCCTAGGCTACGCCGAGAGTATAACCGTCTTCACTCATCAGAGATGAGTACTTTCAAGCCGGGCAGTTGATGAAGATCACCCACCCATGCACGTATATTCCCACGGGAGGTGGTGAACCTCTATCTATTTGTGCGATCCGAGTCCACAGGTGCGTCGGGATTGATGTTCTGAGTTATTTTCATATATTATTTTATGTATTTCGAGTTGTATTTGACACCCGATGGGCCTCAACGATATAACCATATAAGTCATCCAATTCAGGTGCTTTATTTTTAGTCTTAACTATTTATATGCATGTAGTATACATTGATTAAATATACATTTAATAACGAATATATTGCTTAAATATACATTATACAAACAACAGAGACGATTTGCTGAGCTATAGCGCCTCTATTTTCGGTTGAAATAATTGTTTCACCTGATATAGAGAATTGTCAAGTGTGGAGAAAACGTGTCGATATCTCTTCAAAACTTGACATGTCCGACATGTCGGCCCACATGTCCGACATGTCGGCCCACATGTCCGACATGTCGGCCCACATGTCCGACATGTCGGCCCACATGTCCGACATGTCGGCCCACATGTCCGACATGTCGGCCCACATGTCCGACATGTCGGCCCACATGTCCGACATGTCGGCCCACATGTCCGACATGTCGGCCCACATGTCCGACATGTCGGCCCACATGTCCGACATGTCGGCCCACATGTCCGACATGTCGGCCCACATGTCCGACATGTCGGCCCACATTTACAAGCTTGGCTAGGACCGCGAGTAAATGTAGCAACCACAATCACAATGACAAACACAAATTCACAAATTTCTGTCTTAACGAGCTTGAGAAACCCTCGTGGGGAATACAACTCAAGCAAAACCTGTCACCACAATATTACAGTGCAAATAAAGAGAGGGCTATGTGCTCCACTTGACTCTACTAGCCAATGCTGCAAAGCTTTCCTACATACATTCATTACAGAAGCTAGTATGTTTTGCTTAGCCACTACTTGGATAATACCCCAATGCACCCCTAAAATACAATGAAAGTGCGATAAGAGATATAGGATTTGAGAGATTGAAACCTTTGTTAAGAATTGTAGTCGGAGATGGGCCCGAACATCAAGGAGAGAAATCTCTCCTTCAGGAAGAAGAGTCTCAGGTCGACTGCCTTGAACTCCCTCTTCCCTACCGACCGAATGAGTTGGACATCAGACCCTTGCGACTTTCTGAAGCACAGGTGCTCCACACCAGGGACGCCTCCTGGGATGAGCCTCCTCTCCACGATCGTGGTCGTCGCAGAGTCTTGTGTCCTGTGTTTTTTAAAAAAAATGTACCGTTTTAGTGATAGTTGGCTGCAGCAGTTCTAGGAAAGTTAGGAGTGGGTGGTGTAGAATAGGCAGTTGCCACCGTGAAAACTGTCCCGATTGTTGTATGGTTTAAAAAGGTATTTAATTCCCTTTCTAATAGCAATGTGTATGCTTTTGAATTGTGTTCTACGTCCTTCCCCTGTTCTGTGATTTCTCTTACTCAAAGGGAATACGCCACCCTCTCTGTTCAGAAAATTATCCTTAAGGGAGCCACCTACACCTATCATCCATTCAATTTTACTTAGTTGACATCAGAGTTCTCCCGGAACAGAACTTCTCTCCTCCACGATGGCGGAGCCGACTCCAAGGATGAAGTCTTACCTTCTCTCGCCCGCTGCTCCCTCAGTAAAAAGGAAACAGAAAATCCTGTGCCCTCGTCCGCTCAAGATAAAAGAGGTAGAAGACCAGGCCTGGATTAGTTGAACCGGTCCGGATAAGACCCACCCCATTTACATATATATCTCTACCATATATATCAATATACATATCTTCAAACACATCTAACACTTCCTCTCAACCGTTTGATCAAATAGCATATTAAATCTCATCCTTTAGATGGAGAGTGAAAGAGGAAGAAAGATTGAAGAGAGGGAAAAGAATATTAATAGGGATCTTAAAGCTATATGAGAGAGAGGGAGAGAAAGGGTGGGGGAGAAATTAATTTTTTTACGGCAAAGCGTGCATTTTTTTTAAAAAATAAAAATTGTAATCTTGATTTATATTTTTTTTACGGTCGTTTTGAGTTCTTATATGTATATGTTGCGGGCGCAGCCCACAACGACATCGAGCACGGGCGAATCACATGCAAAGGCGGGCGAAGCTCGCTTGGATGCGGCCGAAGGCCGCCCGAGAGCATGGAGCACGGACGTAGCTCGTGTATATATATATAGGGTCCCCTGGAAATCCGCTTAAGCGGATTTCCGAATATACGCGCGGCGTTTCTTTGCCGTTGGATTTTAATCCGACGGCAATTAAACAAAACCGTGCGTGACAGCGGGGCGGCCGGCGGCTGCAGGCTCGCCGACCACCGGCCGCCCTTGGCTCGTCTGTGACCACGCCGATGAGCCCAAATTGGCTGGTGGCCGGCGAGCCCGCTGTTGTCGGCCGCCCTGCTGTAAAAAATTGCAATAGTGGCGGTGCCGCCACCGGTGTTAAAAAAATTTGCATTACAGCGGGGCGGCCGGCGGCCGCGGGCTCGCCGGCCCCCGGCCGCCCTGGGCTCGTCTGCGACCACGCCGACGAGCCCAGATCGGCCGGCGGCCGGCGAGCCCGCTGCCGCCGGCCGCCTTGCTGTAAAAAATTACAACAGAGGTGGTGGCGGCGCCGCCGCCGCTGTTAAAAAAAATTGCATTACAGCGGGTCGGCTGCGGGCTCGCCGGCTGCCCTGGCCTTCCACGCCGACGAGGCCAGGGCGGCCGGTGTCCGGCGAGCCCGCAGCAGTCGGCCGCCCCGCTGTAATGCAATTTTTTTTAACATCAGGGCGGCCGGTGGCTGCGGGGTCGCGGGCCGCCACTCTGTAATGCAGCGGGCTCGCGCGGATGTAAATGGATATATATATATATATATATATATATATATATATATATATATATATATATATATATATATAAATTACCCAAACCTCCCTTGTAAACTAGCATAATTAGTGAGAGCACCCCTCTTATTTTCGAAATTATAAAAAACTCTCCTTAAGTTTTCATTTCATTACCAAAACCTCCCATGATATTTTCATTTCATAGCATCCATGAAGAAAAATACCCCCTGGACACTGTTCACCGAGGGGGGTGTTTTTGTGCATGGATGTTATGAAATTACATGTTGCACCATTATTATTGAAATTTCAAAAATCTCCCCTCAATGTTACAAAGCACAACATTTTCCTCTCTGAAATATACACATTTCATAGCATCCATGCACAAAAATACTCCCGTTAGAGTACATTTTCCAGGGGGTATTTTGTGCATGAATGTTATGAAATGTAAACTTCATGGGACATAAATGTTATGTTTTGTAACATTGATGAGATATTTTTGTAATTTTCATAATAAGAGGGGTGCAAGATGTAATTATGCTATCTTCGAGGGAAAGTTTTGATAATTATTTGTTTTATATATATATATATATATATATATATATATATATATATATATATATATATATATATATATATATTCTCATAGAAATTTCAAAAATGCTTCTAAAATTAATAAACTCTGATCAAATCAGCTCGAAAAGTGAGTCGAGTTTGATGGTTTTCGGCTCAGCAGGTTTCCTATGTGCTGGATACAGAGGACATTTTGTTCCGTGTGGCAAAGCGGAGAACTTCCCGGGGAGTGCCAACAGCCTCTCGAAATCAATCCAATTTTTTGAAGTATTATTACACGGCAAAAGCACGGAAGTTCCGTTATTTTCAGGCTATGAACCTAACATGATCCTTGGCCAAAGGCAAGGTTACATATTGTAAATGTAAATATTATTATTATTATTTTTCTTTTCTTTACTTTTTCAGTTGAATTTATTTAAATCCTTTCATTCACATATTAATCTTTTATTTTTGGTAGAGATTTTTTTGTTATTGGTCGGGGGCATTTTGTTACGAGGCCGGACAAGTGTCGTTTCTGATGTCAACCGGAACTCCGGTAGACGAACAGATGCTCGGTCCTTCCTCTGGATTACCAGATCTCAATATCCGTGCTGCTGGTATCTTTAGTAGTACAGGTTTGACTGCTCGGCCATCTGCAATCTTGTATATATTGGAGAAATGGGAATTTATTTGTTCACTTCGAATACTGGAGCCTCCTTTTTTGCTTTTTATGGCCCTGATTATTATTATTATCATTTTAAAATTCTTTTACTTATATTAATTCTTGGATGTTCAGTTCATTGGGGTGTTTCGGGAACAAATGAGAGCAGCCTCAAGGGTGGTTGACCACAGAAAAATGCGAGTGAGGTGGTCCCGTCTATGCGAACATGTGTCCTTATTCGTTGTGGTCCCCCTTTGAGTTTGCGCAACGGACACGAAGTGATTGTGATTTTTGATGGATGGTATAGTTTGATTATTTTTTTATGACCTTCAAAGTAATTAAATTGGTATATGTACACGCATATTAATTAGTGATGGAGATTGAAGGTCTTTGAAAAGTGCATATTCTTTTATAAAAAGGCAAAAAAAATACAGCAGCTACATTGGAATCATGCTAGCCAAGTTATCTTGAACAAGCTCAAGAAAATTTGGAGCAAGAGAAATTCCATATTTAGCACTGTAGCCAGCCTTGTTGAAACTAGTCATCCGGTTCCTCCTAGAGTTCCGACATGAAATTGCTGCACAAACTTACTCTCCTTGAATCACTTCTGACGTGAGTCACATGATCAAAAACAGACTGATGGTCTCAGTTCGGAGGTCCCACCTCTTATCCGGAAGAATCTGAAGTTCTTCCCCTCCCTAACCAATGATAAGAGGTGCCTCTGAGGAAGAATGTAGAAAGGTTCAACAACCTTTTTCCAGACAGTTTATCGGTTTATTTATAGGCTTCTGAGTTGGATCTGCAAATAATCATGCTGAACTGACCTGATATTATCAAAATATCTTTGGTTGAGTCTGTTAACAGTCAAACTTCGCTGTTCTGAAGAGTTATACGCAGACCATCAAGGGCAAAGGGTAAAATTACTCGGGATAGAAAAGTAAAATCACCCTTGGGGGTAGGAAGGTAAAAACATCTTTCCTCCTCTATGGTGAGTGGGGAAATGACCAGCGGCGAGACGAGCCCTCCTGCTCGTCTCGCAGGCCTCCCGCATTATGGCATCCATCTCGCCCTCAAGGGCCTGCTCGCGCCCCTGAAGGGTGTCTCGCCTATTGCAGAGAACCCCTCGTCTTGCCTCCTGCGAGTGGACCACATGGTCCCACTCGCCTATCCAGTTCCTCTTGCCAGCTTCTCCTGTTCGCTGCTTGAGCTGCCTCTCGCGAGCCCAAGGTTGCACAAGCCAACCCATTGGCTTCTCTAGGTATATGCTGGAATAATACTGCCGCACAGAGTTGCTGCAAAGTTGATGACATTCTTGCAATCACCAGTTCAGACGTCTTCAGCCTCGAACGTGGCAAGAGAAAGAGTCCGCTCGATGGCAAAAATCACATCCATCCCCGCCCCTCCCGCATCCGATTGGCGAAGGTTAGAACATGAGGCAATCAAAACAGCTCTGTTTTCATCACAAACCATGATGCCCATGCTCACATTGGTTGGGGTGGACCGTACCATCAGTGTTTATTTTGATTCATCCACGAGATCTGTTTTCATCGTGAGGCGCTGTATGGGCGGCCGACCTCCCTCGGCCACGAGTCCCCCCACCCACCCCCACCCCGTCGTGGCTGAGCGGTTCGCCGACCGCCGCTCCCTTCGCCGGCGAGGTCGTCGGAGGTGTGGGCATCCTTCTGTGGCTGTCCTTTGCCGCCGTCCGATCTCTCAGGCGCGATCATTCCCGTCCAACTCACTAACCATCATGGTTAGTGGTGGAATATTTTAATTAAAATAGTGGTCTACGTATAACAAATTTGATGGCGTATATACGCACTCCTAACTATGCTAAAAATAATTATGTAGGTGGTTACGGTGTGCGGATAACCGCATAACCACCGTAATCACCTCCCGAAAATTATAAAAGGAGCCTCAGACTTCCTCATTTCTCACATTTTCGCTCCACAACTTTCTTCTTACTCAGGCCAAATCCCTATCAGATTCCTCCTACGTGTCGCCGCCTTCAAGGCACATTTAAGCCATCTTCAAGCCGTATTCGAGCCACCTTCAAGCGATCTCAAAGCCACACTCGAGCCACCTTCGAGCTGTTTTCAAGCTGCATCTAAGCCACCACCGCCTCATCAAAATCTGTCACTCCTCTTTGGAATGTGTCACACATTGACTCGACGAGCTAGAATTGGGCCCACAATAATCGTTGGAATTGGGCCCAATAAGTGCACTTTGGTTGGACGTGGGCTCGCCACATTTGTTGAGTTTGAGTCATTCAGGTGGCTTACAACCGGACTGTAGTCCAACATGCCCCAACTCCTCACCATAACCGCGTTCGGCCCAACCAAACATCCGGCTTGTGGCCTCCCTTAATTGGTTATTGAAGGGTTGTGGAGGTCGGTGAGGCCACTCAACCTTGATTCTAAAAGATTTTAACACCACCTCTCATGACCACCAATGACATGTTCGTCATTTTGAGAAAATTAGTGATCCAGATGACCGGAACAGGGTAACATCACTTGTCAACTCAAGAATCAGTCGAGCACAAGTACTAATGCATCCATTCAAGAAAGCTATAAAAAGACCATGAGGTCTTCATTTAAAGACAAACTACTTGAGATAGATTATAAAGAAAATTGAGGTTTTCCGACGAGAATGTATGACTTAGATCGTTCCTTCACTCGGATTTCATGATCTGCTCCCTCTCTAGTCCGCTCATGGTCAACGCGCTCGTAGACTTAGCAACAGGTGCATGAAGGAGCTCAGGAGAACGCACTTGTGGGAGCTCCTGTGGACGCACTCTTCAAGGCTTCATGGGCTTAGCCATTTTTTCATTTCTCTACACCCAAAGCTTGTAACAAAGAGGTGGTCTGTCACTCTCTGAATATCTCAAATATTTGTAAACAAAGAGAAAATAGTGGATTCTGGCCCGACACAGATCCAATCATGTAGTTTTTCATCCTTTCCAGATTTTCCACGTTAAAATGCATTTTGTCATTGCTGTTTGATTTTCACTTGATTGTTTGCATGCCCAATCTGACTCAGAGCTAAGACGATTTGATTCTCTGGATCGATGAAAAACCGAGTTGTCAAATTATAACACTTACCTCTTTTTTATTTAAAATGAGGTTGTCAAATTATAACAAAATTTCTACAACAGGAGTGTACAACCCCATATCTGGCGAACGAGATCGACAAGTGAAAGTCCACCTAGTGTCGGCTATGTGCACCTATGGGGGGGGGGGGATAGGTGACGTGTGGTTCTTTTGCGAAATTACAGATGTACCTGCACAATAAAAACAACAAACACAGCACACAGAAAACCCAGCAAATTTATAGTGGTTCCCCGACTTGGGTACATCCACTTTCCCCCTTCGACCTATCTCCCCAACAAGGGACGACTCGGTCACTTCACCAACGGGATTGAAATCCAATCCCTTCACTAACGGAAGGAGCCCTTCCACACGTGAGAGTCAACACTCCCACAAATCGGGTTGCACCCAACCCTTACAACACGGAACAAGAGTTCCTTTACAATGAAATAAAAGTAGAATGTACACGTGATACAAACTTCTCTTGGAGACACCGGTGTTCCTCTTTGTTCGACGACGTGTTCTTGAAGTCGATGAAGAGTCTACGACCTTGGTCTCTCTTGGAGAGGATTTCCCCGGAACCGGCGGCGGCACACGAGCGGCGGCTAGCTTCGGGATCGGCGGCTACGATGAAGTGCAGCTGCTGAACTTGGAGATCCAAACTTCGTTGCGAAGCAAGCTCGGTCTACCAACGGTCACACGAGGATCGGTCGTCTCGATCGATTCGGATGGGAAGTGTTTCCGATCAACAAATCGAGAGACAAAGGATCTCTGGATAGACTCGTGAGACTCAAGCCTTGCTAAGCTACTGTCGCCGGAGATCGGGAAGAAGATCTATCGGTGGCGGCGACGGACTTGCGCGAGCGGCGACGGAGGCGGCGGAAGGATTTCGCGATTTTAGGGTTTCCGTGAGCTCGCGTATTTTCTCTGTGTATGTACTGTTCAAAATACCCATGTATTTATACTGTAGCTACCCCCAATAAGACCGTTTGTGGGACCCACAGAGGTAGCCCCCAAGTCCCGGTCCAGATATTAAACAGCGGCAGAATCCGGTTCAGGAAATTAACTGAGAAAACGCCAAGGAAAAATCGGCGAGAATCGCAGACGATTCTCGACGAATCGGTGAGAATCATCAAGTGATTCTCGACGATTCGTCGAGAATCGATTGTGATTCTCGTCGAATTACTTGTCGATTCTCAACGAATTCAACTTGTATTCATGGGCTGCATGACCATTGGTTCGGCGGGAATTACAAGCGATTCTCGCCGAATCTTACTTGGCACCATATTGAGATGGCCAGAAGGAGTCGGCGAGAATCATTGATAATTCTCGTCGATTCGGCGAGAATCACCAAGTGATTCTCGCCGATTCGGCGAGAATCACTTGGTGATTCTCGTCGAATTTGCCTTGGACGATTTTTCGTCTTCCACCTAGGAGCTGCTCCTTGATCCTCCATGCTCCTTGTCTTCTCTTGCATATGAGCGGCCCTGTACTTGAAAGTAAGTGCACTCCAATAGAGAGAGTACACATAGGCCAACACACTGATCTGCTCAACGAGGGATTACGTCGTGCAGATCCGTGTATATTGACCTACTGCACCCTGACATTGGTGTGCACTTAGCGTGGAGAAACTGCAAGTACAACTTGAAAAAGGTTATCAAATACATAGTCTATTGACCTTAGCTTGTCCAGGGGCTTCTTCAAATCAGGTACATTGTGGATACAATACCCAACAATCTCCCCCTATTTGAAGAAGCCTAAACCCTACAAGCTAAGGTGAATAGAGCAAGTGAATAGGAAAGCAACTGAAGACCATAAACGTAACATCATTAAGTGGAGACATCCCTTACCAATACCGAGTGCTTGGGAGCAAGCTGGAGCCACCTTAGCCTTGACCCCGAGAGGGTGATCTCCCCCTTTTCGGCTTCGGCAAATCGGGGTCAGGAACCTTTGGCCCTTAGCTCCCCCTCAGTTCTTGCATCTGTACTCACGCTGGAGTTCCCGGCTCCCCCTCAGATTATGCACGAGGTGGGAGCCTCTGTAGTCTTCATTCTTCATAATTGAGCATCCCCAATTCTGTCTTGAAAAGATTGAACTTTGCCTCGTCTAGGGGCTTTGTGAATACATCAGCAATCTGCTTGTCCGTGGGGACATAACAGAGAGAGATATCCTTGTTCTCCACGTGCTCCCTAATGAAGTGGTAGCGTACTTCAATATGCTTCGTTCTGCTGTGCGACACCGGATTGTTGGCAATGGCAATTGCACTGGAGGAGTCGCAGTACATTGGAACTTCCTTGAACTGAAGGTTGTAGTCGGCTAACTGATTTCTGATCCAAAGGAGTTGTGCGCAACAGCTTCCTGCCGAGATATACTCGGACTCTGCTGTGGAGGTTGCAACGCAATTCTGTTTCTTGCTGTTCCATGAGATAAGCCTCCTGCCGAGGAATTGACACGTCCCGGAGGTGCTTTTCCTGTCATCCCTGCTCCCTGCAAAGTCAGCATCTGAAAAGCCTATTAGCTCGACATCATTGTTCCTCGGGTACCACAAGCCAAGATTAGGAGTACCTTTAAGGTATCTTAGAATTCGCTTTGCAGCGACATAGTGAGATTCCTTAGTGTTCACCTGATATCGGGCACATACACATGTGGAGAACATAATATCCGGTCTACTGGCAGTAAGGTAGAGCAGGGATCCAATGATGCTTCTGTATTTGGTTTCATCGAAAGGTTTACCTTTCTCATCCTTATCCAGAGACATGGTGGATCCCATTGGAGTCCTCATAGAGGTTGCACTCTTCATACCGAATTTCTTAAGGAGTTCATTTGTGAACTTCGTCTGAGAAATGAAAATTCCATCCTCAGACTGTTTCACTTGAAGGCCTAAGAAATACTTGAGCTCTCCCATACTGCTCATTTCAAACTTTCCTTGCATAAGTTTGGAAAACTTTTTGCAAAGATTGTTGTCCGTTGAGCCGAATATTATGTCATCGACATAGATTTGCACCAGCAAAATCTTGCCTTTGACTTCCCGGAGAAACAATGTTTTATCTATTTTACCTCTGGAGAACTTGTTCTCAAGAAGAAAGCTAGATAAAGTCTCATACCAAGCTCGTGGAGCTTGTTTCAACCCATATAAGGCCTTATTAAGAAAATAAACGTGATTGGGATAAGTAGGGTCGACAAAACCTGGGGGTTGAGCGACGTATACTTCCTCTTTCAGGTCTCCGTTCAGGAATGCCGATTTCACATCCATTTGGTAGACAGTGAATCCTTTGTGTGAAGCATATACCAGGAACAACCGGATTGCCTCGAGCCTTGCGACTGGTGCGAAGGTTTGGTCGAAGTCAATCCCTTCCTCCTGTCTGTAACCTTGAGCCACCAGCCTGGCCTTGTTCTTTATGATGACACCATGTTCATCCAGCTTGTTTCTGAAAATCCACTTCGTGCCAATGACATTCTGCTTGTATGGTCTGGGAACCAGCGTCCAAACCTTGCAACGTTCGAATTGATGTAGTTCCTCTTGCATGGCCAGAATCCATGCCGCATCCTTGTTCGCCTCATCGAACTTCTTTGGCTCAACCTGAGACAGGAAGCTGAGATGCAATACTTCGTTAGTTGTACCTCTTCGAGTTCTGACGCCTACACGAGGATCTCCGATGATCTGTTCTCTAGGATGATCCCTCACGTGACGGAGCTCTAGAAGTCTGGCGTCTGGAGCTTCAGCTACTTCTTGTGCTTCTCGTTCTTCTAGAAGATTTGTTCCATCTTGATCTTCAACATTTTCAGATGACGTGGAGGTGGAAACTTTGACGTACTTGGGTGCGTCATCTTTAGGGGTCTCATCCAGATTTAGCTGGTCAAGTCTAGCACCTGCATCTTCAAGAATACAACTGGAAGAATTGCTGTTAAGCAAGCTTCCTTCATCAAATACAACATTTATTGATTCTTCTACCACTAAGGTTTTCTTATTGAAGACCCTATATGCCCGACTATGGGAACTATATCCCATGAATATGCCTTCGAAGCATTTTTCACCGAATTTAGTACGTGGATACTTCCCATTATTTAGTACATAGCATCTGCAACCAAAGATCCTCAAGTAGGACATGGTTGGTTTCCTGCCTTTCAGTAGCTCGTAGGGCGTCTTACGATGATGTTTGTTGATCAACGCTCGGTTTTGTACATGACATGCCGTATTGACACCCTCTGCCCAGAAGTATTCCGGGAGAGAAGCATCTTTCAACATAGTCGTGCAGGCCTCAATGAGAGTTCTATTTCTCCTCTCCGCAACTCCATTTTGCTGAGGAGTGCGCGGGGAGGAAAACTCATGAAAGATACCTTGTTCTTCACAAAATTCTGTCATAGCACCAGATTCGAATTCTGTTCCATGGTCACTTCGGATTTTGACCACGGAGCAGTTAAATTCGTTCTGAACTTGCTTGACAAAATTAGTGAAGATGTCAAAAGTATCTGACTTTCGTTTCAAAAAGAACACCCATGTAAACCGTGAGTGATCATCAACTATCACTAGCGTATATGACTTGCCTCCCAAACTATGAACTTGCATTGGGCCAAACAAGTCCATATGTAGCAGATAAAGACATCGGGAAGAGTCTTTGTCTGCAATGCTCTTAAAGGTAGCCCGTGTCTGTTTGCCCATCTGGCAAGCATGACAGGGGCTATCCTTGATGCACTTGATACTGGGAGCATCTCTTACTAAATTCTTAGAAAATAGCATACTAATTGTCTTATAATTAATATGTGCCAATCTTTTGTGCCATTGTTCACAAAGAGAAGCACTGCCTGTTGCCACAAGGCATACGGGGGTAGATGAATCTATACTAAGAAAATCTAAGCAGAAGATATTTCTGCTCCTAATGCCTGATAATACCGTCTCAGAGGAGGAACGTGAAATTATCAGACATTTATCCTTGCAGAACTTAACGTCATAACCTTTATCACATAACTGACTTACACTGATCAGGTTATGGTTTAACCCTTCAACATAAGCCACGTCGGTGATAGAGATTATACCGTTGGAAATCATACCATAACCTCTGGTGACTCCTCGATCTGACCCTCCAAAGATGACTTTGGGTCCATTCTCGACGGGAGTGTAATCACGCAGCAGGCTTCTTGTCCCGGTCATATGCCGGGAGCATCCACTGTCCAAATACCAGATTGGCGTTTTGGTGGCCTTTGGACATTCCTGCAAAACAAAATTAATTTGCCTTAGGAACCCAATCGAACTTGGGTCCTAGATTCCTGGTTAGCACACTCCCCCTCGGTCGGTTAACCCTACGAGTGGTCGGTCTCGCATTGTTAACATGGGGAGTCTCGTAGTTCCTTGGATTAAACCAACAATCCACGGCAAAGTGACCGACTTTGCCACAGCACCAACAGTCGAACCTGTTGTATCTCTTTCGAGGCTCCTGCCTTACCCTGGGAACAACGGGTACAGCTGGGGCCTTGGATCTGGAGGTGGAGGCCTCATGGTGATGGCAGTCACATGACTTTGTCACCTTTTGAATAACAGGCTTGACTTTTGGCGCCTGCTTTCCATTATGGCCGCTAGAGAACGGACCATAATTTCCTATGTGGATCTCCTCATAAGGTGCCTTGAAGGCACTCTCACCAAAGTTCCGGGGGAAGTTCCAACCGTCATACCGGCTCTTGGGCTTTGCAACCGAGGGCCGGAAATGATGCCCAAATGTTGACTCAAAGTCATGTTGGTTGCAAGGAAAGCCAGGCTTTCTGAACGCAACAGGACTAAGAGGAGCCTTCCCCTTTTCATCAGCAGAGGCCTTCTTGGCGGCCTTATTCTTCCTCTGGTTCTTGTTTCTCCGAGATGAAGAACCAGATGCCCCAACATGCCCCAAGCCAGCTCCTTTGGCCTGAGCAGAGAAGGTGTCAACGACTGGAAGCACTGTTTTTGGCATAGAGAAGCTCTGTACGATCTTCCTTTCTGCCGCAAGTAGTTCTTCCAATTTGTTGACTTCCTCCTGCTTGAGATCAAGGAGCTGCAAAGACTCTGAGTGCTTTGAAGTCAGGTCAAGGTGTTCCTGCCGGAGAGAAATCAAACTGGTGACCTCTTCCCTTAGGGATACACACTCACCCTTAAGGAATTTTACTTCCTTCTTCTCAGCCCTCAGTCTCTTACGGCACTCGTCGAAGGTGTTGAGCAGAAGCTCATACTTCTCGAGGAGTTCAGCTTCGCGGGCCGAAGGGCCATCCTCAGGTTCATCATCCTGAGACTCAGGATCAGAGTCGGAGTCGGAAAGAGGGGTGTGAGCTTTTACCTTCCCAGTAAATGGGGGACATTCTCCTTCTGAGTCTGAGCGACCCACCAGCCCGAAGTAGGCTTCCTCATCATCACTGGAGTCTGAGGAATCAGACTCACTTAGCGTCTTTGGTCTTCTTGCGATGTAGCTCCGCTCCTTCTTATCTCTGGAGGATTTGAGCTCCTCTCCTTTCCCTTTATCTCTTTTGTTTTGATGGCAGTCGGCCACGACGTGACCTGGCTTATTGCATCCAAAGCAAATAATATCAGAAGAACGATGTTTGTTAGGTTTAGATGCATACCTGTCAGAAGAGTAGTTTTTCTTCTGATGTCTGGATGAGGAGCCGTCTCTCTTCCTTTGATTCCTCATCTTGAGGAATTTCTTGAACTCTCGAGTGATGAGGGAGAAATCCTCTTCCGACAGTTCTGAGCTGGAGGAGCATGGATCGGAGTCCTCCTCTTCTTCCTTATTTCTGGCACGGTACGACACCGCACCCTTCCCTTTTCTGGAGTGACTGGCTTTTAGGGCCACAGTCTTTTCTTTTGCAGCAGCCTTCTCTGCTTCTTCCTCTGCCTTCCTGGTGTTCAGCTGAAGTTCATAGGACATCAGCTTCCCGAACAGGATTTGTGGATCAGTTTCTGCTAGTCTGCCAAATTCTCTGATGGCGCAGATCTTTGTATCCCATTCCTTAGTAAGGGACCTAAGGAATTTGTCATTGAGTTCACCATTGGTGAACACTCTTCCATAGCCCTTGAGGGCGTTAACAATCTTCAGGAAGTTCTCGTATGTGACTCCGATCTCTTCCTTAGGCCCCTGCCGGAAGGCCTCATACTTCTGGTTCAGGAGGGATCTCCGATCATCCCTCACTTCATCCGTGCCCTCCATTAGGATGATCAGGCACTGCCAAATCTCCTGAGCTGTCCTGCAGTTGCTGAAGTTTTGCATCATAGAGTCGTCAACCGCGCTGACCAGGATGTTTCTTGCCTTCATGTCAAGGCCCACTAGGACCATCTCATCCTTGTCCATTTCAGAGAGTGTCTTTGGCACTTTCTTGGTGGGATCAATGGTGGAGGCCTTAGTGGGTACATAAGGTCCCTCCAGCACGATCATGAACAGTCGAGGGTCCACTGCTTCCATATAGAACCTGATCCTTTCCTTCCAGATAGGAAAGTTAAGTCTGTTGCACACTGGGATCTTGCCGGAGTACTTGAGCCCGTCCATAGTAGCTGTATGTCTCCTTGTTGACACTAGTGGCAGGATTCACCTCAAGGTGTTAGCCTTTTTGTTGAGGAACCTGGCTCTGATACCACTTGAAAGTCCACCTAGTGTCGGCTATGTGCACCTATGGGGGGGGGGGATAGGTGACGTGTGGTTCTTTTGCGAAATTACAGATGTACCTGCACAATAAAAACAACAAACACAGCACACAGAAAACCCAGCAAATTTATAGTGGTTCCCCGACTTGGGTACATCCACTTTCCCCCTTCGACCTATCTCCCCAACAAGGGACGACTCGGTCACTTCACCAACGGGATTGAAATCCAATCCCTTCACTAACGGAAGGAGCCCTTCCACACGTGAGAGTCAACACTCCCACAAATCGGGTTGCACCCAACCCTTACAACACGGAACAAGAGTTCCTTTACAATGAAATAAAAGTAGAATGTACACGTGATACAAACTTCTCTTGGAGACACCGGTGTTCCTCTTTGTTCGACGACGTGTTCTTGAAGTCGATGAAGAGTCTACGACCTTGGTCTCTCTTGGAGAGGATTTCCCCGGAACCGGCGGCGGCACACGAGCGGCGGCTAGCTTCGGGATCGGCGGCTACGATGAAGTGCAGCTGCTGAACTTGGAGATCCAAACTTCGTTGCGAAGCAAGCTCGGTCTACCAACGGTCACACGAGGATCGGTCGTCTCGATCGATTCGGATGGGAAGTGTTTCCGATCAACAAATCGAGAGACAAAGGATCTCTGGATAGACTCGTGAGACTCAAGCCTTGCTAAGCTACTGTCGCCGGAGATCGGGAAGAAGATCTATCGGTGGCGGCGACGGACTTGCGCGAGCGGCGACGGAGGCGGCGGAAGGATTTCGCGATTTTAGGGTTTCCGTGAGCTCGCGTATTTTCTCTGTGTATGTACTGTTCAAAATACCCATGTATTTATACTGTAGCTACCCCCAATAAGACCGTTTGTGGGACCCACAGAGGTAGCCCCCAAGTCCCGGTCCAGATATTAAACAGCGGCAGAATCCGGTTCAGGAAATTAACTGAGAAAACGCCAAGGAAAAATCGGCGAGAATCGCAGACGATTCTCGACGAATCGGTGAGAATCATCAAGTGATTCTCGACGATTCGTCGAGAATCGATTGTGATTCTCGTCGAATTACTTGTCGATTCTCAACGAATTCAACTTGTATTCATGGGCTGCATGACCATTGGTTCGGCGGGAATTACAAGCGATTCTCGCCGAATCTTACTTGGCACCATATTGAGATGGCCAGAAGGAGTCGGCGAGAATCATTGATAATTCTCGTCGATTCGGCGAGAATCACCAAGTGATTCTCGCCGATTCGGCGAGAATCACTTGGTGATTCTCGTCGAATTTGCCTTGGACGATTTTTCGTCTTCCACCTAGGAGCTGCTCCTTGATCCTCCATGCTCCTTGTCTTCTCTTGCATATGAGCGGCCCTGTACTTGAAAGTAAGTGCACTCCAATAGAGAGAGTACACATAGGCCAACACACTGATCTGCTCAACGAGGGATTACGTCGTGCAGATCCGTGTATATTGACCTACTGCACCCTGACATTGGTGTGCACTTAGCGTGGAGAAACTGCAAGTACAACTTGAAAAAGGTTATCAAATACATAGTCTATTGACCTTAGCTTGTCCAGGGGCTTCTTCAAATCAGGTACATTGTGGATACAATACCCAACAATCTCCCCCTATTTGAAGAAGCCTAAACCCTACAAGCTAAGGTGAATAGAGCAAGTGAAAAGGAAAGCAACTGAAGACCATAAACGTAACATCATTAAGTGGAGACATCCCTTACCAATACCGAGTGCTTGGGAGCAAGCTGGAGCCACCTTAGCCTTGACCCCGAGAGGGTGATCTCCCCCTTTTCGGCTTCGGCAAATCGGGGTCAGGAACCTTTGGCCCTTAGCTCCCCCTCAGTTCTTGCATCTGTACTCACGCTGGAGTTCCCGGCTCCCCCTCAGATTATGCACGAGGTGGGAGCCTCTGTAGTCTTCATTCTTCATAATTGAGCATCCCCAATTCTGTCTTGAAAAGATTGAACTTTGCCTCGTCTAGGGGCTTTGTGAATACATCAGCAATCTGCTTGTCCGTGGGGACATAACAGAGAGAGATATCCTTGTTCTCCACGTGCTCCCTAATGAAGTGGTAGCGTACTTCAATATGCTTCGTTCTGCTGTGCGACACCGGATTGTTGGCAATGGCAATTGCACTGGAGGAGTCGCAGTACATTGGAACTTCCTTGAACTGAAGGTTGTAGTCGGCTAACTGATTTCTGATCCAAAGGAGTTGTGCGCAACAGCTTCCTGCCGAGATATACTCGGACTCTGCTGTGGAGGTTGCAACGCAATTCTGTTTCTTGCTGTTCCATGAGATAAGCCTCCTGCCGAGGAATTGACACGTCCCGGAGGTGCTTTTCCTGTCATCCCTGCTCCCTGCAAAGTCAGCATCTGAAAAGCCTATTAGCTCGACATCATTGTTCCTCGGGTACCACAAGCCAAGATTAGGAGTACCTTTAAGGTATCTTAGAATTCGCTTTGCAGCGACATAGTGAGATTCCTTAGTGTTCACCTGATATCGGGCACATACACATGTGGAGAACATAATATCCGGTCTACTGGCAGTAAGGTAGAGCAGGGATCCAATGATGCTTCTGTATTTGGTTTCATCGAAAGGTTTACCTTTCTCATCCTTATCCAGAGACATGGTGGATCCCATTGGAGTCCTCATAGAGGTTGCACTCTTCATACCGAATTTCTTAAGGAGTTCATTTGTGAACTTCGTCTGAGAAATGAAAATTCCATCCTCAGACTGTTTCACTTGAAGGCCTAAGAAATACTTGAGCTCTCCCATACTGCTCATTTCAAACTTTCCTTGCATAAGTTTGGAAAACTTTTTGCAAAGATTGTTGTCCGTTGAGCCGAATATTATGTCATCGACATAGATTTGCACCAGCAAAATCTTGCCTTTGACTTCCCGGAGAAACAATGTTTTATCTATTTTACCTCTGGAGAACTTGTTCTCAAGAAGAAAGCTAGATAAAGTCTCATACCAAGCTCGTGGAGCTTGTTTCAACCCATATAAGGCCTTATTAAGAAAATAAACGTGATTGGGATAAGTAGGGTCGACAAAACCTGGGGGTTGAGCGACGTATACTTCCTCTTTCAGGTCTCCGTTCAGGAATGCCGATTTCACATCCATTTGGTAGACAGTGAATCCTTTGTGTGAAGCATATGCCAGGAACAACCGGATTGCCTCGAGCCTTGCGACTGGTGCGAAGGTTTGGTCGAAGTCAATCCCTTCCTCCTGTCTGTAACCTTGAGCCACCAGCCTGGCCTTGTTCTTTATGATGACACCATGTTCATCCAGCTTGTTTCTGAAAATCCACTTCGTGCCAATGACATTCTGCTTGTATGGTCTGGGAACCAGCGTCCAAACCTTGCAACGTTCGAATTGATGTAGTTCCTCTTGCATGGCCAGAATCCATGCCGCATCCTTGTTCGCCTCATCGAACTTCTTTGGCTCAACCTGAGACAGGAAGCTGAGATGCAATACTTCGTTAGTTGTACCTCTTCGAGTTCTGACGCCTACACGAGGATCTCCGATGATCTGTTCTCTAGGATGATCCCTCACGTGACGGAGCTCTAGAAGTCTGGCGTCTGGAGCTTCAGCTACTTCTTGTGCTTCTCGTTCTTCTAGAAGATTTGTTCCATCTTGATCTTCAACATTTTCAGATGACGTGGAGGTGGAAACTTTGACGTACTTGGGTGCGTCATCTTTAGGGGTCTCATCCAGATTTAGCTGGTCAAGTCTAGCACCTGCATCTTCAAGAATACAACTGGAAGAATTGCTGTTAAGCAAGCTTCCTTCATCAAATACAACATTTATTGATTCTTCTACCACTAAGGTTTTCTTATTGAAGACCCTATATGCCCGACTATGGGAACTATATCCCATGAATATGCCTTCGAAGCATTTTTCACCGAATTTAGTACGTGGATACTTCCCATTATTTAGTACATAGCATCTGCAACCAAAGATCCTCAAGTAGGACATGGTTGGTTTCCTGCCTTTCAGTAGCTCGTAGGGCGTCTTACGATGATGTTTGTTGATCAACGCTCGGTTTTGTACATGACATGCCGTATTGACACCCTCTGCCCAGAAGTATTCCGGGAGAGAAGCATCTTTCAACATAGTCGTGCAGGCCTCAATGAGAGTTCTATTTCTCCTCTCCGCAACTCCATTTTGCTGAGGAGTGCGCGGGGAGGAAAACTCATGAAAGATACCTTGTTCTTCACAAAATTCTGTCATAGCACCAGATTCGAATTCTGTTCCATGGTCACTTCGGATTTTGACCACGGAGCAGTTAAATTCGTTCTGAACTTGCTTGACAAAATTAGTGAAGATGTCAAAAGTATCTGACTTTCGTTTCAAAAAGAACACCCATGTAAACCGTGAGTGATCATCAACTATCACTAGCGTATATGACTTGCCTCCCAAACTATGAACTTGCATTGGGCCAAACAAGTCCATATGTAGCAGATAAAGACATCGGGAAGAGTCTTTGTCTGCAATGCTCTTAAAGGTAGCCCGTGTCTGTTTGCCCATCTGGCAAGCATGACAGGGGCTATCCTTGATGCACTTGATACTGGGAGCATCTCTTACTAAATTCTTAGAAAATAGCATACTAATTGTCTTATAATTAATATGTGCCAATCTTTTGTGCCATTGTTCACAAAGAGAAGCACTGCCTGTTGCCACAAGGCATACGGGGGTAGATGAATCTATACTAAGAAAATCTAAGCAGAAGATATTTCTGCTCCTAATGCCTGATAATACCGTCTCAGAGGAGGAACGTGAAATTATCAGACATTTATCCTTGCAGAACTTAACGTCATAACCTTTATCACATAACTGACTTACACTGATCAGGTTATGGTTTAACCCTTCAACATAAGCCACGTCGGTGATAGAGATTATACCGTTGGAAATCATACCATAACCTCTGGTGACTCCTCGATCTGACCCTCCAAAGATGACTTTGGGTCCATTCTCGACGGGAGTGTAATCACGCAGCAGGCTTCTTGTCCCGGTCATATGCCGGGAGCATCCACTGTCCAAATACCAGATTGGCGTTTTGGTGGCCTTTGGACATTCCTGCAAAACAAAATTAATTTGCCTTAGGAACCCAATCGAACTTGGGTCCTAGATTCCTGGTTAGCACACTCCCCCTCGGTCGGTTAACCCTACGAGTGGTCGGTCTCGCATTGTTAACATGGGGAGTCTCGTAGTTCCTTGGATTAAACCAACAATCCACGGCAAAGTGACCGACTTTGCCACAGCACCAACAGTCGAACCTGTTGTATCTCTTTCGAGGCTCCTGCCTTACCCTGGGAACAACGGGTACAGCTGGGGCCTTGGATCTGGAGGTGGAGGCCTCATGGTGATGGCAGTCACATGACTTTGTCACCTTTTGAATAACAGGCTTGACTTTTGGCGCCTGCTTTCCATTATGGCCGCTAGAGAACGGACCATAATTTCCTATGTGGATCTCCTCATAAGGTGCCTTGAAGGCACTCTCACCAAAGTTCCGGGGGAAGTTCCAACCGTCATACCGGCTCTTGGGCTTTGCAACCGAGGGCCGGAAATGATGCCCAAATGTTGACTCAAAGTCATGTTGGTTGCAAGGAAAGCCAGGCTTTCTGAACGCAACAGGACTAAGAGGAGCCTTCCCCTTTTCATCAGCAGAGGCCTTCTTGGCGGCCTTATTCTTCCTTGGTTCTTGTTTCTCCGAGATGAAGAACCAGATGCCCCAACATGCCCCAAGCCAGCTCCTTTGGCCTGAGCAGAGAAGGTGTCAACGACTGGAAGCACTGTTTTTGGCATAGAGAAGCTCTGTACGATCTTCCTTTCTGCCGCAAGTAGTTCTTCCAATTTGTTGACTTCCTCCTGCTTGAGATCAAGGAGCTGCAAAGACTCTGAGTGCTTTGAAGTCAGGTCAAGGTGTTCCTGCCGGAGAGAAATCAAACTGGTGACCTCTTCCCTTAGGGATACACACTCACCCTTAAGGAATTTTACTTCCTTCTTCTCAGCCCTCAGTCTCTTACGGCACTCGTCGAAGGTGTTGAGCAGAAGCTCATACTTCTCGAGGAGTTCAGCTTCGCGGGCCGAAGGGCCATCCTCAGGTTCATCATCCTGAGACTCAGGATCAGAGTCGGAGTCGGAAAGAGGGGTGTGAGCTTTTACCTTCCCAGTAAATGGGGGACATTCTCCTTCTGAGTCTGAGCGACCCACCAGCCCGAAGTAGGCTTCCTCATCATCACTGGAGTCTGAGGAATCAGACTCACTTAGCGTCTTTGGTCTTCTTGCGATGTAGCTCCGCTCCTTCTTATCTCTGGAGGATTTGAGCTCCTCTCCTTTCCCTTTATCTCTTTTGTTTTGATGGCAGTCGGCCACGACGTGACCTGGCTTATTGCATCCAAAGCAAATAATATCAGAAGAACGATGTTTGTTAGGTTTAGATGCATACCTGTCAGAAGAGTAGTTTTTCTTCTGATGTCTGGATGAGGAGCCGTCTCTCTTCCTTTGATTCCTCATCTTGAGGAATTTCTTGAACTCTCGAGTGATGAGGGAGAAATCCTCTTCCGACAGTTCTGAGCTGGAGGAGCATGGATCGGAGTCCTCCTCTTCTTCCTTATTTCTGGCACGGTACGACACCGCACCCTTCCCTTTTCTGGAGTGACTGGCTTTTAGGGCCACAGTCTTTTCTTTTGCAGCAGCCTTCTCTGCTTCTTCCTCTGCCTTCCTGGTGTTCAGCTGAAGTTCATAGGACATCAGCTTCCCGAACAGGATTTGTGGATCAGTTTCTGCTAGTCTGCCAAATTCTCTGATGGCGCAGATCTTTGTATCCCATTCCTTAGTAAGGGACCTAAGGAATTTGTCATTGAGTTCACCATTGGTGAACACTCTTCCATAGCCCTTGAGGGCGTTAACAATCTTCAGGAAGTTCTCGTATGTGACTCCGATCTCTTCCTTAGGCCCCTGCCGGAAGGCCTCATACTTCTGGTTCAGGAGGGATCTCCGATCATCCCTCACTTCATCCGTGCCCTCCATTAGGATGATCAGGCACTGCCAAATCTCCTGAGCTGTCCTGCAGTTGCTGAAGTTTTGCATCATAGAGTCGTCAACCGCGCTGACCAGGATGTTTCTTGCCTTCATGTCAAGGCCCACTAGGACCATCTCATCCTTGTCCATTTCAGAGAGTGTCTTTGGCACTTTCTTGGTGGGATCAATGGTGGAGACCTTAGTGGGTACATAAGGTCCCTCCAGCACGATCATGAACAGTCGAGGGTCCACTGCTTCCATATAGAACCTGATCCTTTCCTTCCAGATAGGAAAGTTAAGTCTGTTGCACACTGGGATCTTGCCGGAGTACTTGAGCCCGTCCATAGTAGCTGTATGTCTCCTTGTTGACACTAGTGGCAGGATTCACCTCAAGGTGTTAGCCTTTTTGTTGAGGAACCTGGCTCTGATACCACTTGAAAGTCCACCTAGTGTCGGCTATGTGCACCTATGGGGGGGGGATAGGTGACGTGTGGTTCTTTTGCGAAATTACAGATGTACCTGCACAATAAAAACAACAAACACAGCACACAGAAAACCCAGCAAATTTATAGTGGTTCCCCGACTTGGGTACATCCACTTTCCCCCTTCGACCTATCTCCCCAACAAGGGACGACTCGGTCACTTCACCAACGGGATTGAAATCCAATCCCTTCACTAACGGAAGGAGCCCTTCCACACGTGAGAGTCAACACTCCCACAAATCGGGTTGCACCCAACCCTTACAACACGGAACAAGAGTTCCTTTACAATGAAATAAAAGTAGAATGTACACGTGATACAAACTTCTCTTGGAGACACCGGTGTTCCTCTTTGTTCGACGACGTGTTCTTGAAGTCGATGAAGAGTCTACGACCTTGGTCTCTCTTGGAGAGGATTTCCCCGGAACCGGCGGCGGCACACGAGCGGCGGCTAGCTTCGGGATCGGCGGCTACGATGAAGTGCAGCTGCTGAACTTGGAGATCCAAACTTCGTTGCGAAGCAAGCTCGGTCTACCAACGGTCACACGAGGATCGGTCGTCTCGATCGATTCGGATGGGAAGTGTTTCCGATCAACAAATCGAGAGACAAAGGATCTCTGGATAGACTCGTGAGACTCAAGCCTTGCTAAGCTACTGTCGCCGGAGATCGGGAAGAAGATCTATCGGTGGCGGCGACGGACTTGCGCGAGCGGCGACGGAGGCGGCAGAAGGATTTCGCGATTTTAGGGTTTCCGTGAGCTCGCGTATTTTCTCTGTGTATGTACTGTTCAAAATACCCATGTATTTATACTGTAGCTACCCCCAATAAGACCGTTTGTGGGACCCACAGAGGTAGCCCCCAAGTCCCGGTCCAGATATTAAACAGCGGCAGAATCCGGTTCAGGAAATTAACTGAGAAAACGCCAAGGAAAAATCGGCGAGAATCGCAGACGATTCTCGACAAATCGGTGAGAATCATCAAGTGATTCTCGACGATTCGTCGAGAATCGATTGTGATTCTCGTCGAATTACTTGTCGATTCTCAACGAATTCAACTTGTATTCATGGGCTGCATGACCATTGGTTCGGCGGGAATTACAAGCGATTCTCGCCGAATCTTACTTGGCACCATATTGAGATGGCCAGAAGGAGTCGGCGAGAATCATTGATAATTCTCGTCGATTCGGCGAGAATCACCAAGTGATTCTCGCCGATTCGGCGAGAATCACTTGGTGATTCTCGTCGAATTTGCCTTGGACGATTTTTCGTCTTCCACCTAGGAGCTGCTCCTTGATCCTCCATGCTCCTTGTCTTCTCTTGCATATGAGCGGCCCTGTACTTGAAAGTAAGTGCACTCCAATAGAGAGAGTACACATAGGCCAACACACTGATCTGCTCAACGAGGGATTACGTCGTGCAGATCCGTGTATATTGACCTACTGCACCCTGACATTGGTGTGCACTTAGCGTGGAGAAACTGCAAGTACAACTTGAAAAAGGTTATCAAATACATAGTCTATTGACCTTAGCTTGTCCAGGGGCTTCTTCAAATCAGGTACATTGTGGATACAATACCCAACAACAAGAGTCGGCCCAACCATTTGGCGCAGTTCGAATCTCAGGCAAGTCAGTCTGGGTGGCGAGCGCATTGGGGTTGATCGGCTCGCCCAGATTGGGGGTAAAGCAGGTGCGGGGCGAGTGGAGTATGCGGGCTCGCACTCGCCCCTGACTCTCTGTAGTAATAAGCGAGTGGGGCAGGCCAAGCCCGCACTCGCCCCAGGACATGTGGAGGCGGCGAGTGCTAGCCCCATCGAGCACTCGCCGCCCCAGGCAAGTGGAAGATTCACGGACCACTCGTTCAGTGATGTTTTTACCACTCCACCCCTGCTGGTCTGCCAGTATCCCTACCAAACAGCAGAGTTATGCTGTTGGCAGACCAATTTGGGCTATATATTTCCGTTTAGAACAACAGAGTTACGCTGTTGGCAGAATGATTTGGGCTAAATATATCCGTTCAGAACAGCGGAGTTGCGCTGTTAGCATACCATTTTTAAAAATCTATAAATAGACCCAAGGGGGTACCTCAATAGGCAGCTCTCCAATTTTCTTATTCTCGTCTTACAGCACTTTCTAAGGTGCCCTTAGCTCAACACTAGCTAAGGAGGGGAAACACTCTAAGATCTTTCGTGTGTGTGGTGGGACCTCCGTGCTAGAGCCTTGAGTCAGTTTTGAGTTCTAAGTCTTCAGTCAGTCAAGCTCACTGAGAGAAGTAAGTGTGTGGTCATCCCTTCCCCAATGGTCCGAACTCCACAGAAGACGGTTCTTGGTTTCAACATTTTTGGTGCGGTGAGCGTGGAGTGTGACTAGCACAAAAAATTCGAGCGAGCTCAATGACTGGAGGAGAAGGGCAAGGACCTGATCAAGCCGACTCACCACCTGCCCCTCCACTGACAACCCTAGGGATGTTCGAGGACTTCAGGCAGAAGATGTGTAATCTCATCATGTTTGCACTCGGGGCTCACGACGAATGCTCAACACTCGCCGTCCCAGTGGTCGCTACCCCGCTTTGGGCGAGAGTGCCCCCATCAGGCGACCTGGGAAGGAAGTTGTGGCGGAAGGAGGCGAGCAAGAGCTCCCGGGGTGAGCGCTGTTCTCCAGCTCGGCGAGTGCGGGTAGGATCAGCGAGATGGAGGCGCGAGATCGCTCGACTCGCCTGACAGGGGAAGGGAGTCCCTTCAGCGAGCTGGTCTCATCGGCCCCAGCTCCAGAGGGGTTCCGCGAGCCTGCAATGTCCTATTACACCTGAAGGGATGATCTGGTGTCACAACCCGCATTTTCACCGCAAATAAAGTTTATCAGAGTAAGGGAAAATGCGCGTCATGATGCCACGTCAGCAGGGGATAATTGCGGGCGCTCAGGCATACACCAACTGACAATGAAGAAAGGTTCCTTTTTAAGTTGTTTTAAGGAAAAAATCAGTCACGAGTAGAAGTTAGCCGTATCCCTCGGCTTAGTGGCTCATCTAGTCCACGAATCAAAATGTAAGATACGCTGCGGAAAAATACTTGATTAGATTAATTCAAACATCCTACATGAGAATAAACGTCCCCAAAGGACAACTCATGCCATGCAGAACTTTAAATTTATTATAGTAGGAAAGATAGCTTTTACGGTCGCTGAAAGTAACGGGTTAGAGTTTCAAATCATGTAATGTATGAAGTAATAGTAGTAGATTTTATAGTTGAAAATACCTAACATGCATCACTAGCATAAATCCTCCCAGAGAGCAAGCAAAACACATCCACTTTTAAATAAATGAGCAGCTAGCAAGTATCAACAATTAACAAAAATCAGTGGGCGCCAACAATCTGACACGAACCCACGAACAAAAGTATGTCTGAACTAGTAAAACTAAGAAGCCAACAAACTACTACCTCGCTAAGACGAGGCAACAACCACGGCCAATACTGCCGCCAGAAATCCAACACCGGCTCTGCTAACTGCTACAGCTCTGAACCTGAGGCATTCCAAAAACAGAATATCTCAGCAAGAAGGTACAAGTAGTGGCAGGAAAAGTAATAAGCCAAAATAAACAAAGGTCAACAAGGGTACCAACCCAAGACCAAAAGCACTGAAGTAAAGTACAGAAGAAAACAGGGCATCAATAGGAAAAGAACTCCTTCGTGATTTTATTTCACGTCCACAAGGGTGCACCAGATGCACAAGGCTATAAGGTGGCTACATGATTATTTCACCAGATAGAAAAATACAAAAAAAACCTTACTGGGCACCTGTGGTCGACTCTACCCGAACACACGGGCGAAGTGGTCACTCTTGGACGCACCACCCAAAAACACAGGCGAAGTGGTCGCTCTTGGACACACCCCCCAAAAGGCACGGGCGAAGTGGTCACTCTTGGACGCACCACCCAAAAACACGGGCGAAGTGGTCACTCTTGGACGCACCACCCAAAAATACGGGCGATATGGTCGCTCTTGGACACACCCCCAAACGACACCAAACGGATATATAATCCGTCTAACTGCGAGGGAGTCTCATACTCTCCACCATACACTGTAGACATCCAAAAACCAGGTAGACTTCCACAGGGCACTAATGAAGGTGACAAACACTGCAGAGGTGGAATCGTCCACCAACTCTCGCATTTAAGAACCCAAAAAAAACCACAACACAAAATATCTCAGGAGTTGGCTCGACAGATTCTACTAGACATTACCGAACTCAAGACGCGGTTGATCAACCCTTAGGAACGATTTACAACCCTAATTAAACTCTAATACGTTTGATAACGAGAGCTAAGACACTTAAGTCATCGTTAAGACACTTCAAGAACGATTAAACATAAATAGACAAGATCGAGGTTAGCACGGCAAAACATCATAACGACATGTGATCAACATAGCGGTTAATAATAGCAATAATTTGGAAGAATAATTGTAGAAAATGTTAGGGGATGAGAAAAACATAGCCGTTACCATCGAATCGGACAAGGAGAAACGAGGAGAACCACCACTTGCCTTGGTTTTACCGGAAAAGTCCACCGAATCACTCCACGTCGTAGATCGGGGCAAAAGGATGCGGTAGAGGTTGAGATCTAGACAAAAATGGTGGAAAAGGGGTTAGGGCCGAAAAACCATAACGAAAAAAACTCAAGAAATGGGGAAGAAATTACCACGATAGCGTAGCTCTCGGCGAGATCTTTCCGGATCTAAGTTCGGTTGAAGATTTCGAGCACCGGAGAACCGTCGGCGGCCACCGGAAGATTCACGAAAAAGAAACTCTCTCTCTCGCTCGCTGCTCTGGTTCGGGAGAAAGAATAACGAAGCAGATGAATTTTGGTTCTAAAACCTAAGTTCAAGAATATATATATATATATATATATATATATATATATATATATATATATATATATATATATATATATATATATATATATAAAAGGTTTTGTCAAAAGCGGTTTATTTCGAGCAGTTTTGCGGGAACCCAAAATAGAGGTCTAGGATGACTTCAAATCAAAACGTTGTCAACATGAAAGTTGTAGATCTCATCGAGACGAACAAATTTCATGTTGACCATTTTTTGATAAGATGTCGTTTTGACCCTCAAAACGGCCTCTGAACTCAGACAGAAAACAACCTACTCGAGTGGCAGCATACCTACTCGAGTAGCAGCATACCTACTCGAGTAACAGCATACCTACTCGAGTAATAACACAATATACTCAAGTAGGGGCTCATTACTCGAGTAAAAACATGACTTACTCGAGTAGAACTAGCACATACACGAGTAACAGCTCACCACACGAGTTATAGCGGAAATAACGGAATTAGGGGTTTAAAAAGACCTCAAATCGAAACGTGGTCAACATGAAAGTTGTAGATATCGTCGAGACGAATAAAGTTCATGTTGACCATGTTTTGATACGACGCCGTTTTGACCCTCAAAACGGCCTCTGAACGCAGACAGAAAATAGCCTACTCGAGTGGCAGCATACCTACTCGAGTAGCAACATACCTACTCGAGTAACAGCATACCTACTCGAGTAGTAACATACCTACTCGAGTAATAACATACCTACTCGAGTAGTAACACAATATACTCGAGTATGGGCTCATTACTCGAGTAAAAACATGACTTACTCGAGTAGAACTAGTACATACTCGAGTAACAGCCCACCACTCGAGTTATTGCAGAAAAAACGGAATTAGGGGTTTAAAACGACCTCAAATCGAAACGTGGTCAACATGAAAGTTGTAGATATCTTCGAGACGAACAAATTTCATGTTGACCATATTTTGATACAACGCCGTTTTGACTCCCAAAACGGCGCCCGAGTAAAAATCTAAAACGGGCTAATCGAGTAGAACCATAGCTTCTCGAGACGACTCAGCACGGAAGCCCGAACGAGCGCCAAATTAAACGAAACTCACACCGTAGGCAAACACTGACGCTACGAACTCAACGGCGAAGTCAAAACCAGAATCTGACGAGCCATTCCCGAGATATTAATCTTCGAAGTATACGACGAACATAAACAATCCAAAACTTCAATCGCGCGCCGAGACTCCAAAAATGCTCGGATTGCGATAAAACTTGACGAGCAAGTTCAAAATTACTTAACTTAAATTCAAAATGCAAAATCTTCCCATTACAACATTAATTCGGCCTACTCGACCGCACGGACGCGAAATTGCCTTAACGACATTGCACCGTCAAATCGACGTTAAAAGTAACGCCACGACGTCATAAATCTGATGTTCCCAAACAAATAAAATTATCGAAAAACCGGGGGCGTTACAGTCACTCCCCTTAAAAATAAGTTTCGTCCCGAAACTTAACACAACTCCAAAACCAATCAAAACGATAAAATCAAACATAACTGAAAACATAACGACATACCTGAAACTAAGAGAAGAGGTGCGGGTGAGATCCCCTCATCACCGATTCCAATTCCCACGTCGCGCTCTCGACGTCTTGATTTCTCCAAAGAATCTTGACCATAGGGATGGTCTTTCTCCGCAACACCCGCTTTTGAAAATCCAGAACACGAACAGGTTCTTCCACATAAGTAAGGTTGGGCTGAATCTGGGGTATCGAGTCGAGAACTTGACGATCATTACGAACACATTTCCACAACTGGCTCACATGGAATACATCATGGACACCAGGGAAGGTCGTAGGCAATTCCAACCTATAAGCCGACACTCCGATGTGCTCAAGAATCTGGAAAGGTCCCACATACCGGGGGTCTAACTTGTGGTTCCTACCAAATCTTTTAACACCGGACATTGGAGAAACCTTCAGAAACACCAAGTCTCCAACCGCAAACTCCAGATCGACCCTTCGAAGATTAGCATATTTCTCATAGCGTTCTTGAGCCACACGAAGCTTTTCTTGAATATGAGTCACAACACAATTCATCTCTTCAAGGGCTTCCGGACCTAACAACGACCTCTCACCAACTTCAGCCCAAAATAGTGGGGTTCTACAACGCCTCCCATACAAGGCCTCAAACGGAGCAATCTGCAGACTCTCTTGATAACTGTTATTGTAAGCAAACTCCATGAGTCTGAGACGCTCATCCCAAGCACCACCATGATCCAAAATATAACACCTGATCATATCTTCTACGATTTGATTTACTCTTTCTGTCTGACCATTAGTCTGAGGATGATAGGCGGTGGAATACCTTAGATCGGTACCCAACCCCTCCTGTAAACTATTCCAAAAGCGAGACATAAATCTAGAGTCCCGATCTGATACGATGCTAACAGGCACACCATGTAACCTGATGACCTCCTCAAGATATAACTCAGCTATCTTCTTCATCGAGTACCCAATCTTAAATGGAACAAAGTGAGCACACTTTGTCAATCTGTCGACTATCACCCAAACAGAGTCATGCCCACGGGGAGACTTTGGTAGACCGGTGATAAAATCCATTGAAATACTTTCCCACTTCCAACTTGGAATATCAAGCGGTGTCAACTTACCACCAGGCCTTCTATGATCAGCCTTAACACGCTGACATGTAAAACATTCCGATACAAACTTTGCGATGTCGTTCTTCATCCCTGACCACCAAACAATTTGCTTCTGATCTTTATACATCTTTGTGGAGCTAGGGTGATAGGCTACACTGGAACCATGAGCTTCAGCACAGATCTTAGCTCGAATATCGTCAAAGGCGGGGACGCAAAATCTACCCCGATACTTCAGGGTGTCCAACTCGTCCACAGAGAAATCGGGTAGCTCTCCCTTCACCGTTCTATTCCAGAGATGTAACAAGTCCGGATCATCCTTCTGATGTGCTCGAGTAAGGGAAATCCAAGTGGGTTCTTCTGCTTCTAGACTAGCAGGCACAGTACTACTCCCAACCTCAATATCCATCAACAAAAATTCTTCTATCAAGGACTGCACCGACAGATTAAAAATCTTAGCGGTCTTTCTACTCAAGGCATCAGCTACTACATTAGCCTTTCCTGGATGATAAAGAATTTCCACTTCATAATCTGCTACATATTCTAACCACCGACGCTGGCGCAGATTTACCTCCTTCTGAGTGAAGACGTACTTCAAACTCTTATGGTCAGTATAGATCTTGCACAATGCACCATGTAATAAGTGTCTCCAAAGCTTCAGCGCATAAATTACGGCAATAAACTTCCAAATCATGCGTAGGATAGTTTCTCTCGTGGATCTTTAGTTGCCTTGGTGCATACGCGATCACCTTACCATCTTGCATTAGAATACAACCAAGTACGATGTGTGACGCGTCAACATACACAGCATACTCAACTCCTTCCGTAGGTAAGGTTAAAATCGGAGCAGTACATAATATCTTCTTCAACTCTTGGAAAGCCTCTTCGCACTTATCGCTCCAAATAAAAGCAGTATTCTTCTGAGTAAGTCTATTTAGAGGAGCAGACAATACCGAAAACCCCTCCATGAATCTTCTATAATAGCCAGCTAGGCCTAAGAAACTCATAATCTTCTTGGGTGTAGGAGGTCTCTCCCATTCCATCACGACAGAAATCTTGGTCGGATCTACCGAAATACCGCCCTTGCTTACAACATGACCAAGAAGGACACCTAGGGTAGCCAAAACTCACACTTGCTCAACTTCGCATATAGCTTATGCTCCCTCAGGGTCGACAAAATCAAAGGCAAATGCTGAGTATGATCCTCAGCATTGCGGGAATACACCAAGACATCATCCTTCAGACACGGTAAACCTACCTTGGTTTCCAGAACTGGAACCAAATAAGAAAACACCCAGAAGCTAAAAGCCTCCGAGCACATACCGCAGAAATAACTAGAGAAGCCTGACACGGATAACCTTAACCACTCCTGGGTTGACCGTCGTCCATCTTGAAGTCCAAGCGCTTAACCTTACACTGGGTAACAGAGTCATGCCTAGACAACCAGTACAGGCCTAAGACTACACAAAACCTTCCAGGTCTATCACCTTTAAATCAGCAACCACTAGAAAAACAAATAACTGAATCGGACAACCCTGAATATCTTCGTCCGATACCACAGAAGCACCAGAAGGAAACTTGACACAAAACACGTCACCAACCTGATCGAGGGTCAAACCATGATGCTCTACAAAGGGCCTAGCCACGAACGGGTGGGTAGCGATACAATCAAAAGGAACACGCGCCCAACGGTTCTTTACCTTAATTTACTTATAAAATCGTATACATACTTATTCAATCAATAACAAAACCAGATAGAACCTAACCTGAAATCACTTGTGTTGAAGACTGAGTTTCTTCTTCGGTCATCGCGATCAGTTTACCTTTTCCTTTGTCCTGATTTTGTGGCAGCGGTAGAGCCCGAGGCGGGGCCGGCTGCAGTGGGGACTGAGCCTGGGGACACGAAGTCTTCAGATGTCCCTTCTGCCCGCAATGGAAGCAAGTATTTTCCTTCAACCAGCAATGACTCACGTCATGTCCCTTCTTTGAGCAGAACGTGCACACCAGATCTCCCTTGGGTACTCCTTGGATGGCGAGCACCCGCTGCTTCTTTTGAGTGGCGCTTCTCTTGAAACACCTTTCGAAAAGGTGGCCAGGTCGACCACAGAAGCTACATATTTCTCCACTTTTCTTTTTTGAAAAAGGGACAGATGCCCTAGAGCTTCCATGCTCGACACCCTTCCTCTTCTCTTTCCTCGGTATCATATCACGATCCTTAGCATATCCAATGGTCTCAACTTCAAGAGCAACTTCTACTGTCCTCGCATTAGTCTCAGACTGGTAAGTATTGGCGAACTGTTGAATGTTATTTTGGAGACCGCCCAAGAAACCTTTAACCCTGCGCCCCTCAGCAGCTCTCAACTCAGAAGCAAACTTATTAAATTTACTGATCTCACTCTCATACCCAATCACTACGGGGGTTTGCTCGCCAGGATGTTGTCCTAAGGTGGTAGCCAACAATGCCTGCAACTGCGCTTGCATTGCCACGATCTGACCTGCTATGGTCTCCATGCTCTGGCGTAGTTCAACAATCATCGCCTCACGCCGCGTACCTGACGACTCGCCCTCAGACTGGGGAGTCGACCCGGTCGTAACACGCTCATGCGACATTCTAAAAAAAACACGTAACACCTCATTAAAACTCTAGCTTAAACTAGGACTACACCACTTAGTTCAGACCATACTTAAAAGACACTTGCTTACGCTGCAACTTGCTCTGGGATTTTATAATGATGCTATGTCCTACTTAGGATGATATCCTCTCATCCTATTGACTCTTGTGCCTATGACATGAATGCATGTATTATTTATTATTATTATTATTTTGATTTAAAACCATGTGTGTACATATGTCATCCCGCAAATCTTTAGCTTGGCACGTTGTGCTTATGCAGTGTTATGCTATGCATGATTGTGCTATGCATTCTAAAAAGGCCATAATGCATGTTATGAGCGGCGTACGCATGAAAATGTTATGCATCCCATACTACATGACATTCTCATGCAACGAAAAAGAAACGTGCTAGTCGCATTCATGTGGTGAGGTTATGCATCCCATACTACATAACCCTCACATGTTGCCCCTATGGTGGATCCATATACAAACACATATTATGCATCCCATACTACATAATATACCCCGTATACTTCATGTTATGCTATGAGTGTAGTGTTCGTGCTTCAGCCAATACGTGATGATGATATATCGGTGTGTGTATGATATGATGCTAAACACCTAATACCAACAAGGAAAGGTTGCCAGACAAATTGTCAAGCAACCTCCCTCTGATACCAACTGTCACAACCCGCATTTTCACCGCAAATAAAGTTTATCAGAGTAAGGGAAAATACGCGTCATGATGCCACGCCAGCAGGGGATAACTGCAGGCGCTCAGGCAGACACCAACTGACAATGAAGAAAGGTTCCTTTTTAAGTTGTTTTAAGGAAAAAATCAGTCACGAGTAGAAGTTAGCCGTATCCCTCGGCTTAGTGGCTCATCTAGTCCACGAATCAAAATATAAGATACGTTGCGAAAAAATACTTGATTAGATTAACTCAAACATCCTACATGAGAATAAACGTCCCCAAAGGACAACTCATGCCATGCAGAACTCTAAATTTATTATAGTAGGAAAGATAGCTTTTACGGTCACTAAAAGTAACGGGTTAGAGTTTCAAATCATGTAATCTATGAAGTAATAGTAGTAGATTTTATAGTTGAAAATACCTAACATGCATCCCTAGCATAAATCCTCCCACAGAGCAAGCAAAACACATCCACTTTTAAATAAATGAGCAGCTAGCAAGTATCAACAATTAACAAAAATCAGTGGGCGCCAACAATCTGACACGAACCCACGAACAAAAGTATGTCTGAACTAGTAAAACTAAGAAGCCAACAAACTACTACCTCGCTAAGACGAGGCAACAACCAAGACCAACACTGCCGCCAGAAATCCAACACCGGCTCTGCTAACTGCTACAGCTCTGAACCTGAGGCATTCCAAAAACAGAATACCTCAGCAAGAAGGTACAAGTAGTGGCAGGAAAAGTAATAAGCCAAAATAAACAAAGGGCAACAGGGGTACCAACCCAAGACAAAAAGCACTGAAGTAAAGTACAGAAGAAAACATGGCATCAATAGGAAAAGAACTCCTTCGTGATTTTTTTTCATGTCCACAAGGGTGCACCAGATGCACAAGGCTATAAGGTGGCTACATGATTATTTCACCAGATAGAAAAATACAAAAAAAACCTTACTGGGCACCTGTGGTCGACTCTACCCGAACACACGGGCGAAGTGGTCACTCTTGGACGCACCACCCAAAAACACAGGCGAAGTGGTCGCTCTTGGACACCCCCCCAAAAGACACGGGCGAAGTGGTCACTCTTGGACGCACCACCCAAAAACACGGACGAAGTGGTCACTCTTGGACGCACCACCCAAAAACACGGGCGAAGTGGTCGCTCTTGGACACACCCCCAAACGGCACCAAACGGATATATAATCTGTCTAACTGCGAGTGAGTCTCATACTCTCCACCATGCACCGTAGACATCCAAAAACCAGGTAGACTTCCACAGGGCACTAATGAAGGTGACAAACACTACAGAGGTGGAATCGTCCACCAACTCTCGCATTTAAGAACCAAAAAAAAAACACAACACAAAATATCTCAGGATTTGGCTCGACAGATTCTACTAGACATTACCGAACTCAAGACGCGGTTGATCAACCCTTAGGAACGATTTACAACCCTAATTAAACTCTAATACGTTTGATAACGAGAGCTAAGGCACTTAAGTCATCATTAAGACACTTCAAGAACGATTAAACATAAATAGACAAGATCGAGGTTAGCATGGCAAAACATCATAACGACATGTGATCAACATAGCGGTTAATAATAGCAATAATTTGGAAGAATAATTGTAGAAAATGTTAGGGGATGAGAAAAACATAGCCGTTACCATCGAATCGGACAAGGAGAAACGAGGAGAAACCACCACTTGCCTTGGTTTTACCGGAAAAGTCCACCGAATCACTCCACGTCGTAGATCGGGGCAAAATGATACGAGAGAGGTTGAGATCTAGACAAAAATGGTGGAAAAGGGGTTAGGGCCGAAAAACCCTAACGGAAAAAACTCAAGAAATGGGAAGAAATTACCACGATAGCGTAGCTCTCGGCGAGAGCTTTCCGGATCTAAGTTCGGTTGAAGATTTCGAGCACCGGAGAACCGTCGGCGGCCACCGGAAGATTCACGAAAAAGAAACTCTCTCTCTCGCTTGCTGCTCTGGTTCGGGAGAAAGAATAACGGAGAAGATGAATTTTGGTTCTAAAACCTAAGTCCAAGAATATATATATATATATATATATATATATATATATATATATATATATATATATATATATATATATATATATATATATATATATATATATATGTTTATAAAAAGTTTTGTCAAAAGCGGTTTATTTCGAGCAGTTTTGCGGGAACCCAAAATAGAGGTCTAGGATGACTTCAAATCAAAAGGTTGTCAACATTAAAGTTGTAGATCTCGTCAAGACGAACAAATTTCATGTTGACCATGTTTTGATACGATGCTGTTTTGACCCTCAAAACGGCCTCTGAACTCAGACAGAAAACAACCTACTCGAGTGGCAGCATACCTACTCGAGTAGCAGCATACCTACTCGAGTAACAGCATACCTACTCGAGTAGTAACATACCTACTCGAGTAATAACACAATATACTCGAGTAGGGGCTCATTACTCGAGTAAAAACATGACTTACTCGAGTAGAACTAGCACATACACGAGTAACAGCTCACCACATGAGTTATAGCGGAACAAATGGAATTATGGGTTTAAAAAGACCTCAAATCGAAACGTGGTCAACATAAAAGTTGTAGATCTCGTCGAGATGAACAAAGTTCATGTTGACCATGTTTTTATACGACGCCGTTTTGACCCTCAAAACGGCCTCTGAACGCAGACAGAAAACAGCCTACTCGAGTGCCATCATACCTACTCGAGTAGCAGCATACCTACTCGAGTAACAGCATACCTACTCGAGTAGTAACATACCTACTCGAGTAATAACATACCTACTCGAGTAGTAACACAATATACTCGAGTAGGGGCTCATTACTCGAGTAAAAACATGACTTACTCGAGTAGAACTAGCACATACTCGAGTAACAGCCCACCACTCGAGTTATTGCAGAAAAAAACGGAATTAGGGTTTTAAAACGACCTCAAATCGAAAGGTGGTCAACATGAAAGTTGTAGATATCGTCGAGACGAACAAAGTTCATGTTGACCATATTTTGATACAACGCCGTTTTGACCCCCAAAAAGGCGCCCGAGTAAAAATCTAAAACGGGCTAATCGAGTAGAACCATAGCTTCTCGAGACGACTCAGCACGGAAGCCCGAACGAGCGCCGAATTAAACGAAACTCACACCGTAGGCAAACACTGAAGCTACGAACTTAACGGCGAAGTCAAAACCAGAATCCGACGAGCCATTCCCGAGATATTAATCTTCGAAGTATACGACGAACATAAACAATCCAAAACTTCAATCGCGCGCCGAGACTCCAAAAATGCTCGGATTGCGATGAAACTTGACGAGCAAGTCCAAAATTACTTAACTTAAATTCAAAATGCAAAATCTTCCCATTACAACATTAATTCGGCCTACTCGACCGCACGGACGCGAAATTGCCTTAACGACATTGCACCGTCAAATCGACGTTAAAAGTAACGCCACGACGTCATAAATCTGACGTTCCCAAACAAATAAAATTATCGAAAAACCGGGGGCGTTACATCTGGTTCAGCACATTCAGTGGTTAGAGGATGTCGTTTCGATCTGACAGATGTCGGATGCCTTTAAGTGCTGGCTCTTCGGCATAACCCTCAAGCAAAAGGTGAGAGATTGGTTCCACTAGCTTTCTGCCAGTTCCAGCTACTATTTTGAAGACCTGTGCTCGGGGTTTTAGCTGAGGTTTACAACTTCGAAGAAGAGGAAGAGGGAGTCGGAGTCCCAGTTTCTCATCAAGCAGAGGGTGGATGAGACACTGGGAAGCTATTTGGATAGGTTTCAGGAGGAGGTCCTCCAAGTCCAGAAGATGCCCAGACACACCTTCATGGTGACCTTCACCCTTGGGCTGCAACATGGGTTCTTCAGAATGGAGTTGAAGGGGGTTCCTCCGTTGTCTTTTGAGGAGTTGATGGAGAGGCAACGATGAAAGTTGAGGGAGAGGCCTCGAACCCGGCGTTTGCCAGAAAGCTAGCCAGGTGGGCTGCAGCAGGGGAGAGAGAGCTAGGAGGTGGCAAGGGCCATGAGGTCAGGAGAGTAGAACCCCGGCCGCAGGAGCAGCAGCAGCAGCAGCTGAGGTGGGTCTGCCAGGAGCCGAATAATAAGTTAGGCTAGAGATAGCAAGACTGGTATGATCAGGGCCAGAGGAGAGGTTTTCAGGGAGGAGACCATCACCAAGGGGGGACAAGGCCCGTTCAACCCTCTGGGTTGGAGGTAAGGCCAGAGGCCCCCTCTCCTCGAGCAGCACTAGGCCATGGTCATAGCCCTAGGGAGGAGGATGAGAGGCCCCTAGAGAAGGAGGTAGGGAGGCAGGGAGGAGCTGCACTATTTTGACTTCCACTAGGAGAAAGGGTACGAGACGGCTACTTGCCCAAAGTTCTTGGTGATGAGGGGAACCAGGGGGTCAGGCCCAGCAACAGCAACAACACCGCCAGGAGGTGAGGATAGAGGAAGTCCTGCCCGAAGCATAGGAGGATAGGTGCGAATACCGGGTCGACGTAGGAGCCCGAGGAGGGATCGGGGTGATCCATGGGGAAGTGGGAGTTGAGGCCGCATGCAAGGAGAGTCTCCACACCATGTACCGCAGGAGCGTCGCCTCCACATCCCTAATCCCACCCCAGAAGAGAAGATTACCATCTCTCGGAAGAATATGCCGGATCATGAGGATCCATTCTGCGATGCACTGGTAGTTCAGGCCTCCATCGAGAATTTCACTGTCTCCCAGATTCTCATGGACAACGGAAGCTCTGTCAATGTCGTCTTCAAGAAGGCGTTTGAATTCATGAAGGTGGAGGCCAGGAGGGTGTTGGCCTCAGACGGGCCTCTATTCGGGTTCTCTAGGGAGAGGAAGGAGGTTGAAGGAGGAGTGGGGCTCCATGTTACCCTGGGGGGGGGGGGGGGGGGTTAGTCCAGGAACTGCAGGTTCGTCATCGTGGATGCTCCTACCAGCTACAATGCAATCTTCGGTCAACCCTTCATCAATGTCTTTCACTGTGTGCCCTCCTCATTCCACCAATGCCTCATGTTCAATGCCGAGGGCATCCAAGTCCGGGTTTGAGGAGACCCTAAGGTGGCAAGTGAGTGCTACATGAGTGCGGTCAACTCCATATCCTAGCAAGGAGGGGCCGAGGAGATGGAGAGGAGGATGGAAGAGATGTCTGTCCAGGAGGCCATGAGAGAAGCTGAGGAGATGGAAGTTGTAACGCCCCGAAACTCAAAGGAGCAAAGGGGGACGTTTTGGGCCAGTTTTGGTTTCTGGCTGAAGGCACACGGCCTGGGACACGGGCGTGTCCCAGGGCGTGTCAAGCGTGTGTCGACACTTAGCCGCGAAGTCGTCGAGTTATTCTCGACGATTCGTCGAGAATGGGCACACGGCCTGCGACACGGGCGTGTCGCAGGGCGTGTCGACCCGTGTCGACACTTAGCCGTGAAATCGTCGAGTTATTCTCGACGATTCGTCGAGAATGGGCACACGGCCCGCGACACGGGCGTGTCATCGGGCGTGTCGACCCGTGTCGACGAGCGTCAAGGTGAAATCGTCGAGATTCACTCGACGGTCGTCGAGACAAGGCACACGGCCTAGGACACGGGCGTGTCCAAGGCCGTGTCATCCAGTCGTCGTTCTCCCCTCGTCGAAATGTCCCGTGTACACGGCCTGGGGGCCCAGGCGTGTCAATGTGACACGGGCAAGGACACGGGCGTGTCCTAGAACCCGTGCAGTGCTCGGGTTGGAAACGGGGGAAAAATCATGGGTACACGGCCGGCTACACGGCCGTGTCAGCTGGAACACGGGCGTGTCAGCTCGAACACGGGCGTGTTCGATACCCGTGTGCGTGTTCAGAAGATTCGATTTTGACGGCGAATGCGGCACACGGCCCTGGACACGGGCGTGTGCCAAGCCGTGTTCGGCCCAGATTGGGCATTTCAGCCCCGAATCAAAGCCGCTCGTTTTCTTAGGTTGAGATCCGACGGCTGGGGATGGTTCCTGGGAGGATATACACGGGTTTGACTTAGAAAAATCCACACTTTTCATCACTTGATCTCTCTCCAAACCCTTGGAGAAAGAAGAGCCAAGGCTAGAGGAAGAGGAGCTAGATCCGCCATTGGAGGAGCTTCGGAGCTCCGAATCGCAAGCCGACTCCGGATCCACGGAGGCAACGCAAGCGCGGTGATTTCTATCCGATTACATTTCGATGGCGCCAAAGAGGAACGCAAGGGTAACGATCCTCACTTGTGAGCTTGATAGCTTTCTTTCTTAGCATAGGAAGCCCTCTCTCGCGAGTTTGCGAAGAGTTGGAGGCATTCCTTCGGGTAGATATGTAAAGTCCCCGTTGTTTAGCGTCCGTATGCGAGAACGGACATAGGCATTGTGGTTGAAGCCTACCCGGACATGTTAGTTCGGATCGGTGATGTTGCATTGCATAAGGCCGGAGAAGACTCCGTGCTATTTGGTGTTTTCGGGTTTTCTACGCGGTAGATTGCAGCAGGGAGCCTTGGGGACTAACCCAAAGGTGCACCCGGAAAACTGGGCGGACACGAGGTCTTGCCAACTTGGTGGCCTGAGTGCCAACATGAACATAACGGGGTTATGTGTCTTGCGGTAGAATGGGACTCGGTGAAAGTTTGACCCGCGCAAATGGCTTAAATTGCCGTTGCGATGTGAGCACGGGTTAGATGGAGCCGTACCCGCTTTATGTCGTTCGGGTTAGAGAGACCTAAAGTTACATGGCACTCGCCGTTGGCATAGATGTGAGTCTTCGGTGGTCAATGGCTTAAATTGACGTGACCAATACCATGAAGACGAATTGCTCATAGGAATGGCCGTCTAAGTGGCGGTGGTGAGTCCGGAATGTTAATGGCTTTAATTGACGTGACATCGACCGGTTCGCCGAGAATGTGCCCTGAGTGCACGGGACGTGTGGCCGTACGAGCCAACGTCTGTGATGAGATGGCTATGGTTATATGCATTGCTCGCTTGTGCTAATGAACTGCAGGGAAGGAGCATCGCCGCCCCGAGTTGGGGGCGGGATCGTTATAATTTGGTCAGCATTGCTGACCGTTGCTTTGTTTGCCACCGTGCGGTGGTTTGTTTGCTTGCAGGTGCAGCTGGACCAAGCGGTCAATAGCGGGCTAAAGCCCTTTTTGCGAAGCTGGCCCTCGAAGGCCCAAGTGGAAATGTTTTCTATTTTATTCATGTATGGCCGGCCTGCGTGCCGAGGTTGGTAAATCATGTAATAGACAAATGAAACATCTCGTAAGGCCTTAAGGCCGACTTTTGAGTATTTTGTAATGACATTCCTTTTGGTTTTAGTGGACATTCATGCTTGTGCTGGGTTCTTGATTTGTAACTCTTATAAATTGCTTCCGCTAGAATGCTCTGTGTAGGACGTTGAGATTGGTTGGATGGTTTCCATACGTAACCACCCGGTCTGTCTGTGGTATATGGCGTCGGGCCCCGGCCGGACCTACTGCTATATGCTATGCGACGGATAGGGGGTGTTACAGAAGTGGAGGAGGAGGTTCACGCCAGTGTGGAGGCAGCAGAAGAAGTGCTGGAGGAGCGGGCTGAGGCCATGGCCGTAGAGGAAGCTGAGGAGGAGGTTCTTGCCCCAGGTGAGGGGACCGTGGGTGAGTGGGAAGAGCAGTCCCGGCTAGAGGCAGCGGAGGAGGTGGCGAAGATGGAAGTTCTAACCCAGGGAGGAAGGGTGGAGAAGGTGCGAATCAGCGGGAGGCTGAGCCTGGAAGATCAGAGGAGGATGTTGGAGTGTATCCAGAAAAATGTCGACATCTTCGCATGGAGCGCGACAGACATGCCGGTGATCAATGTCGATGTTGCTTGCCACCGCCTCAACCCTGATCCTGAGGCCCACCCCATTTGGATAAAGAGGTCCACCGCTGACAAGCTGGCCGAGCCCATCCACGTGGTGTGGAAAAGCTCCTGAAGGCGGGGTTTGTATCGAAGATCCAGTATCTGGGCTGGGTCTCCAATATGGTGATGGTCAAAAAGGGGACGGTCGCTGAAGGATGTGTATTGATTTCTCTCTTTTGAATAAAGCATGTCCTAAGGATTGTTTTCCCCTGCCTCGAATCAACGCGCTGATTGACTTAGCCGTCGGTTTTTCTCTAATAAGCTTTCTAGATGCATTTTCAGGTTATCACCAGATCAAGATGCACCCGCCCGACATGAAAGATGTCTCCTTTATCATAATGGAGGGGTGCTACTATTATAAAATGACGCCCTTTGGGCTGAAAAATACAGGGGTGACATATCAAAGGATGATGGATCAGGTCTTCTGAGAGCAGAAGGGAAGGAACTTGGATGTGTACGTGGATGACCTCATGATCAAGAGTCGAGATGTGGAATCTCACCTCCAAGATCTGGAGGAGACCTTCAGCACCCCACAGAAGTATATGTTGGAACGTGCGGCTCCCTTAAGGGGGGTGAATAAGGGTAAATTGTTTTTTTTCCAAACAAAGTTTACTTGATGAACAAAAGTAATGAAGTTAAGGAATAGAAGCTAATTTTTCATAAGCAGACTTGAACATACTGAAATATATAGAAACAAAAGAAATTATAATTTATTTCAAACGTGCTAAATGTGGATACAAAGTATCGCTATAGAGCTAGAGATAAAGGCTTATGAAAAACACAATTTACTTTTTGATTTGTCGGTCCTTCTACCAAGAACCGGCAGGTTAAAACATATCTCTCTCTAGATCTTGCTACTAGCCTCCCCTAAATCTACCACGATCTAGACGCTGCGCACAAGACAATGATTTCTCCCTAAGCCACGCAAGGACTTGGACACAACGCACAAGACATAGATTTTCCCCTAAGCCACACAAGGACTTAGATGCCACGCACAAGGTGGCGATTTCCCCTAAGCCACACAAGGACTTAGACGCCACACACAAGGCGGCGATTTCCCCTCTCAATTACAATTGGATTACAATAAGGATACGAACAAAGCTAATTGCAAACTTAGAATTAAAAACTCCCTTCAAACAATGCATTGAAGATGACGATGAATTCTAGACAGGGTCACTTTCAATGCTGCGTAAGTGTCGTCGATCTTTTGCGCTTCGGCCTTCTTGAGAGTATGGCGTAAATCTGTAATCTGGAGCTCTCTGGTTCATCTAAACAGGAAGGTGCACTCCAAGTAATGAAATTTGTGATCCCCACAGAAAATGAACTAGCTTTTATACTTTGGAGATTTTGCCTGGCGACACTGGGTATCGCCACCTAGAGATATCGGTAACTACTGCCACGTGTCCCACGAACTCCTCATTTTCGCATCGCTGATCCGTCGATCGTCAAATGTGGACTGTCGCCTGGCGACACTGGGTATCGCCACCTGACGATATTGATAACGACTGTCACATGTCTCACGAACTCTTTATTTTTGCATCGCAGATTCGTCGATCGTCGATCGCAGATTCATCGATCGTAGATTCGTCGATCGTCGCTGTCGCCGGTGGGCGATATCCAATATTGCATGGCGATATCTTCTGAGCTCATCTGTTCTGACCCGAAACAACACCCAAAGGCCATTAGAGCTAGACCTGTGATATTTGTACATCGTAAACACCCAAAGATCAAATACAAATGAGATTTGTTATTAGCAAACCAAAGAAGTGTGGAATGCATACTTCAACAATCTCCCCCTTTTGATAATAACAAATCCACTGAGAAAGAAATCATGAATGATCTAAGACGTATTAGAAACTATGAGTATCAAGACTAAACATTTGTATGTACACAAACTTCTCTTGGATGAAACACCCCCTACAGGTGTACTCCCCTAAATCTAAGCATATAGAACCTATGGTGTTGTAGTTAATGTAAAATTCAGTAGTAAACCATGAGTATGAATGATTTCCTTAGTAAATTCTCCCACTTTGGTATTATCAAAAGAGATAACAGAGTGGTGCGGATGCTAAAGAGGAAAACACAAAGGAGAAATTAATGATAGAACATGAGAATCAATGTATAGTAAAGAAGAAAATGAGTAAACACGAACATTGACAACGGTCATCCATGTATATCATAGACACATACACTAGTGAAGACGAAGGTGGAAACATTTTCGGTCCAATTCTCATAAGAAGATATTTTAGAGAAGATAATGTTATGTATATGTGATAATTTGATGAAAAAACACATATGCAGATGCCTTACAAATATATGAACACGTGGAATGTGAAAAAACAACATAACATGGAGGCATACATGACAAGTTGTGCTTGTACCCAAGAATTCAAAGAACATACAAAATGAATATCCAGATATAGAGTTGCACAAGATAATTTACAATTTTTTCCGAGATGCTCAACTTCACAATGTTAATTAAGATTTATTAGGAGGGTAAGTAGTGCTTGGTGGAGGTTCTTTGTCAGCCCCTTTTATTTTAATTTTGAATGACATCAACAAAGGTGTTTGATGGAGACGACGACCCGCAATATTTTAAAGACGACGACGACGTGCTTACGGATGACCATGTGGAGCGTCACCATAATATCCGTCCTGAACGCAAACTAATATATTAATAATTAATAATAATTTATTAATAACTACTATTAATTATTAAGTCATTTTCATGTTTTATTTTTATTGCATTTAAATAATTCATGTTATGATGGGTGCATATAACCATCATAACTTTCATTTTGAATTTTGAATTTTGAATTTTGAATGAAGGGAGATTGAGTGGTGTATGCTATATATAGTCATGTTATGAAGGAATAATTAGAGAAGAATGAAAAGAAAAACCTAGAATTAAAGATTTGAATTTTCCCCCCTCTTTCATCTTTCCCTCTAAGGCAAATTTCGGCCTCCTCCTTCCTCCTCCTCTCTTTGGCCGCCGGCCAACCTTCTCCCCCTCTCTATTCTCGTTTTCCTCTCCTCCCAAAAACCCGAGCACCCCTCTTCATCACCTCAAATAGCCGACCTCTTCTCTTACCAACCAAAGATGTCGGTCAAGGCGTGAAGCGACGAAGGCGGACAAGTTCCTCTCCTTCCGGCGAGACTCCAGCGGAGCCGTTGAAGGGCGATCCAAGTAGAGAAAAAAACCGGAATCATCCATTCCGATTGGGTAACGAAATATTTCTACTCCATGTGTGTTTCCCTCTAGTTAATTCTTGTGGTGGAAATTCTTGACGTTGAATTTTGAATCGTTAATTAAATCGTGGTTTTTTCGATTGGTTTTGTGTTGGTCTTGATTGAATTATTTTTTGAAAAAGGTTTGACTAACCTTCGTTTTCTTTTATTGTGAGAGATCTACCTTTTCCAAATCGTATTTATTTGGTAGATCTCTTTTGGTACAACACCGCTCGTTCGGACTGGGTGGGTCCGTTTAGCCGAAAAGAATATTGGCCTATAGCCTTTGTTTGATCCCAAGTGGTTTGGCTAACCATATGCTAGCATATAATTGATAGGATTAATTAACGTGTGCGCTGTGTTGAACGATTGTGCGGGTATAGGATTGGATCGTAGAGAGGTATACGTGCTAGTCCGTAGATCTATCCGTTGTCAAACGTGCAAGCCTGCATCAATTTAGTATCAGAGTCAGGTTGTGCTAATTTCTTAATTAGTACCATCATAGGAAAAAAATTTTCTTAGAACGGTGACACGCACTTGCACGTTCATTGCACAACATAAAAAAAATAAAAAATCAATTTTTAAATTTTGGTCTGCAAATAGCGGCCTAAAATTTTCAACTTTTCTCAAATTTCAAACAAATAAAATTCTGGAAATTCTCTATCATTTTATTTGTAAGAAATCAAAAAAAAATATTTTATTTTTATTAAGTCATTATTTTTATTAATTCTTTATACATTTTTAATTTTGGTCTGCAAATAGCGGCCTATCTTTTTATTTTTTCAGCAAAATCAAATTTTTTTTAATAATCTTCATATTATTTCCAGCAAGAAAATAAAAAAATACATTTTTTATTTTAAGTAATTAGCGGGAACAATTACATCTTTGAAATTTAAATAGGGCCAGGTTATTTTTTTCATTGCATGTGCACAAGTTCCGGGAGAGATATTCTCTCCGATTCTCACTGAAATGGCTTTCGACGTTAATGTTTCCAATCATCCCCAACCTTTAATACACACTAAGATTTTCACCTATGATGGTTATGTGGATCCAAAGTATTTTAGAGACTGGCTTAAGTGGGTAGAAATCTATTTTAATTATAACAAATTGGGCGACTACCAAAAGGTTAATGTAGTCCGAGAGCGGTTAAGAGGTCGAGCTCGTGTGTTTTGGCTGAATGAAGAGCGTGGAGCTGGTAGCTACCCATATGCCCGGTCCCACATGAGAAGAATACTCTCGGAGAAATTTGATTCCCCCTACCACCTTACTACTAGCCCGACATCTGCTAGCCAGTATAGTTATGGCACCTTATCCAAACCTGAACATAGGGGTGACCTATTCCCCCAGGAAAGATCCTTTCCCCAGGCTGGTATAGCTACCCATAACACACCTGCACCCACCTATAGAGGAAAGGAAATAGTGAGGTACCCTATCTCGAGTTCGGTATATGTGACTGCTCGGACTGCCATGAGCCCGTGGGGTGAGAGTAGTCCTATCTGTAGGGGCAGACAGACGACTATAACTTGTGAGTCTAGCGACGTATCTGACCATGGCTCTATTGAGCATCCTACCCCGATTACGCCCATAGGCCCTTTTGAGTCTCCCTCCGAGTTGCCTGATCTAGTCTTTGACTCCCCTGATGAGTCTGAGCTAGTGTCTTGGACTAAGCCCGTCACTGAGGGCGAGGCTGATATTGCTGACGCTTTTAGTGACGTTGAGGAGATTGGTTATCCTAGTGACCTAGATGAGGATTTCTCCCCTGAGGAATCATCTACACTCCCTGTCGACAATATTTTTGAGGCGTCTACTGTGATTATCAAGGAGTCTGCTGTGGACCCAGTGTTGGTAGATGTTTCATCGGTGTTGGAAGAGTCACCTTGGGATGGATGTTTAGCTTGGGATGATCTTAGTGATGCACATCCGGGAGATAGTTCATTGATATTATCGTCGTTGCATGAGCTTCAAGCTAATTTAGATTCTCCCCGGGATTCGACTTGCCCTGTCCTCTATCCTGATTTTGATGATGTTTCTACATCATGGGAAGACTTGGCTAGCGAGGGAAGTGTTGTATTGGAAGATTTGCCCTTTGTGCGAAGGTTAATTTTTGATGACGTTAGCTCTGAGGACCCGAAAGATATTTCTTTGATGTTATCTCCTTTGCCTGAAGCCCAATATGGATTAGAAATTTTGTCCGGTTCGATTTTGCCCATTTCTGAGGCCTATACTAATTCCGAATTGGATGAAGTGTCTAGTGTGTTGGAAGAATGTCCAAGGGAGAGAGTTGTATTTTTGGACGATGTTATTGAAGTAGACCTGGATGAGCATCCCCTGATGCTATCTCCGTTGCGTGAAATTAAATTTGATCTTAACTCTCTCCTGGTTTTAGATTTACAAACTCTCCCCCCTGATCTGAGTCATTTTATTTGGCCAACCTTGCGGGCCCCTCCTTTGGACATGACACATTTGACTACTCAGTTCTCTGCATGTCCAGCTACGGTTCCATCCTCGTATGTTTTTGAGTCTTTGGCTATTGTGCCTCTGGTTGTGGTGTCTCTGTCACACACCTATATACCACGCCCATTCGCACAGATTTACCCACCGCCATTTGATGGCCCTTTTTCCCATCCGTTAGTGACCATAGTTAGGCCGCATGAGTTGTATCGCTCGGACCTGTTATCACACCCGAGAGCATTCAATTCTATTAGTATTAATGATGAGCGGCTTCCCTTGGCATATCTTCATGCCAAGCGTGATTATATTAATTATAAAATTAGAACTGCGACTATGACGCCTATGAAAATCATATTTGATTTTAAGTCTCCCGTACCCTCGGATTTAACCCCATTATCCTCCGTTTTCGGGTTGAGTCACATAGCACATGGGTCCACACCACACGGTAGCGAGATATTTAGGCGCACTTGTAATAAATTACTCTACATAGTTGCGTCTTATGATGCTTGTCGCTCGCCGAATGTGATCGTGCACAGATTTAAAGCACAAGTGCCTTTTGACATGATTTCGTTTCCACTATCTGATAATCCAAGTCAACTCGCACTAGTTTACGCCTCTCATGTTCAAAAATTATATAAGCACAGTAGTGAAGCGTTAGCCATACGAATTATATTTTATCAATTTCATGCTAGTTTACATAGAAGAGCGTCTCACTATTTGATTTGCGATTTAGTTTTGGTGCGTCTCGTCCCTGAACGGTTGCCTTCGGGCACTATAAAAAGTTGGCGAGTTGGCGAGTTGGACCTTTTTCAGATATTAATGAAATTAGGAGAATACACATATCATTTGAAGTTTTCCACTGATTGAGTTATTACCCCTATTTTTAATGTTTCTAATTTAACGCTATAGGTTTCTCCACCACTAGAATTATCTGTCTGTCCGTTTGGGTCCACTTTATTTTCTTATGGTTTGGGTAGTGAGCTGGTGCCTGGATCGCTCTCTTCATCGGTATTCACTGGAGGTATGTTGGTTGTTGATGTAGAAATTTATTTTTCTTTATTGCCTAATGCTTTTCCAAAGTTCCCCAGAACCATCTTTTTGCATGACAGGATACTCCAGGTTGTAGTGCTCTCCCCAACATGTGGTGATGTTTGCCACTACTTGATTCGATGGTGTGATCGACCGGTCTCCGATGACTCTTGGATTTTTGGATCAGAGGTGGCTCTATTGGATGTTGATCTCATGCGCTGGTGCATTCTGACCAACTCATCGGTGATGAGTACTTTTGAGCGGGGGAGGATTGATGGAGATGACGGCCCGCAATATTTTAAAGACGGCGACGGCGTGCTTACGGATGACCATGTGGAGCGTCACCATAATATCCGTCCTGAACGCAAACAAATATATTAATAATTAATAATAATTTATTAATAACTATTATTAATTATTAAGTCATTTTCATGTTTTATTTTATTTTAAGCATTTTTATTTTTATTGCATTTAAATAATTCATGTTATGATGGGTGCATATAACCATCATAACTTTCATTTTGAATTTTGAATTTTGAATGGTGGGAGATTGAGTGATGTAGGCTATATATAGCCATGTTATGAAGGAATAATTAGAGAAGAATGAAAAGAAAAACCTAGAATTCAAGATTTGAATTTTTCCCCCTCTTTCATCTTTCCCTCTAAGGTAAATTTCGGCATCCTCCTTCCTCCTCCTCTCTTTGGCCACCGACCAACCTTCTCCCCCTCTCTATTCTCGTTTTCCTTTCCTCCCAAAAACCCGAGCACCCCTCTTCATCACATCCAATAGCCGACCTCTTCTCTTACCAACCAAAGATCTCGGTCAAGGCGTGAAGCGACGAAGGCGAACAAGTTCCTCTCCTTCCGGCGAGACTCCGGCGGAGCCGTTGAAGGGCGATCCAAGTAGAGAAAAAAACCGGAATCATCCATTCCGGTTGGGTAACGAAATATTTCTACTCCATGTGTGTTTCTCTCTAGTTAATTCTTGTGGTGGAAATTCTTGGCGTTGAATTTTGAATCGTTAATTAAATCGTGGTTTCTTTGATTGGTTTTGTGTTGGTCTTGATTGAATTATTTTTTGAAAAAGGTTTGGCGGACCTTCGTTTTCTTTTGTTGGGAGAGATCTACCTTTTCCAAATCGTATTTATTTGGTAGATCTCTTTTGGTACAACACCGCTCGTTCGGACCGGGTGGGTCCTTTTAGCCGGAAAGAATATTGGCGTATAGCTTTTGTTCGATCCCAAGCGGTTTGGCTACCCGTACGCTAACATATAATTGATAGGATTAATTAACGTGTGCGCTGCGTTGAACGATTGTGCAGGTATATGATTGGATCGTAGAGAGGTATACGTGCTAGTCCGTAGATCTATCCGTTGTCAAACGTGCAAGCCTGCATTAGTGTTGGATTTTTTGAACTTTTTGAACCTTTTGTGAACCTTTTTGTGAACCTTTTTGTTTGGCATGACAAAGGAGTCCGAATTCACTTGTGAGCATACAAAATATTAAAATATGAGTGATGTAAAGAATAAACTAGGATAAAGCGTTAGCGGTAGCATGTAATTCTGGTGGTTATGTTAGAACATTCACAATTCACATATGCAGTAAGGTGAATCCATATGAAGATTTTCACAAATGTGGGTGAAAGAACATTATCATAACTAAATTATTTCTCATATTTAGAGGCATGCAAAAATAATTTCACAAGTATAAAAACACCAGTACTCATGTATGTAGAAAAGGATATGTGATGGTTGAATAATTGAACTATACTACTGGAAACCCAAAATAAAAGAATACACATTGAACCATGCCTAAACCTGAGAAATGAAAAAAATTGGCGTAATAGTGAATTGTCGCTGTCGCCCGGCGATACTGGATATCGCCAATCGGCGACAGTGCGAAAATATAAAAGACGGTCAGATTAGGTCAACTAGACCATTTCCAGCATTTTTCCCTGAAAGCTCGACGCGGAAGAAGAAGCGGACGACAGTGAAAACATTGGATCAAGGTAATGTGCATGGAATTTTTCTTTCATTCCTTAGAATTTTTAGATCTAAATGATTGTAGGGTATTTCATGGAACTCTTAATGAAAACATTTTCAATTTTTGAAGGAGGTTTGGTCATGGTTAGGGTTTTGTGCAAAACTTGTATGTTTGAGTGAATAGACTATAGATTTATGTGTTTGGAGTAGTGTTTGCATAATGTTAGGAATTTGAAAATTCTAAACTTAGATCTAATGTTTTTGAAGAAGGAAAAAGTTGTAGTTGAGTTATGGTTGTAGGGATTAGGGAAGGAGAAGATGAATAGTGTTTTGAGTAAAAATTTCTTAAATAGTCATTAGGGAATTTTTAAGCAAAAAACTTATAAGAAATTTCAGATCTGGTATCTAAAGTAAGGGAAAAACCTGGTCTGGAGTCAGAAATTGGATTAGACCAATTTCCGTCAACGCCCGACGACAATGGGTGTCGCCGACTGGCGATACTTAAAATTTTTGGAAAAATTTTAAATTTTTGCTTGTTAACTGCGTCAATGGCTTCCAGTTCTAGAGCCCGCAGAAGTACTGGCAGTGATACACATTCATCCTATCAAACATTTCCGGGAATAGAAAATGCGAATATCGGGATTGGACGGGTCATCGAATTCGATCCCTCCCGTCATGCACACATCCATGACCTGTTAGCAATGGCAGGAATAATGTCCGTCATTATTCCGGATACCATTTCATCGGTGTTGATAAGGGAATTTTTAAATTATTTAAAAGATCCTCGATTAATGGAACTAAATGGTGGTGTGCGATCATGCATACAAGGACATATAGTTGAGATAACTCATTACGACCTTAGAGAAGAGTTTGGATCAATCAAACATTATAATGTCTTAGATGTAGAAAATTATCGGAAGGATAGAGACTGAACACTCTTGAATATGGTTTTGCATGGGAATTCCATCAAAACGCTTATTCAATCTATGATCACTCTCATGGAGGATGCACGACTAGTGCATGATATATCGAGGCACGCTATTTTGCTCAAATCCGGAGATACACGTAAGATAATGACTCAATTGAGCTATGTCACATATATGATCTTGTAGAGGGATCCGTTCGATATGACGGACTTTATCCTTTCAATAATTCATTACACATTTAGACTAAAGAGTCCGTCTTGGAAGAAATTAAACACACTACCACTTGCAGCGGTTATCCAACGCATACTATATAAGAAGTACACATGGATAGACCCAGACTTGTATTTCAATGATTGTGTGCCCTTTATCTACTCTACGAGTGGTACTCCTTCCATCGGCCGATCATTACGAGGAGGGTCTACAAGGAGCAGTGAACAAGTGTCCACTATTCGAAACCCACCAATTCCAAGAGCCGGATCGTTGCAGGAAGGTTTGGAAAACTTGCGAGAGTCGTTCAAAGAGTATAAGAGGGAGGTTAAGAAGAACTTTTTGGAAGTTCAGAAATTCTTTAAATTTCTAACCAAAAGCCCCTAGTTGAAGCCCACTCAAGCAGAAGCGGCATAATGGGAGATCCGGTCATAGAGCCTCCCCGATCGTCTACTCGCCGACCTCGCAGGACAAGAAGCAGTGAACAAAGTTCAGCTGAAGATCAAGAGGACATCAGTGCAGGGGACAACAGAAATTTTTGAAGTTTTCAGGCAGATCTTAAGTATGGACGCTATCGCCCGACGATAGTGAGTGTGGTCGGCGACGGTGCAATTTTCAAATTTTTATGTTTCAGTTTAAGAATTCTGTGTTGTAATACTATGAGACTTATTATATGATTTAAGTGCTGCTGTGTTGGGTATTGCATCCATAATAACCTAGATTTGTATGAAATCAGCCTTAGACTAAGATGAATTTAGTTTGTATTTGATGTCCTTTCTAGTTGAGAGTTTGCAGGATATATTTGCCAAGTGTCCACCAATGTCAGTCTATAATGAGTCACCAAACACAGGACCATACAATGTAATCCCTCATTGTGTGATCCATGGTGTTGACTCATGTGTAGTCTTTTTATTGGGACACACTTCTTTTTCAAGCACTAATGACATAGGAGAAAAGTTGGCAGCTGTATATCTTGAAGAAATTAAGTTTACAGATTTTCAGAAAAACTCTAAGTATTTTTCTCGAGTATGAAACTTTATACTCGAGTAGAACTTAAGTTTATTCTCAAGTGAGACTTGTCATGAACTCGAGTTGCTGAAGCAGTTCTCAAGAAAGTCTAATACTGTTCTCGAGAAAGCCCTGTGTACTTGAGGACTCCATGACTTTCCTTCTCGAGTTACTTCTTTTACAGACAGAATATTTTTCCCAGTCTTTTTCTCGAGAATCCACATGTTATTTCTCGAGAAGGTCAGTATAACTTCTCGAGAACCAGAAGTCATTTCTCGAGTAACAGATTCTCTTCTCGAGTAGCAGATTCTCTTCTCGAGTAACAGAATATTTTCTCGAGAATAGAAGTTTATTTTTCTCGAGTGCTTCTTTTCTTTCTCGAGATGACTAAATTCCACCTTTATATTTTTACCAAGTATTTTTCTCGAGAAGCAAAATATTTTTTCTCGAGAAGGCTATGTTTAGTTCTCGAGAAGCAGGAAATTTTTCTCGAGACCTAGAATATTTTTCTCGAGAGCCAGACATTTGTTCTCGAGATACTTCTTTGTTTTCAAGTACCAGAATGATTGTTCTCGAGAACAAAACTTTATTCCTCTCGAGTACTTTCCTTTATTATCGAAATTGTTGATTTCCACCTCCACATTTTTACTAAGTATTTTTCTCGAGATCCTCATCATTCTTCTCGAGAACCAAAAATCTTTTCTCTAGTACTATTATTCTTCTCGAGAAATGTTGTACTGTTTTTTGAAATTTTTCTAAGTTTCGACAGACGTGATTTCAAATGTGATTAGCGCATGATTGGTCCATGTGTCATGCATTTAATATGATTATGACCGTTAGGTAAGTCCGAGAAAAAGTCTTATCATAATCGACCAACCCTAATAAGAATCCGTAAGTATTCTGAATCACATATTCTCTTTCCAAAATCGGAAGCCGCTGCTATTCATCGTCTTCATCGCCGATCTGCTTTCGATCCAAAGATTCAGAGCAAGTGATTCAACAGATCAAGATCTTCTACATTGACAGATTCTTTTCTAGATCGTGCTGAGTCTAGAATTTTCAGATCCAGATATTTAGCCGTGTCTTCTTCAATCTATTTCTGACAGAGCTTCAAAGTTCAAGGAAGAAGAAGGGCTGAAGTTTTCAATTTTGAGATTAATACTGTTTGTATTTCCTTGTATTTCATTTTATTCTTGTAGGAGATTATTCTCTGAGTGTAGGAGTTTTGTTCTCCGAGTTATTTCTATGAAGTTTCTCTTCCGAGTGTAGATCCTATTTTGAGGGATTGAGTTGTAGGAACTTTGTTCCGAGTGATATGATTGTTTTCAATCCGAGAATAGTGGAGTAGCCGAGTCTAGTGCGTTGCTAGATCGGTGAGGTGGAAAGTGGATGTACCCAAGGTTGGGGAACCACTATTGTACATCCCGTATTCGTCAAGAATGGGTCCTACCACAGCCAGGTCAGCAGAAGTCAAAGTAAACAAGTTAAAACAGAAGTCAACATCAGCGTGCAAGAGCATAGAAGGCCTGGGCGAGATGGAGAGCTCCCCTCGCATACTCTCCAGGTAGGCGAGTAGGCGAGATACTCGCCCAGCCCATGCGAGTTCTCCTGGAAGTCGCCTAGTCGCTGGGGGTGGGGTATAAATATGACCCCCCCTCCTTGGATTTGCCTATAAATAGTACCCCAGGGGTACGAGGTGAGGCATTTGAAATCCTCTGCAGGATACTCACGAGCTTCACTTTCGGGATACTAGCCAAGTCTTTGGATTCATTTTTCTTAGAAACCAAGTCGCGACCTTGAGACCTCGTCAGCTACTCCCTCGTACCCAATTCAGTCATCTTTGGTTGAGAAGGGGCTGCTCCTTTCAAGCATCCAGATACGTGTAGGACCTTCCTGCCACAACATCTGGGGTCCTGTTTGACTTGGTTCTTCATCCCAGTCACCCTAGCCGTCTGATCTTACCCCTGAGCCGGTAACCTTAGGTGGATTTGGTCCGAATTCTGAGGTTGGGATTTTTCCTGGCTTCAACATTTGGTGTGGTGAGCGTGGATAGCAGCCAAGGAGGAAAGTTTAGTGGTTGAGTAAGATGGCCAATGGTGGCGAGCATGGAGAGTTGGTTGGCAACTCGGTAGGAGGAGGAGAAGTCGCGCGAGGTGGCGATTTTGTGACAGTTGCCGCGTTTGAAGAGTTTGCGAAGAGGATCGAGCAGACCATCCTCGCCGGGTTTACTCATCGCCCCGATGTCACGGCGACTTCCCCCCATCACGTGACACTGTTGGCTGAGGAATCGTCGCCAAGGCGAGCTGGGAAGGAGCCTGCTTGGGAAAGGGAAGAGCGACCGATACAGTCGCGACATTACCCGGTGGGTAGCCAAGGGGTCCATTTTTGGGATCCAATGTCGCCGGCGAAATACAGAGATACTCGACACTATAACGAGTATGACGTATCCAGAGAGGATGAAACTCGCCACTGCCTTGGAGGGAGGAGCCCCTTCTGTGACGAGATCCTCTCCGCCCCAGTTCTTGAAGGGTTCAAGGAACCTGTTCTCTCCAACTACTCTGGCAGAGACGACCCTGTCAGACATCTTCAGTGGTTTGAATACATCGTCTCCATCCGTAACATGTCCGACACCTTCAAATGCTGGTTCTTCTCCATCACCCTCAAGGGCAATGCCAGGGATTGGTTCCATCAGCTGCCAGCAGGGTCCGTATACTGATTCCCCGACCTGCGTCGGGGCCTCATGGAGAGGTTCGTGACATCAAAGAAGAGGAAGAAGGAGGTGATGACTCTCTTCAAAGTCACCCAAGGGCAGCACAGGAGCTTGGGTCACTACGTTGATCGTTTCCAGTAGGAGATTTTGGAGGTAGAGGAGGTGGACAACTTTATGCTGATGGTAGCCCTGAAGTTCGGGCTGAAGCAAGGTTTATTCAGTATGGAGATGGGGTCTAATCCCCCGTGATCCTAGGAAGAGATGATAGAGAGGGCGAACACCTTTGTTCGCAGAGAGGAAAAGAACAAGGAATTGGCGAGGCTGGATGGAGATGACTCGAGGGAGAGGGGAAGAGCAGGCAGGACCTTCGGGGTCGAAGGCAAGGAGGACTCCGGAGAGGCAGGTGGAGAGGAAGAAGGAAGAGACAAGGAGAGATGAGAGGAGGACGAGAGAAGAGCCCAGGAGTTAAAGTGAGCTGTTAGATCAGGAATACTCTAGAGTGGGGTGAATAGAGTATTCAGGGTTTATAAAATTTTCTTCTGATTTAATCTAGTGCAGGAATAAAAATAAAATAACAATCCTAACAAACAGCCACAACACAAAAACAAAAGAAAAGAGCAATCCAGACAACACAAGAATTTATAGTGGTTCCTCTAAACTTGGGTACATCCACTCTTCTACCAACCTGGTAGGAATCCACTCAGATTTTTGATCAGGTGCCTGACACCAATGAGCTTTTGGTCAGGTGCTCAAAAACCAATCCTCAAGTCTTTTGATCAGGTGACTTTCAACCAGGAATAATTTTTGAAGGGAGTTATAACCCTTTATACAGTGGGGGGGGGGGGGTGAGGGATGATTGTGTCTTCTCTTTCTCAATATACAACTGAGAAGACTGATGGATATTTGATTTTAGCACAGGCTCCCCCTGAGATGTAGAATGGTTTAGGGAAGCTCTAGAGCTTTGCTACAAGGTGATAGGCCTTCTGACTTTCAGCCTTGATCAGAAATGATCTTCAGGAAGTTCTTTGACAGATGGATTAGTTATTGTCCTTTGAAGTGTCCTGGAAAGTTGAAGAAGGAAGTCTCTTGATATTTGATAGATTGTTCTTCTTCTTCAAAAGCGATTGATGTTCTGGTCTAGGGCTTCTTCTATATCAGAAATCTTGTGTAAGAAATGAGAGCAGACTGATTGTGTTGTTGTCTCTATGTCACAGGTCCTTCTTACTTCCCTGTAGATCGTCGGGCTGAGAATCAAGTTCATCGACCAAAGTCTGACTGTGGACTTAGAATAAAGAGATGTTTTCTAATCTTGAAGTGTTGAAGTATAGTGTCCAAAGTTCGTCGACCTGAGTACCAAGTTCGTCGAGCTTAGCTCAGAGAATTTACTCTGAGATCGTCGAGCTGAGCACGACTATCGTTGACCTGCGTTCGACGAACGTTGAACTCATTTTACTTGGTCTTTAGAAAAACTCTAGGTCTTGAGTCTCTAACAGTCTTGTTGATAGCTGGTCCATGTGATGTTGATTCTAAGGACTTGGCCTAGACTCTAGGACACAACCATGACCCTGGCTATACATTGTGGGCCATATGATCCTATCTTAGTGAACCTAGTCCAAATCTTACTAGGGATCCAACAATCTCCACCTTTTTTGGTGAGGTCACTAATTACAGACTCAAATCAAAATTGAAAATCACAAGGCAAGAAAGCATATATCTGGCAGAGATCTATAACACATGCAACAGATATATATATACATAAGCTTTGTTCAGAAATAGAAAGCAGTTATAAGAACATAATAGAAGTAAAGCAGTTCAGAATCACTTCTTTTGTTTCTTCTCTTTAGGCATTATTTCTTTACCTTTATCTCCAGGCTTGGTAAAGACAATTTCTCTATTTGGATCTGAAGCTTGCACTTTTTTCATGGTCATATCAGCAACCCCTATAATCTTCAAAGATGTGGCTCTGGGGACAACTGCTTCTGGGTGCAACTTCATGTAGTCATCAACATTGAAAAACTTATTTACTTTCTCAAACCTCTTAAGCTCTTCTTTCCTGTACTTAGACATTATGGAATACTCAGAAGGATCCTTTCCTTCAGCTTTGGCTTTGTTAATCATAGAAAGGCCTACAAGTTCTTGGAACCTGGCCATTCTAGCTGTATTAGCTGTTTCAGGATCTTCAAAAGGAACGTGAGGAGAAGTTGGTCTTTTAGGACTTTCAGCTTTCTGATCTACAGGGAATGATAGCTGTTGTTGATGCTGCTGCTGTGGTTGATGCTGAAATTGATGGTGCTTGCCTGAAGAGTAATGCTTATGCTGGCAGCTTTCAGAAGAAGATCTCCCTTGATGTCTCTGATATGCTTGGAATTGGGTAGTTCTTTGGGAAGTTATGCCTGAAGAACCAGCAGCTGGAGGAGGAGGAGGAGGTGGATCTTTTTTGTATTTCTGAGATGGAGGAGAGTATCTTCTGTTTCTCTTCCTCTCTTTCTGTTCATTTTTGGATAACCACATCCAAGCTGGCAGCCCTTTATATGGAGTTATCTTCTGGAGAATATAATAGGGAGTGTCATTTGCTGGATTTGGCTTAGGAGAAGGAGGAGGAGGAGCTTTTCTCTTTTTAGATACTGGCCTCTTCTTTTTCTTAGCATCCTCATCAGAATCCTCATCATCATCATCATCATCATCACTGCTATCCTGTGGATTATCATATAAAGCATCTAGCTTTTTCAGTGTTTCATCAGATATAATGGGTTTCTCAACTTGAGATGGAGCTGTAGTAGATGGTGGAGCTGGAGCTAGAAGAGAAATTTCAAGAGGAGCTGGAGATATAACTGTGACAGTGCTTTCAGTAGCTGTCTTATTCTCTTCTTCAATGTTAGCTCTGATTAACTCATCGAGATCAGGCAAGGGTGAGTCATCCATTACAAAAGTTGGGACTGAAGGGGAAGAGACAATTCGGGAAACAACTTTAGGAAGAGGTGAAGCAGGAACCTCTTGAGAAGCAAAGTTGTCCTTAAGCTGCTTAGCCACTTTAGGGCTTATTAGAGAGATGTATGGGAGAATAGCCAAAGATGGCTTAGTATACTCTGATGGAAAGAATCTCAAGTATGCAGTATCAAAAATGCTTAATAAATTAACCAAATCTACTGTGGGATTTAAAATGAAATCACCAGCAGTAATTAACTCTTCTGGGACTGCATCTTCCATATCCATGTCAGTCTCAATAAACTGCATTAAATCAATTAAATCTGTATCTGTAAGCTCTGTATCTACTGCTGTTGCTACAGCCTCTAAATCTTCTAGAGCTGGAGTTGCTGAAACCGAAACCGAGACTGCTACTACTTGAGCTGCTGCAGCTTCTTCATCAAGCATCTTCCCCTGCCTGATTTAGTAACAACTATAGCCAGACCCCTAAATGAAGAGGGGGGGGGGGGGCAGAAAGGGCAGAGATTTGAGTAGATAGGGTAGATATGGAAGTAGAAAGATGTGTAATGGCCTCTGCTATGATGGTTTTGAGGAGGGGTGTGATGAGAGCAAGGATAGAAGAGATGGTGGAGGGATCCAGTGTTGGAGTGGCAGATGGTGTTGAGGTGGAAAGAGCTGGATGGAGGGTAGATGTTGGTGAGGATGGAGGAGGGACATCTTGCATGTGGACATCCTGTGTGGATGGATGTGGAGGAGGAGGAGAATTGGGAGGAGATGTCAGCAGATTGAAGGATGGTATGGAGGACAAGTGTGGTGGAAGAGGAGATGAAGGTGGTGTTGGGTTTGGTATATCATTGGGGGATTGGGGTGATTGAGGTGGAGTGGGTTGATGGTATTCCTGGTTGGGTGAGGAAGGGAAATCAGTGAGGTCTATAGGTGGAGAGGTGTCAGGTAATGTAGCTATAGTTTGAACATGAGGTTGAAGAGAGGGTTGTGGTTGTTGATGTGGTTGAAGTTGTTGTTGGAGTTATGGATGTGGTTGAAGAGAGGGAGTATGAACCGTGGAGGTTGAGTGTTGTTGAGTTGCTGGAAGGGATGGAGGTGTGGGGATGACCTCTTCAGCAGGGTGGGGAGTGGCTCTAAAAGCCCTTGTGCTTTCAGAAGCTTGGGTGGAAGAGGTTGAAGCCTTGGATGGCTTAGTTATGGTCCTCTCCCACCTGCGAAACAAGGCACAAGTGAGCCTTTTGCTGGCATTTATGAATTTTGTCTGTGAAACCAGGGATTCAGCAGCCTTCTCCTTCAGGAAGATCCCAGGATCCTTCCAAAGCAAACTTCTTTCTTATTATTCTTTTTCCTTATCAGATCAAAGATGATCTATGCACAATCCACTTTCTTCTTATTGACCACTGCACACATGACCAAGAATTGATGTCTGGTGATGTAGTCATGGGAAGTGTGCTTGTCGAGCAAGACCTTTCCCACTATATCTGCCAGAAACGTATATTCTGTAGATAGGTGCTTCTTCAACAGCTTATTTGGGTTATCTCCAACATAACCCATCAGACTTAACATCATATCATATTCGACAGTATCTATATCCAGTTCTTCTTCTCCATTTATCAAATCAAAAATTTCAGTCAAAACCGCGAGAGTTAAAGAAATGACATTACCCGCGATAGTTCCTGTCATGGTGTTTTCCTCTGATGTAGATGAAGTATAGACCCATTCTCTAATTTCGGTTCCAGCCAGCTTTATTCTTGTTGTCATCAGGTTTTTCAAATTTTGTTCTTCCAGTAGAGTCAGAATGTTCAAAAAAATTGGATCAGAGTGTTGAAATGAGTCGAAGTCGACATCAAATCCTGTGTCAAATTTCATAGCGGCTAGGGCTCCTGCTTGAATCGCCATGAAATCACCTGCAAAAGAGAGAAACAACAATCAAGTGCAAAGGGAACAAAAAGCGCGGGACGGAGGTCGAAGAAAACCTATTTATAAGATTTTCTGGAATATGAATTGACAAACTCCGTTCCACGAAAAATAAGAAATTCTTCGACCTGAGATCGACGAAATAATTGATAGTGAAATAATTCGTCGAGCTCAGCTGGAAGAGTTGAATACATTTCGTCGAGCTCCGTTCAATGAAAGTTTTTTGAAGTGGATTCGTCGATCTCCGTTCGACGAAAACAACTTCACTCACAGAGAGTTCATCGACCTTCATTCGACGAATATCTCCCGAACTTTCCCTAGTTTGTTGAGCTCCGTTCGACGAACTCTGGATAATTCATTGAGTGCAGACATAAACTAAACTAAGTCTTCTCCATTGATCATTCCAAGATGATTTATAAAGAATAAGTGATTTCTCTCATCTAGAGGTTTGGTGAATATATAAGCTCTTTGTAAATCAGTGTAGATATAGACAAGATTAATTTTGTTGTTGTCTACACACTCTCTAATGAAGTGATGCCTAATGTCTATATGCTTAGTCCTATTATGATGGACTAGATTTTGTGCTATTGCTATAGCACTTGTGTTATCACAAAAGAGAGTTGAATTATTTAAGTTGAGACCATAGTCTAGGATTTGGTTTTGGATCCACAACATCTGAGAACAACAACTGACTGCTGCAATATATTCTGCTTCAGCAGTTGAGGTGGATATAGAAGACTGTTTCTTGCAAAACCAAGATACCAACGTCATACCAAGGAAATGACAAGTCCCTGAGGTGCTTTTTCTATCAACCCTGCATCCAGCAAAGTCAGCATCTGTAAATCCAGTTAAATCAAATTCTGACTCAGTAGGATACCATAGGCCTAGACTAGGGCAACCCTTTATATATCTCAAAATTCTTTTTAAGAAAATTAGATGAGATTCTTTAGGGTTCACTTGGAACCTACCATAAAGGCATGTGACAAACATGATATCAGGTCTGCTTGCTGTTAAATATATCAGAGACCCAACAATGCCCATATATAATTTCTGATCCACAGGTTTCCCATGTGCATCAGAGTCAATCACAATATTAGTAGCCATAGGTGTTTTCTTTGCTGAAGCATCAGCCATCCCAAACTTCTCTATAAGCTATTTAGTAGCTCACCCATGCTACTCATTTCAAATTTTGAATGCATGAGGTCAGAGAACCTCTTGCATAATTTGGAATCAGTAGACCCAAATATGATGTCATCCACATATATTTGCACTAACAATATTTGATCCTTATGATGTCTAGTAAAAAGTGTTCTATCTACTATGCCTCTAATGAATTTATGCTCTATCAAAAAGCTAGCTAGGGTCTCATACCAACCTCTTGGAGCTTGCTTAAGACCTAAATAGCTTTATGCAATTTGAAAACATGATAAGGGTGAGTTGGAGAGACAAAACCTGGAGGTTGTTCAACATAAACCTCTTCTTTAAGTATTCCATTAAGAAATGCACTCTTCACATCCATCTGATATACCTTGAATCTCTTGTAGGCTACATAGGCTAGAAATATTCTGATTGCCTCTAACCTTGCCACAGGTGTAAAGGTTTGGTCATAATCTATTCCTTCCTCTTGCCTATATCCTTGAGCAACAAGCCTAGCCTTGTTCCTCACTATTACTGCTTGGGCATCCAATTTGTTTCTGTATACCCATTTGGTTCCAATGACTGAATAGTCTTGGGGTCTTGGAACCAAATCCCAAACTCTACATCTCTCAAATTGATTTAATTCCTCCTGCATTGCAATGATCCAGTGGGGATCTTGCTCAGCATCATGGATGGATAGAGGTTCAAACTGAGAGAGAAAACAGGTATGCATCAAATCTTGGTTGAGTTGATGCCTTGTCTGTACACCTACTGATATGTCTCCAATGACTTAAGATCTAGGGTGATCCCTAAGTGTGACAAGATCAGTGGGTGGAGTTGGTTCTGCAATAGTATTAGGAACTAATTTCTCTTGTGGAATTATGTTTGCTGTTGGGGGAAGGTCAAGTCCTTCAGTGTCTTCATCATCACTTTCTTTAATGACTTATGGAGAAGGATGTGTTGGAACCTCTTGGGTAAGGTTTAGTCCATCCAAATTCTCACATAAGTGAGGTACCTGCAAGTTGCTTTTGGTAGGAATCTCTTTCTCCTTGCAAGACATGTTAACTTCATTAAAAGAAACATGAATAGATTCTTCAATTTTAAGTGATGATTTATTATAAACCCTATAGGCCTTGCTTACTTGGGAATATCCTAGAAAAATTCTCTCTTCAGCCTTAGCCTCAAACTTTCTAATGTATCTTTTGTTGTTGTTGTGAATATAACAAATACATCCAAATACTTTAAAATAGTTGATTTTAAGTTTCTTCCCTTTAAGTAATTCATAGGGAGTCCTATTCTTTAATTTATGAATTAAACTCCTGTTCAGGACATAATTTGCTGTGCTCACAGCCTCTGCCCAAAAGGTTAGGGGCATGTAAGCATATGCAAATAATGTACCTGCAGCTTCAATGAGTGTCCTATTTTTCCTTTTAGCTACACCATTTTGTTGAGGAGTTCTAGGAGCTGAGAAGCAATGCCTGATACCTTCCTTCTCACAGAACTTATGCATAAGAAGAGACTCAAACTCTGTGCCATGATCACTTCTGATCAATGCAACATGAGTAAAGAACTCAATCTTTATGGTCCTGAGAAAATCTGTAAGAACCTTGAAGGTATCTTACTTAGATCTCAGAAAGGATACCCAAGTGAGCCTTGAGAAGTCATCCATAATAACTAAGGTATAGGATTTCCCTCCTAGGATTTGTATAGCAATGAGTCCAAAGAGATCCATATGTAGCAGATACAAAATCCTAGGTGAATCACTTTTATTAACAGATTTAAAACTAGATTTAGTTTGCTTGCCTAGTTGACAAGCCCTGCAAAGGCCTTCCTTCTTGTAGGGACCAGAAGGTAGACCTCTAACAAGGTTGTCTTTAGATAGACTAGCAATGTTTTTCATATTAACATGACCTAGTCTTTTATGCCATAAATCATTCTGGTTACTAATTAAGTTAAGTAAGCAGATATCAGAATTGACAGATAAAAATCAACTAAGTAAATGTTTCCTTGTCTATTTCTAATTAAGACTATTTGGTTTTTTTATTAGCAATAGTACAAGAAGATGAATTGAAATGCACCTGATAACCTTCATCACATAACTGACTTATGGAGATGTGGTTATGCTTGAGTCCTCTGACACATGTTACTTTCTTGAAAGTAACTGCTCCAATCTTCACTTCTCCAAAGCCTTCTGACTGGCCACATTTGGAATCCCCAAAGATAACCTTTGGCCCCAGCTTGGACTTGTAGTTGTGTAAGATGTCCTTGATGCCAGTCACGTACTTGGAGTACCCACTGTCCAGGTACCATGTTTGATTATTTGCTGGACATCTCTTCACCTGCAATGAAAACAATTAAATGTTCTTGACCCAGGTTACCTTGGGTCCTTTGCTTTCTTGGTATGAAAAGCTGGAAATAACAGAATATTCTGGTTTGGATTTATATCCTAGAGGGGGATATCTCATATATGGTATGACCCAATCAGCTAGTGGATTAAAAGCTTTCCTGGAATTATTTAAGTTTCTGTTATAATTAAAGGTTTGGTTAAGTCTTTCTGGGTTTGACGAATTTCTGTGAGTTCGTCGACCAGAGTTAGACGAATTGGGTTGAGATCGTCGATCTCTGCCCAAAGAATGAACATATTCATTTTCTGTGCCCCATGTTCGTCGACCTCTGCTCGACGAACCATGCAGAGTTTGTTGATCGCAGTTAGACGAATAATTATAACTATAGTTTTCGTTCAGAGTTCGTCGATCTGTGTTCGACGAACTGGCTGCATTTCATCGATCTAAGTTCGACGAATTCTGCTGAACCTTATTTTTACTTGAGGTTTTCTGATTTTTGTTTTTCAGACCTATTGATATGGGAATATTTTCCATTGTTTGTTTATTGTTTAATTTTTTTTCCCCTTAGCAGAGACAAATTTTATTGGGGTTGTCAAAATATTTTTCTTGAGAATAGGGGGCAAACTTGATGAAGCACCCAAGCATAGTTTGCCATTAAGTCTGGCATTAATAGTGCTTGTGATGTCCATCAGCTTGAGGCTTCTTCCATTAAGAGTTTCCTTAAGTTGTTTAGCCTCACTAAGCTCAGTCTTCAACATTATGATTTGTTCATTGGCTAAACACAGTTCATATTTTAATTTATTATTTTCAGAGTTTACATTTTCTAAAATTCCTAGTTTCTCCCTAAGAGTTTTAATCTCCTTTTCTGAATTAATCAAATCTATACACATTGTTTTGAATTCAAATTTAAAGGAATCAGAACTGTAATCAAAAGAAGACAATACCTTGTCAGCCTCAGAATCTGAAGCTGCTTCATTGTCTGAATCATCTTCTTCTAAATGGCTCCTGGAAGCATCAATTGCCATGAGGCAAACCTCCTTGGCCCTTGCCTCTTCCTCATCTTCACTGGAGCTAGAAGATGTTGATTCTTCTTCAGTCCCACTCCAGGTTTCAGTCACAAAACCCTTCTCATTCTTCTTATATTTGCTGGAAGAAGGTATGCTGTTGTGCTGTCTCCTGGTATCTTTCTCTCTTCTCTTTTCTTTCTTCTGATTCTCTGGACACTCAGAGATGAAGTGTCCAGGCTTCCTGCATCCAAAACACACAACTTCTTTGGTTGGTGTCTTATCATATCTAGGCTTGTCATCCTGCCTTGATGACTTCCTCCTGAAATCTTTTCTTGCTATTTTGTAGAATCTTTTGGCAAATAAACTCATCAGTTCTTCATTTGTTGAGGGATTCTTTGTCTCATCAGCAGCTTTGAATGCTATGCTTTCTTCTTTTCTAGCTGGAGGAGGTGTTCTTTGCTCAGCTGCCTCCCTGGACTTGATCAACTGTTCATAGGACTTTAACTTGCCTAAAAGAGATTCAGTGGAGATCTCATTCAGCCTTCTGCCTTCCTTGATAGGACAGATCCTTGAATCCCATGAACTTGGGAAGCACATTAGGATTTTATCATTCACCTCAGTGAGGGTGATGTCCTTGTCCAAGGTTTTTAGCTCATTCATGATTGACCTTAACCTGTTATACATGTCAGCTACTGACTCAGCCTCCTCTTTCTTGAAATTCTCATATAAGGATATGTGGTTGGATCTCCTATCCTTTCTTTCATCTGCTGATCCAGACACCATTTGGTTTAGGGAATCCAAGATGGCTTTGGCTGAAGTGCATTCAGCAACCTTTTGGAAGATATCATCTGACATAGTCTGCGCCAATATGTTCATTGCCTTGGCATCAGCAACCTTGGCCTTCTTCTGAGCCTCAGTCCACTCAGGTGGTGGAACTGCATTTGTGCTTGAGGTTGCTGTAGGTATAGAAGCAGTGGCTTGAGGAGGACCTGCCAAGATGGAATTGTAGATATCTTCATCAATAGAGTTCATATATAATTTGATTCTTTCCTTCCAGATGGCAAACCTATTTAGGTTGCAAACTGGAGGTCTGGTTCTTGCATAGTCTTTGTTCTGTGCCATTGCTGTGTATATAGTTTAAAATAAAAATAAATATAAAAAGATGAAATCTGATCTAATACATGATCTTTAGTTCAAGGGTTAGCTTGTGTACACCAAGGAATCTAAGCTCTGATACCAATTGAAAGTGAGCTGTTAGATCAGGAATACTCTAGAGGGGGTGAATAGAGTATTCAGGGTTTATAAAATTTTCTTATGATTTAATCTAGTGCAGGAATAAAATTAAAACAACAATCCTAACAAACAGCCACAACACAAAAACAAAAGAAAAGAGCAATCCAGACAACACAAGAATTTATAGTGGTTCCCCTAAACTTGGGTACATCCACTCTTCTACCACCCTGGTAGGAATCCACTCAAATTTTTGATCAGGTGCCTGAAACCAATGAACTTTTGATCAGGTGCTCAAAAACCAATCCTCAAGTCTTTTGATCAGGTGACTTACAACCAAAAATAACTTTTAAAGGGAGTTATAACCCTTTATACAGTGGGGGGTAAGAGATGATTGTGTCTTCTCTTTCTCAATATACAATTGAGAAGACTGGTGGATATTTGATTTTAGCACATGCTCCCCCTCAGATGTAGAATGGTTCAGGGAAGATCTGGAGCTTTGCTATAGGGTGATAGGCCTTCTGACTTTCAGTCTTGACCAGAAATGATCTTCAGGAACTTCTTTGACAGATGGATTAGTTGTTGTCCTTTGAAGTGTCCTGGAGAGTTGAAGAAGAAAGGCTCTTGATATTTGATAGATTGTTCTTCTTCTTCAAAAGTGACTGATGTTCTGGTCTAGGGCTTCTTCTGTATCAGAAATCTTGTGTAAGAAATGAGAGCAGACTGATTGTGTTGTTGTCTCTATGTTACAGGTCCTTACTTCTGTATATCTGTTTATCAAAAAAAGAGAAGATCTCTTTTATGTTTCCTGGGGAAATCTTTCTTTCGAAATTTGAATCTTCTGTAATCAATGCTGATGGCCTAGAGAATAAACAACATTGAATTATTTACCCAACTGTCCCATAGAAAAACGGTAGACAATAATCCTAGAGAAGACCATGATCAATGCTTTGTCTAACAGTTATATTCCAGAGAATATTTGAGCATTAATTACTCAGGAATTATTGTAGTAAGAAGGGGACAGAAGGATGGAAAATAACTAAGTCTTGATTCGTCGAACTGATAACAGAAATCGTCGAGCTGAGTTCACAATTCGTCGACCTGAGTTGCTGAGTTCGTCGATCAGATGACTTCTGTTCGTCGAGCTGAGTTCCAAGATCGTCGAGCTAAGAGCAGAGCTATATTCTCTTGAAATTTTGCCTTTTATGTGTATGGAGTTCGTCGAGCTGATATCTGGTTTCGTCGACTGAAGTTCAGCAAAATATTTCTGGACTTAGTATAATTTCAGATGCTTCTGGATGAAGGTGTTGAAGTGAAGTATCCAGAATTCATCGACCTAAGAATTGGTTTTGTCGAGCTGAGGACCACTTAAATGCTGTTGGATAACTCTAGCTATTGTGGTCACCGTTCGTCGAGCTGAGAATCAAGTTCATCGACCAAAGTCTGACTCTGGACTTAGAATAAAGAGATGTTTTCTGATCTTGAAGTGTTGAAGTATAATGTCCAAAGTTCGTCGACCTGAGTACCAAGTTCGTCGAGCTCAGCTCAGAGAATTTACTCTGAGATCGTCGAGCTGAGCACGACTATTGTCGACTTGCGTTTGACGAACTTCGAACTCATTTTACTTGGTGTTTAGAAAAACTCTAAGTCTTGAGTCTCTGACAGTCTTGTTGATAGCTGGTCCATATGATGTTGATTCTAAGGACTTGGCCTAGACTCTAGGACACAACCATGACCCTGGCTATACATTGTAGGTCATATGATCCTAACTTAGTGAACCTAGCCCAAATCTTACTTCGGGATCCAACATGGAGGGTTGAGGAAAGGAGGCAAGAGAGGCCTCGAAGACAAGATGAGAGGAGGCCAGCGGAGGCCCATGCAGGAGGAAGGGGGGAAAGGCGATTCTAGTATCCCGAGAATCGCCCCCAGTGGCGTCCAACAGCAAGGCAACACTTCCAGGAGGAGAGGAGGAATGGTAACCGGCAGGAGGGAGGCTGAGGAGGAGAAAGAAGGGAGACGATGATCATCGCTCGCCAAGATAACAAATGACGCAGGAGGGAGCCGCGGGCGATGCGTTAGGAGGCGGAGATTCCCCTCTACTGCAATATCCATCAAGTAGAGGGGCATGGGACCTTGGATTGACCGAAGTTCTGGGAAGAAAGGAGGAGGTTGGAGGCATGAGCAGTGGAGAGAGAGCAGCAGAGGCAGGAGGCCCGGGTAGGGCAGGTAGCATTCCAAGCTCCGGTAAGGAGGAGGAATGAAGATCACGTAGACCTGGGTGGTCGTGGAGAGGTGATACATGTCCCAGGAGGTGGGCATGTAGGCGTGATCAACGGAGGGGCCGGACTCGGAGCTTCCCGCAAGGGGAGTCTCAACCAAATCTATCGAAAGAACGTCGCCTCGACGTCACAGAACCTGTAACGCCCCCGGTTTTTTTGGCAATTGTGTAATTTTTGTTTGGCGTTACGTTGGCATATTTTTGGCTTTTGCCGTTGTTAGAGCGTGATCTTCGCTCTTTAGGCCTTTTAGTGGCTGGTTTGATAGCCTGTTTGCAAGATTCCCTAGCAAGCCGAAGCCTGTTATGGTGATTCGGTGGTGCCTCTTCGGGAATGCTTGTGTTTTGGCTTCGGGCAAGGTTAGCCCAAGTTTTGTTTGTCGGATGACGATTTCGACTTTGCCACTAGATTCATAGCGTGGGTATTTAGCTACGGTGTGAATTTCGTTACATTCCAAGATAGTTTGCTCGAGCCCGAATCGTTTTTCTCCGGAATAACATGGTTAAGAAGTTGTAACATATGCATATGAAGTTATAACTTATTGGTTGCTGGTCTCCTCCCTAGGTGCAAATTTATGGTTGAAATTTCTTGTAGCAGGGGAGAGTTGTAACATTGCAAATCCTAGAAATTTGCAAAATTTGAGTGAAACGGCCTAGGACACGGGCGTGTCACAGGGCGTGTCTGGCTCGGGTTGCGCTCATGGCCGCGTGGTCGACGAATTTCGGTCGACGAAAATTTTCGGGGGTGTCACGCCCGCTGATACGGGCGTGACAGGGGGCGTGTCGAGAGGTCGACGAATCGAGGTCAATGAATTGAGGTGGACGATCGTTGAGAGAAGTAGTACATGACCTATGATACAGGCGTGTCATAGGGCGTGTCCCGCTAGTCGACGAACTTCATTCGACGAAGTTCGCTCGACGAATGTCGAGTGTCGAGTAAAGCGGTTACACGCCCTGAGTCACGGGCGTGACAGGGCCAACATGGGCATGTCTCCTGGCGGTTTTCATTTTGGATAAGCCCGAATGGTCGGTTTGTGTGCCGCTTAAAGTACACGCCCTGGGGCGGGGCGTGTCATGGGGCGTGTCAGGGCCGAATGTTGACTTTTTCAGAAAATTTTTCAGCCGTTCAATTTCTTTATTTTTTTTATCTAAGGGACCAGACTTTTTCCTTGGGTAATAAGGCCGAAAATGAGTCTTTCTCCTTTTCATTCTTCTTCTTCTTCGCATTCCCCATTTACAAGAGAGAGAGAGAGAGAGAGAGAGAGAGAGAGAGAGAGAGAGAGAGAGAGAGAGCAAGGGAAAGGAAAGAGGAACCAGCTGCTCTCGCCTATATTTTTCTCCTTAGGTAAGATTTCCTTGCTCTTGGGCTAAGCTATGGGATGTCAAATTTCTCAGTTTTCCCTATTTTGTTCACCTCAGGTTTTGCGGTTTATGGATAATTTTGCCTAGCTGTGCTAAAGCCGAAATAGCGGCTGTGTGCTTTGAAGGTTGAGGCAAATGGTGCTCTTTGCCCTTGCCAAGTTTTCCTTTACTTTTATAATTTATGGCTAGTTGTGTGGTAAATTTCCTATAGAAGTTAGGGTTGCTGATTTTGTGTCCAAACCATGGCTGTAGCCGGGTAGAAATAGGAACGTAGGGAATTGTTTGTTGTAGCTCTGTATAGAAAACATTGCATGCTTGCTTAGGATGGAATTTCAGGTTTTGTGGTTAAGTCTTTTGACGTTGAGTGCGTATAAGATGGGGTATTTCGGGTTAATGGTGTTTCTCGGCTTGTTCTGACGGCCGAGTCGTGAATTATGGCAGGTGGTTTTGTTTGATAGCTCTGTGAGGGGTGATGTTGTGTAAAGCCTTGGTGGCCACCATTTTGGTGTAAAGAGCACGTTTTGGCCCCGATTTGGGCTGGTTGTTTTATGGTGTAGAGAGCACCTTTTGGCCCCGATTTGGGCTGGTTGTTTTATGGTGTAGAGAGCACCTTTTGGCCCCGATTTGGGCTGGTTGTTTTATGGTGTAGAGAGCACCTTTTGGCCACGATTTGTGCTGGTTGTTTTATGGTGTAGAGAGCACCTTTTGGACCCGATATGGGCTGTTGTTTTTGGTGTGTTGCACCTTAGGGATGCCACCATTGAACCCTTGAGTATTAGGGCTTTACCATTGCTAATCTTCACAAGTTAGGACTGTTCGTTCCTTTGTTATTTTGGCATATGCTTGCCTTGTTGCTCCTGCAAATTTTAGCAGGATATGTTGATTATTTCTCGCACTTGGTGCATCTTGATCCTGCCTTGGGCAGTGTGTTAACTTTACTATTCTATTCAGCTCCCTTTTGCTCATTTAATAGCATTGGTTGTAAACCCTCTTTTGTTACTTATGGATCTAATGCTCCATTTCGTTTCCTTATATACTTGTTGAGGTATTGTTTCTTTGAATGCCTCAGGTTCAGGTGATAGCATATTGAGCGGCTAGTGTTCTTTTTGGTGGAGCTTGCTTGTGGCCTCCGGGGTAGCTGAGGTTGTTGTTCCTCGATTTGGCAAGGTAGTTTTCTTATTTATGTGTAGACATACATACTCTCTATTGGGTTCGTGTCAGGTTATTGATGCCCACTGGTGGCTTACTTTTAATGATTTAATATGAACTGAGTACTGCTAGTTTTGACTTTTTGGCGGTTGTTTACTTGCTTTTGGGAATGTTTTATGCTAGGATGCATGTTAGGTATTTTGAAACCCTAAAGTATATGTATCTCATGCATGTCAGGATTTTAAAGCTAGAGCACTACTTGTCAAGTACGTAAAGGGCTATTTTCTTATACTATGATAAATCTAGAGTCCTGCATTCTAGGATTTGTCCTTTGGGGACGTTTACACTCATGTGGATGTAAAATTAACTTAACCAAAGTATTTTTCGCTGCGTATAAATATATATTTGTTTATAGTGGACTAGCTGATCCACTGTGCCAAGGGATACGACCATCAAACTTAACTGGTTTTCTTTCGTATTAAAATATGATTTTATTCAACGAACTAGAGTATGAGTTTTGCCTGAGCGCGTGCAGTTATCCCCTGCACGGCGTGACTTCATAACACATATTTTATCTTGCTCTGATATGATTTAAATGTTTGAGAAAATGCGGGTTGTGACAGTTGGTATCAGAGGGAGGTTTGCTTGACAATTGGCCGGGAAACCTTTCCTTATTTAGTGTTAGCTATTTCGTGGCATACCATACACACACCGAGGTGTCATTAGTACGTCTTGGCTGAAGCACGAGCACTACACTCATAAGCATACAATAAGTATACGGGGCATATTATGTAGTATGAGATGCATAATATGTTTTTGTATATGGATCCACCATAGGGGCAACATGTGAGGGTTATGTGGTATGGGATGCATAACCTCACCACATGGTTGCGACTATCACGTTTTCTTTTTCGTTGCATGCAAATGTTATGTAGTATGGGATGCATAACATTTTCATGTGAATGCCGCCCATGGCATGCATTAAGGCCTTTTTAGAATGCATAGCACAACATGCATAACATAACATTGCATAAGCACAATGTGCCAAGCTAAAGATTTACATGATGACATAGGTACACACATGGTTTTGAGTCAAAAAGGAATATAACTTCATGCATTCATGGTCTAGGCACATGAGTTAGTGTGATGAGGGTGACTCATCATAGGTTAGGCATAACATCATCATTGAAAACCCCAAGAGCAAGTTAGCAGTTGAAGTTCATATGTAAGTATGTGTGTTTGTACCAGGTTGTTTTGTGCTACCAGTTGAGCTAGGTCTTGATTTGTGCTGATTTAATTATAGGATGTCGAAGCGTCCTGTGACGAGGCAGACTCCCCAGTCTGAGGGTGAGTCTTCGGGTGCCCAGAACAATGCCATTATGGAGAGTCTGCGATATAGTAATGAGGCCTTGGCAAGGCAAATGGTGGATATGCAGTCCCAGATCCAGTCTATGTTTTCCGTGGTGTCTGGGCTTGCTCCGAGGGTGCAGAACACTGCTGTGGGTTCAGCTGTTCCAGCCCCTTCTGCTCCTCTGGTGCCTCCCGTAGTGGTTCCACCCGAGATGACATTTATCTCCCAGTTTCAACGACTTGGACCACCTACTTATGATGGAAAAGCGGATTTCATGGTGTTGGATGATTGGTTGATAGCAATTGAGGAGATGTTTTCCTACTTTGGCGTCACTGATGATCAGCGAGTGATGATCACTGCATATCAGCTTAAGGGGTTAGCAAAGAGTTGGTGGTTGCGAGAAAAGGAGAGCTTGATGGAAGGATGCTCTTGGGAGTCTTTTAAGGGGATGCTCCTAAGGAAGTTTCTACCCTCGGTTGAGCGGGACCGCTTGATGAACGAGTTCTTACATCTGAAGCAGAGGCAACTCATAGTTAGTGAGTATGAGATTCAGTTCAGCAAACTGAGTCGGTTTGCCCCCAACATGGTAACTTCCGAGGCGGATCGAGTTAAGCGTTTTCTTGGTGGCCTAAGAGATGATGTGCAGCAGTTAACAAGTGCATATGGAGCAGCAAGCTATACTACCGTAGTGGAAGCTGCTTTGAGAGTTGAGGCAATTGAAAATGCTATGCAAAGAGGGCAGTGGATGAGGAAAGAAAAGAGGAAGCTAGTGGAAGGGAAGAGCCCTCAGGTGCCTGATGCTGCTTCAAGGAAGAAGAGCAAAGAGGTTTGTAGCTTCTGTGGCCGGTCAGGCCACCCCTTCGAGAAATGTTTCAAGAGGTTAGGAGTTCAGAAGAAGGAGCAGGTTCATGCAATTCATGGTGCTCCTAAGAGGGACCTGGAGTGTATGTTATGCATGAGGAAGGGGCATGTTGTTGCCCGTTGTTGGTCAAAAGATAAAGTTTGTTATCAGTGTGGACAAAAGGGACACATCAAGACTCAGTGCCCGCAGTTTCAACCTGTGTTTCTGCCAGTGCCACTCCAGGCATTGCCACTGCCTCAGTGATTGGATAAAGGCAATGGAAAGCTGAACGTGATTTCTTCTATGGACGCTCAGACCTCAACTCAGGGTTTATAAGGTTAGACTTTCTCCCTAGTTCTAATGGTTTAGTTCGTAATTATAGCTTTACCAATTGTTTTCTTAGATACGTGTGCACCTTTCTAGGAAAATTTAAGGTAAAGAACCGTTGGGCGCGTGTTCTTTTTGACTCTGGCGCTACCCACTCATTTGTGGCTAGAGCCTTCGTGGACCGGTACTATTTGGAACCAGATCGAGTGGGGGATGCCTTTTGCGTCAAGTTCCCTTCTGGTGATTCTGTGGTTTTAGACTGGGGCATTTTGGATTGCCCGATTGTGTTAGGGGATTTCTTAGCTAAGGCAGATCTGAAGGTAATTGACTTGGAAGATTTTGATGTTATCTTAGGCATGGACTGGTTGTCGAGGTATGATGCTGTGATCCAGTGCAAGGGTAAGCACTTGGACTTCAGAAAGGACAACCATTAGCCTGGGAGTGTTTATGGTGATTTGCGCCAGGATTCTCCAGCTATTTCTGTGGTATGTGCTCGGACGTTGCTAGTTTTCGGCTGTTTTGCTTGTTTGGTGTCAGTTTTGGAGACCGTTAGTAGTTTGTCGCGTTTAGAAGAGATTCCTGTTGTGCGCGAGTTTTCAGACGTTTTTCCTGATGATCTTCCTGGTCTTCTGCCGGACAGAGATGTTGAGTTTATGACAGATTTGGAGCCGGGTACGCGTCCTATTGCAAAGGCGCCGTACCGGATGGCCCCGCGAGAGCTGGCAGAGTTGCGTATCCAGCTGGATGAGTTGTTAAAAAAGTGTTTTATCAGACCAAGTTCGTCACCTTGGGGTGCACCTGTTTTGTTTGTTAAGAAGAAAGATGAGTCGATGCGGCTTTGCATCGATTATCGAGAACTAAATAAAGTCACTATTAAGAACAAGTATCCTCTGCCAAGGATTGACGATTTGTTTGATCAGCTGCGCGGTAGCTCGACATTCTCTAAGATTGATCTTCGTTCTAGTTATCATCAGCTTAAGGTCCGTGAGTCAGATATTCCACGGACTACGTTTCGATCAAGGCATGTGCATTTTGAATTCTTAGTAATGTCGTTTGGTTTGACCAACGCGCCCTCAGCCTTTATGGATATGATGAACCAAGTGTTCAAAGACTTTCTGGATACGTTTGTAGTTGTGTTTATCGACGATGTTCTTGTCTATTCCAGCAATGCTGAGGAGAATGATTAGCATCTGCGTTTGGTTTTATCTGCTTTAAGGGACCATAGGTTGTTCGCCAAATTGAGTAAGTGCGAATTTTGGTTGTCTCAGGTTTCGTTTCTTGGCCATGTGATCAACAAGCATGATATTTCAGTTGATCCAGAGAAGATAGCTGCAGTGATGGAGTGGAAAAGACCGGACACACCTAAGGAGATTAGGAGCTTCTTGGGGTTGGCCGACTATTACAGAAGGTTTGGGGAAGGTTTCTCTACTTTAGTTGCAGCTTTGACTCGCTTAACCCAGAATAATGTGGCTTTTGATTGGAATGATAAGTGTGAGGAAGCATTCCTTGAACTCAAGAACAGATTGTGTACTGCTCCTGTTTTGATTCTGCCTACGGAGGGCTTGGGTTATGATATTTTTGTGGATGCATCGCATGTTGGGCTTGGATGCGTGTTGATGCAAGAAAGAAAGTGATTGCGTATGAGTCCATGCAACTGAAGACTCATGAGAAGAACTTCCCTACACATGACTTGGAATTTGCAGCTATTATATATGCGTTGAAGTTGTGGAGACATCTACTTTATGGCGCGCAGTGCAAGCTTTTTACTGATCATAAGAGTTTAAAGTATGTCTTCACCCAAAAGGAATTGAATCTGCGCCAGCGGCGATGGTTGGAGTATGTTGCCAACTACGATGTTGAAATCCAGTACCATCCGGGCAAGGCTAATGTGGTGGCCGACGCCCTAAGTTGGAAGACGGGAAAGATTTTTAATCTCTCCGCCGATTGATTAGTGGAAGAATTCCTGTTAATGGATATTTTTGTAGGGTGCTGCGACTTTCAGAGTAGTTTGGTGGTAGCAGAACCTTCTTGGATTGCGCTGACGTGGTTTCATCAGAAAGATGATCCAGATTTGTTGCACTTATATCATAGAGCTGAGAAAGGAGAGTTACTTGATTTCTCGATTGATGCTGCAGGTACATTGAAGTACCGCGATAGATTTTGTGTCCCCGCTGTTATGGACATCCGAGATATGTTATGTAGAGAAGCTCACGATTCGAGCGTTGCTTACCATCCAGGGTCTACCAAGATGTATCATGACTCGAAGCAAATTGCCTAGTGGAATGGAATGAAGGGAGACATAGCTAGATTTGTGTCGGAGTGTTATACTTGAAAGCGTGTTAAGGCCGATCATGGAAGGCCTGGTGGCAAGTTGACACCGTTGGAAATTCCAACCTGGAAATGGGAGAGCATTTCGATGGATTTCATAACAGGTCTACCGAGATCTCCTAGCGGATACAATTTCGTGTGGGTGATCGTGGATCGATTAACGAAGTGTGCTCACTTCGTACCGTATAAGCTCAATTATCCGATGAAAAAATAGCTGAGCTGTATGTGAATGAGGTTCTTCGCTTGCATGGTGTTCCAGTCAGCATCATTTCAGACCGAGACTCCCGATTTACATCCCGCTTCTGGAAGAGTTTACAAGAAGGTTTGGGTACGGATTTGAGATATTCTACCGCATACCACCCGCAGACTAATGGTCAGACAGAGCGAGTGAATCAGATAGTAGAGGATATGATCAGATGTTATATCTTAGTCCATGGAGGAGCATGGGATGAATGTTTGCGGCTCATGGAGTTTGCATATAATAATAGTTATTAAGAAAGCTTACAGATGGCTCCTTTTGAGGCCCTATATGGGAGACGTTGCAGAACTCCTCTCTTTTGGGCTAAGGTTGGTGAGACATCTTTATTGGGTCCAAATGCATTGAAAGAAATGGAAGTTGCTGTAAAGCTTATTCGAGAAAAGCTTAGGATAGCTCAAGAACGTTATGAGAAGAACGCCAATCAGCGTAGATAAGATTTGGAGTTTGCTGTGGGGGACTTAGTATTCCTTAAAGTTTACCCAATGGTCGGCATAAAGAGATTTGGTAAATATCGGAAGTTGGACCCAAGGTTTGTGGGACTGTTCAAGATTGTTGAGCGGGTTGGTGTATCAGCTTATAAGTTGGAATTGCCCGCAACTTTTCCCGGTGTTCACGATGTTTTTCATGTAAGCCAACTCCGCAAGTGTGTGCGAAACGACGGGCAGGTTTTAGATTCTGTGCCTCAGTTAGAGCCAAATCTTTCTTATGTGGAGGTGCCTGTCCGCATTTTGGATTCTCAGGATCGCATGTTGCGAAGAAAGAAGATTCCGATGGTGAAAGTGTTATGGAGGAACCAAGACGTGGAAAGCGCAACTTGGGAATTAGAGTCGGCTATGAGGGAGGCTCACCCTCATCTGTTCCTTAAGCTTGTCTGGTATGGTTTCTTCCATTTACCTCTTTGGTTGTTATGTTTAAGTGTTGTGCGTAAAGTTTCAGGGCGAAACTTTCTTTTAGAGGGAGTGACTGTAACGCCCCCGATTGTTTTGGCAATTGTGTAATTTTTGTTTGGCGTTACGTTGACATATTTTTGGCCTTTGCCATTGTTAGAGCGTGATCTTCGCTCTTTAGGCCTTTTAGTGGCTGGTTTGGTAGCCTGTTTTCAAGATTACCTAGCAAGCCGGAGCCTGTTGTGGTGACTCGGTGGTGCCTCTTCGGGAATGCTTGTGTTTTGGCTTCGGGCAAGGTTAGCCCAAGTTTTGTTTGTCGGATGATGATTTCGACTTCGCCACTAGATTTGTAGCATGGGTATTTAGCTACGGTGTGAATTTCGTTACATTCCGAGATAGTATGCTCGAGCCCGGATCGTTTTGCTCGGGAATATCATGGTTAATAAGTTGTAACATATGCATATGAAGTTATAACATATTGGTTGCTGGTTTCCTCCCTAGGTGCAAATTTATGGTTGCAATTTCTTGTAGCAGGGGAGAGTTATAACATTGCAAATCCTGGAAAATTGCAAAATTTGAGTGACACGGCCTGGGACAAGGGCGTGTCACAGGGCGTGTCTGGCTCGGGTTGCGCTGATGGCCGCGTGGTAGACGAATTTCAGTCCACGAAAATTTTCGGGGGTGTCACGCCCGCTGACACGGGCGTGACAGGGGGCGTGTCGAGAGATCGACGAATCGAGGTCGATGAATTGAGGTCGACGATCGTCGAGAGATGGGGTACATGGCCTGTGACACGGGCATGTCACAGGCCATGTCCCGATGGTCGACGAACTTCGTTCGACGAATGTCGAGTGTCGAGTAAAGGGGTTACACGCCCTGAGTCACGGGCATGACTGGGCCAACACGGGCGTGTCTCCTGGCGGTTTTCATTCCAGATAAGCCCGAATGATCGGTTTGTGTGCCACTTAAAGTACACGCCCTGGGGCGGGGCGTGTCATGGGGTGTGTCAGGGCCGAATGTTGACTTTTTCTGAAAATGTTTCAGCCGTTCAATTTCTTTATTTTTTTAATCTAAGGGACCAGACTTTTTCCCTGGGTAATAAGGCCGAAAATGTGTCTTTCTCCTTTTCATTCTTCTTCTTCTTCGCATTCCCCATTTCCGAGAGAGAGAGAGAGAGAGAGAGAGAGAGAGAGAGAGAGAGAGAGAGAGAGAGAGAGAGAGAGAGCAAGGGAAAGGAAAGAGGAACCAGCTGCTCTCGCCTAGATTTTTCTCCTTAGGTAAGATTTCCTTGCTCTTGGGCTAAGCTATGGGCTGTCAAATTTCTCAGTTTTTCCTATTTTGTTCACCTCAGGTTTTGCGATTTATGGATAATTTTGCCAAGCTGTGCTAAAGTTGAAATAGCGGTTGTGTGCGTTGAAGGTTAAGGCAAGTGGTGCTCTTTGCCCTTGCCAAGTTTTCCTTTACTTTTGTAATTTATGGCTAGTTGTGTGGTAAATTTCCTGTAGAAGTTAGGGTTGCTGATTTTGTGTCCCAACCATGGCTGTAGCCAGGTAGAAATAGGAACGTAGGGAATTGTTTGTTGTAGCTCTGTATAGAAAACGTTGCGTGCTTGCTTAGGATGGAATTTCAGGTTTTGTGGTTAAGTCTTTTGACGTTGAGTGAGTATAAGATGGGGTATTTCAGGTTAATGGTGTTTCTCGGTTTGTTCTGACGGTCGAGTCGTGAATTATGACAGGTGGTTTTGTTTGATGGCTCTGTGAGGGGTGGTGTGGTGTAAAGCCTTGGTGGCCACCATTTTGGTGTAGAGAGCACCTTTTGACCCCGATTTGGGCTGGTTGTTTTATGGTGTAGAGAGCACCTTTTGGCCCCGATTTGGGCTGGTTGTTTTATGGTGTAGAGAGCACCTTTTGGCCCCGATTTGGGCTTGTTGTTTTATTGTGTAGAGAGCACCTTTTGGCACCAATTTGGGCTGGTTGTTTTATGGTGTAGAGAGCACCTTTTGGCCCCGATTTGGGCTGGTTGTTTTATGGTGTAGAGAGCACCTTTTGGCCCATATATGGGCTGTTTGTTTTGGTGTGTTGCACCTTAGGGCTGCCACCATTGAACCCTTGAGTATTATGGCTTTACCACTGCTAATATTCACAAGTTAGGATTGTTCGTGTAACAGCCCAAAGTCTGAAATTGGCAAAGATTGGGTGACACGGCCTGGGACACAGGCGTGTCCCGCTCGGGTTGCGTCGTGAGGTGCGAGGTCGACGAATTTTCGGTCGATGAAGTGTTTGGGTGGTCACTCCCTGTAACACGGGCGTGACAGGGGGCGTGTCCCATTAGTTTGATGATTTTGCTTGTCGATCATCGAGCGTCGATCGTCGAGTGGCGATCGTCGAGTAGGGGTACACGGCCTGTGACACGGGCATGTCACATGGCGTGTCCCACTGTGTAGAGAGTTCGACGATTTTCTCTCGAGTAGTTCTCGTGTAGGTCGACGAGTACTCGAGTAAGAGGAGGTGACACGGGCGTGTCATCCCTGGACATAGCCGTGTCAGATCTGAGTACTCGAGTAGTTGGTTTTCTCTCGAGTAAGTCCTCTCTAAGAGGTCTCGATGGGTTACATGCCCTGTGTCACAGGAGTGACTAGGCTGACACGGGCGTGACATGGGCGTGTCATCTTGGTGTGGATAAGTTTGGATAAGGCGGTTTGTGCACCGCTTTGGGGACAGGGCCTATGACACAGGCGTGTCACAGGGCGTGTTAGGGCCGAAACATGATTTTTCAGTGTTTTTCTGGCCGTTGATTTCTCTGTCCTGGATCCAAGGGTTAGGCTTTATCCATGTGGATTTCTGGCCGAAATCTGAGGTTTTAAGCCCTTCCTATTCTTCTTCTTCTTCATCTCATTTCAAGAGAGAGAAAGCGAAGGAGAGAGCAAAGGAAGGAAGGAGGAAAGTAAAGCCAGCTGCTGGAGGAGCTGCGGAGTGTGGAGCGAAGATCTGAGTGCGGATTCGTGAAGGCAGAGCCGAGGCGGTGACTTCCATCCGGTTACTTCATGGCACCGAAGCGATCTTCGAGAGTAACGATCTCCTTCTTGGACATCGAAGTCCTTTCGTTATGCATGTGCTTGGAATCCTCCACCAAGAGGTGGATCTCGGAAGTGATTCCTTTATTGAGTCTGCATCTAGAGCCGGAAGTGTGAAGTATGGCATAGGCATGCTGTGTGAAGCCCATCTGGACGGGTAGTCTGGATTAGTGATGATCATGGGTAAACCGGAGAAGACTCCGTGGATTTGATGCTATGAAAGATTTATGATTGTGGTATGGCTGTATGAATGTGAATTATGAATGTGAGGAGGCTTTGGTTAAGCTCCTGGTTGAAGAGAGATCAATTGGTAGTGCGCCCGGGAAGCGAGTACCCGGCCGACTACACCACTAGGGTGGGTTGATCTGGTTAGAAGGGATCGATTGGTGGCATGACCTGAGAAGCGAGCACCCGACTTGCTGCACCACAATGGTGGGTCAATCAGGAAATAGGTGAGGGGTCGATTGGTGGTATGCCTGGGAGCAGCGATAACCCAGCCTGCTACACCACAAGGGTGGGTCGATCTGCTCTAGTTATTTATGATGCTGGGGAGGTTGTACCTCTGAGTTGTATGGATGGGATGACACCAACTTGCGAGACTGGTGGACTAGGCTTGAGCCGTCCAACCAACAAGTGAAGTACCTCTGATCGGCGGTGTACGACTGGGATGCCCGGTACGCCAAGAAGGTGCCCTGAGTGTACGGAGCGTCTGGTGGATACCGGCATTTGTGATGTGAATGTGATTGATATATTGATAAAGAGAATGATACATATGATGCTTGATGAGGCTCTATGAGATGATGATAGCAATGCATGTAGGGAAGGAACCACTGCCCCGGGTAGGGGGTAGGGTCGTTATAAATGGGTCAGCGAATGCTGACCGTTACTTTTTTCTGTATTGGCTTGGATGGCAAATTACAGGTAGAATGAACAAGTGGAATGGATGGATTGCTGCTAAAGGCCCTTGAAGGCCATGCGAAGAAGTGTGTTTGGATTTCATGTGTTTCCGGTCTGCGTGCCGATGTACAAAAATGTAATTATGTGAAAAGAGAAATTTGTAAGGCCTTAAGGCCAGTGTGTGTGCGTTGTATACATTCCTGGTGTTGCTATATAAATGTGGAGTTTATATAGAAGTGGACATTCTCTGAGCTGAGTTCTTTAACTTAAAACATATTGTGCTAGAATGGATTGAGTTAAGAATGCAAATAGAATTTGATTTCCACAAGTAATTCCACTACTTGTCTGTGACATATGGCGTGGGGCCCCGGCCGGACCCACCGTTATATGCCATGTGACGAATGGGGGCGTTACAGTTCGTTCCTTTGTTATTTTGGCATATGTTTGCCTTGTTGCTCCTGCAGATTTTAGCAGAATATGTTGATTATTTCTCTCACTTGGTGCATCTTGATCCTGCCTTGGGCAGTGTGTTAACTTTACTGTTCTATTCAGCTCCCTTTTGCTCATTTAATAACATTGGTTGTAAACCCTCTTTTCTTACATATGAATCTAATGATCCGTTTCTTTTCCTTATATACTTGCTGGGGTATTCTTTCTTTGAATGCCTCAGGTTCAGGTGATAGCCGATTGAGCGGCTAGTGTTCTTTTTGGTGGAGCTTGCTTGTGGCCTCCGGGGTAGCTGAGGTTGCTGTTCCTCGATTTGGCGAGGTAGTTTTCTTATTTCTGTGTAGACATACATACTCTCCAGTGGGTTCGTGTCAGGTTGTTGACGCCCATTAGTGGCTTACTTTTAATGATTTAATATGAATTGAGTACTGCTAGTTTTGCCTTTTTGGTGGTTATTTACTTGCTTCTGGGAATGTTTTATGCTAGGATGCATGTTAGGTATTTTGAAACCCTAAAGTATATGTATCTCATGCATGTCATGATTTTAAAACTAGAGCACTACTTCTCAAGTACGTAAAGGGCTATTTTCTTATACTATGATAAATCTAGAGTCCTGCATTCTAATATTTGTCCTTTGGGGACGTTTACACTCATGTAGGATGTCAAATTAACTTAACCAAAGTATTTTCCGCTGCGTATAAATATATATTTGTTTATAGTGGACTAGCTGATCCACTGTGCCGTGGGATTCGACCATCAAGCTTAACTGGTTTTCTTTCGTATTAAAATATGATTTTATTCAACGAACTAGAGTATGGGTTTTGCTTGAGCGCGTGCAGTTATCCTCTGTACGACGTGGCATCATAACATGTATTTTCTCTTGCTCTGATATGATTTAAATGTTTGAGAAAATGCAGGTTGTGACAGAACCCACCGCCATTGGAAGAGATCACCTTCTCGGAGGAGGATATGCTGGGGAATGAGAACCCCTTCCACGACGCCTTAGTGATTCAAGCCGCCATCGAAGACTTCACCGTCGACCGAATCCTCGCGGATAACAGTAGCTCGGTGAATATCATTTTTAAGAGAACCTTCGTCGGGCTTCAGGTGGAAGCATCCTGGGTCCAGGCTGCAGATGGACCCCTCTTTGGATTCCCAGGATAGAAGAAAGAGGTGGAGGGAGCGGTGGAGCTTCTGGTTACACGCGGCGGGATATCGAACCGATGTCGCTTCATCATCATCGATGCACCGAGCGGATACAACGCCATCTTCGGGCGGCCCCTCATCAACTATTTCAAGGCCGTTCCGTCGTCTTATCACCAGTGCCTGAAGTACTGCCGCGGGAATGTTTAGATCAGGATCATGGGAGATCCCAAGGCCTCAAGGGAGTGCTACCTGAATGTCATCAACACCATCAGCTAGATGGGTGACGCAGAGAAGTTGGAGGAGCTGCTGGAGAAGGAGAAGGGGTTGTGTGCTGCTGAAGAGGTGGAGGAGGTGTAAGTGATCTCTCGGGGAGGAGAGCTGGTACTGCTGAAAGTTGGAGGATCCCTGCCGTTGGAAGGGAAGATAAAGATGACCGCTTGCCTGCAGGACAACGTCGATGTCTTTGCATGGAGCGCCGCCGAGATGCTAAGGGTGGACGTCGATGTTGCTTGTCATCTCCTCAACCTGGATCCCGCGGTGGCTCCCGTTCGTTAGAAGCAGAGGAAGAGCGCCGCCATGCTGGCCGGGCCGATCAGGGAGGAGGTAGAGAAGCTGCTGGAGGCGGGTTTTGTCTCGGAGATCCAGTATCCAGGCTGGGTCTCCAACGTTGTAATGGTGAAAAAGCCCGGAGGGGGATAACGTCTATGTATAGACTTTTCCATGTTGAATAAACCTTGCCCGAAGGATTACTACCCCTTGCCTCAAATCGACGTGCTGGTTGATTCCGCCGTCGGATTTCCTGTCATGAGTTTTCTTGATGCTTTTTCAGGGTATCACCAGATCCGGATGCATCCCCCCGACTATCGGGACGTCTCCTTCATAACCAGCAATGACTACTATATCTACAAGATGATGCCCTTCGGGCTCAAGAATGCGAGCGCAACTTATGAAAGGATGATGGATCAAATTTTCAAGGAGCAGAAGGGGCAGAACCTGGAGGTTTATGTGGATGATCTCCTCGTCAAGAGTAAAAGTGTTGCAGACCACATAACGGATCTGGTGGAGACCTTCGCTACCCCGAGGAAGTATAAGATGCGACTCAACCCGGCCAAGTGCATCTTCGGTGCAGGAAGAGGGAAGTTCCTAGGTTACCACCTCACTCCCAGGGGGTGGAACCTAATCTAGACGAGGTGAAGGTCATTCTGGAGATGACATCTCCAAAGGATCCCAAAGAGGTTCAAAGGTTGACAGGACGGATGGCAGTACTTAGTCGTTTCTTGTCCAAGGCAGGGGAGAAGTGCTCTCCATTCTTTAAGACCCTTCGAGGGAACCAAAAGTTCAAGTGGACCGCGGAGTGTGAGGAGGCCTTCGGAAAGCTCAAGCAACAGCTAACCCAAGCTCCTCTCCTTCAAGGCCCACGAGATAACGAAGATCTCTTTCTATAATTGGGAGTCGGGGCAAAGGCGGTTAGCTCAGTTTTGGTCCGAGAGGAAGGCAAGAAGCAGCTCTCTGTCTACTATGTGAGTAGAGTGCTACGACAAGCGGAAACGAGCTATCCTATCTTGGAGAAGTTGGTGTTTGCTTTGGTAGTTTTGGCTCGGAGGCTCTGTCCGTATTTTCAGGCTCACTCCATCAGGGTCGTCTCCGATCACCCTCTACGTAGTATTCTGGATGGAGTGGAGCATTCTGGCAGGTTGGAAAAGTGGGCGGTGGAGCTTAGAGATTTTGATATTTCTTACTCTCCAAGGGTAGCAATCAAGGCGCAGGCGGTGGAGGATTTCCTTGCCGACTTCTCAGCCGAGGTAGAAGGAGAGGAAGGATCTTCTAGCAGAGTTTCCTGGAATATGTTTGTGGATGGGGCTTCGGGCAGATATTTCGTAGGAGCCGGAGTCGTGCTCGTAAGCCCTCATGGAACCAGGATCGAGCAAGCAGTCAAGATCCTCTTCCCAGTTACAAATAATCAGTCGGAGTACGAAGCCATGGTGGTCGGCTTGCGTCTCGCAAAGGAGTTGGCAATTAGAGATATCAGAGCCTTCACCGACTCGATGGTGGTCGCATCCCGGATCAGAGGCGAGTTCGAGGTGAATGATCTGGTCCTGCAAAGATACTTGATCAAAGTGAAAGGTCTGATCGGGGGGGGGGGGGTTTCGATCTTTCTTCGTCGAGCATGTACCCTAAGAAGAGAATTCAGAAGCCGATTACCTTGCCACGTACGGTCCCCGGGATGGAGGAACAATGACTGAACTCTTCCGACCGTCCATCGAGGAAGGGGAGATTATGGAGATCGAGCAGAGGGCGTCTTGGAGGGATCCATTTGTTTCTTTCCTGGCAACAGGTCAGATTCCTGCCAGCGAGGGGGATCAGAGGAAGTTCCATTATAAAGCCGCATGCTACCTACTTCAGGAGGGAGAGCTTTATCGCAAAACCATCTCAGGCCCTCTGGCCCCCTCCTTGTCAGAGATTGAAGTCCCTCATGTCCTGGAGGAGATTCACTCAGGAGAGTTTGACAGTCACTTAGGGACTCGCAGTCTGGAACAAAGAATTCTAAGGCACGGGTATTTCTGGCCCACCATTCGGAAAGATGCAGAAGCTTTCTCCAAAAAATGTCTCCAGTGCCAGCTCTTCGCACCACTTCAACTACAACCCGCTCAACATCTGCGCTCGATCACTGCTCCATGGCCCTTCACCATCTAGGGGATGGACTTTATCGATCCTTTTCCTCAGGCCAGCGGACAGAGGAAGTTCGTCCTTGTCATGATCGATTACTTCTCCAAATGGATCGAGGCAAAAGCTCTGGCCAAGACCACTTTGTAGATTGTAAAGAATTTCATTTGGGGAGAGATCGCATGCAGGTTTGGGATTCCTCTCGCCATCGTCACCGACAATGGGCCGCAGTTCGCGAGCTTGGAGTTAGAGGACTTCTGCAGGAAGCTAGGGACGTATCTTCGATTCACCTCTGTACATCATCCTTGCAGTAACAGACAGGTGGAAGCCGCCAACAAGTTGATCATCAACCACCTAAAGAAGAAAGTCACCAACTTGAAAGGCAATTGGGCAGAGCAGCTCCCCTCGGTCCTTTGGGCTTTGAGAACAACTCCAAATTCGGCTACGGGGGAAACTCCCTTCAAGTTGTCCCACGGGTCTGAGGCACTCATCCCAGTGGAGTTCGATGTTCGAAGACCGAGAGTCATAGCAGCTGGAGATGGCAGTGAAGAATGGTGCTTGGAGAATGAAGATGCCCAAAGGCCCTCGCTAGATTTCGTAGAAGAGCTTCGTGACTTGGCCTCCATCCGCCAAGAGGAGATCAAGCGGCGCATGGCGAAGCACTTCAACAAAAATGTCCGCATAAGGCATTTCCTCGCAGGGGACCTAGTTATAAAGAAGGTAGATGTCACAGGGAGAGGAGCAACAGTTGGCAAGTTGCATCCAAATTGGGAAGGTCCCTTCATCGTCCAAGAAGCCTTGGCCACTGGAGGTTATTATCTCTAGGATCAGGTCGGAGAGCAGCTGGGAGGTACTTGGAGCGGAGATGACCTGAAAAGGTTCTATCCCTAGCAGTTAATGTTGTATTTTACTTGTAAATGATTTCACATATATACATATATAGAGAGTGGCAACTGTTTGGCTTCTGTTTATGTTTTTTTTGTCTCAAGTTTTCTGAGGCCTTAAGGTTCTGCTCCGAGATTGATCCAAGAAATCGGCTGTCAACCTGTTCCCCCTGGATAGCCCAGTGTGGATGATGGGACGATGCCTCGGGATATAAGCGCCCTTGTAAGACCGAACCCCTGCACTGATCGCCGAGATCAGCTCCCCCCTTGCATGTCGGCCTAGCTACCCCCGATTGCATCTCTCCTCCGACTGGAGGAACTAACAGGAACAGGTTTGGACTCCAACCTTTCGGACTCGAGGAAGGATAAACCTTGCCAAGCTCTCATTTTGGGCAACGACCCTTCAAATTATTTCAAAAGACAGGATAACCGGCCAAAGGGTAGGGATAGACCCAAGAGAATATGTTAGTCACGAGTGCATCTTGGAGGACCCTCGGAAGAACATTACACCTCGCTCATGAATTTATGCTCGTGGCCAGGTGGCAGAGCTGAAATTGATTTCAACGGTTGGATTAGGAAACATGCCTTCAACCTGTTTCTCCTAGATAGCCCAGGGCGGACGATGGGACGATGCCTCAGGATGTAAGCGTCCTTGTAAGACTGGACCCCTGCATTGACGGCCGAGATCCGCTCCCCCCTTGCATGTCGGCCTAGCTACCCTCGATTGCATCTCTCCTCCAACTGGAGGAACTATCAGGAACAGGGTTGGACGCCAACCTCCCAACTCGACGTCAGCGAGATCATCGCTATCTTTGTAATTTCTTCATCCTCAAAGATATTGATACACTTGATTCATTGCCAATCTCTTAAAGCAACAAGAAAAACAACTCCAACCGTATATCAAGTTCTCGAGTGGTAGTGTCGCCGTAAGTGCAAGTCCCTGCACGAGCTCCTCTCCTGCATATTGTCCAAAGAACTCCTCGAGTGAGATCAAGTTCCTCATTGGAGCGATGCTGTAGTCCGAGATCTATGTACAAGCTCCTCTCCTGCAGACCGACTACTTGCCTCCCCGAGTCGACTTACACCACTCTAGTTGAGCAAGGCTCCTAAGAGCTGTCGACTCCAGTATTTGAAGTCCTCGAGTGGTAGTGTCGCCATAAGTCCAAGTCCCTGCACGAGCTCCTCTCCTGCATATTGGCCAAGGACCTCCTCGAGTGAGATCAAGTTCCTCGTTGGAGCGATATCGTAGTCCGAGATTTCTGTACGAGCTCCTCTCCTACAGACCGACTACTTGCCTCCCTGAGTCGACTTGCACCACTCTAGTTGAGCAACGCTCCGGAGAGCTGTCGACTCCAGCATTCACATTCCTTGAGTGATAGTGTTGCCGTAAGTCTAAGTCCCTGCACAAGCTCCTCTCCTGCATATTGGCCAAGGACCTCCTCGAGTGAGATCAAGTTCCTCGTTGGAGTGATGACGTAGTCTGAGATCTCTGTACGAGCTCCTCTCTTGCAGACTGACTACTTACCTCCCCGAGTCAACAGATTACCACCCCCAGTTGAGCTTGGCTCCTGCTGGGTGTCGACTAATTCCCACCCCCAGTTGAGCTTGGCTCCTGCTGGGTATCGACTACTCCCAACCGCCAACCAAGCTCAGCTCCTCATAGGATGTCGGCTCTGGTCTTCGAGCCAGTCAGAATTAACTTCGGAAAAATAAATAAATTATGCAAGTGCAGGCAGATCTTAGTGAGTATGCGAGTATGTATGGGTGAATATGCTATGGTGACCATGGAAAACGAGCGAGTATATTGCGGCGAGTATATGTGCAATACACAGGCGAGTATCGGGAGGCGAGTAACTACACGACTATAAACGATGCCGACATGCAGGTAAAGGGTCACGAGCACTCATCCTCCCCGAGCCTATAAGCCTAGCGAGCATCATCAGCGAACATACATGAAAGCAGAGAACGACCACCGTAATTCAAACATGTATAAATATATATTTCAAAAAATTTACAAGTTACAAAAGTTGGTTGTTACAAAATTTCGATAACTGCTATGTGCGAGTATGAGAAATATCGGCGAGAAACTAGGACTCATCATCGCCAGTATCAGACTGATATTCCTCATCTCCAATATCAGCATCCTCCTCTTCCTCGCCGCCCTCCTCGCTCTCCTCCTCGCCATTGCTACTGCTACCGCTGCTGCTGCTACCGCTGCCGCTACTGTTTTAGCCCGCTGACGGAGAAGGTAGGCGATCTGGAGAGGTCGATTCATCGGCGAGCAGCTCGTGGATGAGCTCATCAACAATGAGCAACTTCTCCCCCTCGGCGAGTTGGCCGTTGATCCTCAGCCTCGCGAGCATGACATTCCCTGCTGCACGAGCTATCTCGTGGCGGACAGATGACCTCTCCTTCTAGAGAACGCGAGATCTCTTGATCGCGTAGTGAGGGACGTCCTCCGGCAGTGGCGCATCTGGTTGAGGAGCTGAAGAACTCGCGCCGGCCTCTAAGGCGGTTAGGCGAGTCTCCATCTCAGCTGCGTGAATTTGGGCTGCCTCTAGCTCGGCCTGAGACTTGTTGAGTTTCGCCTCGCACTCAGAAAGCTTCTTGGGGCCTTCAATCTCGGCAGCCTGCGACAACGAATAGGTAGTCAGCAAAATGAAGTCCAACGCCATCAACGTCGCACGCAGGAGGCGCCTTACCTCATATTCTCACCATTGGACGGATTGCATGTCCAATTCGATGGCTTTCTTGGTGACGCCTTTCAGGGCCGCCGTCATCTCCAACAACTTCCTCTCCGAGTAATAGCCAAGCTCGACAGATCGCGCGAGCGAGCATGCGGTCTGCTGGGCGAGGTCCTCCATGCTGAGCTCCATCATCGACTCAGCATCAACTCACCCGTACAATGCATGGAGGACGACGAAGGCCTCCCCCTTGTCCTCCCAGTCTGCCGACCATGAGGGGAGGTTGGTGCTCAGCATCACCAGGTGTTCATCCTCCGACCAATTCACCAGCGGGCGGCCGTAGGAGTCCACCACTCCTCGCCCAAGTTGAAGTTGGGGTGGAAGTGAGGAAGCCGAGCATCCGGCGGAGATTCTTGGTCGTCAGGTCGCGACAATGGCACCTTCGGCCTCTTGGGCACGGGGCCCGACAACCTGGCCTTCGCCTTTCCCTTGACGAGCCACTTCTTCTCGCCGACATTAGCCGGAGGGTTGGACTCATGAAGCGAGGTGGCGACTTGCTTCGCTAGAGGGAGTGACTTCTCCGGGAGCTCGCACGCCACTGCAAAGTTCCGAGTAAATATCAGTATCAAGCTACAACTAGTGAGGCGAGTATGCAAGAGAAGATTCTCATCCAAAACTTACCCTCGTTGGGATGGATCTCCAATAGAGTGTTGAAGTTTAGTCGCCAGAAGATAACATCGAACTGGCGACCACTGAACGACTCGACCAGCTGCTCGCGGACGCCCTCCAATATTGATGGGAGGAAGGCGACATCGGCAGGTTGATGCGGCCTTCCCAGGGTGCCCGCGAAGTCGCCGTGGATAACTATTAATTGCTCGCTCCAGCGGTGGACTTTATTCGCCATCCCCACCAAGGTGCAGACATGGATGCTGAAGTAAACTACTCCCTCGGTGGTCGCGGCGAAGGCGAAGATCTTACGGAATATAGAAAGGTCGAAGGCGACCCTCTCCTCCCGCAAGTAGCAGAGGAACCCCATGATGATCGCCACGCCATTGGGGTTGATCTGCGCGGGAACGATGCCGAAGTATCGCAGGATCTCACAGTACTCCGACCATAGGGGAAGTCACAGGCCGGCGTCAAAGTGGCGGAGCGGCAGGACCAGCGCACCCTCTATGTGGGTCTTAAGTCGCTCGCTGTGACTAGGGAGCCTTGCCGAGTATCCTTCGGGCAAAAGCCTCTCCCTGAAGCACTCCAAATCTCGCTCTGTTGTTATCGACTTTTTGAAAGCCGCATCGGCAAAGTTTGCGGCATGGGCTTGTCGGCGAGCACTGACATCGTCTCCTACCATTTCTGCGAGATTGGCGAGGTGAGAAAGGAAGTAAGGCGAGAAAGGAAGGGAGATTGAAGCGCACGAGCAGAGAAAGATACTCGCGAGCTAGGGATCGAAAATCGCAACAACATACTTATGTCCTACCTACCCCCTCTATTTATAGGCGAAGGCAAGAAGGGGGTATATCCCCGCCCTGGCAAGTATCGGCCTAAGTCACAGTCTAGGCGAACAAATGGATCTCGACATTTACATCGCGTGGCACAGGGAAAGGATATCGCGATGATGATCAGAACTTGCATAATAAACTCGCGCATCACAGAAAAGACATCACAAAACATCAATAAAAAGACAGCAGAAGAAACGAATAAAGTGCGAGATACAAACTCGCTTATTACAATAACAAATGATCGTTCATTACAACAAGTCGCACAAGGCGAGCTTCAAACAGAAAGAAAAAAATTTAAGTCCTAGGAGGTCTCTCCGGTGGATGAGGATGCCGCCCAGCCCAGCCCATCTCCCGCTCCTGCCGATAATGCTCTGTCGCCACCGACATCGCATCGTCACCAAGCCACATCGGCTTCTCCATCCTCGTCAACCGCTCAACATCGCCCATACTCGCGCGGATGCTGGCCAGCTCGTTGAGAATGAGCTGGAGGGGATGATTGTTAATCGCCAGCTGGCGATCATTCTCCTTCACCATATGGAAGCGGGCTTCATAGCTCTCCAGAGTACTCCAGAGATCTTCAATCTTCGCCACCCGCAGTTCTAGAGATGATATCCGCCGATGGGGTTCGCAGATCGCCAGCTAGTCGAACTTGCTATCTAGCTCCAGGTAGGCGCGAGCAGCAGCGTGGCGATATTCGCTGCCTGACAACCCGATGGCGTCGATGAAGGCTGCCCCTTGAGTCGCCGGCTGATATGTCAGAACAAGAAAGTCGCCAGATTAGGAATAGGACACTTAGTCGCCAGATGCAACACCAGTGACGGCACTTACCACGGCGAGGAGATCCCGATCGGCGAGGAGAAGGGCCGCGAGTTGGAGCATCTCTCCGGTCAGAAGATGGGCCACCAGCGTGCTCGGCCTCCTCGCCCTGGCCGCGACCTCCATGGCCGGAATCCCCCACTCTCGGCGGGAAGTAACTCGGCCGCGGCTTGACCGGCTTCCCGACCACAGACTTTGATAGAGGCGGCGGAGGCTGCGACAAACTCGCCGGCTAGTGCGAGGTCTTCAGCGGAGGAGGTGGAGTAGGTCGCGGCGTGACGGTTTGCTGCAGGGCGACCAGAGGCGGCGGCAACGGTAAAGAAACAGTCACTGTCGGGATGACAATGATGTTCGGAGGAGGCGATTGCAGCACAGAATCTCGCGCAGGGGCGGGCGGGGCCTTACTCACCAGAAGGTCCTTGCTCGCCAGCGCCACCTTCTTTGGCGGAGGATCATTCAGCGACGGATCCTTGCTCGCCTGTGTAACCATCTTTGGAGGAGGATCCTTCAGCAATGGTTCCTTGCTCGCTGCAGGAAACGAGGCCTCAAGTACCCTCTTGGCACCAACATTAATCCGCACCGTATGTGCGGCCCTGACTGGTCTCTCGGCTGAGAGGGCGAGCAGCGGTGCAGAGTTCAGTGGGGAGATATTCAAAACCACGTCGGCGCCCTCCGGTGGGGAATCTGCAAGTATCGAAATAAAGTCAACGAGAAGTGTAACAACGGCCAACAGATGTAGAAAAGAGTATCTCGACAGCATGGCGACCTGGCAAGGAGACAACTTCAACCTGCTATGGCGCCAGGGTGGAGGCGAGTTTCGGGATGTCCAGCGAGCCGAGGAGGCTCGTGTCAGGGGCGACTACATTGGGGATGTCGTTATGCCCGAGTTCGCTGAGCAGCTTCAGAGTGATAGTAGAGCGCACGAGATTGCAAGTCGAAGCCACGACTTGCGCAGGAGGTGGCGGCGAATCAACCGCGTCAGAGGCGGGTTTCTTCTTGGATTTCTTGGTCTTCTTCTTCTTGAGGGTGGGTAAGTTGGCGACGACGTCTTCTTCGCGCGGCCTTTTGGGCTTAGCAACGCTGAGAATGCCAGTTAGCGCGGCGAGGCTGTCTTGAAGAAGTTTCTCGGCATTCGACATCATGCGCGAGCTCTGAAAATGTGGCTGAGAAGCCAGCCACCTATTTATAGAGATCGACAGGCAGTTCTCAAGTGCGAGCAACCCCGATACTCGGCATAATAGCTCGCTGAATAAGTGTTGGATGATTCTTTCTGAGTTCCTACGTCGCTCGAAAAGAGCGGGGATTGTGTACAACCCGTATTCGTCGAAAATGGGTCCTACCACAGCCAGGTCAGCAGAAGTCAAAGTCAACAAGTCAAGAAAGAAGTCAACATCAGCGCACAAGATCATAGAAGGCCTGGGCGAGTATGACATGCTCCCCTTGCATACTCGCTAGGTAGTCGACTAGGCGAGATACTCGCCCAACCCATGCGAGTTTTCCTGGAAGTTGCCTAGTCGCCGGGGGGTGGGGTAGAAATATCACCCCTCTCCTTGGATTAGCCTATAAATAGGACGCCAGGGGTACAAGGTGAGGAACTTGAAATCCTCTGCAGGATACTCGCGAGCTTCACTTTCGGGATACTAGTCAAGCCTTTGGATTCCTTTTCCTTAGAAACCAAGTCGCGACCTTGCGACCTCGTCAGCTAGTCTCCCTCGTACTCAGTTCGACCATCTTTGGTTGAGAAGGGGCTGCTCCTTTCGAGCATCCGGATACGTGGTGGGACCTTCCTGCCACAACATCTGGGGTCCTGTTTGACTTGGTTCTTCATCCCAGTCGCCCTAGCCGTCTGATCTTGCCCCTGAGCCGATAACCTTAGGCGACATTGGTCCGAATTCTGAGGTTGGGATTTTTCCTGGCTTCAACAACTATAATTCTTGGTATCATCTATGTACGCTTGCTTATTTTTTTATGCATCGCTCGTTCAATTTTTATTCCGCAAAAAGACGCAGCACTCACCTATTCACCCCCCTCTAGGTGATTTAGGTAGACAACTTAAACATTTTTCAATTGGTATCAGAGGGAGGTTGTTCATCAAAAGGTTAACACCTTGAACAGATCTCCCCCAAGTTGTCTTGTGAGTGATTCAAGCATGGATAGAACAAAGGATTTTGCAAAGCTTCCTTTATGCACAAAGACAAACTTTCTCATGTGGAAAGAAAGAATTAAATTTTTCATGGAAGCTGTGGACCCAAGAATCTTCATGATTGTGAAAGAAGGACCTTATATTCCTATGACGGTATCCACTATTGATCCCACCAAGAAAGTTCCAAAGAAGTTGATGGATCTTGATAAGGTTGAGATTGCACTGGTCTCCTTAGACAAGAAAGCCAAAAATATCATCGTAAGTGCAGTCGATGATTCTATGCTGCAGAACCTGATTCACTGCCAATCCGCCAAGGAAATGTGGCAGTGTTTCATCATCTTGATGGAAGGTACTAAAGAGGTTAGGGATGATAGAAGATCCCTCCTGAATCAAAAGTATGAAGCATTAGACAAAGTCCCAAGAATTCAATTACAGATACCTTTGAAAGTTTCTTCAAGATTGTCAATGGCCTAAGAGTATATGGCCGGGTCTTCACTAATGGAGAATTGAATGATAAATTTCTGAGGTCCCTAACTACGGAATGAGACAACAAAGTCTGTGCAATTCGGGAGTTTGACATGCTGGCAAAGACTGACCCTCAAAATCTCTTCGGAAAGCTTATGTCATATGAGCTGCAAATCAATTCAAGAAAAGCTGAAGAAGAGAAGAGCCGGTCTTCTTTTAAGGAGAAGTCTGCGCACTGAAGGCAGAAAACTCAAGGAAAGTCAAAGCTGCATCACCTGCTCCTGCACAGGAAAAGAGTGAAGAAGAAGTTTCAGAGCCAAAAACCTCAGGCCCAGAGCTATCAAAAGGAGAGTTTTCTCTTCTTTCAAGGCAGTTCAAGAAGTTCTTGAACAACAAGAAATAGTGGAGAGGCAAAGATGCCTCGTTCAGAAGATCACGTCGTGATGGTGATCGTCACAGGAAAGGCTCATGTAGCCAAGATAGGTATCATTCTAAGCAGAACAAACATTTTTCTTCTGACATTGTTTATTATTGTTGCAACAAGCCAGGACAAGTCATTGCTGATTGCCCTCACAAGAATAAGGAGGGTGGAAAAAGAGAGGAGAAGAAATCTTCTTATAACAAGAAGAGAACTGAAAGAAGCCTAGTAGCCAAGAAGGGCAAGACTCTCAGCAACTCTAACTCATCTGAGTCAAGTGAGTAAGAGGAAACCCACTTTGGGTTAATGACATAAACAGATGAGGAAGAAGAACCCCAGTACACTAGGAAGGTAAACTCTTATACTAATCTCTCTGAATCAGATGCTTATGACTATGATCGTGAGGACTGCTCTTCTGACGATGAGTCTGAACTTATGGCTCAATATAATGAGTTAATCAAGGCTTACGACAAATGTCGAAAAGTTGTGAAAACTCGGGCTAAGGAGATTAAATCTCTCAAGGCTGAAGAGAGCACTATGAGAGAGGAAGTTGCCAAGATGGACTCACTCAGAGAGAATTTCAATACTGCAATTGAAGAGTAAAATAAAGCTCTCGAGCACCAAGACCTGAAAGAGAAAATCATCAAAGAATTGGAAAAACAACTTGCAGCTGAAAAGAAACTTGTTAAAAGTTTCTCCAAGCCCAAGACTGTCCTTCCGTTTGTTACTGAATTCTCAGCTCAGGCCAAAGGTGTTGGATTAGGCCATATGGATGCTCCTAGTAAATCTTCTAGGAGAAATAAAGCTCAACGGAAGAATAAGGCTGCCAAGAAAGCTTTGACCAAGGAGAAGGGGAAAGATCCTCAAGATCAGACTTCATTCAAAAAGGTTATCTTTCCAACTAAGGACTTTGATCTTGATTCCTCCTACTGTCACTTTTCTAGGCCTACTTATGTAGAGCCCAAGTCTTGGTACCAAGGATGGACCCGTCCCCAGAACTTTGGCGAAAGTGTCTTCAAGGCACCTTATGAGGAAATCACTCTTCAGAGCTATGGCCCTTATAGTCATGGTCACAACATCAAGAAAGCACCATAAGTAAAACCCGTTGTGGAAAAGCCTCTTAAGGAGAAGAAGCCATGTGAGTGCCATCACCATGACGCTTTTACCTCCAAGTCTGTTACCCATGCTAGACCACACTCTCAAAAGGTCAAGCAGGAGAAATTTAGGGAAAGATACAACAGGTTTGACTGTTGGTGTTGCGACAAAGTTGGTCACTTTGCTATAGATTGTTGGTTTAACTCCAGAAATTATGCAACTCCTCAAGTTAATAATGTGAGAAAGACCACTCACAATGTTAACACATGTAGGAGGAGTATGCTAACTAGAGACCAAGGACCCAAACGAGTTTGGGTTCCTAATGCAAACTGATTTGTGAATGCAGGTATGTCCAAAGGCCACCAAAAATCCTATCTGGTATTTGGATAGTGGATGCTCTCGGCATATTATCAGGACTAGAAGCCTACTCCAGAATTATTCTCTAGTCATGAATGGGCCAAAGGTCATCTTTGGAGGTTCTAACGGAGGAATTACTAAAGGCTACAATATGATTACTAATGGTAGTGTATCCTTCTCAGATATGGCTTATGTTGACGGATTGGGACACAATCTTATAAGCATAAGCCAGCTCTGCGATAAAGGATACATAATAGAATTTCATGCAGATAAGTGCTTTATAAAATATGTAGACAATTTGGAAAAGATTCTATCAGACAATCGTAGTAGAAATATATTTTGTTTAAATTTTATTTGCATAGACTCTTCTACGCCATTATGCTTTTTGGTTAAAGATAGTGCGTCTATTGGTGACCAATGGCACAAGAGATTAGCACATATTAATTTCAAAACTATTAATAAATTATTTTCTCTTAATTTAGTACGTGATGCCCCAAATGTCAAGTGCGCTAAAGATAGACCTTGCCACACATGTATAAAAGGCAAGCCAACAAGGGCTACCTTTAAAAGCATTATTGACAAAGACTCTAATAGGTGTTTACACCTACTTCATATGGACTTGTTCGATCCACTGCAAGTTAGAAGTTTGGGAGGTAAGGATTATACATTGGTTTTTGTTGATGATTGCTATCGCTTTGCGTGAGTGTTCTTTCTAAAACACAAGTCAGATATTTTTGATATCTTTACTAATTTTATCAGCAGATCCAGATTGAATACAACCGTTCCATAGTCAAAATCAAAAGTGACAATGGAACAGAGTTCAAGTATGGGCCCATGATAGAATTCTGTGAAAGCCTAGGTATCTTTCATGAGTTTTCCTCTCCTCATACTCCTCAACAGAATGGAGTAGCTGAGAGAAGGAATAGAACACTCATAGAGGCCTGCAGAACCATGTTGAGTGATGCCTCACTACCAGAATATTTCTGTGATGAAGCCGTCAACAATGCATGCCACGTGCAAAATCGAGCACTCATAAACAAGAACCATAATAAGACACCTTACGAACTACTAAAGGGCAGGAAACTGACTATTTCATATTTTAGAATCTTTGGTTGTAAATATTTCGTCCTTAACAATGGTAAGTATCACATCACTAAATTTAGTGAAAAGAGCTTTGAGGGTATTTTCGTAGGTTATAGTAGCCATAGAAAGGCATATAGGATTTTTAATAAGAAAACCTTGGTTGTAGAAAAATCTATTCATGTTGTATTTGATGAGACGAGTCTGCTGCAAGGCAGCTCTTCTAGTGTGTTTATTGAAGATACAGGTTCAAGAATAAAAGAATTAAACTTGGATGAGCTGATTGAAGAAAAAGATCAAAAGTTCATTAAAATCAGCACTCCAAGCCCAATTGGAGAGGTTGATGACCATGATGAAGACATCATTCAGCTGATGAAGTCACTCCTATAGTTGAAGAAGCTCCAAATGCAAGGACTCTAGAGCTCAGACACTTGAAGGATCACCCAATGGATCAAATCATAGGAGATCCCCGGGATGGTGTCAGAACTTGTAGAGGTACAACTAGTGAAAAATTATATTTAAGTTTTCTCTCACAGGTTAAATCGAAGAAGTTTGAGGAAGCAAACTCAGACGCATCTTGGATAATGGCTGTTGGATCCATAGTTTGATTTGGGCTAGGTTCAATAACTAAGATTATTGACCGAACATGTATAGGCCGGGTCATGCCTGTGTCCTAGAGTTTAGGCTATGTCCTTAGATTCAACATTGCATGGACCAACCAACAAAAGACTGAAGAAGACTACAGACTTAGAGAAAAATCAAGATTCAGGAAAGTGAGTTCGACGTTTGTCGAACTCAGCTCAACGAAAGTCGTGCTCAGCTCGACGAACTCAGAGACAATTCTCTGAGTTGAGCTTAACGATATTCGAGCTCAGGTCGACGATTTCTGGTAGTTCAACTTCAACATTCTAAGTCCAGAATCCTTTCTAAGAACTCCAGTCGACGAAGTTATGTTATCAGCTCGACAAACTTAGAGCACAAAATTGGCAAGTTTTATCAGAAAACAGTTAGCTATTCTCAGGTCGACAAACTTGGTGCTCAGGTCAACGAAAAAGAATTATCTGGTCTACGAAGATGATTTCTCTGGTCAACGATCACTGGACTCAGGTCGACGAAATCTGTTCTTTGTTCGACGAATTCTGTGCGGATCCAGATTTGGATTTTTCCTTCTTTTGTCCTTATTCTATTGCAATAATTTCTGAATAATCAATGCTTAATATTCTCTGAATATAACCGTTAGAAGGAGCATTTATTATGGTATTCATCAGGATTATTACTTGCCGCTTTTCAATAGGACTGTTGGGAAATCCATTAATGCAGATATTCTATCCAGTCGTATTTCATTCTCCAAGCCGTCAGCAATTAATGAAGAAGGAATTCAAAAATTCAAAGGAGAAGTTCGACTGATCATATAAAAGAGATTTTTCTTTTCTTATCTAACAACAACAGATACACAAGTGAACAAGATAGTCCAGACCAGAAAGAGAATACAAGGCACATAGAGAAGATCAACAACAATCACATTCTAATCCTTCTCTGTACTGAAAACAATCTTGTTTTCACCTTGACATTGCTGAAGAAGAAGAAGAACATCCATTTCAAATCAGGAGTCTTCTTCAACCTTCACTCCAGGATTCTTCAAGGACAACAAACTTTTATCAGTCAAGAAGTTTCTGGATCTTCTCAAATCAAGGCAGAAGATAGAAGACCTACACCCTGAAGCAAAGCTCCAATCTTCCTGAACAATTCAATATCTCAGGGGGAGCTTTGACAACATCAAGATCCACTTGTCTTCTTAGTTGTTTTGAGAAAGAGAATGACACTATAAATCTCTCACCCCCTCACTGTACAAAGGGTTCTTTAACTCCCTTCAAAAGTTATTCCTTGGTTACAAGTCTCCTAATCAAAAGACTTGAGTTGTTTTTTGAGCACCTGATCAAAAGCACATTGGTGGCAATCACCTGATCAAAACCTGCTAGTGGATTCCTACCAGGGTTATAGAAGAGTGGATGTACCCATGTTAGGGAACCACTATAAAAGTTCTTGTATTGCCTGGTTGCCCTCTTTCTTTTTGTTCTTTTTGTGGTTGTGTTAGTTTAGTCTTGCTGTGGCTGTGTTAGTTTAACCCTACTGTGGCTGTGTTAGTTTAGTCTTGCTGTGGCTGTGTTAGATTAAATTATCTTAGGTTGCTCTTTTGCTTACTGTTAATATTAGTTGCTCTACTCTGATAATTTTATTAACAAAAAGTTTTCAAGATACTATATTCACCCCCTCTAGAGTATATCAGGTCTAACCCTCCCTTTCAATTGGTATCAGAGTAGTGTTCCATTGGCTGTACAAGCTAACCCTTGAGCCAAAAGATCCTGTGTTAGATATAATATTTTATTTCCCTTAGGATTATTATCACAACATGACACAGAACAAGGATTATGCAAGCACCAGACCTCCAGTGTGCAACTTAAATAAGTTTGCCATCTGGAAGGCAAGAATTAAACTTTATATGAATTCCATTGATGAGGACATCTACAATTCTATTTTTATAGGTCATCCTCAACCAACTGCATCTACTTCAACATCAAGCACACATGTTGTTCCACCACCTGAGTGGATAGATGCTCAGAAGAAGGCCAAGATTGCTGATGCAAAGGCCATGAATATTCTGGCTCAGACTATGTCTGATGACATCTTCTAGAAGGTGGTTGAATGCACATCAGCAAAGGCTATTTGGGACTCTCTAAACCAGATGGTAGCTGGTTTTGCTGATGAGAGGAAAGATAGAAGATCAACTCTCATATCCCAATATGAGAACTTCAAGAAGGATGAGTCAGAATCTGTTGCTGACATGTATAACAGATTGAGCTCAATAATCAATGAGCTGAAGACTTTAGACAAGGACATCACTCTTACTGAAGTGAATGATAAGATCCTCATGTGCTTCCCAAGCTCATGGGATTCCAGGATCTGGCCAATCAAGGAGGTCAGGAGTTTAAATGAGATTTCCACAGAATCTCTATTGGGAAAGCTGAAATTTTATGAGCAGCTGATAAAGTCTAGAGAAGCTGTATAACAAAGGACTCCTCCACCAGCAAGAAAGGAGCAAAATATAGCATTTAAGGCTGCTGAAGAGACATAAGCTTCAACAGTTAATGAGGAACTAATGAGTCTCTTTGCCAAGAGATTCTACAAAATGCCAAGAAAAGACTTCAAGAGAAAATCATCCAGGTAGGATGATAAGCCCAGGTATGATAAAACTCCTACTAAAGAAATACTGTGTTTTGGGTGCATGAAACCTGGACACTTTATGTCAGAATGTCCAGAGAATCAGAATAAAGAAAGAAGAAAAGAGAAGGACTCCAGAAGACAACAATACAACATGCATTCCTCCAGCAAACAGAAAAGAAAGGAGAAGGGATTTGTTGCTGATACCTGGAGTGACACAGAAGATGAATCCACATCTTCCAGTTCCAGTGAAGAGGAAGAAGAGGTAAAGGCTAGGGAAGTCTGCCTCATGGTCATCAATGCCTCTAGCAGCCCATCAGATGATGAAGAAGAATTTGATAATGAAGAAGCTTTAGAATTAGAAGCTGATCAGATACTATCATCATTTGATTATAATTCTGATAGTTTTTAAATTGAATTTAAAACCATGTGTATAGACTTAATTAACTCTGAAAAAGAAATCAAAATACTTAGGGAAAGACTATCTAATCAAGAGAATCTGATTTCTGAAAATACTAAGTTAAAAGATGAACTAACCCTAGCAAGTGAACAAATTATATCTTTAAAATCTGAACTGACTGAGGTAAGGAACTTGAAGAATCCCTGAATGGGAGAAACATCAAGTTGATGGACATCACTAGCACAGTGAATGCCAGACTTAATGGAAAGCTGGGCTTGGGTGCTTCACCAAGCCTACCCCCACTCATTCAAAAAAACATATTAACCACCCCAATAAAATTTGTTTCTGAAAAGGGTAAGGAGAAAGTAGAAGATAACAATCTTAATCAAACTGAAATTACACACAAGAATAAGAAAAGAAGAAGGAATAAGAAAAATAATAACCAGAACAATGTTCAGCAGTTTTCGTCGAACTCCAATCGACAAAACATGTACAGTTCATCAAACTCTGAACGACGGACTCCGAACGCCAACTATAATAATAGTTATTCTTCGATCCACTATCTACGAAACCAGTCTGGTTCATCGACCAGAGATCGACGATATTGGTGCCCTGAGAATGAATACTTTCATTCTTCGAGCAGAGATCGAAGATCTTATACCAATTCGTCGAACTCAGGTCGACGAACGTACTAGAGTTCGTCGATCCCATATCAATCTTACAGAAACTTCAACTCTCATAAAAGTATTATAATCATCTCAACCAACCTAGGGCAATTATTAACCCATTCACCCAATGGATAATTCCTCTCAGAAGATTTCACCCCTTAGGGTATAAAATCCAGCCTGAATATTCTTATATTTCAAGTTTTTCTTAAGAAAAGAAACAAGGACCCAAGGTGACCTGGGTCAAGAACATCTAAATTATTTCCTTGCAGGTGAAGAACAATCCTATCACTCAAAATAAGTGGTATCTGGATAGTGGGTGCTCAAAGCACATGACTGGTTGCAAGGATAGCCTAATCAATTTCAAGGCAAAGCTGGGTCCAAGAGTGATTTTTGGAGATTTTAGCTTTGGACAAACTGAAGGCTATGAAGACTTCAACAGTGGAGCTGTCACTTTCAGAAAAGTGGCATATGTAAATGGTCTCAAACATAACCTAATATCCATAAGTTAGTTATGTGATGCAGGTTATCAGGTTTGCTTTACTAATTCTAAATGTATCATTTCTTCAAATAACCAAACTGTTTTAACAAGGTGTAGACAAGGGAACATATACCTAGTAAATTTTAACTCTGCTAATTCAGAACTATGCTTATTCAATTAAGTTAGTAATAAAAATATTCTCTGGCATAAGAGACTAGGACATATCAATCTTAAGAACATCTCTAAGCTATCTAGGGACAACCTTGTCAGAGGATTGCCTTCTAGCCCCTACAAGAAGGAAAGCCTATACAAGGCTTGTCAAGAAGGTAAGCAAACTAAAAATAGCTTTAAGTCAATTAATAAAAGTAACTCACCTAAGATTCTGTACTTGCTACATATGGATCTCTTTGGATCCATTGTTGTACAAAGCTTAGGAGGGAAGTCTTATACTCTAGTTATTGTAGATGACTTCTCTAGATTCTCTTGGGTGTTCTTCTTGAGAAATAAGTCAGATAACTTTAAAGTCCTTACAGACTTTCTTAAGAGCATAAGGATTGAGTATTCTACTCCAGTTGCATTGATCAGAAGTGATTATGGTACTCAGTTTAAATCTCTTCCCATGTAAAGATTTTGTGAGGAAGAATGTATCATGTATTATTTCTTTGCTCCTAGAACTTCTCAACAAAATAGGGTAGCAGAAAGGAAAAATAGAACCCTCATTGAATCTGTAGGAACATTGTTTGCATATGCACACATGCCCCTATCCTTTTGGGTAGAGGCTGTGAGCACAACAAACTATGTGCTGAATAGAAGTTTGATACACAAACTTAAGGGTAAGACCCCCTATGAATTACTCAAAGGGAAGAAACCTAAAATTGATTACTTTAGAATTTTTGGGTGTAGATGTTTCATTCATAACAATAACAAGAAACACATTAGAAAATTTGAAGCTAAAGCTACAGAGGGAATTTTTCTTGGATATTCCCAAGTTAGGAAGGCTTATAGTGTTTTCAATAAATCAGCCCTAAAAATGGAAGAATCTGTACATGTTTCTTTTGATGAAGCTAACATGTATTATAAAGAGAAGGATTTTCTACCTCAGATATTTTGCAGGTACCTCACTTGTGTGAGAAATTGGGTGCGTTGAACCTTACATAAGAGGTTATATCACCTCCTCCTCCACAAGTTGATGAAGACAGTGAAGAAGAATTTTTGGAAGTGGAACTTCCTTCAACAACAGACATTATTCCACAAGAGGAATTAACTCCAAATGCTGTTGCTGAACCAACTCCACCCACTGACCTTGTCACACTAAGGGATCACCCTATATCTCAAGTGATTGGGGACATGCCAGTAGGTGTACAGACAAGACATCAACTCAACCAAGATGTGATGCATGCCTATTTCATCTCTCAAGTTGAGCCTCAATCCATAAATGATGCAGAACAAGATCCCCACTTGATTATTTCTATGCAAGAGGAGCTCAATCAATTTGACAGATGCAGAGTTTGAGACTTGGTTCCAAGGCCCAAAGGATATCCAGTAATTGGAACCAAGTGGGTATTCAGAAATAAACTTGATGCCCATGGTGTAATTGTGAGAAACAAGGCTAGGCTTGTTGCTCAAGGCTATAGGCAAGAAGAAAGCATTGACTATGATCAAACCTTTGCTCCTGTTGCAAGGCTAGAAGCAATCAGGATTTTTCTTGCATATGCTGCCTACAAGAAGTTTAAAGTCTATCAAATGGATGTCAAGAGTGCCTTTCTGAATGGAGAACTTAAATAAGAGGTTTATGTTGAACAACCTCCAGGTTTTATCTCTCCAACTTATCCTTCATATGTCTTTAAATTGCACAAAGCTCTTTATGGTTTAAAGCAAGCTCCAAGAGCTTGGTATGAGACCTTAACTATCTTCTTGATAGAGCATAAATTTACTAGAGGCATTGTAGATAGGACATTATTCATTAGGCACCATAAGGATCAAATATTGTTAGTACAAATTTATGTAGATGACATTATATTTGGGTCTACAAATTCAAAACTATGCAAAAGGTTCTCTGACCTCATGTATTCAAAGTTTGAAATGAGTAACATGGGTGAGCTCTCCTACTTCCTTGGTCTCCAAGTGAAGCAGCTACCTGATGACATCTTCATATCCCAGGCTAAGTATGCTAAGGAGCTTCTTAAAAAGTTTGGGATGGCTGATGCCTCAGCAAAGAAAATACCCATGACCGCTAATGCTGTAATAGACTCTGATGAACATGGGAAACCTGTTGATCAGAAATTATATAGGGGCATTATTGGATCCCTATTATACCTTATAGTAAGCAGACCTAACATAATGTTTGCTATATGTATTTGTGATAGGTTCCAAGTGAATCCTAAAGAATCTTATCTAGTTTTCTTAAAAAGAATTTTGAGATATATAAAGAGTTGTCCTATTCTAGGACTCTGGTATCCTACTGATTCAGAGTTTGAGTTAGCTGGATACTCAGATGCTGAATTTGCTGGATGCAGAGTAGACAGAAAAAGTACCTCAGGAACATGCCAGTTCCTTGGTATGAGATTAGTCTCATGGTTTAGCAAGAAGCAGTCATTTGTGTCTACATCAACTGCTGAAGCAGAATATATAGCTGCTGGCAATTGTTGTTCCCAGATGCTGTGAATTCAGAACTAACTCCTGGACTATGGGTTCAACTTAAATAATTCAACTCTATTAGGTGACAACACAAGAGCTATATCCATATCACAAAATCCAGTCCATCACAGTACGACCAAGCATATAGACATTAGGCATCATTTCATAAGAGAGTGTGTAGACAAAAATAAAATTAATCTTGTCTATATCTACACTGATTTACAAAGGGCAGATATCTTCACCAAACTTTTGGATGAGAGGAATCATCTGTTCTTTATAAATCAGCTTGGTATGATAAATGAAGAAGACTTAATTTGATTTATGTCTATGCTCGATGAATTTTTCAAAGTTTGTCGAATGGAGATCGACGAACAGAGAAAAGTTTTAGAGAAATCGTCGAACGGAGTTCGATGAACTCATTGTGAGTGAAGCTATTTTCGTCGAACGAAGATTGCCGAATTTGCTTCAGAAAACTTTCATCGAACGGAGCTCGACGAAATGCTTTCACATCTTTTGACAGAGATCTACGAATTCTTTTGACCATCAAATATTTCATCGACCTCAACTCGAAGAATTTTTAATTTCTCGCCGAACGGAGTTTTTCGATTCATATTCTGAAAAATAAACCTTATATCTAGGTTTTTATTTAACCTCCATCCCGCGCTTCCAGTTCTATTTGCACTTGATCTCTGTTTTTCTCTTGCAGGTGCATTCATGGCGATTCCAGCAAGCGCTCTCTTTTCTATGAAATTTGATATGGGCTTTGACATCGATTTCGACTCCTTCCAGTTCTCTGATGCCATCTTCGTCGAAATCCTGAAGCTGTTTGAAGAACAACATCTGAAACAGTTCATGACAATGAGGATCAAGATAGCGATGACTGAGGTCAAAGAATGGGTGTATACATCTACAACTCCAGAAGAAGATAATATGGCTTGATCAATTTCTGGTAATCCAGTTACCCTCTCCCCATCCGTACTAACCAACATTTTTGGTCTGTTAAATGGTAAAGAAGAAATTGAAATGGACTCTGAGGAGTATGCTAATATGCTGACCAAGATGGGTTACTCTAGCGACAACCCTAATAAACTGCTGAAGAAGAACTTGTCTCCTGAGTACAAGTTTTTGGCTGACGTAGTCGGCAAGGTGCTGCTGTGCAAACACACTGCCCACGACTACATAACCAGGCACCAGTTTATGGTAATGAGTGCTCTGGTAGAGAAGAAAGCAGCAAATTGGGGAAAGTTGCTGTTTGATTTGATTAAAAAGAAAAACAACAAGAAAGAGGTCTGCTCTAGCAGAATTCCCTGAATATTTCTGCAGGAGAAAGCACAAGGACATCTGGTTACTATATCAGTGTTCATCAATGCCTCCAAGAGGCTTACCTCTGCCCTCTTTGGAAGATGGGAGAGGAGGATAACTAAGCCACCCCAGGCTTACTCCTCCTCCATGCCTTTTGAGAGTACAAGGGTTGTTCCAGCCACTCCCCACCCTGCTGAAGATGTTCCACCTCCACCTCCTCTAGCCTCCCCAATTCATCTCTCTTCACCAGTTCATACCACAGTCCATACTCCTACACCTCCATCATCTCCAGTGCATCATCCACAAACTCATATTCACTCTCATACACCAACTCCATCACAACATGGTACACTAACTCCATCACTCCATGGTACACCAACTCCATCACAAACTCATATTCACTCTCATACACCAACTCCATCACAACATGGTACACCAAATCCATCACAACATGATACACCAACTCCATCACTCCATAGTACACCAACTCCATAACAAACTCGTATTCACTCTCATACACCAACTCCATCACCAACCTCATCTCCTCTACCACAACATCTAGCTAACATCCCTCTTTCCACTATGTCATACCTACCATCATTCAATCTGCTGTCATCCCCCATTCATACCACATCTTCCCCAGATGAGCCAATGCCAGATTCTCTACCTTCCCCTCCACCATCATCTTCCATCCACCCTTCTGTATCCATTCAGACACCTTCTGAGTTCATGCAACTAGACCCCTCCATCACTCCACCTCTTCTGGCAATTCTCACTCCCCTCATCAAAAACCTCATAGCAGAGGCTATTTCACCTCCTGCTTCTTTAATCTCATCCCTTGCTGCTAAAATTTCTGCCCTCTCTGTCCCTCCTTCTTCAGTCAGGGGCCTGGCTCCAGTGCCTACTGAAACCAGACAGGGGGAGATACTCTATGAAGAAGTAGCTCCAGCCCTAGCAGAAGTAGCAGGAGCAGTAACAGTAGCAGCAGTAGTAGTAGCAGCAGAAGCAGCAGCAGACTCAGCTATTACTGCTGATTTGATTGATTTTATTAAATCTTATATGGATATGGATGAGACAGTTATAGATAAAATAAACACTATTGGTGATTACATTATAAATCCACAGTAAACATTTTAAGTCTATTAAATACTTTTGATACAGTTTATTTAAACTTTCTTCCAGAAGATAGCCCTAAGTCTTCCATGGCTATAGTTCCTTATACTTCTCCAATAAGCCCCAAAGTTGTCATGCAACTCAAGGCCAGTTTTGCAAATATAGAGGCTCCAGTTATTCCATCTCCACCAAGAGAAGATCCTTTCATTGTTTCATCTCCTCCCAAAGCCATCTCTCCTCCAACATTCAAGATGGATGATAGTCCAATTCCTGATCTAGATGAGTTGATCATGGCAGATATTGAAGAAGAAAATAAATTAGTTGTTGAAAGCACTGTTGTACATAGTCCTCCAACTTCAGCTCCTCCTTAGGCTGAATAATTGCTGATATCTACAGAAGCTCTAAAGGAGATTAATGCTTTATATGATAATCCCCAAGAATCTTCAGATGATGATGATGATGAAGATGATTCAGATGACAGTCCTTCTGCAAAGAAGAAGAAAATCTCTAAGAAAAGGAAAGCCCATCCAGCTGTTGCTCCAAAACCAAACCCAACTCATGATACCCCATATTATATTCTTCAGAATATCACTCCTTACAAGGGCATGCCAGCTTGGATGTGGCTGTCAAAGAATGAGCAGAAAGCCAAGAAGAAAAGCAGGAGATACTCTCCTCCTGCACCTTCTCAAAGATACAAGAAAGATCCTTCTCCTCCTCCTCCCCCTGCTGCTGGTGCTTCAGGCACTTCTTCTCAGAGATCTACCCAATATCAAACTTATCAGAGACAACATGGTAGATCCTCTACTCATTCTGGAAGTAGCCAGCACAAGTACTCCTCAAGCAGGTAACATCAAGAACATCAACATCAATAACCTCAGTAACATCTACAACAAGCTTCAGAATCTCAGAAAGCTGATAGTCCAAAAAAACCTGAATCTCCTCCTATTCCATTTGAGGGTCCTGAAACAGCTACTACTACTAGAATTTCCAGATTTCAAGAACTGGTTGGATTATCTATGATAAACAAGGCTAAAGCTGAAGGAAATGATCCCTCACAGTACTCAACAATGTCAAAATACAGGAAAGAAGAATTAAACAGGTTTGCAAAAGCTAATAAGTTCTTTAATGTAGATGATTATATGAAATTACATCCAGAGGCTGTTGTGCCAAGGGCTACATCTCTCAACATCATTGGAGCTGCTGATATGACCATGACCAAAACTCAACCAGCAAATCCCAACAGGGAAATAAAATTCACTCAACCTGGTGATAAAGCAAAGGAGGATAAGCAAAAGGAGATAAAGAGAAAGAAATGAGTATAAACTGTTCAGTTTTGCTGTATGTTTTAAATTGTTTTTATCCCATCACAAAGCTACTCTGTATAAATATCTGCTGCATGTTTTCAATTTTCCTGCTAGATATATTTTCCTGCTTTGTGATTGTTTTTATTTGTGTTTGTATTAATGACCTCACCCAAATAGGGGGAGATTATTGGATCCCTAGTTTGATTTGAGCTAGGTTCACTAACTAGGATTATTGACCCAACATGTATAGCCAGGGTCATGTCTGTGTCCTAGAGTTTAGGATATGTCCTTAGATTCAACATTGCATGGACCAGCCAACAAAAGACTATAGAAGACTCCAGACTTAGAGAAAAATCAAGTTTCAGGAAAGTGAGTTTGACGTTCGTCGAACTCAGCTCGACGTTCGTCGAACTCAGCTCGACGAAAGTCGTGCTCAGCTCGACGAACTCAGAGACAATTCTCTGAGTTGAGCTCGACGGTATTCGAGCTCAGGTCAATGATTTCTGGTAGTTCAACTTCAATATTCTAAGTCCAGAATCCTTTCTCTGAACTCCAATCGACGAAGTTATATTATCAGCTCGACGAACTTAGAGCACAGAATTGACAAGTTTTATCAGAAAGCAGTTAGCTGTTCTCAGGTCGACGAACTTGGTGCTCAGGTCAACGAATAGAAATTACCTGGTTGACGAACATGATTCTCTGGTCGACGATCTCTGGACTCAGGTCGACGAAATCTGTTCTTTGCTCGACTAATTCTATGCAGATCCAGATTTGGATTTTTCCTTCTTTTGTCCTTATTCTATTGCAATAATTCCTGAATAATCAATACTTAATATTCTCTAAATATAACCGTTAGAAGGAGCATTGATTATGGTATTCATCAGGATTATTACTTGCCTCTTTTCAATAGCACAGTTGGGAAATCCATTAATGCAGATATTCTATCCAACCGTATTTCATTCTCCAGGCCGTCAGCAATTAATGAAGAAGGAATTCAAAAATTCAAAGGAGAAATTCGACTGATCATATAAAAGAGATTTTTCTTTTCTTCTCTAACAATAACAGATACACAAGTGAACAAGATAGTCTAGACCAGAAAGAGAATACAAGGCACACAAAGAAGATTAACAACAATCACATTCTAATCATTCTCTGTACTGAAAATAATCATGTTTTCACCTTGACATTGCTGAAGAAGAAGACCATCCATTTCAAATCAAGAGTCTTCTTCAACCTTCACTCCAGGATTCTTCAAGGACAACAAACTTTTATCAGTCAAGAAGTTTCTGAATCTTCTCAAATCAAGGCTGAAGATAGAAGACCTACACCCTGAAGCAAAGCTCCAATCTTCCTGAACAATTCAATATCTAAGGGGGAGCTTTGACAACATCAAGATCCACTTGTCTTCTTAGTTGTTTTGAGAAAGAGAAGACACCATAAATCTCTCACCCCCTCACTGTACAAAGGGTTCTTTAACTTCTTTCAAAAGTTATTCCTTGGTTGCAAGTCTCCTAATCAAAAGACTTGAGTTGGTTTTTGAGCACCTGATCAAAAGCTCATTGGTGGCAGTCACCTGATCAAAACCTGCTAGTGGATTCCTACCAGGGTGGTAGAAGAGTGGATGTACCCAGGTTGGAGAACCACTATAAAATTTCTTGTGTTGTCTGGTTGCCCTCTTTATTTTTGTTCTTGCTGTGGCTGTGTTAGTTTAGTCTTACTGTGGGTGTGTTAGTTTAGTCTTGTTGTGGCTGTGTTAGTTTAGTTTTGCTGTGGCTGTGTTAGATTAAATTATCTTTGGTTTCTCTTTTGCTTACTGTTAATATTAGTTGCTCTACTGTGATAATTTTATTAACAACAAAAAATTTTCAATATACTCTATTCACCCCCCCCCCCCTCTAGAGTATATCAGGTCTAACCCTCCCTTTCAATGGCAATGGAAGAAGAATTGAATCAATTCAAGCGTTGCTAAGTCTGGAAGCTTGTTCCAAGACCCAAATGCAAGAACGTTATCGGAACAAAGTGGGTCTATAGGAACAAGATGGACGAGGATGGAACAATTATAAAGAACACGGCCAGACTCCTCGCCAAGGTATATAGATAAGAAGAAGGAATCGACTTCGATCAGACGTATGCACTAGTGACAAGGCTGGAGGTAATCAGGTTATTCCAAGCATATGCAACACTTAAGGGCTTCACTGTCTATCAAATGGATGTGAAGTCGGCCTTCCTTAATGGTGAAATAAAGAAAGAGGTGTATGTGGAACAACCTCTAGGTTTCGTTGACTCTAACTATCCTGAGCATGTTTATCTTTTATTTAAAGCTTTATATAGTTTGAAACAAGCTCCTCGATCTTGGTACGAGATGCTGTCTAACTCTCTTCTTGAGAACAAATTCACAAGAGGAAAGATAGATAAGACATTATTTCTTAGGGAAATAAAAGGCAAGATTTTGCTAGTGCAAATCTATGTAGATGACATCATATTTGGCTATACTGACGACAAGCTCTGAAAAAAGTTTTCCAAACTTATGCAAGGGAAGTTCGAAATGAGAAGTATGAGAGAGCTGAAGTATTTCTTAGGATTTCAGGTGAAACAATCTGAAGATGGAATTTTCATCTCTCAAACAAAGTGAAAGAATTGGTTTTAAGATGTTTTAAACACCTAGAGGGGGGGGGGGGGTGAATAGGTTCAATTTTTTTTCTAACTTAGGCAGATAATTCTATCTAGTTCAGCAATATATTCAGTAGAAAGTATAACATATCATTCACATACACAACATTCACAGATTGCACACCAGTTTTATAGTGGTTCCCCAAATGATGGGTACATCCACTTTCCCCCTTCGCCTATCTAGCAATGTACTAGATTCGGCCTAACTTCCTTCCTTCTTCTCAGATCCGCAGATCTTACACCTCAAAACCAATAATGGTTCCTACAACTCAGAGTGAATCCACACTCCTACAACTCAAGCAGAAGCCCTACCTCAGCCTCTTCCACATGCCTACAACTCAGAGTGATACCCCACTCATACAACTCAGGCAACAGCCCTACCTCAGCCTTTATAATTTAGGCTAACAACTAAGAGATGTCAATCTCCTACACTCAGATCTATTACAGATCCTACAAGAATTAATGATAAAAAGTTGTTGATATCTTCAACCAGATGGAGAGAGAATTGGTTGAAGGCTTCTTGATCAGTTCTTGATAGAACTTATTTCTTAAGGATCAACCTGACTTAGGATTCTTCAAAGCTTCTTGAATTTGAACATAGTAGGGTTGATCTTCTTGATGTTGGAGTTGATCTTCAATCAGCTTCCTTCAGAAATCAATCTGAATTCTTCAGGCAGAATGTTCAGAATCTGCCTTCACTGGATGAGAACTTCTCTCCTTCTTGTTTTTTCTCTCTCTTCAATCTGTTGACTGTTTATTTCTCTTCTTCTGGATTCTTAATCCTTTAGAGATTATAATTGATTGGCTTGAATAACTTCTCTCCGTTCTTTATCTGCTATTCTTGTGGTTGTTATTGTTCTCACTTCTAGATTGTTGAGAGAGCACATCTATATATAGGCTTCATCCATGGTAACCGGTTGTTCCGGTTTCAAACAGTCTTCTGACACCTCTGACAGATGTGACAACAATGTCAGTAATGACAGCTGTCGAGTCTTCACTTGTATTACTTCAGCCTTCATTGAGCTTTTACTCAGCAGCAGAGAATGTCGACTGAATTCTACATATGTGTCGACACACATAGTCCACGTGTCGACACAAGTCTTATTGTTGTCGACACAGCTTCTGTGGAATGTGTCGACACATATTCTGTGTGTCGACACAAACACTCCTTGTTTTGACAAAGTTGGTGTCGACAGAATTCTGGTGTGTGTCGACACAAGTTCTGTGTGTCGACAGAATTCTGGAATGTATCGACAGCTTCACTGTGTATCGACACAGCTCCTGATAATGTCAACACAAGTCTGTCCCTTAGTGTCGACACAACATTGTCGACAGATTTTCTGTGTGTCGACACAAATTCTGGATGTCGACGCAATCTGTCCCTTGGTGTCGACACAGTGTTGTCGACAGATTTTCTATGTGTCGACACAAATTCTGGATGTCGACACAATCTGGTCCTTGGTGTCGACACAGCCATTCCCAAGTGTCGACACTTGTACTTATAATATTTTCTTTTCCATTTTCTTAACCTGCACATGATAACTCAAAACAACATCAAATACAACTTGATGCATATCATTGAGTTAGGTAAGGCTTCTCCAAATCTGGTACACATTTTCCAATGTACCCAACAATCTCCCCCTATTTGGAGAAGTCATAACCCTTAGTCAATGATATACATCACTTATAATAAAATTAATAATATGATGTATAAAAACATTCACTGACAGGGAAACATATAAACAAAACAAGTAAATAATATCATCACAGAATATGATATAATAATATCAATCATGAATCATTATTTTGTTTAAAACTTCACAATATTTTGTTGACAATAGATTATATGCAGCTTAAAACTGAAAATTACAATGTTTTATAATCTAGTCAATCTATCCTAAGGCTGATCAGGCTCCTTGATCACTATGCCTTTTCTAGACTGGATCTTTTCTTATACTGGAGCTTCAGTATCTTCAGCTGGCTTCTTGCCTTTGAGATCCTTCTTTTTAAGTTCTTCAGCCTTGACTCTTTGCCTTTCAAAATAGTGAAAAGGCTTAGGAAAATATTTACTGGGTTCTACTGCTGTAGCCGGTATTCTCCTAGCCTTGTGATCCCTTCTGAACTGCTAAATAACATCTTGCCTTTGCAGATATTTATTCCACTCAACTTCAGAATACCACTTGCCTCTATCATGCATTTTGTCTTTGACAGCTTGCCAGACAGTGAGTATAATATTTCTGGAGGTTGGACTCCATCTTTCAAAATCAGGCTTCAGCTCAGCCTGCTCTCTAAATCTTTTCTTTAAAAGTTGAGCTTCTTGCTCTTTATTCAGTACTGCTTCTGACATTTCCACTTTCTCTAAGATAACATTCTTAGTAGCCTCTGGAGGAATATACATCTGGTGAACCAGTTGTTGAATTTCCTCAAAGTTTGAAGGGGGATATATGATTTGAGCTACCTCCTGCTTACCCCCTTCATTTCCTGCAGCTTGAATTCCTGACTCAGTTGTATTATCATCATCATATAGGGGTGGATATCCCAGAGTTGCTCTAACAACATTTGTTATCAATTTGACATGCTCTGAGCTAGCATTGACTATCAACCTCTCCCCTTTATGACTTCTCTTTCAATATGATCCCTGAGATCATTCTTTTGGAACCTTATTTGATTAACCAGATAATTGGTTCCCTTTGTATAATAAGCTTTAAACTTTTGGAGCTGAGTAGAGCTGAGTTTCTGAGAGGCTTGAATGGCTGATTGGAAAGTGGCTAAATCTTCTTAAAGTTTCTTATCAAATTCTAACTTCTCTTTAGCCCTTTCCTCAGTTAATGTAGTTGCTTGATTATTTAATTCAGTAACAATCACATTATGTGATTCAGTAAGATTATCATTCATTCTAAGTTGATTTTCTAGGACAAAGCCTTGCTTGACCATTATATCATAAATTTGTGTCCTAGCCTCTTGTTGCTGTTTGGCTAGAAAAACTACAACATTACCTCCTTTATGGAAGTAATCTGTCATCTCCTCCTTATTCTGATTTACTTCAAATCTGATGGATTTTATATGTTGAGCCAAAGAGAACTTAAGATCTTTATGACTTTCATCCATATATTTTTCCATCGCTGCTCTTTGCTCATCCATTTTAATTTGCATAGCAACCAACAATGAACTGAAATCCACTGTTGGTGCTGAGGGTTGTGAGGCTATCTGTAAAGCTTTCTTATAATTTGAGCTTTTCTTCTTATAAACCATCAGTTTTCTCTTCTTTGCTCTTTGCGCTTTTCCATCATCAGATTCTGAAGAACTTTCTAGATTTACTGTGTCCTTTGGACTTGAGGGCAGCTCCTTATTAGCTCTTGGCAACTCCCCCTGAGTCCCTGGCTCCTCCCCCTCAGTTCTTGGCACAACTTCCTCAGTTCTTACTTCTTGTAAGTCAGGGAATAATTCCTCAAGAGTAAATTCTTGTTGCTGTTGAACTGGAGTAATATCTGTAGCTTGAATATTTGATGGAGTATCATCTAAGGCAGATGTATCATCCATTGAAATACTCTGTGTAGAGATGTTGTCATGATGTGTCTATTCAACATCATATAGAAGCACAGTTAATGTATCTAACTCATTATCTAGTATTGATTGATTAATATCACCAATTATCTCAAGAATTGTTTGAGTGGCTGTTTCACTCTCTAAGGCTGCTTTCTCTTTCTCTGGAGCACTTTCTGGAGGCAAGACTTATTGTTGAACTGGGAAAGTTCATTGGCTACCCCTAGAGGAGGCACATCCTGAACTTGATCTAGTGGGATGGTGCTTTCTGAAATAAACTCCGCTGCATCTAACTATCATCTACATTCTTAGGAGAAGATGATTTCCTTGTAGATTCTTGTTGTTCTTCATCTGAACTGAAAATTACTTGTTCTTCTGAATCACTAGAAGATTCAGATTTCCTGGGTATTGTCTTTTTCTTTTTCTGTTGTGGTGGTTTCTGTGGTGTAGAACCATCCTTTGTCAGAACTCTTTCCCACCTGGATAATATTTCATATCCATCCTTCTCATGTGATTTATTTTAGATCCAGTGGTTTGGTTGAGCACTTTAGGAATATTTATTGCCAGATACAAAATCAAAATTCTACCTAGATTAGGTTTCTTCAGGCTTTCCTTGATCTTATCAAAAATTACTACAGACCAGTTTGTTTCTATTCTGAATATGACTCTGGTCATCAAGCTGAACATATAGGCTGAGATCCTATCATGTCCACCTGGTTTGCAGAGAATTACTTTGCCCATTATATCTGAGAGAAACTTTCCTTGTAAGTTTATTCCTTTACTTTGCATGGCTGATTCAATCTTAGTGGTGGGATCCAGGCCACACCATTGAAGAGCTTCTTTGGTCATTGAAGATGTAACTTCATCATTGTCCTGAGTCCTGGGCAATTGAAGTGTTTTCCTCAGTCGCTTTTGGGTAAGTTTCACCTTACAGCCTTGAATTGATGACCTAATCTTCAATCCAGTTGAATCTAGGGTTACTTTTGTATAGAATTCAAGAATCTCCGTCTTCCAGATCTTAGTAGGTTCAGAAACTAGATATTCTAAACCATTTTCTTGAATTAGGGTTATCACATCTCGAATCTCAATCTCTGCACTCTCAAAGGCATTGCGTACTAACTCATAGCCTTCGTTGATGTTGGTCTCCAACTTTGGCGCCATTGATGACGCGAAATTTGAGGAGAAGAGAGAAGAAGGTTTGTCGACTCAAAGATGTGGTCTCGAAAATGTTGAGAGCTTAGTCGACAAAATTGTTCTGTGACCTATTTATATGTTTGTTAACACAGAAGGCCAAAAGGCGGGATAATAGATACTTAATGTGTCGACACTGTAGAGATTGTGTCGACACAGTCTTCTAATGTCTCGACAGAGTCAGATAACACTATGTGTCGACACAGTTTGTGATGTGTCGACAGAGACTTCTTAATAGTCGACTTTAATATATGTGTGTCGACACAGACTTCTGTATGTGTCGACACAACTATCTAAATGATAGAACTTCTATGTGTCGACACTAACCTCTGAGTGTTGACACAACTATCTCAGTACTATTTTGTTGTGTCGACACAACTGTCTTAAGTGTCGACACAAACCTCTATATGTCGACACAAATTTCCCTTTGTGTCGACATAAACTTCTATATGTCAACATTGATTTACTTAGTCAGTTTTACCAAGTTATTCTAGGTTTAACATGCCTAATTCAATTTTTAAATAATTAAACTTAGTTTCATCTGGTGGTTTAGTAAACATGTCAGCAATTTGATTATTTGTGGTGAGAAATTCCAAACAAATATCTTCTTTTTCAACATGCTCTCTAATGAAGTGAAAGCTAATTTCTATATGCTTTGTTCTGCTATGTGATACAGGGTTTTTAGCAATAGAAATAGCACTTGTAGAATCATAAAATAGTGGAGTTCTACTTACCTTGAGACCATAGTCTTCAAGTTTATGTTGAATCCATAAAAGTTGAGCACAGCAGCTGCCTGCAGCAATATACTCAGACTCTGTAGTGGAAATTGCCACACTAGTATGTTTCTTACCGCTCCATGATACTAGTCCACCACCTAAAAACTGACATGTGCCAGTAGTACTCTTTCTATATTCTTTGCAACCTGAAAAGTCTGCATCTGAAAAACCAGTCAGTAGAAAGTCTCTATTCTTAGGGTACCAAAGACAAAGATTAGGTGTACCCTTAAGATATCTCAATATTCTTTTAACAAGAGAATAATGAGATTCTTTAGGGCTTGCTTGGTACCTAGCACAGACACATGTAGCATACATAATGTCTGGTCTACTAGCAGTTAAGTATAGGAGGGAGCCAATTATCCCTCTATACAAAGACTCATCTACAGGTTTTCCTGCATCATCTTTGCCTTAGGCATACTTGTCCCCATTAGAGTTCTCATGGTAGTGGATGACTCCATACCATATTTCTTAATTAACTCCTTGGTCAACTTAGACTGTGATATGAACAAGCCCTTATCAGTCTGTCTTACTTGGAGTCCCAGGAAGAATTTGAGCTCACCCATACTGCTCATCTCAAACTTCCCTTGCATAAGTTTTGCAAACTTCCTACAAAGGTTGTTTTTTTAGATCCAAAGATTATGTCAACAACATAAATCTGTACTAGGATCATCTTGCCCTTTGACTCCCTAAGTAATAGAGTCTTGTCTATTTTCCCCCTTGAAAATTTATTTTCAATGAGAAAAGTAGACAATGTTTCATACCAAGCCCTAGGGGCTTGTTTCAAACCATATAAGGCTTTCTTAAGTCTATAAACAAAATCAGGATAAAGTGTATCAACAAAACCTGTGGACTGATGAACATAGACTTCTTATTTCAAATTACCATTTATGAAAGCTGACTTGACATCCATTTGGTATACTTTGAAACCTTGGAAAATAGCAAAGGAAAGGAATAACCTTATTGCTTCCAACCTTGCTACTAGGGCAAAAGTCGGATCAAAGTCAATGCCCTCTTCATGTCTATAACCTTTGGCAACTATTCTTGCTTTGTTCTTCACTATTATGCCATTTTCATCAAGTTTGTTCCTATAGATCTACTTTGTCTCAATTATGTTATGATCCTTTGGTTTTGGAACTAGCTCCCATACTTTACACCTTCTGAATTGATTCAGCTCCTCCTGCATTTCATCAATCCAGTTGGAGTCTTGTATGGCTTCTTCAAATCTTTTTGGTTCCAACTGTGACAAGAAACTTGAGCAAAGCATTGCGTTCATGTGTTTTCTTCTGGTTTGCACACCATGTCTGGGATCACCAATGATTTGGTGTGCAGGATGATCCTTTAGATTCCTTATTGCTGTAGGCATTCTATCAGCAATTTGAACTTCTTCACTTTCTTCACCCGGGTGAACTTCATTGTCTACAATGTCATCTTGTGAACCTTGTACTCCCCTGGACAGCAGCCATCATTTTTTACATCCTGCCTTGTAGTTTAATCTTCACTAATGGTCAGCATGTCCAACTTTTCTTTTAAACCTGTTGAGCTACAAGGATTGCTAGACAACTCATAGTTAATAAGCCCAGATTCATCAAACACTACATGAACTGATTCTTCTACAACTTGTATAGTCAAGTTGTAGACCATATATGCCTTAATATTATTGATGTACCCAACAAATATCCCATCTTGGGATTTGGCAGCAAACTTAGTTAGGTGAGACTTGCCAGTGTTAAGCACATAACACTTGCTACCAAAGATCCTAAAGTAGGATATGTTTGCTTTTCTGCCCTTCATAATCTCATAGGGAGTCTTTTTGTGGTTCTTAGTTATAGATGCTCTATTGAGAACATGACAAGCAGTATTTACTGCCTCAGCCCAGAAATATTCTGGTAGTGAAGTGTCACTAAGTACAGTTCTACCAGCCTCAATGAGAGTTCTATTCTTTCTTTCAGCAATTCCATTTTGCTGAGTTGTTCTATGTGAGGAGAATTCCTGATGAATCCCTAGTTCTTCACAAAACCTTGTCATACCCTCAGATTGAAATTCAGTTCCATGGTCACTTCTAATTTTGACCACTGAATTGTCAAATTCATTCTGAATTTGTTTAACAAAGTTATGAAAGACAGTAGAGGTTTCAGATTTCTGCCTCAAAAAGAAAACCCATGTATATCTAGAATAGTCATCTACTACCACAAAAGTATAGACTTTCCTACCTAAACTATGAACTGACATAGGACCAAATAGATCCATATGCAAAAGGTACAAACAGCTCACAGAGTCTTTAGTATCAAGACTATGAAAAGATGATTTGGTCTGCTTGCCTTTTTGACAAGTTGAGCATATACCCTCTTTTATGCACTTAATTTGAGGGCCATTCCTCACTAACTCTAGATTATAGAGCTGACCTATAGTCTTATAGTTCAAATGAGCTAGCCTCTTGTGCCATTGGACACACTGAGATGCTTTCTCATCTGCAACTAAACATATAGGAGAGTTCATGTTTTCATAATCAAAATTTAAACAATAAACATTCCCTTTTCTATAACCAGACAAGATCACCTTCTGATCACTTGTCCTTTTGATCTGACACCCATTTTTAATAAATGAAATGTCATACCCAAGATCACTCAGCTGACTTATGCTTATCAAGTTGTGTTTCAAACCTTTTACATAACCCACTTGAGTGATTGTTATAGAACTAGAAGAAATATTACCAAACCCTTTTATTACCCCTTTTTCTGATCCACCAAAGATCACTTTGGGTTCATTCTCTATGGGAGTATTGTCCATTAACATTCTTCTTGTTCCAGTCATGTGCCTGGAACAACCACTGTCCAAGTACCATATAGAGGTATGACAACTTGGACCCACCTGCAGCAAATAAAATAAATTTACCTTAGAACCCCAATGTTTATTGGGTTCTAGGTTCATGTTAGAATGAAACTTGATATTCTTACCAGCAGCCTTCCTCACAGGTAAGCTGGCATTCTTCCTGACACTGGTGTTGTGCCAGCAATCCATGGTATAATGCCCTATCTTACCACAACACCACCACTCATATCTATTATACCTCTTTTTATTTACAGTTTTAACATCATTGCTGTCAGCTGTTCTTAACACTGTTGGTACAGTAGTTCTTTGCTTGAGTGCTGGAGCTACACCCTTGTCATTCAGAATCTCAGGCTTACCATAACCATGTATGATATCATGATCATATATGTTAGTTGGCTGCCATACCTTTTTGAAGGAAATGGTGGGTTTGAAGGCTAGAAGCTGTACTGGGGCTTTGCCTTTTCTTTTGGAATTGGCAGCCCTTGCATTTCACTCAAAGCCCAATCCAGTCTTACCCTTTTTAGGAATAAAGTCATCAATTAAAGGTAAAACTGATTTTGGCTTAGAGAACTTAGCCACCAGATCCTTTTCCTTCTGAAGATTGACTTCCAAATTTTTGATTTGATCATTCTTGAAGGTAATAGTACCCATCTGAATAACAGTTATGTTTCTCAGTTTGGTTACTTCATTCATCTTTAGATCCAACAGGTTTTCTGAATCCAATGCAGCCAGCTTAAGATCAACAATTTCCTTGGCCTGTGCTTTATTAAGGATTCTGCTTTTCTTAAGTGCTTGCAGCAGGTCACCATATCCATCAATAAGTTGATGAACATCTTCTTCAGATTTAGATTCATCTACATCTCTTGATGCAGATGCTTCTGATTCTGAACCAGTATAGTAATTAGAATCTATTGAAGAATTGTTTACCTTACTAGGTCCAGCCTGATCCTGGCACTGATCTTCTTATGTCAAGGCCATCAACCCTTTACAACAAGGTTCTTCAATTTCATTTACTGAATACAGCCACTTCAAGAATTCAGCCTCTTCTACATCCTCTTCAGTTGCCAACAGTCCTATATATGCTTCAGCTTCAGCTTCAGCCTCAGAATCTGATGATGAAGAATCTGACCAACTTTTTTGCTTCTTTGAAACAAGGGATTTCTCCTTCTTGCCCTTGTTTTTTTAGCTTCTTCTTATCATTAGATTCTTTCCTTTTGTCAGGACAATCAGCTACCACATGTCCTGGCCTGTTACGGCAATATCAAACAATCTTAGTTGAAGATAATTTATTAGGTTTAGAGCTATACCTGTCCTTTCTAGAGGATTTCTTTTTCTGATAGTAATCATCCCTGGATTGTGAGGATGATGGCTTGGATCTCCACTATTTCTTCTTCAAAAACCTTAGAAATTGTTTTGAGAAAGCTGCTAAGTCTTCATCAGAATTTGGACTATCTGATGTGTTACTGTCTGAACTTTCTGAAACAACTTCTACAGCTTTACTAGGAGGTGATGGAGACATCCTCCTATCCTTTCTTATGGCTTCAGTCTTTAAAGCCACTGACTTATCTCTGTAATCAACTTTATTACTTTTCTCTTCCTCCTTTCTGACCATCAGCTGCATTTTATATGAAAGCAGTTTGCCAAATAATGTTGGAGGTGAAATTTCTGCCAGTCTGGCCACTTCCCTAATGACACATATCTTTGTGTCCCAGTCTTTAGTCAATGATCTCAAAAACTTATCATTTAATTCATAAGTGCTAAATACTCTTCCATATGACATCAGTTCATTAACTATTCTGAAGAATTTCTTGTAATATTTTGTTATGCTGTCTGTTTTAGATTGTCTAAAACTTTCATACTCCTGATTCAGCATAGACTTTCTATCTTCTCTCACCTCTTCTGAACCCTCCATGTAGACAATAAGGGTGTCCCACATTTCTTTGGAGGTCTTGCAGTGGATTAAGTTTTGGAATGTTGAATCATCTATGACCCTGACTATTATATTCTGTGCTCTCTTATCCATAATTGCCAAGATGATCTCATCCTTTGTCATTTCAGAATATTCCTTTGGTGTCCTGAGATTTGCATCAAGAACTGAGACTTTCATTGGAATGAATGACCCTTCTTTGACTGTCGTGTAGATTCTTGGATCTGGAGCTTTCATAAATAATATAACTCTTTCTTTCCATATGCCAAAAATCTTTTTCCTGCATATAGGTAACTTCATGGAACCAAACTTCTTATGATTTCAATGGAACCCATTTTGCCTAATAAATTTCTGCCATGGAGATCTACTCAGACTGTTAGGTCTATTCTTTTATTAACCTCGCTCTGATACCACTTGAAAGAATTAGTTTTAAGATGTTCTAAACACCTAGAGGGGGGGGGGGATGAATAGGTTCAATTCTTTTTATAACTTAGGCAGATAATTCTATCTAGTTCAGCAATATATTCAGCAGAACGTATAACACATCATTCACATACACATCATTCACAGATTGCACACCAGTTTTTTAGTGGTTCCCGAAATGATGGGTACATCTACTTTCCCCATTCACCTATCTAGCATTGTACTAGATTCAGACTAACTTACTTCCTTCTTCTCAGATCCACAGATCTTACATCTCAGAACCAAGAATGGTTCCTACAACTCAGAGTGAATCCACACTCCTACAACTCAGGCACAAGCCCTACCTCAGCCTCTTCCACAGGCCTACAACTCAGAGTGACACCCGACTCCTACAACTCAGGCAACAACCCTACCTCAGCCTTTATAATTTAGGCTTACAACTCAGAGATGTCAATCTCCTACACTCAGATCTATTACAGATCTTACAAGAATTAATGATAAAAAGTTGTTGATATCTTCAACCAGATGGAGAGAGAATTGGTTGAAGGCTTCTTGATCAGTTCTTGATAGAACTGATTTCTTAAGGATCAACCTGACTTAGCTTTCTTCAAAACTTCTTGTATCTGAATACAGTAGGGTTGATCTTCTTGATGTTGGAGTTGATCTTCAATCAGCTTCCTTCAGAAATCAATCTGAATTCTTCAGGCAGACTGTTCAGAATCTGCCTTCACTGGATGAGAACTTCTCTCCTTCTTGTTTTTCTCTCTCTTTAATCTGTTGACTGTTTGTTTATCTTCTTCTGGATTCTCAATCCTTCAGCGATTATAATTGATTGGCTTGAATAACTTCTCTCTGTTCTGCATCTGTTATTCTTATGGTTATTATTGTTCTCACTTCTAGATTGTCGAGAGAGCACATCTATATATATGCTTCATCCATGGTAACCGGCTGTTCCAGTTTCAAACAGTCTTCTGACACCTCTGACAGATGTGACAGCAATATCAGTAATGACAGCTGTCGAGTCTTCACTTGTATTACTTCAGCCTTCATTGAGCTTTGACTCAGCAGCAGAGAATGTCGACTGAATTCTTCATATATGTCGACACACATAGTCCATGTGTCGATACAAGTCTTGTTATTGTCGACACAGCTTATGTGGAATATGTCGACACAAGTTCTGTGTGTCGACACAATCACTCCTTGTTTTGACAAAGTTGGTGTCGACAGAATTCTGGTGTGTGTCAACGCAAGTTCTGTGTGTCGACACAGTCGTTATCGACAGAATTCTGGAATGTATCGACAGCTTCTCTGTGTGTCGACACAGCTCCTGATAATATCGACACAAGTATGGCCCTTAGTGTCGACACAACGTTGTCGACAGATTTTCTGTGTGTCGACACAAATTCTGGATGTCGACGCAATCTGGCCCTTGGTGTCGACACATCATTGTCAATAGATTTTCTGTGTGTCGACACAAATTCTGGATGTCGACACAATCTGGCCCTTGGTGTCGACACATCCATTCCCAAGTGTCGACACTTGTACTTAGAAGATTTTATTTTCCATTTTCTTAACCTGCACATGATAACTCAAAACAACATCAAATACAACTTGATGCATATCATTGAGTTAGGTGAGGCTTCTCCAAATCTAGTACACATTTTCCAATGTACCCAACACGAAGTTCACCAAGGAGTTAATTAAGAAATTTGGAATGGAGAACACAACCTCTATAAGGACTCTAATGGGTTCAACTATGTATCTGGACAAGGATGAGAATTGAAACCTTTTGATGAAACTATGTACAGAAGCGTAATTGGATCCTTGCTCTACCTTACTGCCAGTAGACCGGATATAATGTTTTCAACATGCATGTGTGCTAGATTTCAAGTGAACTCTAAGGAATCTCACTACGCTGTTGCAAAGCATATTTTGAGAGGTACACTAAATCTTGGCTTATGGTACCCAAGAAGTAATGACAGTGAACTAATTGGTTTCTCAGATGCAGATTTTGCAGGAAGCAAAGATGATATAAAGAGAACTTCCGGGACTTGCCAATTCCTTGGAAGGAAGCTCATTTCATAGAGCAGCAAAAAGCAAAATTGTGTTACAATCTCAATGGCCAAGTTAGAATATATTTCTGTCGTCAGTTGTTGTGCACAATTGCTATGGATAAAGAACCAACTTGAAGATTATAACTTGAAGGTCAAGGACATTCCTTTGTTTTGTGACTCCTCTAGTGCGATCGCGATAGCCAACAACCCAGTTTCTCATAGCCGGACAAAGCACATAGATATGCGATACCACTTCATCCGGGAGCATGTGGAGCATGGTGACATAAATCTCCAATATGTCCCAACTGACAGGCAGATTGCAGATATATTCACGAAGTCGCTGGACGAGGCCAAGTTCTCGTTCTTCAAAACAGAACTTGGAATGCTCAACAAGGAAGAATAAGTATGAAGAAAAAGATCTTAAGCAAGTTCAAGATCTGGTTATACTTCAAAATCAAGAAAATGTCAAAGCATGGACTTCATTTCTCGAGTACATCACTTGTACTCGAGAACAGTAGAATTATTTCTCGAGAACAAACGCTCTACTCGAGAATGGCAGAATTAGTTCTCGAGAACAAAAGCTCTACTCGAGAACAAGGATTGCTCTACTCGAGAACTTGGAAATTCTACTCGAGAAGGCAGTTGCAGCATGCGAAGATTAAATTAGTCGATCAGAGTTCGAATTTCATCAATTGGAGTTCGAAGTTCGTCGATAGGTGTTCGGCATTCATTGATCGGTTTTCGTCTATCCTATTTTGTCGATCGAAATGTAGTACTCTTCTCGAGAACAATAATCCACTCGAGAAATCAGATTGGAAATTTTTCTTCAAGTTCAAATTTTTCATACTGGCACCCAGCCACTTCACTGCCATATTCCAGGTATTTTTAACATTATTTATATCTTTTATCATCAAAATTAAAGAAAATATAAATAGATTATTGTCCAAGAATTTTCTATTCCTGATTTCAAAACCCTTTCTCTTGAGGAAAGATGCTTCACCTTCTCCGTCTCCGCCGACTGCCACAATCAAGCCCATTTCTCCATTCGCCGGCCAGCCAACATTTCTTTCTCCACATCAATAACATCGTCTTCCAAGCTCAGAATCAGCAACAAACTAGTTTCAACAGGGATTGGCGAAATTTCAGATGATTTCAGAAATGTTCTCATTCTACTCGATACCGCCGATTTATCCTTTGTCAAGGTAAAAATAACCTCTCTCTCTGTTTTCAAATTTCTGCAACTACCTGTGATAGATGAAGAAGACAATCTGGGAGAGACAGATTATGAAAAGGCATACAATTTTTGTGGGATTCCCCAATCATCTCACACTGTTCGCAGACAGTTCATGAATGTTGAAAGTAAGTTGCAGGCATATATTCTGGAAAAAGTCCTTCACTACAGGACAAGCTCTATAAGCTCTATCACACCAGAATTCTTTGATATGATGACTGCAATTATTTGTAGAAAGAAAAATCAGTGAGGTATGATGATCTTTGACAAAATAAAGGCATGTATTAAGAGCCCTAATTATGGCAGGATCATTTCTCTGTACCTGAACCAGATGGACCCCGAAGTATTTTCCTTGAAAAAGGGCATGGCCCTCCACCATATAAAGAAAGTTTCCATCACTTCCATCCAGAGATGGGAAGTTAAACCTCAGAAGTCTGACAAAGCTATAAAGGAAATTGAAGATGTGGACAGGACTCCATCTCCCCCTTCTCATCAGATAGCTGATCCAGTTATTGAGTGGGAGACTGCCCCATCTGATCTAGCTCAGCCTTCTCTAACTCCAGCTCTGGCTCCAGCTGCTACGGCAATTCCAACCCCAGTTTCTACTCCTGCTACTGCCAATATTGTTACAGAAGAAAATTCAACTTCTCATGATGCTACCACTTCCACCTTGTTTCATACAGAATATATAGAGTTTACTGCTGAAGATCTTCCATATACAGAAATCCTAACTGATGCTCAGGTTCAAGAACAGATTTTGTATACTGATGATGACATCAATAGGATGATAGGGGAACTCTCCTCTAAAGAGCCTCTTTTCACTATTCCTGAAGAAAATCCTTCTTCTTTAGCCAAGTCACCAGAACATCAACCAACAAAATCTCAAGAATCTGGAAATCTCCTGTACCAGAACCAGCACAATCTCCATTTGAAGATATACATGATGAAGAGGTTGTTTCTATTCATGATTCTGAAGATGAACCACCTACTGAAGATACTGAACCACCTCTTCCCAGTCTCCATTTTAAGATTCCCTCCATACTACCCATAGATGCTGAAGATGAACAAAGTACAATCAGCAGAAAGCAAACCTCTACCTCCACTGTCATCATTGAAGAGATTTCTCCATGGACAGTCCCAGTTATACCTCCACCATCTACTCAAACAGAAATATTTCCTGAAGGTTCTATCTTAAGCAAGATTGAAGCTATGTTAGCTGCTCAGAGAGATTATTTTGATTCTTCTCTTAAAATTGTAACTAACAAAGTTACTGCATTGGAAAAGAAAAGAGTCGTGGATTTGCTGAAATTCAGAATAATACTGATGAATTTAAAAGGCTATTATAAATTGGAGGAAAAGCAATTGATCATACAATTACCAGTATTGGTGAAGTTATGGAACAATCAGTTACTCTTGCAAACAATCAGATTCGACTTGAAAAGAAAGCCCAATAACGCAACTTTAAGACTTGTGAAGAAGTTGGGCAGTTCAAAGAAGATGTAATTAGCACCCTATCTCTAGAAGTCAGAAAGGAGGAGGATAAAGTGAAAGAACAGCTTGAAATACAAGTTCAAACAATGAAAATTCAATGAGATGACCAATTGAAAGAGATCCAGACATCAGTGCTGAAAGAAGTCAAAAGCACAAAGCTACACACTTATGATACTACCATTTGGATACATAATCAACTTTTCCCTGATCTGGCAACGGATCCTTCTGCACCCCCTCCTGCACACTTGGATGTGAATAGGCCAACATTCTCTCCACCTCCTGAATACTTTGAAGGACCACCTCTTGAATATTTTGAAGGACCACCTCCTGAAATTTATGAGTAAGTTTGTGAATCTAATCAAGTAAATATGACTCCTCAAGCACCTCCAGAGATTCAGAAAGTCAAAATAATAAAATATGGTGATGGTGCATCAACCAGCAGATCAACTCCTCATCCTGAAGCTGAAAGGAGAAGACCTCAAGAATTCTCTAAAGTATGGAGTCCAACCTCCAAAGCTCTGATTCTTGATACTCTGAAACCTGTGGTTGATTTTAATAAAGACATGAACATTCATTACAGCTCCTATGAATGAGATCTATATGGAAATTCTCTTACCAAGAGAAGATTGTATGACAGAGAATATGGAAGGAATAATCCCAAAGCTCCAACCAGACCTCCAAAATATTTCCAAAACCTTACAGCTACCAGAAGAGACAACAAGAAAAGCAAGAAAGACAACAACAACAACAGAACCAGTAGATATTGTTGATGATCAGAAAATTCAATTTTTAAAATCTTGTGGAATTGAATTTCTTTTAAAAAATTTCTATAAATATAAACCTTTAGTTTTGCTGATCTGATTTTTCTATATTACAGCTTTTCTTCTATTTATCATTGTTATTAGTTTCTTTACTTGTTTATCTTGATATAATTTACCTTAGTGTAGAGGGTTCTGACTTATACAAATAGGGGGAGATAGTTGGGTATTACATCCACAATAACCCAGATTTGTATGAAGTCACCCTTGGACTAAGCTGAATTAACTTTGTATTTGATGTCCTTTCTAGTTGAGTGTTTGCAGGATATATTTGCCAAGTGTATACCAATGTCAGCCTACAATGAGTCATCAAACACAGAACCATACAATGTAATCGCTCATTGTGTGATCCATGGTGTTGACTCATGTGTAGACTCTCTATTGGGACACACTTCTTTTTCAAGCACTAAAGGCATAAGAGAAAAGTTGGCAACTGTATATCTTGAAGAAATTAAGTTTACAGATTTTCAGAAAAACTCTAAGTATTTTTCTCGAGTAGGAAACTTTATACTCGAGTAGAACTTAAGTTTATTCTCGAGTGAGACTTATCATGAACTCGAGTTATAGAAGCAGTTCTCGAGAAAGTCTAGTATTGTTCTCGAGAAAGCCCTGTGTACTCGAGTACTCCATTACTTTCCTTCTCGAGTTACTTCTTTTCCTGATAGAATATTTTGTTGGAACCCTAGTTCTGATTTGGGTAAGGAACACTATTAGGAATTTTAGATTGACCCAACATGTATAGTCATGGGTCATAGGATTATTTCTAGGACAGGTCATTTAGAAGGTTTCTCAGAATTGCTGAAAGAAGTCCAAGAAATGCAGTTAAGACAAAGGCAGAAAATCAGATCGACGATCGTCGAACGAAGTTCGACGAACGGTGATCTCCGGTCGACGAATTCTGAGTTGCTTCTCTGAACTCAGGTCGACGATCTCAAGACTCTAGCAAGGCTGTGTCGACACCATCATAGCAACTGTGTCGACACTCAACAGTTCTCTCAGCTCGACGAACACAAAAATTGAGCTCGACGAACTGCAAGCTCCGGTCGACGAACGCAGGAGAGATATTCAGCTCGACGAATCTAGCTGAGTTCGACAAATGTCGAACTCAGGTCGATGATTGATGAACTCGACGAAAGTTCAGGTCGACGATTTCTGAGCAATCAGTAACAGTTGGAAGAATTAATTGAGGATTAATTATATTCAATATTCCCAGTGAAAATAACCGTTCAAAGGGACAGTTACAGAGGAATTAAGTGAGGATCAATTTCCAAAGCATTTTTTCCTCTCGGGAATGTTTCTTCCGCCATCAAGATTAAGGAATTCAAATACAGTGCTTTGTATACACACAAAAAAAAACAACAGAGAGAACAGAGAAGAGAATAGTGAACAGAACGATAGAAAAGGTTTTCTACAGAGAAGGAAGAACTCTGCATCAATCAGAACAATCATCAGTGTTCTTCATTGTCTCCAGGCTTCAAGAGACAACCATTCAATATTAGTCTAAGAAGCTTGCTGGAGACATCATCACCTAGAAGACCTATCACCCTGAAGCAAAGCTTCCACTCCTGAACCATTCAATATCTCAGGGGGAGCTGTTTGCTAACATCAATATCCACATAGTCTTCTCAGTTGCTATTGAGAAAGAGAAGATTTCCATCACCTCTTTTCCCCTCCTGTATAAAGGGTTGTCATCTCCCTTCAAAAGTGATTCCTGGTTGCAAGTCTCCTTCCAAAAGACTTTAGGTTTGGTTTTTGGGGACCTGATCAAAACCCATTGGTGTCAGGGCACCTGATCAAAAACCTGAGTGGATTCCTACTAGGCTGGTAGAAGAGTGGACTACCCAGATTTGGGGAACCACTATAAAATCCTTGTGTCTCTTCTGGTTGCTTAATTTTCTTTCTTTATTCTATGCTGTGATTTTACTCTAATTAGTTCAGTTAAGATCTGTATCTTTCAATCTGTATCAGAGGGAGGTTGGTTAAATTACCTTGATTAACTCTCCTGAGGTTGGTTAAATTATGCTTATTAACTCTCCTGAGGTTGGTTAAAATACCACACCTCAAGAGGTTGTTTTGGTTGTACAGGCTAACACCTGAACAATAAAGATCCTTTGATAGATCTTAAATATCTTTAGAGTTATCATGGCACAAATTGTAGATTTTTTAAGCACCAGACTGCCCATGTGCAATCTATATAAGTTTGCACTATGGAAGACAAGGATTAGATTTTATATGGACTCCATTGATGAAAACATCTTCAAATATATTTTGACAGGTCCAGCTCAACCTCAGAATACAACAAGTCCAATTGCTAGTCCATCATCCTAATGGATAGATACCCAGAAAAGGATGAAGATTGCTGATGCACAAGCAATGAACATTCTGGCTCAATCAATGTCTGATGACATCTTTGAAGAACTTGCTGAATGTTCATCTGCAAAAGAGATGTGGGACTCCATCACAGCAATGGCTGTTGGATCAGCAAAAGAAAGAATAATTGAAGCTGAATCCTGGAGTGATGAAGAAGAAGCAAGAGCAAAAGAATTTTGCCTAATGGCAATAGATGCTTCTCGCAGCAACTATGCTGCAGAATCTGAAGAATCAGAGTATGAATCAGATGAAGAGGATCAGGTTATTTCTTCCCTTGACTCTTCTTCAGCTAAATTTAACACTGATTTCAGATTATCACATGAAAATCATCAGAAAATCTTAGTTCAAAATCTTTCATCGAACGGAGATCGACGAAATTAATACTATTCGTCGAACTCAGATCGATGAATTATGAACAAAGATTTTGTTTTGATCTATTCAAGACTCTGTGCTCGACGAAACAAACTCAATTCGTCGAACAGAGATCGACGAAAATGGATCACAGAAAACAATTGTTATCATTCTGTGAATAGAGATCAACGATCTCAATATCATTCGTCGAACTCTGATCGACGAAAATATTTTTCGTCGAACTCAGAATTTCAAAATATAAATTTATATTCTTTTATTTCTGACTATTATAAAAGAGAACCAGGACCCAAGGTTATCTGGGTCCAGAACTCCTAACATCTCCTTGCAGGAAAAGAATTCAGTCCAGCAAATATACATGATATCAGTGGCTGAATACTTTGTGCAAGGCCATGCATATAGGGGGAATTGACTGTAAATGAAGCTGCAGAAATTCCAGCAGTAGCAGTAGTTTGTGGGAATTATAGCAGCAGCAGCAACAACAGATTATCATGCTACAGATTTGGGCAAGGATCAACAGCAACAACAACAGTAGTAGTACTTGGTCCAGATTTAGGGGGAGATTGTATTTAATTGCCTTGTATTTTACTTACATTTATGTAAATAGTGTCCTCACCCAAATAAGGGGAGATTGTTGGAACCCTAGTTCTGATTTGGGTAAGGAACACTATTAGGAATATTAAATTGACCCAACATGTATAGTCATGGGTCATTGGATTATTTCTAGGACAGATCTTCAGAAGGTTTCTCAGAATTGCTGAAAGAAGTCCAAGAAATGCAGTTAAGATAAAGGCAGAAAATCAGATCGATGATCGTCGAACGCAGTTTGACGAACGGCGATCTCCGGTCGACGAATTCTGAGTTTCTTCTCTGAACTCAGGTCGATGATCTCAAGACTCTAGCAAGGCTGTGTCGACACCATCACGGCAACTGTGTCGACACTCAACAGTTCTCTCAGCTCGACGAACACAGAAACTGAGCTCGACGAACTGCAAGCTTCGGTCGACGAACGCATGCAAGATATTCAGCTCGACGAATCTAGCTGAGTTCGACGAATGTCAAACTCAGGTCGATGATTGATGAACTCGACGAAAGTTCAGGTCGATGATTTCTGAGCAATCAGTAACAGTTGGAAGAATTAATTGAGGATTAATTACAGTCAATATTCCTAGTGAAAATAGCCGTTCAAACAGACAGTTACAGAGGAATTAAGTGAGGATCAATTTCCAAAGCATCTTCACCTCTCGGGAATGTTTCTTCCGTAATCAAGATTAAGGAATTCAAATACAGTGCTTTGGATACCCACACACACAAAAAAAAACAACAGAGAGAACAGAGAAGAGAATAGTGAACAGAATGACAGAAAAGGTTTTCTACAGAGAAGGAAGAAATTTGCATCAATCAGAACAATCATCAGTGTTCTTCATTGGCTCCAGGCTTCAAAAGACAACCATTCAATATTAGTCTAAGAAGCTTGCTGGAGACATCATCACCTAGAAGATCTATCACCCTGAAGCAAAGCTTCCACTCCTGAACCATTCAATATCTCAGGGGGAGCTGTTTGCTAACATCAATATCCACATAGTCTTCTCAGTTGCTATTAAGAAAGAGAAGATTTCCATCACCTCTTTTCCCCTCCTGTATAAAGGGTTGTCATCTCCCTTCAAAAGTGATTCCTGGTTGCAAGTCTCCTTCCAAAAGACTTGAGGTTTGGTTTTTGGGGACCTGATCAAAATCCATTGGTGTCAGGGCACCTGATCAAAAACCTGAGTGGATTCCTACCAGGGTGGTAGAAGAGTGGACTACCCAGATTTGGGGAACCACTATAAAATCCTTGTGTCTCTTCTGGTTGCTTAATTTTCTTTCTTTATTCTGTGCTGTGATTTTACTCTAATTAGTTCAGTTAAGATCTGTCTCTTTCATATTTTTCTAAGTCTTTCTCTCGAGAAGCCACATGTTATTTCTCGAGAAGGTCAGTATTACTTCTCGAGAACCAGAAGTCATTTCTCGTGTAACAGATTCTCTTCTAGAGTAACAAAATATTTTCTGGAAAATAGAAGTTCATTTTTCTCGAGTACTTCTTTTCTTTCTCGAGATGACTAAATTCCACCTTTATATTTTTACCAAGTCTTTTTCTCGAGAAGCAAAATAATTTTTTCTCGAGAAGGCTATGTTTAGTTCTCGAGAAGCAGGAAATTTTTCTCAAGACCTAGAATATTTTTCTTGAGAGACAGAGATCTATTCTCGAGATACTTCTTTGTTTTCAAGTACCAGAATGATTGTTCTCGAGAACAAAACTTTATTCTTCTTGAGTACTTTCCTTCATTCTCGAAATTGCTGATTTCCACCTCCACATTTTTACTTAGTGTTTTTCTCGAGATCCTCATCATTCTTCTCGAGATTCAGAAAACCTTTTCTCGAGTACTATTATTCTTCTTGAGAAATGTTGTACTGTTTTCTGAAATTTTTCTACGTTTTAACAGACGTGATTTCAAATGTGATTAGTGCATGATTGGTACACGTCTCATGCATTTAATATGATTATGACCGTTAGGTAAGTCCTATAAAATGTCTTATCATAATCGACCAACCCTAAGAAGAATCCCTAAGTATTCTGAATCGTGTATTCTCTTTCCAAAATCGGAAGCCACATCTATTCATCGTCTTCATCGCCGATCTGCTTTAGATCCAGAGATTCAGAGCAAGTGATTCAACAGATTAAGATCTTCTACATCGACAGATTCTTTTCTTGATCGTGTTGAGTCCATAATTTTCAGATCTAGAGATTTAGCCGTATCTTCTTCAATCTATTTATGACAGAGCTTCAAAGTTCAAGGAAGAAGTAGGACTGAAGTTTTCAGATCTGAGATTAATACTGTTTGTATTTCTTCATATTTCATTTTATTCTTGTAGGAGATTATTCTCCGAGTGTAGGAGCTTTGTTCTCCGAGTTATTTGTAGGAAGTTTCTCTTCCGAGTGTAAATCCTATTTTGAGGGAACGAGTTGTAGGAACTTTTTTCCGAGTGGTAGGATTATTTTCAATCTGAGAATAGTGGAGTAGCCGAGTCTAGTGTGTTGCTAGATCTGTGAGGTAGAAAGTGGATGTACCCAAGGTTGGGGAAGCACTATAATTCTTGGTGTCATCTGTGTATGCTTGCTTATTTTTCTGTGCATCGCTTGTTCAATTTTTATTCCGCAAAAAGTCATAGAACTCACATATTCGTCCCATCTAGGTGATTTAGGTAGACAACTTAAACATTTTTCATGTTGTAATATGATTATTGACTCAACATTTGTGGTTTTCTTAATGTTTAATTATCATTTTCTTGTTAATTAAAATTTTTTTAGTTTACTTATTATATTGATTTATCAGCTTGATAAGTCTAGCATTCATAGTTCTAATCTTAATAATGAAAAACAGGAATCTGGAAGTGGCTTTATGAAAATATCGGCAGGCTGTGAATCTATGCCTATAAAATTGACTTTAATTATTTTTAGCTTAATGTAGCCTCTAATGAAGTGATGACGTACATCAATGTGTTTGGATCTAGAATGATGAACTGGATTATAAGTTAAGTCAATTGCACTCTTATTATCACATTTTAAGTAAATTATTTCCTGAATAATGCCAAAGTCTTCTAATGTTTGCTTCATACAAAGAGCCAGTGCACAACAACTACCAGTGCAATGTACTCTGCCTCGGTGGTGGATAAGACAACAGAATTCTGCTTCCTACTCGACCACAAAATTAGTGAAGGGTATAGAAAGTGACAGGTGCCACTCGTGATCTTACGGTCTAACGAACAAATAACATAATCAGAATCAGAAAAGCCATGTAAAACAAAGGTATCATTGTGAGGATACCACAAACCTAACTTAGATGTGCCAATAAGATATCTAAAAGTACGTTTAACCACTTTTAAATGAGATTCTTTGGTATTAGCTTGAAATCTAGGACATAAACATACAGCGAACATAATGTCAGGTCTAGAAGCAATCAAATATAATAGTGATCCTATCATTCCTCTATATAGTGATTGATATATAGAAATTCCACTTTCATCATTTCCTAACTTCAATGAGACACTCATGGGGGTATTTGTTTGTTTTAGATTTTCAAATCCAAATCTTTTTAAAACATCGTGAATATATTTAGATTGATAAATAAAAATTCCATCATGCCTTTGAGTAATTTGAAAACCAAGAAAATAAGTGAGTTCGCCTACCATGCCCATTTCAAATTCATTTTTCATAGTTTCTATAACATTATCGCATAATTTTTCATTAGTGGATCCAAAAATAATATCATCAACATATATTTGTAAGGTCATCATGAACATATTTAATAAATAGAGTACAATTAGTACTGCCCATTTTGTACTCATTCTTTAATAAATAAACAGTCAATCTATCATATCATTCTTGGGGTGCTTGCTTTAAACCATAAAGGGATTTTTCTAATTTAAAAACAAGATCAGTAAATTTAACATCAACAAAGCCTGGAGGTTGTTCTACATAAATCTCTTCCTTAATATATCCGTTAAGAAAGGTAGTTTTAACATCCATTTGAAATAGTTTAAATCTTTTAAAGCTAGCAAATGCAAGAAAAATTCTAACTGCTTCTAAACGTGCTATAGATGCAAAGGTTTCATCAAAATCTATTCCTTCAATTTGTGAATAACCTTTAGTCACAAGTCTAGCTTTGTTTCTAGTGACCCTAGATTCACTATCCATTTTATTCTTAAAGATCCACTTAACACCTAAACAGGATGATTTGTTGGTCATTCTACTAATTTCCAAACCTTATTACGTTCGAATTGATTAAGCTCGTCAGTCATAGCTAAAAACCAAGAATAATTCTTTAAAGCAGTTTCAACATTTTTAGATTCTATATCAGAAATAAAGCACATATTTGCGAATAAATCATGTAACAATGAACGAGTACTTACCCCTCTTGACGATTCTCCAATAACCAAATCTTGTGGATGATCTTTTGATAATCTTAACTCGCTTGGAGGCACATATTCTTGCACTTCTTCTTATTGTTTGTCTTCTTTTTCTTCTTCTGTCTCCAAAGATTTCATCATCATCCGACCTTTGTAGGGGGAAGGGCTCTTCATCTTGACCAGTACTATTAGTTTCTACATAAGGGAAAAGCTCATGAAATTTAACATGAATAGATTCTTCAACAATTTTAGTTCTTTTGTTGTAAACTCTATAAGCCTTACTACTTGAAGAATAGCCAATAAAAATGCCTTCATCACATTTTTCATCAAATTTTCCTAAATTATCTTTAGTGTTCAAAATAAAACATTTACAACCAAAAACTTTAAAATAAGACACATTCGGTTTCTTTTGAAAATATAATTCATAAGGTGTTAATTTCAAAAAGGGTCAAAGCATAACACGATTAATAACATAACAAGCAGTACTAATGACTTCTGCCCAAAATGATCTAGGTAATTTGTATTCTGATAGCACAGTACGAGCTAGTTCTTGTAAAGTTCTATTTTTCCTCTCTACCACACAATTATGTTGCGGTGTGCGAGCAGCGGAAAATTCATGTTTAATTCTTAGCTCATTGCAAAAAGATATAAATTTTTCATTATCAAATTTACCTCCATAATCTGAACGAATGTACTTTATTTTTAAATCTAGTTCATTTTGAATATGTATGCATCATTTGGAAAATTCTAAAAATGCATCAGATTTAGACGTTAAGAAAATTGTCTAACATAAACGAGAATAATCATCAATAAAAACAAAAGTGTATTTTCTACTGCCTAGACTTAGTGTATTAACAGGACCCCACAAATCCATATGAATCAACTGTAAAGGTCTAGTTGTGGAAACGATATTTTTGCTCTTAAATGAAGATTTTGAAAATTTCCTTTTTGACATGGCGAATACAAAGATGATAGATTTCCATGTAAAATAGGTAAACCTTTAACCAGTTTATTTTGAGACAATTTTACAATTAGCTTGGAACTAGAATGTCCAAGACACCTATGCCACAAATATAATTCATCATTTTTAGACATAAAACATTTTAATGAAGAATGTGGCAAATCATTAAATTTAATCATGTAAACATTTTGAAATCTAGGAGCAGTAAAAACAGTATCGTTTGTTTTGGAATCAAAAAATTTGCATAAGTTCGAAGATAAGTCAAATAAGACATTTAAACCAATATCACATAATTGACTTATAGAAATTAAGTTGTGCTTCAAACCTTTAACATACAAAACATTTGAGATAGAAAATGACTTGTTACCTACTACTCTAGTGTCGATTATCTTTCCTTTTCCATTATCACCAAACGTAACTACTCCTCCTTTCTTCATATCTAGGCTAAGGAACTTTGATTTGTTGTCTGTCATGTGCTTGGAACATCCTGAGTCCAAGTATCACACATCTTCTTTGTCCTTAGCCTGCCAGAACACCTAGAAAGAGGATGAGAGTAAAGATCTGGTTACCCAAGTGATTCCTCTCATAATGTGGTTGGAAGCCTTAGGTACCCAAACTTGTTTAACAGAACAATGTCTCGTCTTTTTACAAGTGTGAGTTGTGTGACCAAACTTATTACATTTGACATACTTGATGAAGGAAGTTGACGGGTTTTTCAAAACAAGTTTTGAATTTTTTCTGGGAGTTGCACTGACAGTAGAATTATTATTCTTAATTTAAAAAAATGATTTTCTGTATTTTTCCTTATCGCCAGCGACAGTGGATGTCGTTGGGCGATATTGTTCTGGAGAGTACCCAAGTCCGAATTTTGCTGAACTATAGCACTGGTTCGCCAAAATCATATTCAGTGACTTTTGGCCCATTCCAAACTTGTTAGTGGCCAATTCTAGATCACAGACTCGTTGTCTCAATGTAGTGTTTTCGGCAACAATGGTGTCGCATCGGCTTGTGAAGGACTTTTTGTTGCCTTCTACTTGAGATTGAGAAAGCTTCAAAGATCTCTCTAAGGCCTCTTTCTCTCTTGTAAGAGATTCAACCCTAAACCGGGGCTTAGAGAGATCTTTCTCAAGTTCTTATATACTTGTCAAGGACGGACAATCCTCTTGACAAGTCACTTTCTCCTTCCCAAGTATTTTTACTTCATTTTTTAATTTTTTATTTTCAGATTTCAGTAATTTAATTTCACTTAAGCTTTTATCAAGATACTTACATGTTTGTAAAAATTCATTATACAAATCTTCATAAGAAGGAGGAGTTACCTCAGTGTCACTCTGGACACTGCTTTCATCATCAGATGATGAGACGTCCTTTCCCATCAGACACATGTTGGACTCCTCTTTAGTCTCTGAGCTCGAGCTTCTTGACTCCTCAGATGTGACGTCATCCTAGGTTTCAGCCTTAAGAACTTTCTTCTTATCCTTCTTCTTGTGTCGCTTCTCCTTCAGCTCTTTCTGATATTTTGGACACTTATTCTTAATGTGGACAATTTTCTTGCAGTGATAACACTCAGGTGGTGACCTCTCTTCATCATCATCTCCATCAGCTTGGGCTTTCACTTTTCTATACCCAGATTCTTGCTTCTTGAAAAATTTCCTAAAAGAATTTCTTCTTTCAGGATTTCTCATGAACTTACTGAACTTCTTTATGAACAGACTTTCTTCATCTCCATCGTCACTCTCATCGGACTCACTTTCCACTTCCTTCTTGGACTTCAATGTCAAAGCTTTCTTTCTTGGATCCAGGCTATACTCTTGTTGTTGAATTCTCAGTTCTACTTTGTGGGTTTTCAGATTGCCTATAAGATTTTCAATTTGGAGAGACTTTAGATCGCGTGACTCCGACATGGCAGTCACCTTTGATTAAACTTCGGGGAAAACGATCTAAGTATCTTTCTCACCAAATCTCTGTTTGAGAAACTCTTTCCTAGAATCCTCGAGTCGTTTACTATCTTACTGAATCTTGTGTACATGGAGTCTACATCTTCATCTACCTCCATCTTGAACTTCTCGAACTCTGACTCTAACTGGAAAAGCTTTGAGTCTTTCACCTACGATGTACCTCCATAAGTAACTTCAAGGAGATTCCATATATCATATGCAATTTCACATGCACAAACACAATTAAATTCAGTCCTATCTAACATGCAGAATAAGGCATTCATTGCCTTAGCGTTATTCTTGCAACGAAGCTTATCAACTTTATCCCATTTATCCTTGGGTTTTTCCATTATGACACTTCCTACAACATTTATAGGAGAAGTGTAGCATGTTTATACCATGCTGCAAACATCAATATCTAGTGCTATTAGAGCTTTCAAATAGTTGTAGTCCGTGCTCGTGAATAAGGGAGGTCTACTTATACCTTGCCCCTCAGAAAACGCATGAGTGTTTTGCGTCATCACTCACGGTGGTTAAACCGATTTTAGAGTAATCTCCCTCTGATACCAAGTGTTGGAACATGCGGCGCCCTTAGAGGGGGGTGGGGGTGAATAAGGGTTAATTGTTTTTTCCAAACAAAGTTTACTTGATGAACAAAAGCAATGAAGTTAAGAAATAGAAGCTAATTTTTCATAAGCATACTTGAACACACTGAAATATATAGAAACAAAAGCAATGACAATTTATTTCAAACGTGCTAAATGTGAATACAAAGTATCTCTATAGAGCTAGAGACAAAGGCTTATGAAAAATACAATTTACTTTTGGTTTTGCCAGTCCTTCTACCAAAAACCGGCAGGTTAAAGTGTATTTCTCCCTAGATCTTGCTACTAGCCTCCCCTAGACCTACCATGATCTAGACGCTACACACAAGACATATTTCTACCTAAACCACGCAAGGACTAGGACGCCACGCACAAGAAGACAATTTTCCCCGAAGCCACACAAGGACTTTGACGCCATGCACAAGACGGCGATTTCCCCTAAGCCACGCAAGGGCTTAGACGCCATGCACAAGGCAGTGATTTCCCCTCTCGATTACAATTGGATTACAATAGGAATAAGAACAAAGCTAATTGCAAACTTAGAATTGAAAACTCCCTTCAAACTATGCACTGAAGATGACGACGAATCCTAGCCAGGGTTGCTTTCAATGCTACGTACGTGCAGTCGATCTTTTGCGCTTCGACCTTCTTGAGAGTATGGAGTAAATCTGGAATCTGGATATCTCTGGTTCGTCTAAACAGGAAGGTGCACTCCAGGTAATGAAATTTGTGATCCCCATAAAAAATGAACTAGCTTTTATACTTTGGCGATATCGCCTGGCGACACTGGGTATCGCCACCTGGCGATATCGGTAACTGCTGCCACGTGTCCCACAAACTCCTCATTTTTGCATCGCAGATCCGTAGATCGTCGAAGGTGTACTGTCACATGGAGACACTGGGTATCGCCACCTGGCGATATCGATAATGGCTGCCACGTGTCCCACGAACTCCTTATTTTCGCATCGCAGGTTCGTCGATCGTCGATCACAAATTCGTCGATTGTCACTATCACTGATGGGCGATATCTAATATCGTCTAGCGATGTCTCCTGAGCTCATCTATTCTGACCTGAAACAACACCCAAAGGCTATTAGAGCTAGACCTGTGATATTTGTACAACATAAATACCTAAAGATCAAATACAAATGAGATTTGTTATTAGAAAACCAAACATGCGTGGAACGCATGATCTAACAGTATAAAATGAGGTTGAACCCCTTGAAGTGTGTTTTCGGAGCAAGCAGGCAAGTTCTTAGGTCATCTCCTTACTCCCGTGGGGGCGGAGCCGAACCCTAACAAGGTGAAGGCGATCATGTAATTAGAGTCACCTTGGAACGCCAAGGTACTCCAGCGCCTGACGGGGATGCTAGCAGGACTGAGCAGGTTCATCTCTCGGGCAAGAGAGAAATGCTCCCCTTTCTTCAAAGTGCTAAGAGGAGGCCAAAAGTTCGAGTGGACCGAGGAGTGCGAGAAAACTTTCCAAGCCTTGAAGAGACAGTTGACCCAGGCTCCGCTTCTCTAGGGACGAAAGGAGAGGGAAGATTTGTATCTGTACCTTGGGATCAGGGCTGAGGCAGTAAGCTCCGTCCTGGTCCGGTAAGAGGGGAAGAAGCAGCTACCAATCTACTATTTGAGTAGGGTCCCAAGGAAGGCAGAGTTGTGATGCCCTATTTTGGAGAAGTTAGCCTTCACCTTAGTCATCTTGGCTCGGAGGCTCCGACCCTATTTCCAGGCCCATTCCATCTGGGTATGATGGCGACCACCACCAGGACGGCCAAATTGATGATGATGACGTACATGGCGCTTTGGTTGATCATGAAGTTGCGGCGGATGATGATGATGATGGCCCACCGGCTAAAGACTTGCGGCGCCGTGGCGGCCACGGCTACAATCTTCGTCCACGCCACAAGAATTAACTATTTTCATTTATATTAATAATTAATTAATTAAATAATAATTAATTAATTAATTATTAGTTTTTATTTATGGCTTGCATTTTATTATGATGACTTATTGGTGTGCAATTAGCACTTGTGTTGTAAGGCCTATATAAGGCTAAAACTCTAATTAGAAAAGGGATTTTCATTGTTGCCAAAAACTTCCTTAACCTAATTTGACTCCCCTCTTTTCCCTCTTCATAGCCGCTGGCCCCCCTTGGGTTTCCTCCTCCAAAAGTCGGCCTCCCCCTTTCTCCCCTTTCCAAGATCTCGGCCACCATCTCTCCCCTCCTCCTCCGTCAATCTTCCTTCAACTCTCTATCACACATCCACCCCACGAAATCCTCCACTTATCTCATCCTAACCGACCATCCTTGGAGGAGACAAATTGGTTGCAAGAGTCAAAGGCCTTGGGTGAAACTTCACGGTGCAAAGCGGGGAAGACGATCGAGTTTCTTCATCATTGGAGCCTCTCTCGTGGAGTTCAACGGAGTGCGATTATTTTCTAGTGGAACCAATATCCCGGATCTACTATTCCGAGAGGGGTAACGAAATTTCTACCAAGAGTTTTTTCCCTTCTAGATTGTTTGTGTGGTGGACGATTTCTTGCGTGACTTTTGAGAGAACGAACGAAATTTCGCGGCGTTTCTTAATAAATTTGTGGATCTATTTTTCGTTCGATTTTTGGATACTCTCGGGAGGCTTGGCGAACCTCGTTATTTCTTGTTGGGGAAAGATCAACCGTTTCGCGAATCGGAAATTTTTTTTGGTGGATCTTTCTTTGGTACAACATCGCTCGTGCGGACACGAATATTTGTCCTTTTGGCTTGATCGGATCTCGGCCTCTAGTCGTGGTTTGATCTCTAACTGTTTGGCTAACCGAACGTTGGTGCGTGAGATAAATAAAATAATTGGTATTGCTGCGTTTCCGTTAGCGTGTAACACGAGATTGTTATCGTGGCGAGAGAACCCTTGACGCCATCCGTATCAGATCTTAACTCGTGTAGGCTCGTAGGACGACGCTACATCAATTTGGTATCAGAGCCAGGTTGTGTTGATTTCTCAATCGACACCATCCTTACGCTTTCCTGTCGTAGGGCGTCGACCCACACTTGGTCGTGCACGTTGCGTATTAGATAACGAAATTCAGAATTTTCGTTTTGGGCTGCAAATAGCAACATCCAAAAAATATTTTTTTTTTCTGCAGAAAATTACAAAAAAATTCCTGAATTTTCTCCTTATTTTTCTAAGCAAAAAAGTCTAAAAAAATATTTTTGTATTCCTATTTTTTAGGTCTCCAAAAAATCATCTTTTATAAAATATCTGGTCAAAATCCCTGGGTGTCCTGTAGTTCATGCGCACAAGGTCTGATACGGAATATTTTCCCTCCACCTCTCACATGGCCAACCACCATGATGATGAGCACGCTCCTGCAGCGATTGCGGAGCTTCGGGAAGAGTTCAACGCTAGGTTCGATGCACTCACCCAGTTAATACAAGGGTTGGCCATAAATCAGGCGGCGCCTCAAAATCCCGGCTTTGGGATAAATCGGCAGGGGGCCCCACCACAGCCCGCCAACCAACGAGACGAAAGACAAAACCACCATCGTGATCAGGACGACGATTTCAATTTAACTAGGGCCGTGCGACTACATCCACCATCTTACGATGGAATGGGAGAACCTCAAGTTTTCCTAGATTGGATCATGGAGATCGAGTGCTACTTTGAGTGGCACAACCTGTCTGACGGTGATAAGGTACGAGTGGCACGAATGAAGCTTCTAAGTAGGGCCAAGACGTTCTGGTTGAACGAAGAGAGGCGATTGGGTACCGTGAATGGAGTACCCCCAATTGGGTGGGCTGCCATGAAAGCACTGTTGACTGACCAATATGTCCCCGCGTATCACCGAACCCAAATGTTCGATGAATTAGCCACCCTTCGCCAAGGGGACAAATCGGTAGCGGAGTACATGGGACTAATTAAGGATATGATGGTGAGATGTGACGTCCGGGAAATGCCCGAAGTAACACTTTCACGTTTTCGTAAGGGACTCAGGCCGGATATCCAAGGCAAGCTCCTGCGCTACGGTCACACGGATCTTAACGCAACGTTTAATGCAGCTTTGGATATAGAAAAGCACAATGCCTATAAGTCCAAGGGACGAGCTTTCCAAAAAGAAAAATCCATTTTAGGACCCCCACCCTCATCCTCCGTGCGAGACAAAGGAAAGTTTCGATCCACAGATTCGAACTCCGTGGTTGTTACCGCTAGGAACATCAAAAATCCCTCGGGTGAGAGAGTTCCAATAGGGCGTCTTAATAAGACTAACGTCACTTGTTATTCCTGTGGAATCCAAGGGCATTATGCTAGTGAGTGCCCCACTAAGGGCAAACCCCTAGCCCTTTTAGGCTCCACGTCTGACCCCGCAGAGATCGTTTATGAAGCTGGTACTGAGTCTGACGCCGAGCCAAGTGATATTAATGACGAGTCTTTCATGATGGTTATGAGATGTATTCTGAATACACCGCGTGCGACGGACGATTACAACCGGACGAATATCTTTTCGGTAAATTTTAAGCACAGTGACAAGTGGTGTAAATTAATAGTCGATAGTTTTAGTTGTATGAATGTCGTTTCGGAGAATGCCATCACTCGAATGCACTTAGTCACTGAGCCGCATCCGCATCCGTATAAGATAGCATGGGTGAACAAAACGTCTATCGCAGTCTCTAAAAGATGCTTGGTACCGCTTACGGTGAAGAGCTATGTCGATAAGGTGTGGTGCGATGTCATCCCTATGGATGTATGTCACGTTTTACTAGGACGACCATGGCTTTATGATTATGATGTGACCCATTTGGGCAGAGCCAACACGTACGAGTTCAAGTTCAATGGTAAGACCATTGTTTTGAAGCCCACACCACCTAAAGACCCGTCGATTATTTCCAAGGACACAGTGGTGCCCGCGGAAAAGAAAATGATAAGTTTTATAAGTAGGAAGGAGTTAGAACGCGAGACTTTTCTAGATGGTGTCATTTATGCGCTAGTATGCCTACAAGTAAAGGAAGATTCACCGTCTTTAGAGAACCTACCGTTATCTTTGCGCACGTTATTGGAAGAGTATAAGGACGTCTATCCGGTAGATTTACCTTCCATGTTGCCACCCATCAGGGATATTCAACACGAAATTGACTTCGTCCCGGGCTCGTCCCTGCCCAATCTACCCCATTACCGACTCAATCCCTCCGCACATAATGAACTTCAAATATTAATTTCCGACTTATTAGCAAAGGGATTTATCCGCCATAGTAAAAGCCCCTGTGCCGTCCCGGACTTGTTGGTCCCAAAGAAAGATAAGTCTTGGAGGTTGTGTGTAGACTACCGGGCCATCAACAAAATAACTGTCAAGTATAGGTTTCCCATTCCCCGTTTGCACGATTTGTTGGATATGTTATCCGGTGCCACCGTGTTCTCAAAATTGGATTTAAAGAGTGGTTACCACCAAATAAGGATACGGGAGGGAGACGAATGGAAAACGGCCTTTAAGTCAAAGGATGGGCTTTACGAGTGGTTAGTGCTAGGAGAGGGACTCACCAACGGACTAAGCACCTTCTCACGGTTAATGACCCAAGTTTTTAAGCCATATATGGGTAAATTTGTCGTAGTTTATTTCGATGATATTTTGGTGTTTAGTATATCGCCGATCGATCATGAAACTCATTTGCGGACAATCCTTACTACACTGCGCCAAGAGAACTTATTCATTAATTTTAAGAAGTGCGTGTTCGGTGTTACTTCCATGGAATTTCTAGGATACATAGTGAGCGCTGAGGGTATACATGTTGACCCTAAGAAGGTCCAAGTGATTAGAGAATGGCCGGAACCGCAAAATATTAGGGAGGTTAGGAGTTTTCATGGATTGGCCACGTTTTACCGACGATTCATTCGCAATTTTAGTAGTATCATGGCACCAATCACTGAATGTATGAAGAAGGGTGATTTTAAATGGACCAAGTCGGCCACTAGTGCATTTCAAATGATTAAGGATCGGATGTCCGAAGCCCCCCTACTACGGTTGCCGGATTTTACTAAAGTGTTTGAACTATCATGCGACGCTTCAGGAATAGGAATTGGAGGAGTGTTAAGCCAAGAGGGACATCCGGTAGGATATTTTAGCGAGAAACTAGCGGGCCCAAAATTAAATTATTCTAATTATGATCGTGAGTTTTATGCCGTGATACGTTATCTCCAACATTGGCGACACTATCTCATATCGAAAGAGTTTGTGATCCTCTCGGATCATGAGGCGCTAAAATTTGTAAACTCTCAAAGTAAAATTAGCCCTCGGCACGCCAAATGGGTCTCCTATCTTCAGGAGTATACTTTCATTATTAAACACCTTAAGGGTACGTTAAATCGAGTGGCGGACGCCCTTAGTCGTGTCACTCTATTATTATCAAAAATGGAGGTGAAGGTAATAGGATTTGAACGCATTAAGGACGAGTATGTCCTATGCCCGGATTTTAAGGATATTTATTTAGCCGCTCAGGAACAGGTTACCTCGACTATTTCGACATACTACATTCGAGACGGGTATTTATTTAAGCATACACAATTGTGTATTCCCCGCTCTTCACTACGCCATTTCATTGTCTGGGAGCTACATAGTGGAGGGTTAGGGGGACATTTCGGCCGGGATAAAACGATCATATTAGTGGAAGATAAATTCTTTTGGCCGGGGCTTAAGCCAATGATCAATAAAATCGTAGGGAGTTGCCGCGTATATCAGTTAGCGAAGGGAAACAAAACTAATGCCGGTCTTTATACTCCACTTCCTATTCCGTCTGTTCCTTGGGAGGACGTTAGTATGGACTTTATTTTGGGCCTACCTATGACATTTCGGAGACACGATTTCATCCTTGTCGTCGTCGATTGATTTTCTAAAATGGCATATTTCATCGCTAGCCACACTACCAACGATGCATCCCATGTTGCTAAGTTGTATTTCAAAGAGGTCGTGGCGCATCGGGGCGTCCCCAAGACGATAGTGTCTGATAGGGACGTTAAGTTCACTAGCTATTTCTGGAAAACACTTTGGAAGCTTATGTGTACGAAACTGATGTTTTCGTCGGCCTATCATCCCCAAACGGATGGGCAAACGGAAGTGGTTAATCGGAGCTTGGGTAGCTTGCTTCGTTGTTTAGTTGGCGATCATAAAGGTACGTGGGACCTTATCCTTCCCCATGCTCAAATAGCTTATAATAATTCAAGGAATAGGTCCACCGGTTTGTCTCCGAACAAGATCGTTCATGGTTATAAGGCGCTCGTGCCTCTTGATTTGGTTCCATTACCACCATCTTTTAAGTCTAGTCAGTTTGGTCAGGATTTCGCCTCACACGTTCACAGTCTCCATAAACACATTAGCGAAACGCTAGCTACACAATATGCTATTTATCAATCGAATGCCAACGTACATAGGCGAGCGGTCCCCTTGAATATTGGTGATTTGGTCATGGTTCGTCTCACCCCTGAACGGATGCCTTCGGGCACTATAAAGAAATTGACGAATAGACGAGCCGGTCCTTTTCGAGTGTTAAAAAAGTTGGGCGAAAATGCATATTTATTACAGTTACCCGCTGATTGGGGAATTTCCCCTATTTTTAACGTTTCCGATTTAACGCTTTTTGTCGCTCCACCACATGAACTTTCTGTCTCGCCGTTTAATATTTCCACAAAAACTTCTAATGGGATGGGTGGTGAGATCAATTCTGAATCGCTCTCTCCTGCGGACTCTACGGGAGGTATGCCGCCTACTGATATTGAAACTTGTTCTTCTTCTTTGCCTAACGCATTTCCAAGGTTTCCCCGGACCGTTTTCTTGCCTGACAAGATTTTGCAGGATGCTATGTTTCCAACTCCCGACGGTGACATTCACAGGTTCTTAATTCGTTGGCGTGGTCGCCCAGCTTCGGACGACTCTTGGCTCTCGGCTTCGGAGGTGGAGATACTTGATGCGGACCTCCTACGCCGTTATGTTCCTGCCCACTCATCGGTGATGAGTCCTTTTGAGCGGGGGAGGATTGATGGCGACCACCACCAGGACGGCCAAGTTGATGATGATGACGTACATGGCGCTTTGGTTGATCATGAAGTTGCGGCGGATGATGATGATGATGGCCCACCGGCTAAAGACTTGCGGCGCCGTGGCGGCCACGGCTACAATCTTCGTCCACGCCACAAGAATTAACACTTGTGTTGTAAGGCCTATATAATGATGACTTATTGGTGTGCAATTAGCACTTGTGTTGTAAGGCCTATATAAGGCTAAAACTCTAATTAGAAAAGGGATTTTCATTGTTGCCAAAAACTTCCTTAACCTAATTTGACTCCCCTCTTTTCCCTCTTCATAGCCGCCGTCCCCCCTTGGGTTTCCTCCTCCAAAAGTCGGCCTCCCCCTTTCTCCCCTTTCCAAGATCTCGGCCACCATCTCTCCCCTCCTACTCCGTCAATCTTCCTTCAACTCTCTATCACACATCCACCCCACGAAATCCTCCACTTATCTCATCCTAACCGACCATCCTTGGAGGAGACAAATTGGTTGCAAGAGTCAAAGGCCTTGGGTGAGACTTCACGGTGCAAAGCGGGGAAGACGATCGAGTTTCTTCATCATTGGAGCCTCTCTCGTGGAGTTCAACGGAGAGCGATTATTTTCTAGTGGAACCAATATCCCGGATCTACTATTCCGAGAGGGGTAACGAAATTTCTACCAAGAGTTTTTTCCCTTCTAGATTGTTTATGTGGTGGACGATTTCTTGCGTGACTTTTGAGACAACGAACGAAACTTCGCGGCGTTTCTTAATAAATTTGTGGATCTATTTTTCGTTCGATTTTTGGATACTCTCGGGAGGCTTGGCGAACCTCGTTATTTCTTGTTTGGGAAAGATCAACCGTTTCGCGAATCAGAATTTTTTTTGGTGGATCTTTCTTTGGTACAACATCGCTCATGCGGACACGAATATTTGTCCTTTTGGCTTGATCGGATCTCGGCCTCTAGTCGTGGTTTGATCTCTAACGGTTTGGCTAACCGAACGTTGGTGCGTGAGATAAATAAAATAATTGGTATTGCTGCGTTTCCGTTAGCGTGTAACACGAGATTGTTATCGTGGCGAGAGAACCCTTGACGTCATCCGTATCAGATCTTAACTCGTGTAGGCTCGTAGGACGACGCTACATCAGGGTAATGACAGAACAACCCCCCCCCCCCCCCCCCCCCCGCAACATCTTTGAGGGGGTAAAGCACTCAGGAAGGCTTGCAAAGTGGTCTGTGGAATTAAGCGAGTTTGATATATCTTTTGTTCCTCGCCTCTCGATCAAGGCCCAGGCGATAACAGACTTTCTGGCTGATTATGTGCTCAAGGTGGCAGAGACCAAGCTCACTCACTCGGTCCCTTGGAAGGTAAAGGTGGACAACACTTTAGGGAGACACTCTTTGGGAGTGGGGGTGATTCTGGAGATTCATCAAGCAACAAGGATAGAATAGACAGTGGTCATCCATTTTCCCATTACCAACAATCAAGCAGAATATGAGGCAGTGATCGCAGGGTTGCGTCTGACCATGTTGCTGGGAGTGCATGATGTGGAGGTGCTAACGGACTCCATGGTGGTGTCCTCCAAATTAATGGTGAGTTCGAAGCAAGGGAGACCACTCCCCAGCTATACCTGGCAAAGGTGAAGGGAGTCATCAGCATGTTCCAAATGTTCTCCATCTGACACATACCGCGAGAAGAAAATGAGCAAGTAGATTAGCTAGCCAAGTTCGGACCCTGTGTGGGAGGAACCCTAACCGACCTATTCTGCCCTTCCATTGAGGAGGGGGAGTTTTTGGAAGTGGACTAACGTACCTCCTGGATGGATCCCTTCATGGCTTTCTTGTCCACAGGGGAGTTCCCGGAGGGCCTAGACATAAAGCGCTTCAAACATAAGTCGGTATATTACCTCATGCGCGACGGGAAGCTATACAGGAAGACCCTCTTGGGCTTGCTAGCATGTTGCATGGCTGTAGAGGAGGTCCTAAGGACCTTGGAGGAAGATCACTCTAGGGAGTGCGTGAGTCACTCGGGGAGCAGGACCCTGGAAGGAAGGATAGTCAGGCAAGGGTACTTCTAGCCGATCCTGGGACAGGATGCCACCGAGTTCGCAAAGAGGTGTCAGAAGTACCAGTTGTTCGCCCATCTCCAACTGCTGGCAGCTCATAGGCTCAGAAGCATCATCGCCCCCCCGACCCTTCGCTATTTGGGGAATGGATCTTGTAGGACCCTTCCCCTAGACCAACGAGCAGAGGATGTTCTTATTGGTCATGATTGATTATTTTTCTAAGTGGTTAGAGGTCAAGGCGCTTGATAAGGTGACCCCCAATGTAATTCAAAACTTTGTACGGGGTGAGATCATTTGCCGGCACGGGTTACCTCAGACCATTGTCATGGACAATGGGTAGCAGTTTGCCAGCACGGAGTTCATCAGTTTTTACGATCAGCTCGGGATTGATCTTCTATTCGTGTCGGTCCACCACCCAAGGAGTAACGGGTAAGTGGAGGCGTCGAATAAGATCATTGTGAACTTGTTAAAAATGAAGGTTGAAAATTTGAAGGAGAGCTGGGTGGAGCAACTCCCATCGTTCCCAACACGGCCACGGAAGAGACCCCCTTCATACTCTCTCACGGCTGCGAAGATGTGCTCCCAGTAGAGTTCGAGGTCCGAACACCATGGGTAGTAGAGGCAAAAGAAGGTAGAGAAGAGTAGAGGGCTGAGAATAATGACGATTTGCGGCTCTCCCTACATATGGTGGAGGAGATGCGCGACTTGTCAACCATTCAACAAAAAGAGGTCAAGCGGCGGATGACAAGATACTTCGATAAACATGTTAGAATAAAAAACTTCACAGAAGGGGACCTGGTCCTGAAAAAGGCGGATGTTATGGTAAGATCAACGACAGTAGGAAAGCTCAACCCAAATTGGGAGGGCCTATATGTAGTTCAGGAAGCATTGAGGTCGGGAGGGTATCGCCTCTAGAATGTGGATGGGGAGACTCTAAGTCACACTCAGAGCGGTGACGACCTGAAGCGTTTCAATACTTGAACCATATACGTGACATCTTTTTCTAATATGAAATCTCTTGACATTCAAGATTTTTTGCAATGGATTGTGTGAATATGTGAAGAGTTCACCAAGCTGACCCCGAGCAGATCCCACTGTCAGGCTCTCACTAACTGGTAGGGCTGGATGTCACTCGATGGTGTCTACCCAGATCCTGAGCAGATCCTGCTGCCAGGCTCTCATTAGCTGGCAGGGTTGGATGTCACTCGATGATGTCTACCTAGACCCGGAGCAGATCCCGTTGCCAGGTTTCCATAAGTTGGCAGGGTTGGATGTCACTCGACGGTGTCTTCCCAGACCCCAAGCAATTACCGTTGCCGGGCTCCCACTATCCGGCAGGGTTGGATGTCACTCGACAGTGTCTACCAAGACCCCGAGCAGATCCCATTGTTAGACTCCCACTAGCTAGCAGGGCTAGATGTCACTCGATGGTGTCTACCCAGACCCAGAGCAGATCCCATTGCCAAGATCCCACTAGCTGGTAGGGCTGGATGTCACTCGATGGTGCCAACCCAGACCCCAACCAGATCCCGTTGCCAGGCTTCCACTAGCTGGTAGGCTGGATATCACTCGAGAGAGTCTGCCTCAAACCCCGAGAAGATCCCACTGTCAGTCTCCCACTAGTTGACAGGGCTGGATGTCACTCGAGAGAGTATTCCCCGGGCTCCGAGAAGATCTCGCTGCTGGGCTCCCACAAGCTGACACGGTTGGATGTCACTCGATGGCATCTCCCAAGTTGACCTCCAGAAGATCCCACTGCCACTAGTTGGCAGGACAGAAGATCACGAGGGGACAAAGTGTCAGACCAAGTAATATACAGATGGTCAGGTTGTGGCGAGTCGGGATCTCGCCAAGCAGTAAGGTATATCAATCACTCGGCAAAGCAATAATGTAAGAGAGCGAGTCGTATCAGTCGGGGGTGGATCTTGCCGACTAGGGACTCGCATTCATCAACAATGAAAAGCCGAGCCGAACCTAACCCCCCTGCTCGCATTTAACCCTCAATAAGATGCAAGAGCTACCAGGCGAATGAGAGTGCATGGGGCTGTTCTCTTCAAATGAAGTCCACCCCATTGAGTTTTTACTTGGAAAACTCAGGTCTTGAACAAACCTCTAAGGGGGAAGAGATCTCGCAGGGGAGAAGGAAGGTCATGGGTCCAGCGCTGCGAGTGGCCTAGCTCCTACTACTAAGGGATGACGAGGTCTCAGGGTCTTGGCATGAGTACATATTCTAACCTAACTTGGATGGAATCTAGCGGCGAGTTCGACCCTAGAGAAGTCACATCATAAGAGGCGAGGTGCGCGTGCAAGTGTAGTACTGCGAACAAACATTGAAAAGGAGAAAAATTTGCTAAGTCAATTTCATTAATGAATGTTTTCGATTACAAAATTAACTCTCCTTGCGGCGAGATTACAAAACGTGGGGGGGGGGGAGAGAATCATTACAAATATATATATATACAGTCAACTCTCATCTCCTCCACCCAGAATGCTCATCCTAATAGCCCTCCATCTCATCGAACAGCGAGTCGAAGTCGTCGTCCTCCTCGTCAGGGGTGGGAATGGGATGGAACAACTACGAGACCAGGTCTTTGGTCGCGACCTCCTTGCAGTTCGCTGTAAACACCTATAGATCTTGCATGACCTGCAGTATATGATCAACATCTTTGATGGAGTTCACCCGCAACATTTCATTGACCTCTGCCTTGCTGAAAGACTTCGGTTTCTTAGCCTGGGTGCTCGGCTCGCCGCGAGCTGGAGGGAGTGGGCAACCCACCAAGAGAGAGACCTCATCCTGGAGCATCTTGTTCTGTCCCTCCAGCTACTTGTTATTTTCCTCGAGATCAGTCGCGCGAGTGCGTAGACGATCGGCGGTAGCAACATCCTGTGAGGCGAGAAAGTGTAAGTGAAAGGACTAAACGAGCGAAAAAAAGGGGGAAGAAATGCACTAACACTTACCACGCCATCGACACTCTTCGCGAGGAGAGACTCGGCAACCTCAAATTTCCTCTTCAAATCCACCACCTCGTCTCGGGAGAGATCTCAGGCTTCCTCAGAACTCGCCAATTTGTGGATGAGGGTGAAGCCGCGGCGAACGGACATGTGTGCGAGCTCCATGGAGCGCATTTGGGCTCGCGTGCATTCATGGGCGAGCTGCTAAAGTGTCATCCCATTGTAGGCCTCAGCGTCCTTGTGATCGTAACGACCGAAGCATAGGGCAATGCATGGTCACTGTAAGGGGGGCGTTCGTACCAAGAAGGGAGGAGGGAGGAGATGGAAATCCTGCGGCCTTCTCGTCCCACTGAACCATCTGCTCGCTGACCTGGTCCTTTGCCTTCCCACCGAGACCAAAGTTCCGATGGTCATTCGGCAGGCCCGACTTGCAGGCCATGAGCCCCTCGATAGATGGGGAGGCGGGGAGGTCGCCGTCGACTCGTTCATTCTCTGGCAAGTCGAGAAAGACCGACTTTTCCCTAGATACCACCACCTTTTTCAGTCTCTTTGGCGGCGGTGGTAGGCGAGGCGAGCTGGAGCTGGCGAGATCAGGCCGCTTCTGGCTGGAGGAAGGTATGGAGGATTTCTACTCCATTCGGCAAGCCACTGCAACTGCCCTCTTACACACGAGCGGGTCGGGGTGGAGCCCCGAATCTGCAAAGGGAGGGTGCTCCAGGATCAGTCGCTCCCCTGCAGAGAATATACCTATCATTAGAAAAAAGTCCTTTTGGTGAGCCAACTCACAAGCGAAGGAAGTCATACCTTCGCCGAGATGAACCAGTGGGAGCGAGTCGAGGCCCCTTCGCAGGAAGGTGACCTCAAAGTCTTTGTGGAGGAAGAACTGGTGGAGGTTGGAGTCATCGCCCGTTAAGGTCGGCGGCCAGTATACCTCCATGCCCCGCTGGATGGAGAGAAGGGGATGTTACTGAGCGCGCCCTTGATGAAGGCAAACTTTGTGAACCAGTTTTGGTTCTTGTTGGCCGTCTCACGCACCTTGAACTGCGAGCCGACGAAGAAGGCGACCCCATCGTTGGTGGTGCAGTAGATGAACAACTTTTGGAAAATGATGAGGTTGAACTCAATCTGTTCTCTTCTGAGGAAGCACAAAAAATCCACCAGCATGTCCATTGTGTTAGGGTTCAACTGCGCGGGAACAGCCCCAAAGTACTTTAGGGCTTGACGGACCTCCGACAAGAGGGGGAGGTGCAGCCCCACCTCGAAGTGCGAGATGAGAATTGCGAGTTCATCTGTAAAAAATGTGTTGATCGTCTCGCCACTCTTAGGCTGACATGTAGTGAACCCCGGGGGAAGATGGTCCGCCACGAAAGCGAGATACTCCTCCGACGGATTCCCATCAAAGGAGTACTTGGAAAACTGCTTCGCGCACTTAGACATCCCATCAGCATCAGCTCACGTCTTGCCCATTTTAGTAGATCCTTGTGTGAGTGCGAGTGACGAGAAGTGGGACTATATAGGGGGGTATGTGTCAGCAATAAAGGCGATGGTCTGAGGGTAGGTAAGGGGGACTATTTATAGAAAATGAATTAATACCTGCCGAGCTGTCTACTCAACGCGGCTCGCTGACCAAATTCGCCAGCTTCTCGCGGCCCGTTCTATCCTAAAATGAGCCAAATCTGAAGCATAATACTATTCGTGCGAGACCAACAGACATTAGAAAAATAAAACATTGTTAAAATTATTACAATGCAGTACCAATGTTCTGAAGAAATGCAGTAGGGGATGAGAATTATTATTACAATTTGCGAGCAGGGGGTTTGAGGGGAAAGTGCTGGTGGGCTCAACTCGGGAGTCATTTCCATCTACTCCGGCCTTGCGTCCCTGTCCCCGATGGTCTGCGAGGATTATTGAACTCGCAGACCAATTCAAGGTCCTGGTGTATGAGGTGCAGGTTCTCTTGCATCTGATCCATGAGTGGTACTGGGGAAGTCATCTTGCTGCCCAAGCCGCGCCTCACCTCATCCGCCAACAACACATAGTTTTGCTCGAGTGCGCGCAGCCACAGCTCACCGATAGCCCTCTCCCCTTGGATCTCACGCAGTGCGAGCCCATACTTCTTAAAGATCCCAATAGTTCGCCTCCTCAGCTCTGTATGCTCAATTGATGCATATAGAAAGTCCTCCAGCGTTCTGATAATACGGTTTGCAGTCAATTTTATTAGGGTATTTTCAGGTTTTTAAAGCAAATCATGTCTTGTAAAGTACTTATTTTGATTCCCCTTTGTATATATTTTTGTTGCTAATGCGTTTTTTTCTGCTTTTTTGCAGGTTTTCACGGTTTCAGCCGTATTTTGCTGTGACACGCCCCAAGGTCACGCCCTACCCGGGCGTGTACCTAGGGCATGCAACCCAGAGGAATGAAGTAATTGGTCTGAAACTGCATTCCGTAGAAACTTAGTGTACACGCCCTCTGTCACGCCCGTGTCACATCCGACACGGGCGTGTTCCAGAGACGTGTCCCCAGGTTCCGAGGAATCGCCGCAACACGCTCATTTTTCCCGCTCCACCGTCGCACCGAAAGTGTCACGCCCCCGGGTCACGCCCGACCCGGGCGTGATATATGGGCGTGTACTTCAACAAGCACGCCCGTCACCTCCAGCATTCAATTCCAACTCAACAAAGTCACGCTGCAAAGAACACGCCCCATGTACACGCCCTACCAGGGCGTGACATTTGGGCGTGTACTTCAGCTACTTCGCCAGAATTAAATTCCAGCCCGAAAAAATCGCACCGAATGTGTCACGCCCCAGGGTCACGCCCGACACGGGCGTGACAGGGGGGCGTGACCCGACCCGAAAAATATATATAAATAGAGCCCATCTCCAAGGGTTCAGGGAAACCTTTTGGATTGAGAGGGGAGGTTCCGTCCTTTGTATTTTTGAACTTTTTCAAGCATGTCTCTTCATTTTTAGCTCTTCTTATCTCTAGCTTAATGCTTTCCCTGTATTAGCTACTAGCTTCTTTCTGTAGCATAATGTTAATGATAGTGTAGTTTACATTCCATGCACTTGTAATCTCTGGTTTTCAAGTTGTAAGATCCCTGTTTCCATTAATAAAGAAGTGTTGTTTTCTTTTTCGTTTCTACTTTGTTTTCATTATTTTCTTCTACGCATCTTTTTTTTCTCCATTTCACCATGAGTAACTAATCCTCCTTGTACTCGATCTTGATGATCCGAGGTTCGAGTTGATTAAGTTATGATGCTTTAACTCTACTTTTTCTTTCTAAAGTTATACCTTGAATTACTCTTGATTAAAAAAACCCTACTTGGAGATATATCATCAATATGTATATTTTCCATCATTAGCTTTCATTCTTGGCTAGCCGAGAGCATGATAGTTTGAAGTAAGCACTCAAGAGTAAAGAGAGTTGCGCGCACCCCTCGAGAGGCAGACGTTAAATCTCCTGGATTGGAGTGAAATCCAATAGAGGGGTTCACAGCTTAAAGCGAGCTTTAGATCTCCGATCGGACGAGAGTTCGGTTGAGCATTCCTAACCTCAGGTAGGCACGGCTTCGAGAGAGGCGTGTTTATGCTTATGGAACCTCCACGGTCAAGGTTTTAGCTTTATTAAGTAAAAGTTTATTTTCGCATTTGTTAATCAACTTTAGCCGAGGTGATCATCGATCAAGTGCTCTTCTCTTTCATTGTCTTAATCCCTCGCTGTAATCGTTTTAATAGCTCTCTATTTTTCTGCAAGCTTTTCTTTCTTAGCATAATACTTCTCTCCTCAATCGCATTTTAGTAATCTCTTAAACCCTAAAACATTCTTCGATAAGATAATGGTTTTCGTGTGAGTAAGATTAATTAACGGTTCCCGGATTTTAATACGACACTTGTGTCCCCTAGCTGCATTTCGATAGGTATACTTGCCTTGTTGGATTGTTAGTTTGGTTATTTTCTCCTTGCGAATATTACTAGACATCAAGTTTTTGGCGCCGTTGCCGGCGAAGCAACTTCTGTTAATAATTTGAAAACACGAATCTATTAATTTTATCACTTCTCTTTCTAACCCTCCTTCTTAAAATTATTAAGTACCGCTCTTAATAGAAACCCACATCACAAATTTTTCTACACCACCTAACTCTCTCGAAAAGGGCAAAGTGGCTCTAAATGCCACTATCTTGTCTAGTACCTTGCGAACCCTTCACCAGGTAGCCCTTGGGAAGTTCGGGGGTTAAAACATAAAAAATCTATTTCAAAAAAAAACAAACATCATTAGCTCTCTTTTTCTAGTTTATTTTATTCCTCTTTCTTCTCTTCTCTTCTTCTAGTGTATGACCCGCGGGAGTCCGTCGGTTATTTTGTACCTGGACCATGAAATTGAGCGTACTCTTCGGAGAAGATCGCGATTTCAAGGCCCTACTACCCAAGTGCCTGTTGAGGATTCCGAGTCATTTTCTACTTTAAAAATGGAAGAACCCAACGTGGAGGAAGCCGTGCAAAGGCCTATGTCCTATTATGCACGACCGAATCTCGAGGGTACAGAATCTAGTATAGTTCGCCCTACAATAGCAAATAATAATTTCGAACTGAAGCCTAACATAATTCAAATGGTGCAGCAGTATGTGCAATTTGACGAGCTTCAAGATGAAGATCCGAACGCACACATAGCCAACTTTCTTGAGATTTGTGACACCTTCAAGATAAATGGTGTCACAAATGATGCTATTAGGCTAAGATAATTTCCTTTCTCCCTTAGAACTAAGGCTAAGCAGTGGCTGAACACTCTACCTAAAAATAGCATCACAACCTGGAATCAATTAACTGGAAATTTTTTGGCGAAGTATTTTCCGCCAACTAAAACCGCAAAACTTAGGAATGACATTTCTGCTTATGGACAAATAGACTCTGAAACCATTTACGAAACCTGGGAAAGATTTAAAGAATTATTAAGATGATGCCCACATCACGCTCTGCCTGTATGGTTGCAGGTGCAGACGTTCTATAATGGGCTAAATCAAAGCACAAACCAAATGATAGACGCAGCTTCTGGCGGTACTTTAAACCATAAGACCCCGGAAGCAGCTCTTGAACTGTTTGAGGACATGGCCATGAACACTTACCATTGGAATGTGCCTAGGTCCCGCCCAAACAAACCTGCAGGTATCTTTGAAGTGGACAACGTCTCCCAGCTCGCACTGCAAGTTGAAATATTAAGCAAAAAAAATACGGAGATGACTGCTGCCTCCGCCCCTCAGGTATGGGAATCTGCAACTCCTCCCCCCGAACATTTGGATTATGTAAATAATATGCCTAGAACTGCTTTTAATAATTTTTCGGCTGCAAATTTTCATCCTCCTGGTTTTAATTTTCCGAATAGTTATAATCCTGCGTTAAGAAATCATCCGAATTTTTCGTGGAGCAATCCATCGAATGATGTGCGCCCGCCATCGCAAAGTGATGTTTCTGCACCACCACCACCTCCTCAAAGTTTTCCAAAACCTCCAAGTTTGAAGGAAATGTTTTCAAAATACATGAATGCTAATGACGCTACGATTAGAACCTTAACTGGAAGCGTTAAAAATTTAGAAAATCAGGTAGGACAGCTCGCTAAAATAATTTCTGAGCGACCCGTAGGTGCTCTTCCTTCCAATACCGAGCCCAACCCGAGAGAGCAAGCGAAAGCTATAACTCTTCGGAGTGGGAAGAAAGTTCCTGGTATGTTAAGTGAAGAACACGAGGCAAGCTCCGCTCCCGCTTTAAAAAATCAAAGCTCCGCTCCCGCTTTAAAAAATCAAAGCTCCGCTCCCGTTTTAAAAATTCCACCTTCTGCCGAAGAAGTTATCACCCATGTTTTAGAAAAAGAACTCACTCCACCACCCACCTTTAAAAATAATCCATCCCCGCCATACCCTTCCAAACTTAATAAACAACGACAGGACGATCAATACACCCTTTTTTTTAGAAATGTTTAAACAAATCCACATAAATCTGCCTTTCCACGAAGCCATATCCCAGATGTCAAAGTACGCAAAATACCTTAAGGACCTCCTGACCAACAAGAAGAAGGTAGAGAAACTTTCGCATGTCACGTTAAATGTTGAGTGCTAGGCGGTTTGACAAACGGATTACCGAAGAAAATCAGTGACCTGGGTAGTTTCTCTATCCCGTGTGTCTTTGTTGATCTCTTTGTCAAACACGCTTTAGCCGAAGTAGGTGCGAGTATTAATCTTATGCCCCTCTTGTTGTTTAAAAAGTTAGGAATTGGTAGTCTCAACCCCACACGCATGAGTATCAAGCTCGCCAACAGATCAGTCAAATACCCGATAAGTATAGTGGAGGACGTCCTAGTCAAGGTCGACAAGTTCATCTTCCCAGTGGACTTTGTCATTTTGGAAATCGAAGAAGACGTCGAGGTCCCCCTGATCCTTGGCCGGCCCTTCCTTGCCACCTCCTGAGCTATCATTGACATAATCAATGGTAAGCTCTTCCTTCGAGTAGGCGACGACGAAGTAACTTTCTCTATCACCCCCTCGATGAAAAACACCCTAGCCAATGATGACTCATGTTTCTTTGTAAATGTCGTAAGTGAAGAGTCCTCCTCTCACCTCTCTGATTTCGAAAAAGAATTTTCTGATTTTATTTCTTATACTGCTCCAATTGAATCGCTACATTTAAGTGAAGAGTCCTCCTCTCACCTCTCTGATTTTGAAAAAGAGTTTTTTGATTTTTGTTCCTCTTCTACTCCTCCAACTGAATCGCTGCGAGAAGCCGCCTTCGCCGCTAGCCCCACCCCTTTCAAATTACCATACAAAGAAAAATTTTATGAACATATTGTTTTTGAAAAAGATCTGATTTCAAAAATGTCATATGAAGACCCCCTACCCTGGAACTGAAAGAACTACCAGAGCACCTTAAATACGTTTTCTTAGAAAAGGATTCTAAGCTGTCCGTCATATTTTCAGCCTATCTTACGGATTCGCAAAATGATAAATTCCTTTTAATTTTACGTAAGCATCGTCGAGCCATTGCTTGGCAGATCTCTGATATCAAGGGCATAAGCCCATCCTTCTGTACTCACAAAATATTAATGGAGGATAATTCGTGTAGCTCTATCCAACCTCAGTGCCGTATAAACCCAAACATGAAAGAAGTAGTTAAGGGGGAGGTTATGAAGTTGTTAGAGGCCGGAATTATCTATCATATATCAGACAGTAAGTGGGTTAGCCTTGTCCAGGTAGTACCGAAGAAGGGAGGGATAACGGTAATAAGTAATGAAAATAATGAATTAATCCCGATACGGACGGTGACCGGTTGGCGAATGTGTATAGATTATCGTAAGCTAAATGACGCCACCCGCAAGGATCACTTCCCCTTGCCATTCATCGATCAGATTTTAGAACGACTTTCCGGACATAGCTTTTATTGTTTTCTTGATGGCCTCTCGGGGTATTTACAAATCCCCATCTCTCCCGAGGACCAGGAGAAAATTACGTTTACTTGTCCCTTCGGCACCTTCGCCTACCGAAGAATGCCGTTTGGATTGTGCAATGCGCCAGCTAAATTCCAGCGATGTATGCTTGCTATCTTTGACAAGTACGTAGAAAGCATCATGGAAGTTTTCATGGACGATTTCTCCGTGTTCGGTGATTCTTATGATAGTTTCTTAGAGAACCTTGAAAAAGTCTTAGAGCGATGCGAAGAAACTAACCTCGCCTTAAATTTGGAAAAATGCCATTTTATGATGAGGGAAGGGTTAGTTTTGGGACATAAAATTTCTGAAAGAGGTATTGAAGTAGACGTTGCGAAAATAGAAGTTATCGAGAAGCTGCCGCCACCTACGAACATAAAAGATATAAGAAGTTTTCTAGGTCACACGGGTTTCTCCCGGCGCTTCATAAAGGACTTTTCCAAAATCACCAAGCCCCTTACCCATCTCTTAGAAAAAGACGCCCCATTCATCTTTGATGACCTCTGTCTAGCTGCCTTCAATTTAATAAAAGAAAAATTAGTTAATGCCCCAATCATGATAGCTCCAATGTAGGAATTTCCATTTGAGATAATGTGCGATGCGAGTAGTTATGCGGTGGGAGCCGTTTTAGGCCAACGCATATCTAAAAACTTCCACCCCATCTATTACGCTAGTAAGACACTCACATCTGCACAAGAAAATTACACCACGACCGAGAAGGAGCTCCTAGCCGTAGTATTCGCTTTTGATAAATTTCGTCCTTATATTACTCTTTCAAAAATTAATATTTTTACGGACCAATCGGCCCTCAAATATCTTCTTTCCAAAACGGATGCCAAGCCGCGCTTGATTCGCTGGGTCTTACTCCTCCAGGAGTTTGACTTAGAGATTCGTGATAAGCGAGGAGCCGAGAACTTGGCCGCCGACCACCTTTCACGCCTAGACAACCCGTTTATAGAAAAATTAGACGAAAATTCTTTTAATGACTATTTCTCCGATGAGAAGCTGTTCATAATTAACACATCTACTTCTCCTTGGTTTGCCCGCATTGCCAACTATCTAGTGGCTCGTGTGCTCCCAAAAGAGTTTTCATCTCAGCAAAAGAAGAAATTCTTTTCTGAGCTGAAGAACTATTTTTGGGAGGACCCGCATCTTTTCAGAATTTGTGCCGACCAAATGATAAGGAGGTGTGTTTCTTATGAATAATGATTAAATATTATTAAACATTTGCATGAAGGACCGACAGGTGGGCACTATCAAGATGCTCGCACCGCTCACAAAGTGTTAAGCGCGGGTTTTTACTGGCCTACCCTGTTTAAGGACACGCATGCCTTTGTGAGTAGGTGTGATAGTTGCCAACGGTCGGGGAATATTTCCAATAAAAATGAAATGCCACAAAATTATTTCCTAGAGTGCGAAGTTTTCGACCTCTGGGGGATTGATTTTGTCGGCCCTTTTCCTTCTAGCTTCGGGAATAAGTACATTTTAGTTGTCGTTGATTATGTTTCGCGTTGGGCCGAAGCCCAGGCTCTTCCTACAAATGACGCCCGAGTTGTAGTTAATTTTCTAAAAAATTATTTTCTCGCTTCGGTACGCCGCACGCTATCGTTAGTGATAGGGGTTCACATTTCTGTAACGCGCAATTTTCAAAAATCCTAACTAAATATGGCGTTACTCATAAGCTTTCCACTGCCTACCACCCCCAAACTAACGGACAAGTCGAAGTAGTAAATAGAGAATTAAAAAGAATTTTAGAAAAGACTGTTTCTATATCTAGAAAAGACTGGTCAGCAAAATTAGACGATGCTCTATGGGCCTACCGAACAGCATACAAAACCGCCCTCGGATGTACGCCATATCGGTTGGTTTATGGAAAATCGTGTCATTTGCCCGTAGAATTAGAACACCACGCTTTTTGGGCCTTAAGATTTGTTAATTTCGATCCCCACTCTGTCGGCAATTTTAGAAAATTGCAACTTAACGAACTCGACGAGTGGCGCTCTAACGCTTATGAAAATAATAAATTTTATAAAGAGCGGACAAAGCATTTGCACGATAAACATCTTCGGTACCCAAAAACCTTTAAGCCGGGCGACCAAGTTCTTTTGTATAACTCCCGATTACGTTTATTTTCTGGAAAGCTAAAATCACGATGGTCTGGGCCATTTACAGTAAAAGTAATTTTTCCATATGGCACGGTTTTAGTTTCGCACTCTGAAAAGGGTGAGTTCAAAGTGAATGGGAAGCATTTTAAACTTTATCTCTGTGGTGATGTCAGTCCAAACTGTATTAATATTCTTCTACACGAACTTTAAACTAATTGGACACCGTCTAATTACTTGCTACTTTGGACAAATAATCGTTCGGAAAATATTTTTTTAATGCGTCGAGCTCAAACGACGCTTTAAACAAAGGGCGCTCTTGAGAGGCAACCCAATCTATTTTTTTTGTTTTCTTTCTTTTTACATTTTTTGAACCAGATGGTTCCGCCAAGCTCAAGCTTCTGCGATCGCCTGCTCCAATGCTGCTAAATCCATCACAAAGTCCTACAAAAGACCTTTCCAGAAGACTCAAAGCACAAGCATGGGGGAGCGGCATCACTGAGCTTTCGCTGCAAAATAAAACCGGGGAAGTACCTATTTTTCAATTCTGTCTTTCATTTCTGTACTTTGATTTTCTCTCGTTCTCCAACCTCCTTCTCCATTGAGGACAATGTAGATTTTAAGCTTGGGGGAGGACTTCCTCCTTCTTTTTGCTTTTTGTAAATATCTTTTACTTTTTTGTAAATATTCTTCAAAAATCCAAAAAATCCAAAAATCCAAAAAATATATATATAGCTGCATTTTGATATTTCAATAAGTACCCCATGTTTATGTTTTGTTTTTCTCAAACTTCTTTATAAACAACCTAGTTAATTATAATTTTTCTAATTATTTTTTTTGATCATATTTCACAACTAAAATGTTGGCCATGCTGTGTTTCTAATTCACGGTAGCATGTTAAGGTGAAATATTTCTCTAAAACGCGCATTTCTATTATGGTTTTCCGTTCTTTATTTTCTTTACTTTATCTAAAATTTATCATCCACTATTTTTCTTTTCGTCTTTAGATAACTTTTGTAAGGATAACTTTTGAATAACGTAGTAGATATGAACGATCCAAGTCACATATTATTTTTATTTTCAAGATAATTTCATCAATCTTCTCTTATTATCTCGAACTTGTTTTTTTGAAAATTTTCAAATCTATATTTTAAATAAATTTAAAAAGCGTGAAAATGATTTAGGCCATTTTTGTTTACGTTTGAGTTTTCCTGCCAACCTAAAATCTTTTACCACTAGTTAGCCGCTTTTGAGCCTTTTTTCCAAATTCATTTGATAACTCCACATAGCATTTCATTTTCACCAAAGCCAAAATTCCTACCTATCTAATTACGCTAAATTTTTTGAGTTTCATTCTAAAATTTTCAGGATAGGAAATTTTGTGTTATCTTTGGAGAAATTGTTGAAAAAAGTGTACTCAAAAGCAATGTTTGATTTTATCTAGCTAATTCAACATGAAAGAAAAATTTTTTATGGCCTTTGTTTTGAAAAAAGAAAAAAAATGAATGATGAAAAAAAATAATAATAATAAAGAAGAAAAAGAAAGACAAAATATATATATATACATATTTTGTTTAAAATAAAATTTTTTTTTGAAACTCGTTGTTTTGGTTTAGTGTGATTTTAAGCCTTCATGTTTATATTTGAATTCCACTCCTATTCATAATCATAAACCAAACGTTTCGGTCCTATTAAGTTCTTTTGATTCACGCTTTTTAAAATTTTATTTATCAATTAAGAAAAGAAGAAAAGTAAATCAGTTTTAGTTTTGGATTTAAACTTAGATTTTTGTTATTTAATTGATATAATTATAATGCGTTGCTTGGATCTAGTAATAACTCAATACGTTCTTTTCATTTTTGTTGCCTTGCTTAAATCTATTTAAAGAATTTCGTCAAAATTCTGGATGATTTATTTTTAATAAGTAAAGTTTATAAAAGTTAAACCATACCAAAATAATTGTTTTAGATTTACGTTTTACATTCTCCCTACCTCGAATTTCGCATAGTACTTGTGTAAGCATGATTAAAACCTTTTTGAATTAGTCACTTTTTATGATTAGCTAGTTTTTATATCTTTGCTTGGGGACAAGCAAAACTTAAGCTTGGGGGAATTTGATAATACGGTTTGCAGTCAATTTTATTAGGGTATTTTCAGGGTTTTAAAGCAAATCATGTCTTGTAAAGTACTTATTTTGATTCCCCTTTGTACATATTTTTGTCGCTAATGCCTTTTTTTTCTGCTTTTTGCAGGTTTTCACGGCTTTCAGCCGAATTTTGCTGTGACACGCCCCAAGGTCACACCCTACCCGGGCGTGTACCTAGGGCGTGTAACCTAGAGGAATGATGCAATTGGTCCAAAACTGCATTCCGTAGAAACTTAGTATACACGCCCTCTGTCACGCCCGTGTCACATCCGACACGGGCGTGTTCCAGAGACGTGTCCCCAGGTTCCGAGGAATCGCCGCAACGCGCTCGTTTTTCCCGCTCCACCGTCGCACCGAAAGTGTCACACCCCCGGGTCACGCCCGACCCGAGCATGACATATGGGCGTGTACTTCAACAAGCACGCCCGTCACCTCCAGCATTCAATTCCAACTCAACAAAGTCACGCCATAAAGAACACGCCCCATGTACACGCCCTACCAGGGCGTGACATTTGGGCGTGTACTTCAGCTACTTCGCCAGAATTAAATTCCATCCCGAAAAAATCACACCAAATGTGTCACGCCCCAGGGTCACGCCCGACCCGGGCGTGACAGAGGGGCGTGATCCGACCCGAAAAAAATCTATAAATAGAGCCCATCTCCAAGGGTTCAGGGACACCTTTTGGATTGAGAGGGGAGGTTCTGGCCTTTGTATTTTTGAACTTTTTCAAGCATATCTCTTCATTTTTATCTCTTCTTATCTCTAGCTTAATACTTTCCCTGTATTAGCTCCTAGCTTCTTTCTGTAGCATAATGTTAATGATAGTGTAGTTTACTTTCCATGCACTTGTAATCTCTGGTTTTCAAGTTGTAAGATCCCTGTTTCCATTAATAAAGAAGTGTTGTTTTCTTTTTCATTTCTACTTTGTTTTCATTATTTTCTTCTATGCATCTTTTTTTCTCCATTTCACCATGAGTAACTAATCCTCCTTGTACTCGATCTTGATGATTCGAGGTTCGAGTTGATTAAGTTATGATGCTCTAACTCTACTTTTTCTTTCTAAAGTTATACCTTGAATTACTCTTGATTAAAAAAACCCTACTTGGAGATATATCATCAATATGTATATTTTCCATCATTAGCTTTCATTCTTGGCTAGCCGAGAGGCTGATAGTTTGAAGTAAGCACTCAAGAGTAAAGAGAGTTGCACGCACCCCTCGAGAGAGGAAGACGTTAAATCTCCTGGATTGGAGTGAAATCCAATAGAGGGGTTCACAGCTTAAAGCGAGCTTTAGATCTCCGATCGGACGAGAGTTCGGTTGAGCATTCCTAAACTCAGGTAGGCACGGCTTCGAGAGAAGCGTGTTTACGCTTATGGAACCTCCACGGTCAAGGTTTTAACTTTATTAAGTAAAAGTTTATTTTCGCATTTGTTAATCAACTTTAGCCGAGGTGATCCTCGATCGAGTACTCTTCTCTTTCATTGTCTTAATCCCTCGCTGTAATCGTTTTAATAGCTCTCTATTTTTCTGCAATCTTTTCTTTCTTAGCATAATACTTCTCTCCTCAATCGCATTTTAGTAATCTCTTAAACCCTAAAACATTCTTCGATAAGATAATGGTTTTCGTGTGAGTAAGATTAATTAACGGTTACCGGATTTTAATACGACACTCGTGTCCCCTAGCTGCATTTCGATAGGTATACTTGCCTTGTTGGATTGTTAGTTTGGTTATTTTCTCCTTGCGAATATTACTAGACATCAAGTTTTTGGCGCCGTTGCCGGGGAAGCAACTTCTGTTAATAATTTGAAAACACGAATCTATTAATTTTATCACTTCTCTTTCTTACACTCCTTAAAATTATTAAGTACCGCTCTTAATAGAAACCCACATCACAAATTTTTCTACACCACCTAACTCTCTCGAAAAGGGCAAAGTGGCTCTAAATGCCATTATCTTGTATAGTACCTTGCAAACCCTTCACCGGGTAGCCCTTGGGAAGTTCGGGAGTTAAAACATAAAAAATCTATTTCAAAAAAAAAAAACATCATTAGCTCTCTTTTTCTAGTTTATTTTATTCCTCTTTCTTCTCTTCTCTTCTTCTAGTGTATGACCCGCGGGAGTCCGTCGGTTATTTTGGACCTGGACCACGAAATTGAGCGTACTCTTCGGAGAAGATCGCGATTTCAAGGCCCTACTACCCAAGTGCCGGTTGAGGATTGCGAGTCATTTTCTACTTTAAGAATGGAAGAACCCAACGTGGAGGAAGCCGTGCAAAGGCCTATGTCCTATTATGCACGACTGAATCTCGAGGGTACAGAATCTAGTATAGTTCGCCCTGCAATAGCAAATAATAATTTCGAACTGAAGCCTAGCATAATTCAAATGGTGCAGCAGTATGTGTAATTTTACGGGCTTCAAGATGAAGATCCGAACGCACACATAGCCAGCTTTCTTGAGATTTGTGACACCTTCAAGATAAATGGTGTCACAAATGATGCTATTAGGCTAAGATTATTTCCTTTCTCCCTTAGAACTAAGGCTAAGCAGTGGCTGAACACTCTACCTAAAAATAGCATCACAACCTGGAATCAATTAACTGAAAAATTTTTGGCGAAGTATTTTCCGCCAGCTAAAACTGCAAAACTTAGGAATGACATTTCTGCTTATGGACAAATAGTCTCCGAAACCCTTTACAAAACCTGGGAAAGATCTAAAGAATTATTAAGACGATGCCCACATCACGCTCTGCCTGTATGGTTGCAGGTGTAGACATTCTATAATGGGCTAAATCAAAGAACAAAGCAAATGATAGACGCAGCTTCTAGCGGTACTTTAAACCATAAGACCCCGGAAGAAGCTCTTGAACTGTTTGAGGACATGGCCATGAACACTTACCAGTGGAATGTGCCTAGGTCCCGCCCAAACAAACCCGCAGGTATCTTTGAAGTGGACAATGTCTCCCAGCTCGCACTGCAAGTTGAAATATTAAGCAAAAAAATTACGGAGATGACTGCTGCCTCCGCCCCTCAGGTATGGGAATCTGCAACTCCTCCCCCCGAACATTTGGATTATGTAAATAATATGCCTAGAACTGCTTTTAATAATTTTTCTGGTTCAAATTTTCATCCTCCTGGTTTTAATTTTCCGAATAGTTATAATCCTGCGTTAAGAAATCATCCGAATTTTTCGTGGAGCAATCCATCGAATGCTGTGCGCCCGCCACCGCAAAGTGATTTTTCTGCACCACCACCACCTCCTCAAAGTTTTCCAAAACTTCCAATTTTGGAGGAAATGTTTTCAAAATACATGAATGCTAATGACGCTACGATTAGAACCTTAACTGGAAGCGTTAAAAATTTAGAAAATCGGGTAGGACAGCTCGCTAAAATAATTTCTGAGCGACCCGTAGGGGCTCTTCCTTCCAATACGGAGCCCAACCCGAGAGAGCAAGCGAAATCTATAACTCTTCGGAGTGGGAAGAAAGTTCCTGGTATGGTAAGTGAAGAACCCGAGGCAAGCTCCGCTCCCGCTTTAAAAAATCAAAGCTCCGCTCCCGCTTTAAAAAATCAAAGCTCCGCTCCCGTTTTAAAAATTCCGCCTTCTGCCGAAGAAGTTATCACCCATGTTTTAGAAAAATAACTCACTCCACCACCCACCTTTAAAAATAATCCATCCCTGCCATACCCTTCCGAACTTAATAAACAACGATAGGACGATCAATACACCTGTTTTTTAGAAATGTTTAAACAAATCCACATAAATCTGTCTTTCCACGAAGCCATATCCCAGATGCCAAAGTACGCAAAATACCTTAAGGACCTCCTGACCAACAAGAAGAAGTTAGAGAACCTTTCGCATGTCACGTTAAATGCCGAGTGCTCGGCGGTTTTGACAAACGGATTACCGAAGAAAATCAGTGACCCGGGTAGTTTCTCTATTTCGTGTGTCTTTGGTGATCTCTTTGTCAAACATGCTTTAGCCGACCTAGGTGCGAGTATTAATCTTATGCCCCTCTCATTGTTTAAAAAGTTAGGAATTGGTAGTCTCAACCCCACACGCATGAGTATCCAGCTCGCCGACAGATTAGTCAAATACCTGATAGGTATAGTGGAGGACGTCCTAGTCAAGGTCGACAAGTTCATCTTCCCGGTGGACTTTGTCATTTTGGACATCGAAGAAGACGTCGAGGTCCCCCTGATCCTTGACCGGCCCTTCCTTGCCACCTCCCGAGCTATCATTGACGTAAGCAATGGTAAGCTCTTCCTTCGAGTAGGCGACGATGAAGTAACTTTCTCTATCACCCCCTCGATGAAAAACACCCTAGCCAATGATGACTCATGTTTCTTTGTAAATGTCGTAAGTGAAGAGTCCTCCTCTCACCTCTCTGATTTCGAAAAAGAATTTTCTGATTTTCTTTCTTATACTGCTCCAACTGAATCGCTACATTTAAGTGAAGAGTCCTCCTCTCACCTCTCTGATTTTGAAAAAGAGTTTTCTGATTTTTGTTCCTCGTCTACTCCTCCAACTGAATCGCTGCGAGAAGCCGCCTTCGCCGCTAGCCCCACCCCTTTCAAATTACCATACAAAGAAAAATTTTATGAACATATTGTTTTTGAAAAAGATCTGATTTCAAAAATGTCATATGAAGACCCCCGTACCCTGGAACTGAAAGAACTACCAGAGCACCTTAAATACGTCTTCTTAGAAAAGGATTCTAAGCTGCCCGTCATAGTTTCAGCCTATCTTACGGATTCACAAAATGATAAACTCCTTTTAATTTTACGTAAGCATCGCCGAGCCATTGCTTGGCAGATCTTTGATATCAATGGCATAAGCCCATCCTTCTGTACTCACAAAATATTAATGGAGGATAATTCGCGTAACTCTATCCAACCTCAGTGGCGTATAAACCCAAACATGAAAGAAGTCGTTAAGGGGGAGGTTATGAAGTTGTTAGACGCCGAAATTATCTATCCTATATCAGACAGTAAGTGGGTTATCCCTGTCCAGGTAGTACCAAAGAAGGGAGGGATAACGGTAATAAGTAATGAAAATAATGAATTAATCCCGACACGGACGGTGACCGGTTGGCGAATGTGTATAGATTACCGTAAGCTAAATGACGCCACCCACAAGGATCACTTCCCCTTGCCATTCATCGATCAGATTTTAGAATGACTTTACGAACATAGCTTTTATTGTTTTCTCGATGGCCTCTCGGAGTATTTAGAAATCCCCATATCTCCCGAGGACCAGGAGAAAACTACGTTTACTTGTCCCTTCGGCACCTTCGCCTACCGAAGAATGCCGTTTGGATTGTGCAATGCGCCAGCTACATTCCAGCGATGTATGCTTGCTATCTTTGACAAGTACGTAGAAAGCATCATGGAAGTTTTCATGGACGATTTCTCCGTGTTCGGTGATTCTTAAGATAGTTGCTTAGAGAACCTTGAAAACGTCTTAGAGCGATGCGAAGAAACTAACCTCGCCTTAAATTGGGAAAAATGACATTTTATGGTGAGGGAAGGGTTAGTTTTGGGACATAAAATTTCTGAAAGAGGTATTGAAGTAGACGTTGCGAAAATAGAAGTTATCGAGAAGCTGCCGCCACCTACGAACATAAAAGCTATAAGAAGTTTTCTAGGTCACGCGGGTTTCTACCGCCGCTTCATAAAGGACTTTTCCAAAATCACCAAGCCCCTTACCCATCTCTTAGAAAAAGACGCCCCATTCATCTTTGATGACCTCTGTCTAGTTGCCTTCAATTTAATAAAAGAAAAATTAGTTAATGCCCCAATCATGATAGCTCCAGTGTGGGAATTTCCATTTGAGATAATGTGCGATGCGAGTAGTTATGCGGTGGGAGCCGTTTTAGGCCAACGCATATCTAAAAACTTCCACCCCATCTATTACGCTAGTAAGACACTCACATTTGCACAGGAAAATTACACCACGACCGAGAAGGAGCTCCTAGCCATAGTATTCGCTTTTGATAAATTTCGTCCTTATATTACTCTTTCAAAAATTATTATTTTTACATGACCCGGAAGATAGGAGCTTGGGGAGATGTCCAGATCAAAACTCAGGATGGGGATGTCCATAACACCTCCCCCGACAAGTGCGGGGTCGGGGGTAGGAGCCCAAGTGTAACACCTCCCCTGTAATGACCGTATAATATGGGTCCGGTCGGGACCTCACCACATACAGACGCCACAGCTTTAGCATTAAAAGATGATATGAACTACCCAATCTCAAAACTCAAAACCAAACAACAGCGGAAACGAGACTAGAAGTTATCCACATACACAAGAGTATTGAAATGGTCTTATGGCCTTACAACAATAGAGAGTCCAAAACTCAAAAGATAACATCCACCATCAATGTGCCTAAGCACTCCTACACTACCTCAGCATGCAAGCCGGAAACAAGAGCACCAAGCATACAATGCCACAAAATAGAGCTAGTACGAAACTTGAAACACTTCATGAGGCTTAGGCCTTTTTGGCGGGCGAGCTGGCTCCTTCATACGATCCTTGCCCTGTAAATTTGGTGGTAACGTGGGTCAGTAAAGGCTGACCTCAAACTGTGTAACAAACACATCTCCTCCCGGCCGCCACTAACATACCCTGGGGTACCCCTCCAACCTGCAAGTCAGCACTTCATATACCATATACAAAAACAAGTAAAGCTCTAAAAGAACAGGTTTGGATGTCTCAAATAACAAACATGTTTTCTATGTTGAGCATATAATAAAAAAGGGCCTACTATGCAGCATGTATGCAAAACCCGGGCTTCACTTAAGGCACCCTATTGCGTATGCATCTAGCACATCATCATCACATCTGGGTACTTCCAATTTCCCCATTGGTGTTAAGCCATAAACAAAAGGGTACTGCAATTCCCCTAACAACATACAAGCCGCCACACAGAACTCTTGCCAAGGCCCCACCCGCTCATGGTTCTTAGACACGGGCTTGCTTGCAAGCTCTGACTTCTCGGGTCAAGATTCCATCTCACACACTGACCAATTCTAAGAACCCTTGCTGGACCCCACCCGCTTGTGGACTCATTGCCCGGGCTTGCCTCATGCTTGTCGTTCTCATCAGTCTCACAGAAGGGGAGTAGTCTCGCCGGGACACTCTCCACACATGGCTTGCACGTCACGGGATAGCCAGCCGACTATGGATATAATGCCGCGCCTTAGCACATCACAATCCATAATCATTCCCACCCTAATCCATCATTTGTACTGCAACGTCCCCGCACACCAAGTAAACCATCTACCGCCAATGCGGAGCTAACCTTGTTCATCAAGGAAACCATCTACTGCCATTGCGGAGCTAACCTTGTCCGGTTCCGGCTACACGTACTCACTCGAGAAAAGGGGGAAATCACAAACATCACAAACCGCATCTTGTCGCAACGGATTTCTAAAAAATCCTTAAGGCTTGCTATGCAACATCACCGATTCGGACTAACGGTCGCGACTACGACTTCACGCATAATGCCTAATCCACTAACGGAGCGGATCTCTAATGCAAAATCATGCCGAGGAGGGACTCAATCGACCCGGAGGTTCCTCTTGAACCATGGCGACCCAAACCCCTTTTATTTGAGAGTTTGGTGCCCAAAATCTTGAAAATGCTAAGCACACATCCTAAAAACCAAGAGGAGAAGTGTCGTTACTGTTGGGAACCATGTCCACAGTAACCCAGATTTGATGAATTCACCCTGGAACTAAGATGAATTAGGTTGTATTTGATGCTTTGTTTGAGTTATGTGTGTGCAGGACTCCAATGGGAAGTGTAGACCAATGTCAGTCCACAATGGGTCACCAAACACAGGACCACACGGTGTAATCCCTCATTGTGTGTTCCAAAGTGTTGACTCATGTGTAGTCTCTCTATTAGGATACACTTCATATTCAAGCTATAGGACTGTGTAAAGACTTGGTGCTGATTCCCTTCTAGTAGAAGAAGAAAATTGCTGACAAAAATTTTTCTAAGTATTTCTCTCGAGTAGGTCCTTAACTACTCGAGTAGATTGCTTGAGAAATACTCGAGTAAAAAGTTCTGCATACTCGAGTAAGAAAATTCTTCCTCTCATGATATTAAGTAAAACACTCGAGTAGTTCATTGACATACTTGAGTAGCTTACTTAACTACTCGAGTAGATCATTCTTCCTACTCGAGTTGCCCAGAATTCAGGTTCCAAATTTTTTCTAAGTAAATCACTCGAGTAGTCCAAGTCACATACTCGAGTAGCTTATTTTCTCTCGAGTAGTTCATACTCGAGTAGTTCTAGATTCATTGTTCCCAGAATTTTTCTAAGTCATTTACTCGAGTAGGTACTTTATATACTCGAGTAAGTCTCGAAACTGTGTCGAGTAACAATCTTCTCTGTGTCGAGTAGCTAAGATATACTCGAGTAAGTCTTTCATATACTCGAGATAATTTTCTTCCTCTCCAGTAGTTCAATCTGACTACTCGAGTAGTTATTTTTCCCCTATGCAGAATATCTCTAAGTGTTTATCTCGAGTAGTTATTCTAACCACTCGAGTAGTTCAATTCTGCCTACTCGAGTAGTATAACTTGTACTCGAGTAGCTCTACTCCTTCCCGAGAAATTTTTCTTTGTACTCGAGTAGATCCTCTAAAGTACTCGAGTAGTTGACTAAATGCACTCGAGTAATTTTCTTCTACATACTCGAGTAGTCATGATTTATATACCCGAGTAAAATTTCTTTTCTTACTCGAGTAGTTCTTGACCTACTCGAGTAGTTTTATACATACTCGTGTATATGACCCCTTTTTCCCTGAAATTTTGTCAAATCTGGACTTAGAAGAAATTTCAGGGAAAAAGGGGTCATATACACGAGTATGTATAAAACTACTCGAGTAGGTCAAGAACTACTCGAGTAAGCAAAGAAATTTTACTCGGGTATATAAATCATGACTACTCGAGTATGTAGAAGAAAACTACTCTAGTGCATTTAGTCAACTACTTGAGTACTTTAGAGAATCTACTCGAGTACAAAGAAAAATTTCTCGGGAAGGAGTAGAGCTACTCGAGTACAAGTTACACTACTCGAGTAGGCAGAATTGAACTACTCGAGTGGTTAGAATAACTACTCGAGATAAACACTTAGAGATATTCTGCACACGGGAAAAATAACTACTCGAGTAGTCAAATTGAACTACTCGAGAGGAATAAAATTATCTCGAGTATATGAAAGACTTACTGAGTATATCTTAGCTACTCGACACACAGAAGATTGTTACTCGACATAGTGTCGAGACTTACTCGAGTATATAAAGTACCTACTTGAGTAAATGACTTAGAAAAATTCTGAGAACAATGAATCTTGAACTACTCGAGAGAAAATAAGCTACTCAAGTATGTGACTTGGACTACTCGAGTGATTTACTTAGAAAAATTTGGAACCTGAATTCTGGGCAACTCGAGCAGGAAGAATGATCTACTTGAGTAGTTAAGTAAGCTACTCGAGTATGTCAACTACTCGAGTACTTTAGAGGATCAACAAAAGGTTAACACCTTGATCAGGTCCTGCAAATAGTTGTCATTTGAGATCTATCTATCATGGACAAGGCAAAGGATTTCTCCAAGCTTCCCCTGTGTAACAAGAACAACTTTCCCATGTGGAAAAAAAGGATCAAATTTTTTATGGAAGCTGTGAATCTGAGGATCTTCATGATAGTTGAAGAAGGTCCTTATGTCCCTATGACTATCTCTACTATAGATCCTACCAAGAAGGTTCCAAAGATGCTGATGGATCTAGACAAGGACGAGATTGCACTTGTCTCACTTGACAAGAAAGCTAAAAACATTATAGCAAGTGCAATTGATGACTCAATGCTGTAGAACTTAATTCACTGCCAATATACAAAGGAGATGTGGCAGTCCTTGGTTACCTTAATGGAAGGAACAAAAGAAGTGAGGGACGATCGGAGATCCCTCCTCAATCAGAAGTATGAAGCCTTCCGACAATGAAGCAAAGAGACCATTGCTAACACATTTGAGAACTTTTTCAAGATAGTGAACGGCCTAAGAGTCTATGACAGAGTATTCACTAACGGAGAACTGAATGACAAGTTCCTGAGATCCCTGACCAAAGAATGGGACAACAAGGTCTGTGCCATCAAGGAGTTTGGGAAGCTGGCTGAGACAGACCCACAAAATCTCTTCGGGAAGCTTATGTCATATGAGCTTCAACTCAACACCAGGAAAGCTGAAGAAGAGAAGAGCAGGTCTGCTCTCAAAGAAAAGTATGTTGCTCTAAAAGCAGACACCTCCAGAAGGACAAAGGCTGCCTCCCCAGCTCCAGCTCTAGAGATTAGTGAAGAAGAAACTTCAAAGCCAAGCACCTCAGGCTCTGAGCTATCAAAAGGAGAGTTCTCTCTGCTATCACGTAAGTTTAAGAAATTCTTGAACAAGAAAAAACAATGGAAAGGCAAGGATGCCTCTTATAGAAGATCACGACACAATGGTGATCGACAAAGAAAAGGCTCAAGCAGCCATGACATGTACAATACTAAACAGAACAAATATGCTTCGACTGACATCATTTGCTATTGTTGTAATAAGCCAGGTCACGTCATCTCCGACTGCCCTCATAAGAAGAAGGAGGGTGGTAGAAGAGATGAGAAGAAATCCTCACACAACAAGAAGAGGAAAGAGAAGAGCCTCATAGCCAAAAAAGAGCAAGACTCTCAGCGACTCCGACTCATCTGAGTCAAGTGAAGAAGAAGCGTATTTTGGGCTAATGGCTCAAACAGATGATGATCAAGAGCCCCAGTTCACTGGGAAGGTAAACTCGCATACCCCTCTTTCAGATTCTGAAGTCTCTGAGCATGATTGTGAGGATAGCTCCTTTGACGATGAGTCAGAGCTAATGGCCCAGTACAAGGAGTTAATCATGGCTTACAACAAATGTCATTGAGTCGTGAAGACTCAGGCTAAAGAGATCAAATCTCTAAAAGCTGAAGAGAGCATCTTGAGAGAGAAAGTCGCAAAGACTGACTCCCTCGAAGAAAACTTCAATAATGCTATTGAAGAATATAACAAGGCTCTGGAGCACCTTGACCTTAAGGAGAAGATATCAAAGAATTGGAAGCCCAACTTGCGGCTGAAAAGAAACTTGTTGAGAGTTTCTCGAAGCCCAAAACAGTTCTTCCATTCATTGCTGAATTCTCAGCAAAGGCCAAGGGAGCTGGACTAGGCCATGAAGAAGCTCCTAGTAAATCCTCTAGGAGAAACAAGAATCAACGGAAGAATAAGGACGCCAAAAAGGCCTTAGCCAAAGAGAAAGGGAAAGCCCCTCAAGATCAAACTACATTCAAGAAAGTCATCTTTCCATCAAATGAGTTTGATTTTGACTCATCCTACGGGCACTTTGTCAGGCCTACCTATGTAGAGCCAAAGTCCCGCTATCAAGGATGGACTCGACCCAGAGACTTTGGTGAAAGTGTCTTTAAGGCTCCTTATGAAGAAGTTATTCTTTAGAGCTATGGCCCTTTCAATCATGGGCATAACTTCAAGAAGGCACCAAAGACAAAGCCTGTTGTAGAGAAGCCCATAAAGGAGAAGAAGCCATGTGATTGCCATCATCATGAGGCATCTTCCTCCAAGAATGTTGCCCCTGCTAGACCACAATTCCAAAAGGTCAAGCAGGAGATCACGAGGCAAAGGTACAACAGATTTGACTGTTGGTGCTCTGGCAAGGTTGGTCACTTCGCCATAGATTGTTGGTTCAATTCCAGAAATGCTGCAACCCCTCATGTCAGCAATATGAGAAAGACCGCTCATAATGCTAACACTCGTAGGGGGAGTACTCTAACCCGAGACCAAGGACCCAAACGTGTTTGGGTTCCTAAGGCAAACTGATTATGATTGCAGGTATGTCCAAAGGCCAACAAAACGCCTATCTGGTACTTGGACAGCGGATGCTCTCGGCATATGACCGGGACTAGAAGCCTCATTCAGAACTTTACCCCAGTCGTGAACGGACCAAAGGTCATCTTTGGAGGTTCAGACCATGGAATTACTAGAGGCTATGGTATGATTACTAACGGCAATGTATACTTCTCGGATGTGGCTTATGTCGAAGGATTGGAACACAATCTCATAAGCATAAGCCAACTCTGCGATAAAGGATACATAGTTGAATTCCATGCTGATAAGTGCTTGATAAAATCCGTTGACAATATGGAAATGATTCTATCAGGCACTCGAAGCAGGAATATTTTCTATTTAAACTTCATTTGTATAGATTCCTCTACACCAGTGTGTCTTTCAACAAAAGATAGTGCGTCCCTTGGTGACCAATGGCACAAGAGACTAGCACATATTAATTTCAAAACTATTATTAAATTATTTTCAATGAACTTTGTACGTGATGCCCCAAATGTCAAATGCATCAAAGATAGACCTTGTCATGCATGCGTAAAAGGCAAGCAAACAAGGGCTACCTTTAAAAGCATTACTTGCAAAGACTCGAACAGATGCCTCCATCTATTGCACATGGACTTGTTTGGTCCACTGCAAATTAGAAGTTTGGGAGGTAAGGATTATACGTTAGAAATTGTTGATGATTACTCGCGCTTTGCGTGGGTGTTCTTTCTGAAACACAAGTCAGATACCTTCAATATCTTTTCTAATTTTGTCAGGCAAGTTCAGAATGAATACAACTGCTCCATAGTCAAAATCAGAAGTGACAACGGAACAGAGTTCAAATCTGGGGCCATGACAGAATTCTGTGAAAGCTTAGGTATCTTTCATGAGTTTTCCGCTCCTCGTACTCCACAACAGAATGGAGTGGCTGAGAGAAGGAACAGAACAATCATAGAGGCCTGCAGGACCATGTTGAGTGATGCTTCACTACCGAAGTACTTCTAGGCTGAAGCCGTCAACACTGCATGTCACGTGCAAAATCGAGCACTCATAAACAAAGACCACAATAAGACACCTTACAAACTTCTGAAAGATAGGAAACCAACAGTCTCATACTTTAAAATCTTTGGTTGTAAATGCTTCGTACTTAACAATGGTAAGTATCATACCACCAAGTTCAGCAAAATGAGTTTTGAAGGTATTTTTGTAGGATATAGTAGCCATAGTAAGGCATATAAGGTATTTAATAGAAAAACCATGGTGGTAGAAGAATCAATACATGTTATATTTGATGAGATGATCTTGTTGCAAAGCAATCCATCTAGTGTGCTCATTGAAGATGCAGGTGAAAAGCTGAAAGAAACTAGCTTGGATGAACCGTCCGAAGACAAAGGCGAAAAGTTCATTAAGATCACCACTCCAAATCCTATTGGAGAGGCTGATGATCAAAATGAAGAAGTCATACAAGATGAAGAAATCACTCCAGTGATTGAAGATAATCCAGATGTAAGAACTCTAGAGCTCAGACATTTGAAGGATCATCCCATGGACCAAATCATAGGAGATCCCCGGGACGGTGTCAGAACTCGAAGAGGTACAACTAACGAGAATCTTTACTTAAGTTTTCTCTCACAGGTTGAACCAAAGAAGTTTGAGGAAGCAAACTCAGACGCATCGTGAATAATGGCAATGGAAGAAGAGCTAAATTAGTTCAAGCGATGTAATGTGTGGAAGCTTGTCCCAAGAACCAAAGGAAAGAACATCATTGGAACAAAATGGGTCTACAGGAACAAGATGGACAAAGATGGAACTATCATAAAGAACAAGGCCAGACTCATCGCTAAAGGCTATCATCAAGAAGAAGGAATTGACTTCGACCAGACATATGCACCAGTGGCGAGGCTGGAGGCAATAAGGTTGTTCCTAGCATATGCTGCTTACAAAGGCTTCACCGTCTATCAGATGGACGTGAAGTCTGCCTTCCTAAATGGTAGCATAAAGGAGGAAGTGTATGTGGAACAACCTCCAGGTTTCGTTGATCCTAACTTTTCCGATTACGTCTATTTCCTGCACAAGGCCCTATATGGTCTGAAACAAGCTCATCGAGCTTGGTATGAGACGCTGTCTAGCTTTTTACTTGAGAACAAGTTCTCAAGGGGAAAGATAGACAATACATTATTTCTTAGGGAAATTAAAGGCAAGATTTTACTAGTGCTGATATATGTCGACGTCATTATTTTTGGCTCTACAGACGACAACCTCTGCAAAAAGTTCTCAAAACTTATGCAAGGGAAGTTCGAAATGAGCAGTATGGGCGAGCTGAAGTATTTCTTAGGGCTTCAGGTGAAATAATCTGAAGGTGGAAATTTCATCTCGCAGACCAAGTTCACCAAAGAGCTAATTAAGAAATTCGGAATGGAGAACACAACCTCTATGAGGACTCCAATGGGTTCAACTATGTCTCTGGACAAGGATGAAAAAGGGAAACCTTTTGATGAAACCAAGTACATAAGCATAATTGGATCCCTGCTCTACCTTACTGCCAGTAGACCTGACATAATGTTTTCAACATGTTTATGTGCTAGATTTCAGGTGAACTCTAAGGAATCTCACTACGCTGCTGCAAAGCGGATTTTGAGATACCTTAAAGGTACACCAAATCTTGGCTTATGGTACCCAAGAAGTAATGACAACGAACTAATTGGATTTTCAGATGCAGATTTTGCAGGTAGCAAAGACGACCGGAAAAGCACTTCAGGGACTTGCCAATTCTTTGGAAGAAGACTAATCTCTTGAAGTAGTAAGAAGCAGAACTGTGTCGCAATCTCAACAGTCGAGTCAGAGTACATCGCTGCAGGCAGTTGCTGCGCACAGTTACTTTGGATAAAGAACCACTTCGAAGACTACAACATGAAGTTCAAGAATATTCCACTGTTTTGTGACTCTTCCAGCGCAATTGCAATAGCCAACAATCCAGTCTCGCTCAGCCAGACAAAGCATATCGAGCTAAGGTATCATTTCATCTGGGAGCATGTAGAGCATGGGGACATATATCTCCAATATGTCTCCACAGACAGGCAAGTTGCAAACAACTTCACGAAGCCGCTGGACGAGACCAAGTTCTCATTCTTCAAAACTGAACTTGGGATGCTCAACAAGGAAGATTAGTGCAGCTTGGATATCAAGGAAGCAAAGGAAATTAAAAGGTTAGTCAAAATCTGGCTTCTCAAAGTTTTCTTCCTTCTCTGACTCAAGTAAAAACTGACCTACTCGAGTACTCAAAGTACCTACTCGAGTACTCAATAGACCTACTCGAGTAGTCCTTTAACTTACTCGAGTAAGGCAATTAAGTACTCGTGCAGTACACTTCACCTACTCGAGTGAGTCAACTCTTCTACTTGAGTCACTACAGATTATCTAGACCTACTCGAGTACCTTATCAAGACCTACTCGAGTATCTCTAATAGACCTACTCGAGTACTTCCCTATTTACTCGAGTACTTCCCTTTTCCTCTTGTGTAGATGCCTCTTGGCTTTCAAATTTTCCCATGCCATCTTTCCTTTAAATTATTTCCTTCTAGATGATTAGACTTAAACCTAGGGTTTTATAAATTCGAAATTCCAAACATCACTCTACACGAAATCATTACCATTCACTCGAGTACCCGTCCGCCGCTTCATCTCCACTCGAGAAATTGCAGAGCCGCGACTCTTCCTCTTCCCCGTGATAGAATTTCTTCCCATTTTCTGGATTATGGCCGCCGTCTCCAAGATTGGTGTAGGATCGGAACTCATTACCGTCAGGATTGCCGAGCTTTCAGATGATTTTCACAACTTGCACATTCTTCTAGATACCGCAGGGCTCTCCTTCATCCTATAAGAACCCTGCCGGATTCTCTTCCCGGCAGTAGCCGAATTCTTCTCAAATCTGAAGGTCAAAAGGAATGACAAAGTCCTGAAATCCAAGGTGCAAGGTTTGAAAATTAAACTCAACATGACCTCTATCTCTCAACTTCTCCGACTGCCGATCGTAGACGAAGAAGATCACTTAGATGCTGAAGACTCTGACAGAACAACCCTATTATGTGGCATTTCAGCTGATGCTCAGTACTTCAAAAGGTCAGACATGAATGCAGAAGGAAAATTTCTGGTTGTTGTTATTGGGAAGATTTTACTATGCAAGACCAACTCCATAAGAGACATTCCATCGTATTTATTCGACATAATGCAAGCCATTGTCTGCCGCAAGAAATTCCAATTTGGTATGCTGATTCTGGATAAAATCAAGGATAGTTTGAAATCCCCCAACTATGCCAGAATTATCTCTATGCTGCTCCATGAAACAAATCGTCAGGTGTTCGACTTCTCCAAAGGGACCCCTCTTCATCACATGAAGAAGGACTCCATTTCCTCTATCCAGAGATGGGAGCTCAAGCTCAAGAATCCTGCCCAAGCTGCAAAGATTTCAGAAGTCCCAGAAGTTCCAGCTCTAGAGGACAGGACTCCATCTCCCTCTCCTCATCATGTGGCCAGCTCCTCTGGTGCACCAAGTGAGGGGGAGCCTGCTCCTTCTAGCCAAGTCAGGCAGCCCTCTCCTCAGCCAGCAATTTCTTCCCTCCCTCATACTCCATAAAGTCCAGCAACTCCCTTAGATGAGATACCTCCAGACTCTCTCCTCTCCACATCTGCTGCCATAGATGCTATGATTGCAGAGCTATCTGAAGAAGTGATGCCTATTCCTCCTCTATCTCCTCCAGCTCCATCCTCTGAATGTCATAAGGACCCCACTCCAGCACAATCTCCTTCTGCTCTCAAAGACAGGGAAGACACAATTCTTATTTTTGATGAGCCCTCTCCTGAGCCAGCTGAGGCTCCTCTTAGAAACCTAGATTTCTCCATCCCTCATGATACAGAAGAAAGGGATGATGTAATTCACACCACAAGAGCTGACATCTCTGTGATAATTATAGAGATAGCTCCATGGGTCACTCCTTCTCTCCCTACTGCTGCTCCTACTGCTGCTCCTTCAACTGCTGCTGCTGCTACAGTCTCTTCCTCCTCAGATTTGCTGCAACAAATTGCACTTCTTCTTCAAGAATAAAGAAATTATTTTGACACTTCTCTAAAGACTGTCACTGACAAGGTAACTGCTCTCGAGACTGAGATGAGCAGAGGCTTTGCTGAAATTCAACATAATACTGACAAGCTTAAATACTTATTTCAACTTGGTGGCAAAACCCTAGAACACACTATCACTAGTGTTGGAGAGGTTATGGAACAAGGTGTCACCCTTGCAAATAATCAAATTGAACTGGACAAGAGAACTGAAGCCCACAAAGTGAAAATCTGTGAAGAAGTTGGACTTTTCAAAGAAGACACTATAGAGAAGATATCTGTTGAAATCAGAAAGGGGGAGGGATTGGTCAAAGAACTCAAAGAACAAGTAGAAAAATCAGCTACTCAAAAGTCAGATGTATGGGAAGCTCATGCGAAGACCATTCATGATGATGTGCTAGCCCAGATACAGAGTGTCAAATTTCATACCTATGACACTGCTGTCTGGATGCACAATCAAATTCTGCCAGACCTTGTTGTTGACCCCAACATCATTCCTCATCATTTAAATCCTCTAGCCACAGATGTCACTGCCCCAGCTGTTCCTCTGCAACCTATCTTCTCTCCCAGGCCTGGAGACACAGTTGCCCCTCTAGACACTTATATTCAAGGCTGGGAAGAAAATCCTACTGATATTCTCCTTCAGGCTCCTCCAGAGATCAAAACCTACAAGAAGAAAAGGAAGTATGGTGAAGGCCCCTCTGCTAGCAAGTCTGCTCCCTCTAAAGCCACTGAACATGCTGAAGTCTGGTCTCCAACCTCCAAGTCCCTGATTTTAGAAACTCTCAGATTAGTTATGGAATTCCATGAGAGCAGGAACATTCATTACAGCTCCTATGAATGGGAACTTTATGAGAAGTCCATGACAAAAAGAAGAATCTATGACAGAGAATATGGGAGGAACAACCCTGCAACCCCTCCTAGGCGTCCCAAGTACTATCCAAAACACTACTGCTACTAGAGAAGACAACAAGAGAAACTGGACAGACAGAATCAAGGCTGATCTTCAAGGATCTTTGAGAGGGTGGAATGATTGACTGTAGAAATGAAAATTTTGGATATTCTTATTTATATAATTCTTAGTTTTTGCTCCTATTATCCTTTATCATAGTCTATTGCTTGCTTGCACATTTTCTACTTAGCCTCTTTTTATGTCTATAATTCACCTTAGTGTAAAGGGTTCTGACTTCAACAAATAGGGGGAGATTGTTGGGAACCATGTCCACAGTAACCCAGATTTGATGAAGTCACCCTGGAACTAAGATGAATTAGGTTGTATTTGATGCTTTGTTTGAGGTATGTGTGTGCAGGACTCCAATGGGAAGTGTAGACCAATGTCAGTCCACAATGGGTCACCAAACACAGGACCACACAGTGTAATCCCTCATTGTGTGTTCCAAAGTGTTGACTCATGTGTAGTCTCTCTATTGGGATACACTTCATATTCAAGCTATAGGACTGTGTAAAGACTTGGTGCTGATTCCCTTCTAGTAGAAGAAGAAAATTGCTGACAGAAATTTTTCTAAGTATTTATCTTGAGTAGGTCCTTAATTGTTGGGTACATTAGTTTAAATGTACCTGATTTGAAGAAGCCTCACCCAACTCAATGATATACATCAAAATGTATTTGATGTGTTTTGAGTTTACTTGTGCAGGTTAAGTATTTGCAGGAAAGATGAAAAAGTTTCTAAGTCCATATGTCGACACCCAGAGGGAAAGTGTCTACACTTAAGAAGACTTGTGTCGACACACAGGCAAGCAGTGTCGACACTTGGAGTATTTGTGTCGACACCAGGGATGCAGAGTCGACACCAGACAGAATGTGTCGACACAAGGAGCTGTGTCGACACTCAATAAAGAAAAGTGCAGTGAAGAAGTGTCGACACTTAGCAGTTGTGTCGACACCCAGAGAAACTGTGTCTACATCAGAAAGTGTCGACACTTGGAGGCTGTGTCGACACTCAGCAAAAGTCAGCAGAGTCTAAGTATAAGTGTCGACACCCAGAACAATGTGTCGACACATAGCATAAGAGTCAACACTTGAAGAAAGTGTCGACACAAGAAAGAATATGTCGACACTCAGCTGAAGACTCAACACTTGAAGAAAGTGTCGACACAAGGAGCTGTGTCGACACTTAGCAAACTTCAAGAATATTCGAAGTACAAGTGTCGACACTAAGGAGATGTGTCGACACTCAGCCAGAGTCTCAACAGAAGAAGTATGTGTCGACACAAGGAGCTGTGTCGACACTCAGCAAGTATCAACACTGAAGACATGTGTTGACACCAAGAAGCAGTGTCGACACTGACAAGTTCAACACATGAAGATGTGTCGACACAAAGGAGATGTGTCGACACTTACAAGAATTCAGCAATATACTGAAGTACAAGTACTTGTGTCGACACACATTATCAGTGTCGACACATGAAGAAGAAGTTGTGTCGAGATATAAAATCTACAACACAAGGAGTTGTGTCGACACCTTATAGGATAGTGTCGACACTTAGACAACTTGTGTCGACACTTGTTCTATAAGTGTCGACACTTAAAGACAGACAGTCTCGACACTTTCAGACATTTATAGACTTTTCAAGAACTGACTGGATGACTTGACAGCTGCCATTCCAGCCGGTCTACTGCACCTGTCAGAGTTGTCAGAAATCAGTTATGAACCGGACCAGCCGGTTACCATGAAGAAGGCCTATAAATAGGCTTACACTGTCTACAGAAACTGATGATCAACACATTAAGTTATACAAAGAAGATCTAGCTATTCCTTGAAGAATCTAGTGAAGATCTAAGAAGTTGGAGAGAGAGAGCTCCATCCAAGAAGCAAGCCGTTGGAACCAGACTGAGAAGAAGGGTTCAGATTTGTTCTGAATCTTAAGTTGCAGAGATCAAGGATCAACTGCAGAAGAGATCAATCTTATTGTGTTCTACATTCAAGAAGCTTTGAAGAAAGTCAAGTCAGATTGATTTTAGCTGAGTTCTTCCAAGAACTCATCAAGAAACTCACAACTCTTCTCTCTTTTCTCTGAGTTGTTGAGTCACAATTTTTGTATTCATATTATCTTGTAGGATCCTTAGGGATCTGAGTTTTGTAAGCCTGTAATTATAAAGGCTGAGTGTAGGGCCTATGTGCCTGAGTGTAGGAGAGTTGTATCTCTGAGTGTAGGCCTGTTGTGGCAGAGTGTAGGCCTTGGTGGCTGAGTGTAGGCCTTGGTGGCTGAGTGTAGGCTTTGTGAAGAAGCTGAGTTGTAGGGCCTTGGGCCTGAGTTGTAGGAACCTTGTTTTGGGGTTCTGAGTGTAAAGTCTGAGGATCTGAGATAGTGGAGGAGTTTGGCCGAATCTAGCACACTACTAGATAGGCGAAAGGGGGAAAGTGGATGTACCCAAACATTGAGGAACCACTATAAACCTGTGTGTCTACTGTGTGCTTGTGGAATTCTGTGATTGCTGATTGTGTGCTGTGATAAAGTAGATATAAGTCTGTGTTATAATCTGAATTCTGCCTAAAAAGTTAAAAAGATTTAAGTCACCTATTCACCCCCCCCTCTAGGTGTTTAGGTACAATATCTTTCAAGTGGTATCAAAGAGAGGTTACTCAAAAAGGGACATAACTGTCTGAGTAGATCCTGTTGGCAGATTCAGTCTAATTACATTACAGAATCAAGAAAAGCAAGAACCATGAGTTCCACTGAGAATCATAAGGAATTGAGATCCATGAAGTTACCCATTTGCAGAAAGGAAATCTTTAGCATCTGGAAGGAAAGGGTGAGACTGTTTATGGAAACCTCAGATCCTAGGATTTATATCACAGTGAAAGAAGGGCCATATGTGCCCATGAAGGTTTCAGTCTTAGATGCCAATCAGAGAACACCTAAGGATTTCTCTGAAATGACAAAGGATGAGATTATTCTAGCCACTATGGATAAGAGGGCTCAAAACATCATTGTGAGTGCCATAGATGATGCTACTTTTCAGAATTTGATACACTGTAAGACAGCTAAAGAGATGTGAGATACTCTTATTGTGTACATGAAGGGTTCTGAAGAAGTAAGGCAAGACAGAAAATCTTTGCTCAACCAAGAATATGAAAGTTTTAGACAAGGTAGAGCTGATAGCATAACTGAATGCTATAAGAAGTTCTATAGGATTGTGAATGAGCTAATGTCCTATGGAAGAGAGTTCAGTAATTATGAGCTCAATGATAAGTTTCTAAGGTCCCTAACAAAAGATTGGGACACCAAGATCTGTGCCATTAGAGAAATGGCAAAGTTGGCAGAAATTCCTCCACCAACACTATTTGGAAAACTGCTATCCTATGAGATGCAGTTGTTGGTGAGGAAAGAAGAGGAGAAATCAACAAGAAGTGAACATAAAGAAAGTACAGTGGCCTTCAAAACAGAAGCCCCCAGAAAGTACAGAAGTAAGTCACCAACTCCACCACCAAAAGTAGCTGAAACTGAATCAGATGAGTCAGCAAGTAGAAAGTCTGAAAGCAGTGAAAGTGATGAGGACTTTGCTGCCTTCACAAGACACTTTCAGAAGTTCTTAAAGAAGAAACAATGGAGGACAAGGTCATCTACTTCACAGGGTAAAGAAGACTATTATCAGAATAAAAAGTCTTCAAAGAAAGACAGGAAAAAGTCCAAGTCTAGCAAAGCAACACTATCAAAAATTGTATGCTATTGCTGTAATAGACAAGGACATGTTGTTGCAGACTGTCCAGAGAAAAGAAAGGAGTCTAATGACAAGAAAAAGACTCAATACAAGGGCAAGAAAGAAAAGTCTTTTGTTTCCAAAAAGGACAAGAACCTGTCAGATATTTCTTCATCAGAAACTGAGTCAGATGCTGAGGCATATATAGGACTGTTTGCTGAGGAAGAAAAAGAAGAGTTCATCCAGATTATGAACTCTATATATGAACAAGAGGACAGTCAGTGCCAAGGACTAATGGCATTGACAGAAAGTGACAAAATCCTGGAGCAGCCAGGACCTAGTAAGGTACAACATTGTTCTTTCAGTTCAATTTCTTGTGCTAGTACAGAATCAGATTCATCATCATCAAGTGATGAGAGTGCATCTGAGTCTGAAGAGGATATTCATCAGTTGATAGATGAATATAAAGTTCTGTTGCAAGCATTTAAGAAATGCAAATCCTTGGCCAAGAGTCAAGCTAAGGAGATTGCAAGTCTCAAAATGGCTGCAACTGATTATGAGAAGATGTTTGATCAAAAACTTAATGAGATAGCCAGACTGAAGCACATAAATGTGATACAGATGGGGACTATATCATTTAAGAATGAGCAAATCAAGAGTCTGGAGATTAATATTCAGAAGGAGAAAGATTTAGTTGCTAGGTTTTCTAAACCAAAGTTTGTTCTACCCATAATTGATGAATTTGTTCATCAAAAAGGTAAAGCTGGACTGGGGTTTACTAAACCTGCAAGGACTGTCAAGTCCAAGTACAAGGACAAAGCTCCAACTCTCAACAAGCCAGCTGTAGATAAAACAGCTAAGACTGTACCTAAGCAAAGGTACAATAAGTTTGAGTGTTGGTGTTGTGGCAAGGTAGGCCACTTTGCAATGGACTGTTGGCACAATGCTAGTGTCAAAGTGAGTAGCAAACTTCCTGTTGGAAAACCTACAGGTAGCTTTGTTAGGAAGCAAACTAATCAGTACCAAGGACCCAAGAATTCTTTGGGTTCTAAGGTTCACTAATCTGTTTTGCAGGTGAGTCCAAGTGGTCATGCCCCAATATGGTACTTGGACAGTGGATGTTCCAGACATATGACTGGAACAAGGGGTTTACTAAAGGACTACACACCCATCAAGGATGGTCCAAAAGTCACCTTTGGTGGTTCTGAAAAAGGGATCATCAAGGGTTTTGGTAACATATCTAACTCCTATATTACAATTACTCAAGTGGCTTATGTTAAAGGTTTGAAACATAACCTTATTAGTATAAGTCAATTGAGTGATGTAGGATATGACATCTCATTTGTAAAAGATGGTTGTCATATTAGGAGGTCAAATGATCAAGAGATCATTTTGACTGGTTATAGAAAAAGGAGTGTCTACTGCCTAGACATTATGATTGAGAACAATGGTTCTCCAGTATGTCTTGTAGCTGATGAGACAGTCTCTCATTGTGTCAAATGGCACAAGAGGCTAGCCCATCTAAACTATAAGATAATTGGCAAACTCTTTAGTAAAGAGCTAGCGAGGAATGGTCCTCAAGTTAAGTGTATTAAAGATGGTATTTGCTCAGCTTGTCAAAAGGGCAAGCAGACTAGATCCACCTTTAGAAGCATTGAAAACAAAGATGTTGTGAGGTGTTTATACCTCTTGCATATGGATCTCTTTGGTCCAATGCCAGTTCACAGCCTAGGTAGGAAGGTCTATACCTTTGTAGTTGTAGATGACTACTCAAGGTTTTCCTGGGTGTTCTTCCTTAGACAGAAATCTGAAACACCTAGTGTCTTCTATAGCTTTGTCAAACAAATTCAGAATGAACTAGCTAGTACAGTGGTCAAAATAAGAAGTGACCATGGTACTGAATTTCAGTCTGATAGTATGGCAAAACTATGTGAAGAATTTGGGATATTTCAAGAGTTTTCTTCACCAAGGACACCTCAGCAAAATGACATTGCTGAGAGGAAGAATAGAACCTTGATTGAAGCTGGTAGGACCCTATTAGGTGATACATCACTACCAGAATACTTCTGGGCTGAGGCAGTGAATACTGCATGCTATGTTATTAATAGGGCTACCATAACTAAAAGCCTCAACAAGACCCCCTATGAGGTTGTGAAAGGCAGGAAACCAAACCTATCCTACTTCAGGATCTTTGGTTGTAAGTGCTTTATACTTAATAATGGAAAGTCTTACTTGACTAAGTTTGCTGCCAAGTCCCAAGAGGGAATTTTTGTTGGGTACAACAATAATAGTAAGGCTTATAGAGTCTACAACTTGTCTACTCAAGTTGTAGAAGAGTCTGTACATGTAGTATTTGATGAAACTAGACTTATTAACAATGAGTTGTCTAGTAGTGTATACAGCTCCACAGGTATAACAAAGAAGATGGACAAGCTCACTATTAAAGAAGAACCTACTGCAAGACAGCAAGTAGAAGATAGTGGCTGCTGTCCAGGGGGAGTACTGCATGTACCTAATACAGATGAAGTCCAAGGAGTACAGCAAGATGAAGAAGTTGAAGAAGTTCAACCTGAAGCCAGGATGCCTCCAGCCAATAGGCATCTTAGAGATCATCCAGCAGAACAAATCATTGGTGATCCAAGACAAGGGGTACAAACAAGGAGCAGAAATCTGAATGCATTGCTCTTCTCCAGTTTCCTATCCCAAGTTGAACCAAAGAAGTTTGAAGAAGCCATCCTAGACCCTCATTGGATTGAGACAATGTAAGAAGAGCTGAATCAGTTCAAGAGCTGCAAGGTCCGGGAGCTTGTTCCTAAACCAAAAGACCACAACATAATTGGAACCAAGTGGATCTTTAGGAACAAGATGGATGAACATGGAGTCATCATTAAGAACAAAGCAAGATTGGTTGCTAAAGGATATAGGCAGGAAGAAGGTATTAACTTTGATCAAACCTTTGCTCCAGTAGCCAGACTGGAAGCCATAAGAATGTTCCTGGCCTATGCAACCTTTCAAGAATTTAAAGTTTACCAAATGGATGTCAAGTCAGCATTTTTGAATGATAATCTAAAAAAGGAAGTCTATGTGCAACAGCCATCAGGTTTTGTTGATTCAACTCAACCTAATCCTGTCTATAGACTTAGGAAAGCATTATATGGGTTAAAACAAGCCCCTAGGGCTTGGTATGAAACCCTGTCTAGTTTCCTCATTGAGAATAGGTTCACAAGGGGGAAAATAGACAAGACTCTATTCCTTAGGGAATCCAGAGGCAAAGTAATACTAGTCCAAATATATGTAGATGACATAATATTTGGGTCTACTGAAAGTAGTCTTTGCAAAAAGTTTGCAAAACTAATGCAAGGACAATTTGAGATGAGTAGTATGGGGGAGCTTAAGTTCTTCTTGGGTCTCCAAGTAAGACAGACTGAGAATGGTTTATCCATATGCCAGTCTAAGTTCACCCTAGAACTCATAAGGAAGTATGGTATGGATTCATCCAGTACCATGAAGACTCCTATGGGGTCAAGTATGTCTCTTAGCAAGGATGATGCAGGGAAACCTGTAGATGAGTCTTTGTATAGAGGGATAGTTGGCTCCCTATTATATTTGACTGCAAGTAGACCAGATATCATGTATGCTACATGTGTCTGTGCAAGGTATCAAGCATGCCCTAAAGAGTCTCATTTGACAGCAGTCAAAAGGATATTGAGATATCTAAAGGGCACTCCTTATATAGGCCTCTGGTACCCTAGGAATGAGGATTTTGAACTAACAGGTTATTCAGATGCAGACTTTGCAGGATGCAAAGAAGACAGAAAAAGCACAACTGGAACCTGTCAATTCCTAGGTGGAATACTGATTTCATGGAGTAGTAAGAAGCAAACAAGTGTGGCTATCTCCACTGCAGAGTCAGAATATGTGGCTGTAGGAAGTTGCTGTGCTCAACTTCTATGGATACAACATCAGCTTGAGGATTATGGATTTCAGGTAAGTAGAACTCCACTATTTTGTGATTCTACTAGTGCTATATCAATTGCACATAATCTTGTTTCCCATAGTAGAACTAAACATATTGAAATAAAATATCATTTTCTTAGGGAACATGTAGAGAAAGAAAATATTTTACTGGAATATGTTAAAATAGATAATCAACTAGCTGATATGTATACTAAGCCTCTAGAAGAAACTAAGTTCAATAGGTTTAAAATTGAACTAGGTATGATAAACTTAGAATACGTTTATAGAAATGGCTAAGTAAAAAGGTGTCGACACACATAGATATCTGTGTCGACACAGAAAAGTGGTGTCGACACTTCAGGGAAAAGGTGTCGACACATCTAGGAAGTTGGTGTCAACATTTCAGAAAATTAGTGTCGACACATGACAAGTAGGTGTCGACACATCCAAGGTGGTGTCGACACTTAGGCTTTACTCAGAATTCTCTAAGTAAAGTCTCGACTAAATGTCGAGTTATGTGGTGTCGACACATAAACAAGTGTCGACACATATATATGTTGACTAAACTTGTGTCGACACATAGGTGTCGAGACATTATAAGTCAGTGTCGACACTTATCGACAGTGTCGACACAATTTAAGTTAGCTGCCCGCCCTTTCATCTTCAAACCTAGAAAGGTATAAATAGGATTTTGCCTTTGTCTGTCGACATGCTTTCAAAAGTTTCGAGACCAAACTTGTGTGTCGACACCTCTCTTCTCTCAGTTCAAATTCTTCAAACCCTAATGGCGCCAAAGCTCGAGGAGAACGTCAATGAAGACTATGAACTGGTGCGAGACGCGTTTGAGGATGCAGACCAGAAATCAAGAATGTGATAACCCTAGTTGCAGACTCGGGGTTAGAATTTCTTGTTTCAGAGCCTACAAAGATCTGGAAGAAGGAAGTTCTAGAGTTTCTAAATGGAGCTAAGGTGGACGAATCTGGACTCAAGATCAAGTCCAGGGTCCATGGAGAAAAGGTGAAGGTATCACCAAAAAGTTTAAGAAAGGTTCTAAACCTGCCTAAAATCGAGGAAGAAGACGAAGTAACTGCTTCTAAGACCAGAGAAGCATTGACATGGTGTGGTCTGGATTCAAAGATGAAAATAGGATCTGTCTTCAATAGAAAGGGCATGAACAACCAGGGTAAATTTCTATCAAAAATTGCTGGCAAAGTGATCTTAAGTAAGCCTGGAGGGCATGACAGGATATCTGCCCATATGTTCAATCTCATGACCAGGATAATCTTCAGCCTAAAAACTGATTGGTCTGTAGTAGTCTTTGAAAAGATCAAGGAAAGTCTGAAGAAACCCAACTTGGGTAGGATCTTAAGTTTATACCTAGCTGGTAGCTTACCAGCGGTTATGGGTCAAGCTGTAGGTACTAAAATCAATCATATGAGGAAAATGGACTTGAGGATCTTTTCCAGATGGGACAGAGTTTTGTTAAAGGAGATGCCAACCCCTGAGAAAATAACTTCTAAGAAGGAAACTCCACTGAAGAAGAAGAAGATAGCCCCAGTGGCTCAAGAGTCAACTAGCAGCTCTGGTAGTGAAGAGCAAGTTGTCTTCACACCTGATGAGAATGAAGAAGGAAATGCTGAGAAGTCGACATCCCAACAAAATGCTGCAGAGAGGTAGGGGGGCTACCACCAGCTAGCCCTATACACCAGGATACTGTCCAGGGGGAGACCCTAGTTGTAGAAGAGCCAACTACACTGGAAAGTGAACAAGCCACGCACATCATCCTTGAGGTAATCTCTAAGCTTAATGCTTTAGATTTCCCTATAGAGGATAATGTTTTGTCTGATTCCTTCATTAATGTTAATCAGCAAGTTCCAGATGTTGTCATGGAAGACACATCTGTTATAGTTCAAGTTGTATCTGATCATATGGTAGATGAGCCAATAATTTCTCCAGCTCATTCTCCACAAGAATATACCATGGAAGATCTTTTCATAAATATGGATCAAACAGATTTTGACAAGGATTGTGCTGCTGCTGAGGGGGAGAATGCTCCAGTTGAGGGGGAGCAAGTGCAAATTCAAGAAGAAACAGCAAGGCAAGAGCCAGAGAAGCAAAAAGTTGTTGAAGAGCTACCTAAGGAGAGGGTAGATATAGCCAGCACCTCAGCTTCTGAAGATGAGGAGGCTACAAGGGCAAAGAAAAAGAAATTTCAAGTATTCAAAAGAAGGAGCCAGAGTTATAAGAAGGCATTGCAAACCATAGCACCACAGCCTACAGTACAGCCAGCACCATCAATAGATTACAGTGCTCTTATGGTTGCTATGCAGATAAAGCTTGATGAGCACAGGCAAGCCATTGAGAAGTATGTGGATGAAGGGCACAAATCGTTATAGTTTGATTTGTCCCAGGATATTAAGTCTATAAGATTTGAAATGAATCTTAATAAAAAGGAGATGACTGGCTGCTTTCACAAGGGAGGGAATGCAGTAGTCTTTTTGGCAACTCATCAAGAAAAGATAAAGGCTCAAGTAGATGAACTTGAAGTAAAGCAAGGCTATGTACTGGAAAATCAAATCAGGATGAATGATAATTTGACAGAGTCTCACAATGCCATTATCACTGAGATGCAGAACATAGCTGCTGGACTGACTACTTCTACTGCTACTGCTAAAGCAGAATTTGACAAAGCATTCCAAGAAGAAATAACTGCTGTTAAGACTGCCATACAAAACTCTCAGAAGATCATCACTGACAAACTCCAAAGGTTGAAACCTTATTTTAAAGATGGAGTCAACTATTTGGATGCCCAAATAAGATTTCAAATGGATGATTTGAGGGATCACATGGTTAGAGAAGTCATAAAGGGGGAGAGGGTGTGTTGGAACACCCTATTACTAATTTGGGTCAGGATCACTATGTCTCTAGGAACCTTTGTTTGACCTTCTGTATAGCTTAATAGGTCAATTAGAATTGAGTCTAAGGGTTAGAAGTCTAGGATTGGAAGCTGCCCTGAAGACCAAGTTTTTCTGTCTGGAGACTAAGTCTGATCGTCGAGCTCAGCACGACGATTCGTCGAACTCAGATCGACGATCGTCGAGCTCAACTTCGGCAGATCGTCGAGCTCCACTCGACGATCGCTGAGCTCAACTTCATAATATCGTCGAACTCCATTCGACGATCGGTGAGCTCAGTTCGACGATTTTGACTCTGCATTGGATCTTTATCTCTGAGCTCAGTTCGACGATCTTTGAGCTCAGATCGACGATTATTTTGCTGCTTAAGTTTTCCAGATCGCTGAGCTCAGATCGACGATAGCAGAGCTCAGTTCGACGATTTCAGATAACTTCCAGAATTCAAATTCAAATCAAACAGGAGTTATTATGCAATTAATTTAGAGATTTGCTAGCCGTTTTCATTTATTTCTGGACCAAGTTTCAAGGGATTTTTCAAGGAATAATTCTGTGGACTTTCCTCCAGAAGAGTTTTTGCAATTAAGGATGCAATCAATGCAGACCAACAGCTATCTTTGACAGAGTGATATTCTATTCTGGAACAGAGAATAAAAGATAGCATGTTTTTGAATCAAGACAGATGAACAAAAAGAGGACACACAACTCAAAACACAGAGACTCTCTCAAAAACTCTCTGTCAAAAAGAATTCTGAAGAACACTCATCAAAGAGATCAAGTTTTCAAAAATCATCAGATCTCTTCAGCTCTCAAAGTGCTCAAGGCCAACACCATTTCAAGACTCCAGACACTCAACATTTCAGCCATTGCTGAAACCATCTATTGCTGGAGTTCTACCTTTGAAGGCCTATCACCCTCAGCAAAGCTCTTCTTCCTGAAGATTTCAAGGATTCAGGGGGAGCTTTGACATCAATCCACATAGTCTTCTCAGTTGTTTGAGAAAGAGAAGACTGCCATCACTCTCTCACCCCCACTCTGTAAAGGGTTTCTCAAACTCCCTTCAAAAGTTTGAATCTGGTTTTTGAGCACCTTGTCAAAAGCTCATTGGTGGCAAGACACCTGATCAAAAAATCTGCTTTGGTTTTTGAGCACCTTATCAAAAGCTCATTGGTGCCAAGGACACCTGATCAACTCATCCTGCAGTGGATTCCTACCTAGGGTGGTAGAAGAGTGGATGTACCCAAGTTTGGGGAACCACTATATTTCCTTGTGTCCTCTGGTTCTGCTTGTTTACTTTTTGTTTCTGGCCTAGATTTTTTCTGTGCTTAGTTTTTTGCATAGCTTAGTTCTGTGATTAGATTTATATTTGCTTCCCTGCTCACACATATTACAACAATTGTTGTAAAAGTTTTTCAAAAGTTTTTAAAACACCATATACTCTATCCCCCCCCTCTAGAGTATATCAGATCTAGTTGCCCTTTCAGGGTGTTAGTCAAAGCCAGCTCTGATCATGCCAAGTGGATATCTAATTATATCAGAGCAACTCTTGGTTATCCTCCTTTATGTGATGATGATAATGTTGCAGAATCTGGGATTAATCCTGCATATCTAGGAGGGGAGCAACCTGAAGTGGCTCAAGTCATCTACCCTCCTCCAGACTTTGATATGATACATGCTGATATCCAGACAATGTATAGCCCACCTGAGGATAAGAAAAATGTTATCACAGAAAAGGTGGTTCAGCCAGTATCTGAAGCTATGCAAGAAGCTCTGCAGAAAGAAGAAGAAACCAGATTGTCTAAGAAGAGGTTCAGGGAGCAAGCTGAACAAAGACCTGACTTTGAGCAGTGGAGCCCCACTTCAAGAAACATAATCTTAACTACATGGAAAGCTGCAAAAGATAACATTCAAGACAGAAATAAATGGTTTTCTGAATTGGAATGGAGAAAGCATGAGACAAGGCAAGAAGCCATAGTCCAATATAGAAGAAAGGCCAAAATGGGAAAGCTACCTCCTACTGCCCAGGAGCCTAGCAAGTACTTTCTCAAGCCTTATCATTATTTTGAGAGGCAAAAGATTAAAGCAGAAGAGCTAAAGAAAAAGGATCTGAAAGGCAAGAAGCCTGCTGATGCTGAAGTTGCTGAAGCTCCTGTTCAAGCCAAAGTACAATCTGGAAAAGGAATATTGATCAAGGAGGCTGAACAAAAATAGAATAAAATTTTCTTAAGTTTACTATGTAATCTTTTGATGTAAAACATTCTGTAAACTTTAGAATTATGTATATGACAAAGTGTTAGAATAATGTGCTGTGTGATAAATTTGCTGTGTGATGAATTTATTTCATAATTGTTCTGAGATAATGTCTATGTATACATGTTTGATTGATACATGTTTATGTTTGCCCTGATATATAATCCTGCTTTACATCATTTTGTAATTTTATTATGAATGGTGTATATCATTGACTAAGGGTTATGACTTCTCCAAATAGGGGGAGATTGTTGGGTACATTGGTTTAAATGTACCTGATTTGAAGAAGCCTCACCCAACTCAATGATATACATCAAAATATATTTGATGTGTTTTGAGTTTACTTGTGCAGGTTAAGTATTTTGCAGGAAAGATGAAGAAGTTTCTAAGTCCATGTGTCGACACCCAGAGGGAAAGTGTCGACACTTAAGAAAACTTGTGTCGACACCCAGGCAAGCAGTGTCGACACTTGGAGTATTTGTGTCGACACCAGGGATGCAGAGTCGACACCAGGGATGCAGAGTCGACACCAGACAGAATGTGTCGACACAAGGAGCTGTGTCGACACTCAATGAAGAAAAGTGCAGTGAAGCAGTGTCGACACTTAGCAGTTGTGTCGACACCCAGAGAAACTGTGTCAACATCAGAAAGTGTCGACACTTGGAGGCTGCGTCGACACTCAGCAAAAGTCAGCAGAGTCTAAGTATAAGTGTCGACACCCAGAACAATGTGTCGACACATAGCAGAAGAGTCAACACTTGAAGAAAGTGTCGACACAAGAAAGAATGCGTAGATACTCAGCTGAAGACTCAACACTTGAAGAAAGTGTCGACACAAGGAGCTGTGTCGACACTTAGCAAAGTTCAAGAATATTCTAAGTACAAGTGTCGACACTAAGGAGATGTGTCGACACTCAGCCAGAGTCTCAACAGAAGAAGTATGTGTCGACACAAGGAGCTATGTCGACACTCAACAAGTATCAACACTGAAGACATGTGTTGACACCAAGAAGAAGTGTCGACACTGACAAGTTCAACACATGAAGATGTGTCGACACAAAGGAGATGTGTCGACACTTACAAGAATTCAGCAATATACTGAAGTACAAGTACTTGTGTTGACACACATTATCAGTGTCGACACATGAAGAAGAAGCTGTGTCGAGATATAAAATCTACAACACAAGGAGTTGTGTCGACACCTTGTAGGCTAGTGTCGACACTTAGACAACTTGTGTCGACACTTGGTCTATAAGTGTCGACAATTAAAGACAGACAGTCTCGACACTTTCAGACAGTTACAGAATTTTCAAGAACTGACTGGATGACTTGACAGCAGCCATTCCAGCCGGTCTACTGCACCTGTCAGAGTTGTCAGAAATCAGTTATGAACCGGACCAGCCGGTTACCATGAAGAAGGGCTATAAATAGGCTTACACTGTCTACAGAAACTGATGATCAACACATTAAGTTATACAAAGAAGATCTAGCTATTCCTTGAAAAATCTTGTGAAGATCTAAGAAGTTGGAGAGAGAGAGCTCCATCCAAGAAGCCAGCCGTTGGAACCAGGCTGAGAAGAAGGGTTCAGATTTGTTCTGAATCTTAAGTTGCAGAGATCAAGGATCAACTGTAGAAGAGATCAATCTTATTGTGTTCTACATTCAAGAAGCTTTGAAGAAAGCCAAGTCAGATTGATTTCAGCTGAGTTCTTCCAAGAACTCATCAAGAAACTCACAACTCTTCTCTCTTTTCTCTGAGTTGTTGAGTCACAATTTTTGTATTCATATTATCTTGTAGGATCCTTAGGGATCTGAGTTTTGTAAGCCTGTAATTATAAAGGCTGAGTGTAGGGCCTGTGTGCCTGAGTGTAGGAGAGTTGTATCTCTAAGTGTAGGCCTGTTGTGGCTGAGTGTAGGCCTTGGTGGCTGAGTGTAGGCCTTGGTGGCTGAGTGTAGGCTTTGTGAAGAAGCTGAGTTGTAGGGCCTTGGGCCTGAGTTGTAGGAACCTTGTTTTGGGGTTCTGAGTGTAAGATCTGAGGATCTGAGATAGTGGAGGAGTTTGGCCGAATCTAGCACAGTACTAGATAGGAGAAGGGGGAAAGTGGATGTACCCAAACATTGGGGAACCACTATAAACCTGTGTGTCTACTGTGTGCTTGTGGAATTCTGTGATTGCTGATTGTGTGTTGTGATAAAGTAGATATAAGTCTGTGTTATAATCTGAATTCTGCCTAAAAAGTTAAAAAGATTTAAGTCACCTATTCACCCCCCCCCTCTAGGTGTTTAGGTACAATATCTTTCATTAACTACTCGAGTAGATTGCTTGAGTAATACTCGAGTAAAAAGTTCTGCATACTCGAGTAAGAAAATTCTTCCTCTCTTGAAGTTAAGTAAAACACTCGAGTAGTTCATTGACATACTCGAGTAGCTTACTTAACTACTCGAGTAGATCATTCTTCCTACTCGAGTTGCCCAGAATTCAGGTTCCAAATTTTTCTAAGTAAATCACTCGAGTAGTCCAAGTCACATACTCGAGTAGCCTATTTTCTCTCGAGTAGTTCATACACGAGTAGTTCCAGATTCATTGTTCCCAGAATTTTTCTAAGTCATTTACTCGAGTAGGTACTTTATATACTCGAGTAAGTCTCGACACTATGTCGAGTAACAATCTTCTCTGTGTCGAGTAGCTAAGATATACTCGAGTAAGTCTTTCATATACTCGAGATAATTTTCTTCCTCTCGAGTAGTTCAATCTGACTACTCGAGTAGTTATTTTTCCCGTGTGCAGAATATCTCTAAGTGTTTATCTCGAGTAGTTATTCTAACCACTCGAGTAGTTCAATTCTGCCTACTCGAGTAGTATAACTTGTACTCGAGTAGCTCTACTCCTTCCCTAGAATTTTTTCTTTGTACTCGAGTAGATCCTCTAAAGTACTCGAGTAGTTGACTAAATGCACACGAGTAGTTTTCTTCTACATACTCGAGTAGTCATGATTTATATACCCGAGTAAAATTTCTGTGCTTACTCGAGTAGTTCTTGACCTACTCGAGTAGTTTTATACATACTCGTGTATATGACCCCTTTTTCCCTGAAATTTCTTCTAAGTCTAGATTTGACAAAATTTCAAATCCTGTGACATGATTGGTCCACGTGTCCATCATTAAAACCAATTATGACCGTTATTAGTACTCCTATAAAAGGTCTTGTCTAATTGACAAACCCTAATAAGAAAACAGATCTTTCAAGAAGAAAATTCCTCTGAGTTTTGCAGCCGTCGCTTTCCAAAATAATCGTTATTTCCTCTCTCTCTCTCTTCACGGAACGAAAGCCGCCGCCGCCGCTGTTCTTCTCCGGCAAGGGTCTCGATCTTCAGAGGAAATAGACTAAAGAAGCTCTCCAGATCGGGATCGTTTTTCGCATTTTCATCTTCTGTCCGATCATGGAAGCAAGGAGTTCAGATCTACTGTTTCCGAGAATCATTCTTCAACTTCTCTGATAAAGCCGAACGCCAAGAAGAAGATTCCAGTCCCTGTTTTATTTTCAGATCTGAACCAGACACTATTACTATTTCTTTAATACTTGTACTCCATTTCTGTAGGAGAAATTTTCTCCGAGTGTAGGAGCTTTTGTCTCCAAGTTTGTAGGAAGCTTTATCTTCCGTGTGTAGATCCGTTTTGTGGATCGAGATTGTAGGAACATTGTTCCGAGGGTAGGATTGTTTTTCAATCCGAGATAGTGGAGTAGTCGAGTCTAGTTCGTTGCTAGATCGGTGAGGGAAAGTGGATGTACCCAAGATCGGGGAACCACTATAAATCTTGTCTCGTCTGTGATATTTTAGTAGATAGATCTGTACTGTGTTCTAAGATTTTTTATTCCGTAAAAGATGCACAACTCACCTATTCACCCCCCTCTAGGTGATTTAGGTTGACAACTATTATCTTTCAGTTACCTTACGGTCCCTCTTCCTAGCCATGGGAACTTGGCCGGATGAAAACTACCGCAACGGATTTACCTCCGCGGATTTGGACTCAGCTCGCGATTTGGGGCTCCGACGCTTCTCCGGCAGCCGAATCTCTCCTTCACCTTCTTCCTTGCTCTCCCTTCTCTCTAAAAACTTAGAAAGAGAAACTTGAAGAAGAATGAGGGTTTCAAACCCTATTCTTGGATATAACTCAGCCAGGACAGCCCTGAACCATCAGATCCTATTAGAAGGAAATGAACGGCCACGATTCGCACTTAAAACCAAAACTCCTAGGCCGAACACAACTTGAGAGACGCTCGTGTCCAAAGCCGTGTGCCTCAATCGATGCCGAAACCATCACACCCAGAATAAGACACGGGATCTGAACACACCCTTGTCAGAGTTGACACACCCGTGTCACTCATTACACGCCCGTGTTCCTGGGCGTGTTCCTCTATCGACACAGGACCAAACACAACCCGAAGAGAACAAGGGTACTCAACACGCCTGTATCACATTTGACACGCCCGTGTCACACACGAACATGCATGTGCTCCAGGCCATGTTTATCCCCTCACACGACCGGCTAACATCCCGAGTAGGACACGGCCTGGGACACGCCCATGTCTCAGGCCGTGTTCGTCCTCTCGATGATCGTCGACCGCATTTTAGTCGACCACGCAAAAATCGTCGAACCCGAACATGACACGGCCATGGACACGCACGTGTCCTAGGCCGTGTTCACTATCTCGACACTTCGTCGAGCGCAGTTCATCGACCACCCGAGTTCTTCGTCGAACCCGAGCAGGACACGGCATTGGACACGCCCGTGTCTCAGGCCGTGTGACCCTTACCAAGACCTAAACTTGGATCTGAACGTTGTCCGTCCTTCTTTCGAATTTTGGGGCGTTACAACTCTCTCCCCCTTAAAAGAATTTCGTCCCGAAATTACAGAAAGAAAAAGGTACACAAAACTTAAATGATACCTGAAAGGAATAACTCTAGATACTCCTCCAGCATGGTCTGTTCTCGCCAAGAGAGCTCCTCACGACCGCAGTTGTCCCATCAGACTTTTACGAGTTTGACCTCTTTGTTCCGCAATTGCCGAAATTCTAAATCCTCTATAGCAACTGGACAAACTCACATCCTCAAGTCCTCTTCTATCGGCACCGATGTTGATTCGATCATCATACTAGCCTCTACTAAGGCCTTCCTTAAGACGGAGACATGGAAGACGTCATGTAATCCACTAAGCTCTGTGGACAACGCTAACCAGTACACTGCTTCTCCCACCCGTTCTATAACCTCGAAAGGTCCCAAAAACCTCGGACTCAACTTCTTGAGTCGGTGAATCCGCGAAACGCCTTTGAACGGCTTGATCTTTAGATAGACCCAGTCGCCTACCGCGAACTCCAGCTTCCCGTGGCGAGCATTAAAATATTTTGCTTGCCGATCTTGAGCCATTTTCATGCGCTCTTGAATGGTTCACACCAGCTTGCATGCATCAGCTACCACTTCTTTTCCCAAAAGTTTGTTGTCTCCCGCCTCTGTCCAAGATATCGGTGTTCGACATCGCCTCCCATACAAAGCTTCATATGGCGCCATCTTTATACTTGCTTGGTAACTGTTGTTATAAGCGAACTCTACCATGAAGAGGTGATCCTCCCACTTCTTGCCGAAGTCAAGAATGCACATTCTCACCATATCCACCATAGTACGATTCGTTCTTTCGGTTTGCCCGTCATTTTGAGGATGGAAAGTCGTACTGAACTTGAGCTTCGTGCCCAGACTCTTCTGAACCAACCTCTAGTCCTTGGACGTGAAACGTCCATCGCGATCACTAACTATACTCTTAGGAATCCCATGTAGTCGCATAATGTTGCGAACATACAACTCTACCAGCTTCTCCACGCTATCCTCCTTCCGATTTGGGATGAAGTGAGCCACTTTGGTTTAGCGATCCACGATCACCCAAATTACGTCGTTACCCTGCTACGATCTACGTAACCCATGCACAAAGTCCATGGAGATGTCATCGAATTTTCACTCGGGGATTGGAAGAGGCTTTAGGAACCCGCCCGACTTCTGATACTCGGCCTTCACCAAGGCACAAGTTTGGCATCGATTCACGTACAAAGCTACGTCCCGCTTCAGTCCAGGCCACCAAAAGTATTTCTTCATATCCAGGTACATCTATGTACTGCCCGAGTGAATGGAGTACTTTGTGAAGTGAGCTTCAAAAATCAACTCCTCACGGAGCTTGCGGAACTATGGTACACAAATCCTTCCGTCCTTCCTCAAAATCCCATCAACTATCCCCAGGCGCTGCTCTCGCCCATTTGAGCTTCCGTCACGTAAGGCTGAAACTCCACATCCAAACGAGTCGCTTCCCGAATACGATCCGACAAATCGTTCTGCATTTCAATCCAGTTCAACTGAGCCATGCTAGACTCGCCCCTTGCTACCCACTCCAAGCCGAGGGACTCCCAGTCCAACACCAACCGCTCATCATGAGCTTCAATCCAATTACCTTGCCCAGAGTATTTTCTACTCAAGGCACCTGCCACCACATTGGCTTTGTCTGGCGTATACTGAATCACCACCTCGTACTCTCCAAGGAACTCGACCCATCTACGCTGCCGCATATTCAGGTCCTTCTGATCTAGGAGATACTTTAGGCTTTTCTGATCCGTGAAGATCTCCACCTTCGCACCGTAAACATAGTGCCGCCATAATTTTAATGCGAAAATTACCGCTGCCAATTCCAAGTCATGGACGGGGTAATTCCTCACATGAGGCTTCAACTGCCTAGACCCAAAGGCTATCACACTTCCATGTTGCACTAAAACGCAACCCAAACCACATCCCTATGCGTCACTGAAAATTTGAAATCCTTCGGTCCCTTTCGGTAGACTTAGGATTGGAGTCGTCATCAGCCTTTCCTTCAGTGTCTCAAATACCTGACTGCACTCCTGAGTCCACACAAACTTCTGATCCTTACGAGTTAGTGATGTGAGGGGTAGAGCTATCCGTGAAAAGTTTTCTACGAATCTTCTATAGTACCCGACTAGTCCCAGAAAACTTCGGACTTCTGCCACAGTTCTCAAAATCGGCCAATCTCTGATGGCTTCCACTTTTGTTGGATCTACCACCACCACATCCCCACTAATCACGTGGCCCAAAAATTCCACCTTCTCTAGCCAGAACTCGCACTTCGAGAACTTTGCATAAAGCTGGTTCTCTCTGAACACTTGGAAGACTACTATCAAGTGAGTCTCATACTCCACCTCCGATTTGGAGTACACCAGAATGTCATCAATAAAGACAACTACAAAAGAGTCCAAGTATTCCCGAAATACTCTATTCATCAAATCCATGAATACGGATGGTGCGTTCGTCAGCCCGAACGACATCACCGAGAACTCAAAGTGACCATACCTCATACCAAATGCTGTCTTGGGTATGTCCTCATCTCAAATTTGCAACTGATAGTATCCTAACTTCAAGTCCAACTTTGAATACACCACCGACCCCACCAACTGGTCGAATAGGTCGTCTATCCGAGGAATCAGATACTTATTCTTGACAGTAAATTTATTCAACTCTCGGTAGTCTATGCACAGCCGCATACTACCGTCTTTCTTCTTCACGAAGAACACGGGCACGCTCCACGGTGAAGAACTGGGTCTAATATACCCCTACTCCAACAGTTCCTACAACTGTACCTTGAGTTCGGCCAACTCTTTTGGTGTCATCCTAAATGGAGGACGTGACACCGGTCTAGCCTCTGGCACTAACTCAATAGAGAAATCAATCTCCCGTCGAGGAGGTGCTCCAGGAAGTTCATCCAGAAGCACATCCTTGAACTCTGCCACTACAGACACTTCCCCAAGTGATAACTTGGAAAGGCAACCCTCCAATAGTGCTATAAGAGCTACTCCCCCCTGGTTAACTGCCCGCACCAACTGCATGGCTGAAATAAGGGAACATGCCACTCCATTAAGGCCCCCAAACTTAACTTCTATTTTCCCTTCACTTCTCAGGATCACCATCTTGGATAGGCTGTCAATACTGGCACGCTGCTCTGCTAGCCAGTCCATTCCCAAAATCACATCAAATTCAACCAACGGTAGGACCGCTGTTATCAACACGAAGTCAACTCAGCCTAGCTTCCAACAAATGCTCCCTTTTGATCCGATGGTCATGGACGACCCATTGGGCATGCACACCTTCAGCTCTGCGTCCGCCAAGAACGACTCAACTCCAATTCTCAGGATGAAGCTTTCCGCAAGAAAAGAGTGTGACGCTCCCGTATCAAACAATACCCTAGCGGGGTATCCGGAAACTAACACAAATTCTAAAATAGAGGCATCAAGCATAAATGGTTTGAAAGTAAGAAGTATGAGAATAAATTTAAACTTCCTCATACCTGTCACCACGTTGGGTTGTTGGATCGCTTCCTGCTGTCCAAGGTTGTAGGCCCTTGGTTGCACCGGTTGTAACCAAGAAGCGCTAGACTCTGTCATCTGTCCTTTCTCTGCGGCACTGGGGCCGGAGCGCACAGTCTTCTCCTGCCTTGGCTCCTACTCCACACCTCCTTGATTACAAAAACGAGCAATGTGCCCCACCTTGCCACAATTGAAGCACGTTGGTGGTCCCTTAGAGTGAGACCCTCCGGACGTCCATTTTATTTTCTCACCGGACTTGAATGGGTGAGGCTTTTTCTTGCACCTATTCCCTTCAGACTTTCCTTGGGATTGAGAAGGCTTCCCTTCCCTTTGCTTGGGCGCGAAACCCTTACGACATTGGCTTCGCTCCAGATCACTCTCCAACGTCCTGGCAGCCTCAACTAGCTCGTTGAAACCAGCACTCTTCATGGAGATGAGGGGTTATCTTAGATTCTCCCTCAACCCATGGTAGAAGAGGTTATCCCTCTCCTCATCGTCTGCCATTGTCATTCCTGCATAATGACCCAACCGAGTGAACTCCTGTACATACTCGTCCACCGTCTTATCCCGCTGCACCAAGTGCAGAAACTGCCTTTGGAGGGCAACCTTGTCGAAACAGGAATATACTTCTTTAGGAAAGCATTCCCAAACTCTTCCATGGACGGGGTGCGTCCGGGAAACTGGTGGCCACTATGGCTCACCCACCACAACTTTGCGTCTCCCTCTAACATGAAGGACGCAAACTCATATTTCTTCTCCTATGGCGTCTCTGCCACCCTCAGAAGCTCTTGCATCCATGCCCACCAATCCTCCGCATCAGTCGGCGTAACAACTCCCTTAAACATTGGAGGATGGAAGCTCAGAAAATACTTCATCTGCCGGTCTCCATGCCCGACAACCACCCTTTCGGCCAACGGCTCTGCTCACTTGGCTTCTCCTCCCGACACGACCGTCGCCGTATCCGGGGTAGTAGGAGTTGCTACCTGAGCAACAAGGGTTGCTACTTGAGCTGTCGCTACAGCTTGGGCTGCCACCATTTCTTCTACAAGCATGCGACAAAAATCAGCCGGGTTTACACCCATGCCCAAAGGACCCTGAGCAGTAGTGCTGCTCGCTGAAATATCTTCTCTAGGTCTCGACGTACCTGCCTCGTTGCTTGCACTCTTAACAAAAGTAAGAAAATACGGAATCAGTCTCGAATCATAAGACTCAAACATAAGGACACTCATGGTCCCGCATTACTCCTATGTGGATAACTTCTATACGCAGTTACGCACTGACCTTGGACGAAACCTCACTTTGATACCAAATTGTAACACCTCCCCTGTAATGACCGTATAATATGGGTCCGGCCGAGGCCCCACAACATACAGACGCCACAGCTTTAGCATTAAAAGATGATATGAACTACCCAATCTCAAAACTCAAAACCAAATAACAGCGGAAACAGGACTAGAAGTTATCCACATACACAAGAGTATCGAAATGGCCTTATGGACTTACAACAATAGAGAGTACAAAACTCAAAAGATAACATCCACCATCAATGTGCATAAGCACTCCTAGACTACCTCGGCATGCAAGCCGAAAACAAGGGCATCAAACATACAATGCCACAAAATAGAGCTAGTACGAAACTGGAAACACTTCTTGAGGATTGGGCCTTTTTGGCGGGCGATCTGGCTTCTGCTTGCGATCCTTGCCCTGTAAAATTTGGTGATAAAATGGATCAACAAAGGCTGACCTCAAACTGTGTAGCAAACACATATCCTACCAGCCTCCCCTAACGGACCCCGTGGTACCCCTCCAACCTGCAAGTCAGCACTTTGTATACCATATACAAAAACAAGTAAAGCTCTAAAAGAACAGGTTTGGATGTCTCAAACAACAAACACGTTTTCTATGTTGAGCATATAATAAAAAGGGGCCTACTATGCAGCATGTATGCAAAACTCGGGCTTCACCCAAGGCACCCTATTGTGTATGCAACTAGAACATCATCATCACATCTCTTACTTCCAATTTCCCCATTGGTGTTAAGCCACAAACAAAAGGGTACTGAAATTCCCCTAACGACATATAAGCCGCCACACGGAACTCTTGACAAGGCCCCTCCCGCTCATGGTTCTTAGATCCGGGCTTGCCTGCAAGCTCTGACTTATCGCGTCAGGATTCCGTCTCACACACTGACTGATTCTAAGAACCCTTGCTGGACCCCACCAGCTCATGGCCTCATTGCCCGGGCTTGCCCCATGCTTGGCATTCTCTTCAGTCTCATAAAAGGGGACTAGTCCACCAAGGAAACCATCTACCGCCATTGCGAAGCTAACCTTGTCCGGTTCCGGCTACACATACTCACTCGAGAAAAGGGGAAAACACAAACATCACAAACAGCATCTTGCCGCAACGGATTTCTACAAAATCCTTAAGGCTCGCTAGGCCACATCACCGAGTCGGACTAACCGTCGCGACTACGGCTTCACCCACAATGCCTAATCCACTAACGGAGTAGATATCTAATGCAAAATCATGTCGAGGATGGACTCAATCGACCCGGAGGTTCCTCTTGAACCATGACGACCCAAACCCCTCTCATTTGAGAGTTTGGTGCCCAAAAGCTTGAAAGAAAAGATGTTAAGCACGCATCCTAAAAACCAAGATGAGAAGTGTCGTTACCTTATGACCCCTCTTCCTAGCCATAGGAACTTAGCTGGATGAAAACTACCGCAACGGATTTTCCTCCGTGGATCTCGACTCGGCTCGCAATTTGGGGCTCCGACGCTTCTCCGGCAGCCGGATCTCTCCTTCACCTTCTTCCTTGCTCTCCCTTCTCTCTAAAACCTTAAAAAGAGAAACTTGAAGAAGAATGACAGTTTTAAACCCTATTCCTGGACATAACTCAGCCAGGACAGCCCTGAACAATCAGATCCTATTAGAAGGAAACGAAAGGCCACGATTCGCACTTAAAACCAAAACTCCTGGGCCGAACACGGCTTGAGACACGCCCGTGTCCAAGTTCGTGTGCCTCAATCGACGCCAAAACCGTCGCACCCAGAACAGGACACGGGCTCTGAACACGCCCGTGTCAGAGTTGACAGGCCCGTGTCACTCATTACACGCCCGCGTGCCTGGGCGTTTTCCTCCATCAACACAGGAGTAAACACAACCCGAGGAGAACACGGGTACGCAATATGCCCGTGTCACATTTGACACGCTCGTGTCACACACGAACACACCTGGGCTCCAGGTCGTGTTTATCCCCTCACACGACCCGGCTAACATCCCGAGCAGGACATGGCTGGGGACACGCCCGTGTCTCAGGCCGTGTTCGTCCTCTCGACGATCGTCGACCGCATTTTCGTCGACCACGTGAATATCGTCGAACCCGAACACGACACGGCCATGGACACGCCTCTGTCATAGGCCGTGTTCACTGTCTTGACACTTCGTCGAGCGCAGTTCGTCGACCACCCAAGTTCTTCGTCAAACCTGAGTAGGACACGGCCTTGGACACGCCCGTGTCCCAGGCCGTGTGACCCTTACCAAGACGCAAACTTGGCTCTGAATGCTGTCTGTCCCTCTTTCGAATTTTGGGGCGTTACACCGAGGGTGTTCACGAGCCGGTGAGTTTGACAACAGCGAGTCCAACCCGATGGTCCCAAAAGTGGGCATCAGGCTCTTCTCGTGAGATTCAGTGGTAGTTTGGAAGCGCAAGTTTGTCTGAGGGGAATCGACTCGCGTCGGAGGGGTGCCCACATCGCCTAGGTGGTACCAGGATCAGCGGAGATGTCTTCAATCTTCTTCCCTGTGGGTTCGGCGGCCGACTTGGAGGAAGAGGCGAGTCCACGATCCAGAGTAGAGGCCATATCCTCTAGAATGGCCTCGCCGACTTTGGGGTCAGGTTTGGCCTTTTTGGCAGGCTTATGTTTTGGTGACTCGCGCGATTATGGATTGGAGAGCCAGGGGCTCAGCTCGGCGGCTCGGGAAGAGGTGAATTCCCGGGCGCGGTTGAGCCTCTCTTGAAATTCCTTGGAAAGACGCATGTCGACAAATCAAAAAGGTAGGTGGAATGACAGGGATCTCCCAAGCAGGCGGGCATATATATAGAAGCTTGTGGATCCCACCAAAAGATTCCCTCCGGCTTCTGCTGCACTCGTCAAATATATTGGGGTTTGATAATTCTTTCCGAGCTTGGGGCAACCTCGCATTGATCGGAGATTGTGTACAACCTCATTTTCGACGAGCGGGATCGATAGGAGCCGGCCCAGCCATTTGGCGCAGTTCAAATCTCAGGCAAGTCAGTCAGTGGGTGACGAGCGCATTAGGGTTGCCCGGCTCCCCCAGATTGGGGGTAAAGCAGGTGTAGGGTGAGTGGATTAAGCGGACTCGCACTCGCCCCTGACTCTCCGTAAAAATATGCGAGTAGGGTAGGCCAGACATGCACTCGCCCCATGCCATGTGGAGGCGGCGAGTGCTAGCCCCATCGAGCACTTGCCGCCCCAGGCAAGTGGAAGCTTCACGGATCACTCATTCAATGATGTTTTTACCATTCCACCCCTACTGGTCTGTCAGTATCCCTCCCAAACAGCGGAGTTATGCTGTTGGCAAACTGATTTATATTGCATATATTCATTCAGAACAGCGGAGTAACGCTGTTGGTAGACCGATTTGGGATGCATATATCCGTTCAGAATAGCGGAGTTGCGCTATTGACTAGGGGTGCAAACGAGTCGAGCTCGAGTCGAGCTTGGCAAAATTTCCAAGCTCGAGCTCGAGCTCGAGCTTTTCATTTCGAGCTCGAGCTCGAGCTTTTCATTTCGAGCTCGAACTCGAGCTCGACGAGCTCATTTTTCTTAGCTCGAGCTCGAGTTCAAGGCCAACTTATCGAGCTTGAGCTCGAGCTCGAGTTTCGAGCTCGCGAGCTCGAGCTCGAGCTCGAGTTTCGAGCTCGCGAGCTCGAGCTCGAGCTCGAGTTTCGAGCTCGCGAGCTCGAGCTCGAGAGCTCGAGCTCGAGCTCGAGCTGCTCGCGAGCTTTTTAGCTCATGAGCTTTATTTTCTTATTTTTCTTATTATTTTTTATTTTTTTAAAAAAATGTATAAATAAAAAGCTCGCGAGCCGGCTCGCGAGCTCATGAACAACATTAGATGAGCTCGAGCACGTCGAGCTCGAGCTCGAGTCGAGCTTTTTTCAAGCCGGCTCATCGAGCTTTCGAGCCTGCTCAACTCAACTTGCACCCCTACTATTGACAGTTCATTTTCAGAAATCTATAAATAGACCCAAGTAGGTACCTCAGAAGACAAGCTCTCCAGTTTTCTTATTCTCTTGTCTTACATCGCTTTCTGAGGTGCCCTTAACTTATCACTGGCTAAGGAGGGGAAACACTATAAGATCTTCTGGGTGTGTGGTGAGACCTTTGTGCTGAAGCCTTGAGTCAGTTTTGAATTCTAATTCTTCAGTCGGTCAAGCTCACTAGGAGAAGTAAGTGTGTCATCATCCCTTCCCCAAAGGTCCGAACTTCACAAAAGCCGGTTCTTGGTTTCGAGACTGAGCTTCAAATTTTAAATGCTTTTTATTTAAAAAACATAATCTTAAATATTTTTATTAACATTTTTTTAATGTATAAAAATAAATTTTGAATTATATTATTTTTATAATAATTGCTTTGTGATGCCGTTAAGCCGTTCACTCAATTTTGTGAGGACAAAAATCAAACCAAACTCCACCGTAATAAATCATGTTATTTTTCAATAACCAAATCGTTCCGGGTTACCTCTCCTCTCACCCCAATCTCTGCCGATCCTTTAGCCTGGAAATCTGGTCACGCCGCTGAGACTTACGTCCTCACCCCCCTCCGTTATCTAGGGTACTATTTTTCACTCTTCATGTATCTCTACGATCTGTAGAACTAACTTGTATGATACGTGGCTGGGCAGCTGCTTATTTCTGTTTCATAGACGAGTTTTCGCTTTCCTTTCTATATTTAGTTGAGTCATTTGTTCATGGAAATTCCAATCCTAATTTGCCCGCTTCCGTTTACTGCTTCATATCCGAGCTTTTCAGCATGCTGAACAGCCTCTGTTTTGCACAGTGAACATTATAAAGCCCCAGATTTGTTGCACATGTTTTATGCCCAACTTACCTCATCTGATTCATAAAAAAGTTCAACTATGTCTCCCCAAAAAAAACTTAGGTTCCAATGTATTGTTAGATTGTGGGGCCTGATTGCGTTGGGTGTACTGAACACTGCTCGGTGGTTCGGGGGGCGATGCCCCGACCGAAATTTTTCCCAGGGGCATTTATGTAATTTCCTCGATGTTATACTGTGGGTATAAAAGGCCTTGTTTTTGGCTTAGGGTTCTACGTGTTGAAAGTTTGAGGAGGAGCGACAGAAAAGGAGAGATGTATTTCTTTTTGATCATTCTTCATATTGGATTTTCTCGACGCGGGTGGTGTTGAATTCTGTGAAGTGAAAGTGGGTGAATGGAAGACTTGGGAAACCTATCCGCGCGGACTACGCGGACAGGGTTGGCGGACTGCTAGGTCGGCAGGGATGTTGCATGCGGTTTGATCTGTGGCGGCCTGGGCAGTCTGTTCGCGCGGACTACGCGGACAGCAGCAGCGGTCTGACAGGCCAGTGTATGCTCAGCAGGCGGTTGACTCCCAGGAAGTAACCGGGCGGATAGAAATGCTATCCGCGGAGTCCGGCATGAAGCGGACTGAAGAACTGGAGCTCGGCAGACCGGTTTGGCAGTTGCCTTGGTCTTGCTCTGGTGCAGCGGGAAGCCGCGGAGACCGCCGGTCAGCGCGGACAGAAACTGGAGGTCGCCCGGTATGGCGGGCTAGATCCAGTGTCCGCCAGTAAGTGCGGACTGGCCTTTGTGGCCAGTGGACTGGACTTGGTGTGATCTGAACCAAGTCCAGGATGGCTCAGTCCGGGGAGATCGCGCAGTGGAGCGCGGGCTGGTTTCTCAGTCCGCCAAGCATAGTAGAAGTGTTGTTGCCTTGTTTGCTAGCTTGGGAAATACGGACTGGAGAATTGCTTGTGCAGGAGCGTGCGGACTGGAGCTAGAGTCCGCTGAGTCCGGTTTAGCCTTGTGATGAGGTTATGGACTCAGGAGTTGCGGACTGGAGTCTGCTGTTAGCAGACTGGATTGGCGTGTCCGCTAAGTCCGGAGGTGCCTTGGCAATGATGCAATGGACTTGGGATATACGGACGGAAGCTGGGTGTCCGCTGAGTCCGGCAGGTGCCTTGATGGCGAGGCTGCGAGCTCGGGTTTTGCGGGCTGATGCCTTGTCCGCAGAATGGCGGACACGGCTGTTGTGGAGTCCGGCTGTGGTGGTCCTGGCTTGGTCTCTGGCGGCAAGGCGGGCTGGATATTGGAGTCCGGCCTTGGAGAAGCTGGGGCGGACTGGCTATCTGCACAGGAGCGGCGAACTGATATGTGTGTCTGCGGGCTTGCGGACACACTTGTTCTAGCTGCGGGATGTGGCGGTGATCCTATCGGCTAGGGCGGTGACCATACTCATCATCGTGCCTATAAATAAGACCCATGTCACATCAGGAGTAACAGACCTAGACCGAAGTAAGTGAACAGTAATTGAGCTCGCGTAAGTTGCTGCGGTCTGGACCTTGGTGTCCTCGCGGATAGAGAGTTGACCCGGTTGTGCTGTGCAGGTTGTGCGGATAGCGCTGGAAAGCCAGGACTTGGCTCTGATTGCGGTCAGGGACAGTGCGGACTCTGCGGTTAAGCAACAGGCGGTAAACAGCAGGACGCGGATAGCGACCAGGTGGTCTTCTCTTTGGCAACTTGGTTCGGGGTTCAGGAAGTCGCTTGCTTCAGGCGGACTGTTCCATTCGGTGACGCAGCTTGTGCGGTCTGGCGGCGAGGCGACCTTGCGATCAGGCGGCCTGCAGATCGGCGGTGAAGAGCTAAGCATTGGAATAAGGGTGAGTCCGCGCGGCTTGGGATGCGGTCTGGCGACCTGGCGGACTGAGCGGACTCCACAGTAGTAGGTCGGCGGCTTGTTGATTGAGTCCGCGCGGCTTGTTTTTTGTTCTTGTATTTGTAAGTGTCTCTGCTCTCCCGGTGTTGGTTTTTGGTGAAGCATGTCTCGCCATGTATGTCTCGCCTTGTAAAGAAGTTTGCTCTTGATCAATAAAGAAGCTTGTGCTGCATGTGTTGCTGGTTGTTACTGCTTTGTTGAGATAACCCCTGCTAACTCCACGATCCGGGAAAACTTTCAACATTATAAGTGGCCGTATCCTCCTTCGGTTTGTTGAGTTTTCAACAGGGTATCCAAGGGGGCGTCTGCGGTTTGTTGAATTTTAACAGGTGGTTGTTGTTTTTTCCCCGGTTTTGGGGTTTTTTCACGCTAAAATCCTTGTGTGTTATTTCTTGCTATTTTTCTACGATTCTTGTGTGTTCCGTATGCGTCGTATTTCCTAACAACTGGTATAAGAGGCGAGGTTCTTCACGGGAATATGGGAGACGACGCAAGGTACAAGTTTGAGAAATTTAAAAGGGCAAATTTCGCATTATGGAAGATGCAGATCGAGGATCTGTTGTACCAAAAGAAACTGTTCTTGCCTTTAGGCGGAACAAGGAAGAAACCTAAAGCGATGAAGGATGATGAATGAGAAGTTCTTGATAGAACCCTAGGTACGATCCGACTTTTGCTTTCTTCTTCTGTTGCGTTCAATATTATTAACGAGAAGACCACTGAAGATCTCATGGCCGCCTTAACAAGAATGTATTAGAATCCGTCGGCCTCAAACAAGATTTTCTTAATGAAAAGGTTATTCAACATGAAGATGTCGAATGGTGCGTCGGTGACCGAGCATCTGAACAGTTTCAACACCGTAACAAATCAGCCAAGTTCTGTCGACATCATGTTTGATAACGAGATTAGAGCTTTGTTACTGCTTTCTTCGTTACCAGATAGTTGAGATGATTTTGTAACTGCTATTAGCAACTCCTCTGGACACTCAAAACTAAATTTCGATGATATCATTGGTTTGGTGTTGAATGAAGAAGTTCGCAAAAGGGCAAATCCAAGAACTTCTAACTCAGCCCTCAATGTTTAGAGTAGAGGAGGAAACTTCAACAGGAACTCTGGTAGAGGACGTTCTAAGTCTGTGCGGGGAAAATCTAAACCGCAGAAGGGGAAGTTTGAATGCTGGAGCTACGGGAAAAAGGGTCATCTGAAGGTGGACTGTACTGCTCCAAAGAAGAATTTTAGGTGAAGACTGCTGCAGCGAACGTTGCTGTAGGGTATCTACAAGGCACTTTAATTCTATCTTCAGACAACACCGAGTGCTGGGTGGTTGATTCAGGCGTGTCTTTTCATGCATGCCTAAACAGGAGTAGTTTCAAAAACTTCACTGAAGGAGATCTATTTACGTGGGAAACAATCAAGCATGTGATATCACCGACAAGGGAGATGTGGATATTAGTCTACCGAATGGATCTGTATGAATTCTTACGGATGTGAGGTACATACCATGTTTGAGGAGAAATCTTATCTCGGTCAGTCAACTTACAAAACATGGTGCCTTTGCATCTTTTGGTGATAAGACCTGGAAGGACACTAAGGGTTCAATCGTCTTTGCTTGAGGGATCCTGGAAGGTACCTTATACGTTATCAACAAGAAGTCTGATTCTATTTCTATAGTAAAGACGGATGATGATGCAGAACAATGACGCAACAAACTCGGGTATATGATTGAGAAGGGGATGAAGTCCCTCATCTCAAATGACAAACTTGCTGGTTTGAAGTTCGTTGTTTTGGAATGACACAACAAACTCGGGTATATGATTGAGAAGGGGATGAAGTCCCTCATCTCAAATGACAAACTTGCTGGTTTGAAGTTCGTTGTTTTGGACTTCTGTGAAAACTGTGTTTTCAGCAAACAAAGAAGTGTGAGTTTCTCAAAGGCTGGATGAGAGTTAAAAACTAAAAGACTGGAATTAGTTCACACTGATGTGTGGGGGCCTGATACTGTTAACTCTCTTGGCGGCTGTTCTTATTTTGTTACCTTCATCGACAACAACACGAGGAAGGTTTGAGTATATTTCTTAAAACTTAAATCTGATGTTTTTTCTGTTTTCAAAATCTAATTGACTATGGTTGAAAATGAGACAGGTCTTAAGTTGAAATGTCTTAGATCTGATAATTGTGGTGAGTACTATGACTCAGAGTATAGGAAGCACCGGTATGGGTACCGGGTACGATACGTACCCGGTACGTCGACACAACAAAATTTAAAAAATAAGGATACATGTACTCATGGTACATTATAACAAATTATATATATATATATATGCAAGCAGTCGTGCACGGGGGACCCCGTGCGGGCGACATTTGTCGTGGGGACGACATTTGTCTTGGGGGTCAACATTTGTCGCGCGGGTCACATTTGTCGTGGGGGCGACATTTATGGGGACAACATCATTCGGTGTGCAGCAATATTCGACTGGTAGAATCATTCAGCGTACGACAATATTCAGTGGACAACATCATTTAGCAGGCGACAACATTCGGCGGGCAACATCATTCGACGTGCGGCAATATTCTGTGGGCAATAACATTCTGCGAGCGGCATCATTCGGGGAGCAACATCATTTGATAAGCAACATTATTTGGAGGGTAGCATCAATCTACGTGCAACAAATGAGAGAATGACATTATAGTAATGCCTTGTAATTCTAAGATGTATTGTTCATTTGTTCCCTTATACAAAATCATATAAAAATAGTGTTTAATTTGAAGTTATTTTCACAACGATGAGATCGATTTAGTAATGAGATCGATTTAGTCCTGATACTCCTAATCGCTTGCTTTATCCTACAAAAAATTATATTTAGGAAGAGTTATAATTCCCGAAGAGAGTTTGTGATTGAAAAAAAAAATCAAAATGAAGCAAACAAACTACATATTGCTTATTGATTTTAAGCCACTGAATAGGCAACTACTCAATTAAAAATTTGATTTGGACCCTCATCATTTAATTAATTTCTTTCCATCAGATTAGGTGCATATTTAGACATTAATTCTGTAAATCAAATTAATTTGATAACATCACCACCAGTAGACCTCTAAAATCCTCAAAAACTATCAAGTAAAGTCACAACCAACTTGAATTAGCACAAAAAAATTCAATTTAAACAATACCAATCCAAAGCTATGATTTAAATGAGAGCCAAATTAAAGCTCAACAAAATGTTCAAATATGATTAAGTTCAGAATACACAAAATCCAAACCCATGATAGGGAAGTACGTTTCAAGTATCCTAAATCAAGAAGAACCCTCGTAGAAATGCATGGAAATTCCCATATGGATGCAACACCACATTGAGAAGACAACTGTTTTCAAAGCTACTGAAAAATCAAATCCGAAGAACAAAATTCAGACTATTTTTCATTTGAAAACTCTAGAGATGAAGCAGCTAAAAATGGCGGTTTGAACAGAGACTTAAATCCATTTGGAGCCAAAAAAAATAGAAGCAAGTTAAAATCAACCACTTTTCTCTTTTTCTTGAATGGAGGTTCTAGAAAAAGTGGTTTGATTAAATTGAGGTTACTACCTGTTATGAGTTGATTAAATTATGGTTCCTACCAAGAGAAATATAACCTGCTTGAATCCATCAATAATATTATTCTCTTTTGCTTGAATTTCATCAATAAGAAAAAAAAGATAGAGATAGATGGACCAAGAGAAATAGAAGCAAGTAGAAATGAGACTAAAGAAGATCTGCTAATTTTCTATCTCTTCAGCTGTTTAATTATATAAATTTGAACATGCTCTCTTCACTTTAATCTCCCTTCTCCAACAATTTAAAAAGAAAGTAAAGAAGAAGCATCATCATGTCTTCCTCTTCAACAGTTTTTCTCTCGCCCACCTCTCGTCCCTCCTCCTTCCGAGATGATCTGCTACGTCCACTGCAACTTCTGTGACAAATGATAACCATGTGCTAATTATAAAAAAATATGTTCATAGAATGAATGCAGTTTATTAAAACTGCAACAAGAAAGGCAGAAGTTTGAAATAGCTTGCAAAATCAAAGGCTGAAGCTCAAGATCCGCTGCAGTGTTCAAATTTCAGAACCTCGCAGGTGATCTGTCGACCATTTAACTAAAAATTTAAACATAAATAGTTGGATCCAAGAGAGTTTGCTAAATAAAAAGTAGTTTAGCCGAGAGATGTGAGTTACCTTCTTCTGAAGAGAGTGATGATGGCCAGCGGAGAGGAGCTTTGGCAAAGCATAGATATAGGGGAAAAAGTCATCGGGCCAAGTTCTGAGGATACACAGCCCAAGTTTTGGAAGAGAAGAAATTCTGCTTTGAACATTTCTGCTGCATTAAGAAAATAGAGGTAGATGGCCAACTCATAGCCCAAATGTTCACCTCTAGTCTGATAGTAGAGTTTTGAGAGACAGAGAGCAAAAGAGAGAGATAAAGGTAGATGGAGCAATAGAAGTAAATTTAAGCAGGTCTAACAAACTGCTGCTAAGAAACACTTTTAAAAACTGAAACCAAAAAAACTGCAGCCACCCAAAAAAATTTAATAACTGCACGGCACTTTTAAAAACTGCTGCTAAACAAGTGCTAACAAACTGATAGCAAAAAAAATTAATAAGCAAGTGTGCTTATTTACTGCTGAAAGCAGTACACGGTTAGATTTAGTATGACAGAACTTGGAATAAAATGATCACAAATTGATCATATATATTACAACGCTCATCAAAGAATATCAATGGCTATTTTCCTGTTAATTTAATGGTCCAAGTATGATATGATTTTAAAAAAAAATATATATATATTTCACAAAACCAACCATGTAACTTTTGGAATTAGATTAATTATATATTGACGACACATTTTACTTTTTCGGCATTATATGGATACGCGACTTCAAATGTAATTTCGTTGTTCCAGATGAAATCAAATGCACACTCAATGAAGTCGGCATGACAGCCATAGTTCATCATGTCTCAGTCAATGAGGTGCTGCATCGACAAATAAACTAACTTCTTTGTCCTGATTTGATAGATTCCCTGCACTGTTTCCACCGCTAAGAACGCCAACAACTCTCTTGATGTGCATAAATTAAAAAAGTGTAATTGATGAATTTTTTAAAAATGATCAAGAGAAGGAAATATAAGTGGTATCATACTACATTGCCTTGATTTTTGATAGGGTTAACAAAGCCGTTATTTCGACAATCATCGAAAGTGTGCAGACTCTTGATGTTGAGTTGTTGATATACGATGGGGAGGTGACCATCGTTGGTGGCGGCGCAGAGAGCGCAGTGGTTGTGAATGCCAAAGTCGATGACGCTGAGAGCACAGTGATAGTGAATGCCAGAGTTGGCGTAGGTGTAGCAGAATTCAACGGATGTGGACAGGTTGTGACTATCGAGACTCTGATACGAAAAGGAAAGTTGGTCATCGTGGGTGCCAACGCAGAGGGAACGATGGTGTCGAATGGTATTGTCGACGTAGGTGGAGCAGAATATATGGTTTGTCAACATGATAGCAAATCAAAAAAAAAGACATGGCTTGGGCTACAAGTGGAGGGAGGGAGAGGTGTCGGGCTGAGAAATAAGGAGCGTGGCCGGCTCTGGCATTTAAAACCACCGTTCCCTCCATACCTCTGGCTCTGGCATTCACCACCACCGCACCCTCCATGCCTCCGCCAACCAGTTATGCCTCTCCTTCGCGTATCAGAGCCTCAACACTAATGGCTTGTCACCTCCATTGATTTCTACTCCACTTTTGTCGGCTCTGACATTCACAATCACCGCGCCCTCCGTATCACCGCCCACGATGGTCGCACCTCCTTCGCATATCAGAGATCCTTTGCATATCAGAGACTCGACATCAACAATCTGCTCACCTCCATTGATTGACACAAGAATTACATCGTTAACCCTATCAAAAGTCAAGGTAAATATAGTATGATACCACATATTTCATTCTCTTACTCTTCTTTGAACAATTTATCAATTGCACTTTTTTATACATGCCCATCTAGAGAGTAATTGAGCGTTCTTGACAGTGACGACAATGGAGGGAATCTATAAAATCAAGATAAAGAAGCTGGTTTCTTTCTCGGTGCAACAACTCATTGACTGCGACATGATGAAGTATGACTGTCATGATGACTTCTTTGACTATGCCTTTGACTTCATTCATAACAATAGAATTACATTTGAAGTCTCATTTCTATGTTATGCAGAAAAATAAAAATGCGTCGTAAAGGTATAATTTATTTTAATTACAAAAGAAGTAAGGTTGTTTTTGTCAAATATATTTTTCTAAAAATCTTGACATACTTGGGCAGTTGGTTCAACAGAAAAATAGTTCATTGGTGTTTATTGATGGCTGTCAGAAAACTCCGGCAAACGATGATGATTCTCTACTTAAAGCGATAGCAAATCTGTCTGTATTTGCCCGTATTGGTGCGTATTGTCTCGATTTCCAGTGCTACTCCATAATATCTGAAACAATCTCTTTGTTTACTTTTTGTGATTGATTATGATTCTCTCGCCGAAATTTCGTTCAAACTATCTTTTTTTGTTTCTTTCTGAGAGTGTTTGACGGAAACAGGGATACAAAACATGATCATGTAGTGACGGTGATGGGAATCGAGCAAACGTTCGATGATATCAAGTATTGAATTGCGAGCAACACGTGGATGTCGAAGTTGGGGGAGGGATGCTACATAAGGATTCTTCGTGGCGCCTCCAATCCTGAGGGATTGTATGTAATAGCAATACAGGTATCCCACCCCATTATATATTATGAAGACTGTGATTTTTTACTTCTTCAGCCAGCCAAAACGATCGAGTAAACTTCAATAAAAAAATCGTTATATCTATTGGTTGCTTGATCCTTCCAACGTCTTTCCCCGTAGCAAGTCTACTCGTGACACAATAACAGCTAACACTCTGCGCTAAGTTATGGATGGCCCGTTTTTCCACAACTGATTGAAGAGTATACGAGGAAGGAGATCTGACGGCGCAGAGGAGATAATGCTAACCTGTGCAGTAGCACCTATCGCGGCGCGGTAAGAGGGGTTGCCTAAATAAAGGATGTCATTTTCTTTCAACAACCTGAAGGATATATAAAAGGAGAAGAAAATAATGTAATGAAGTTGAAAAAGACTTTATATGACATTAAACAGGATCCAAGGTCTTGAAATATAAAAGATCAGTACTTATCTGCAGAATTTTGGTTTTTTGAAATGTTCTGTTGATCCTTCGTTATACAAACTGCAAGAAGGTGCAAGTATAGTTCTTCTTTGTTTCTTTGTTTATGTTTTGATGATTTAATTATCATAAGGACACCTCTTTAGCTAATAAAAGAACTAAAGCAATGGTTTGAGAAATAATTTGAAATGACAAACTTTGATGAAATGAGACATTTCCCTAGAATGCACATCATATAAAATAAGACACATTCTGTCATAAACTTAATATATAAATGAAAGTGATTTCTTGCCCTCAGACTCATTAAACCAATCAGATTTGTGTGCTTACAATGAACTCTTTATGCATAAAATATCAACTATTATGAATACTTTCTTTGTGTGTTTTTTCGGGGTTCTCCCTAAAGATTTTCGAGTTAAACCAAAAAAAAATAGACCAAAATGCTCAAACAATTTGACCCGACCGAACAAGCCGAGCACACGAGTCACGCACGTCTGAAGGGACCAAAACCTCCCTGAAAGAGGGTTCTAAGCTTAGCGTGAATACACACGCACATCTCACACGCACGACCCACACGTGCACGAGCCAGCGCGTGCGCGCTCCCTTGTACCTCGCTCTGGTTTTGGTTGCGAAAGACAAGTTTTTCCTAAACTTCCGAGTATGTGGTGAGACCTACATGCTGGAGCACTTATGATGTGCTTATAGTCATTTTCTCTCTTTTTTTAGCTGCCCGAGCCGTGGATGTTCGATCGCAGGATCAGTAAACTTAGGCTGCCTTGATCCAAATTTTGGGGTAGTGATTTTCCCTGCTTCAACACTATTGATTGGATAGTCGTGGTGATTGTGGGTTCAGTTTTATGAGGACACCCATACAAGCTTGTTATACGCAGTGGAAGATTAATGGGGACAGTGCGAGCTTACTGTGAATTATTAATTGGTGGATCGACATAAGTAAATGGAACCTAATGTATAGTAAATTATTTGAAATAAAAAATTCAAAAGTATTTAAATCATAATCAATATTTAATATTCCTTTCTTCTAATATTCATTAAAAAAAGATGAACATAATTAATGTTTTTTACGTTTGCTTCATTGTTCTGTCTGAAAAAGAATAAATTTCAGTCTTCATAATATATAATGGGATAGTATGCCCCTATTGCTATTCCACGCAATCCTTCTGGATTGAAGGTGTCACAGAGCATCCTTATATAGCCTCCCTCTCCCTACATCGACCCCCACATGTTTTCACTATTCAATACTTGATACCATCTAACGTCTGTCCGTATCTTAACACCATTACTGCATAAATCAGCTCTGTGTCGTAGTTTCCGACGAACACTATGAGCAAAAAACAAAAAAAGAAGCTTTAACAGAGTTTCGACATGAAAATCTTAATCAACCAGTAAAAGTGAACGAAAAGATTGTTTTGAGATACTCTGAAGTAGCACTGTAAATCGAGACAATACGCTTCAATGCAGACGAATGCAGACTAATTTTCTATCATTTTAAGTAGAGAATCCACAAATTTTGTTGTAATCTTTTTATAGTCATCAATGAATACCAATGAACTATTTTTTTGTTAATTTAATGATCCAAGTATGTTATGATTTTTAAAAAAATATATTTGACAAAAACAACCATATAACTTTTGAAATTAAATTAATGCATACGTGGCTTCAAATGTAATTTCATTGTTTTGGATGAAGTCAAATGCACACTCAATGAAGGCGGCATGACAACCGTAGTTCATCATGTCTTAGTCAATGAGGTGCTGCACCGACAAAGAAACCACTTGTTTGTCCTGATTTGATAGATTCACTGCACTGTTGCCATCGTCGAGAACGCCAACATCTCTCTGGATGTGCAAGAATTAAAAAAGTGCAATTGATGAATTTTTTAAAATTGATTAAGAGAAGGAAATATAAGTGGTATTACTGCATTGCCTTGATTTTTGATAGGGTTAACAAAGCCATTTTTTCGACAATCATCGAAAGTGGGCAGACTCTTGATGTTGAGTTGTTGATATATGAAGGGGAGGTGACCATTGTTGGTGGCGGGGCGTGGAGCGTGGTGTTGGTGACTGCCAAAGTCGGTGACGCTGAGAGCAAAGTGATAGTGAATGCTAGAGTTGGCGTAGGTGTAGCAGAACTCAACGGATGTGGGTAGGCTTTGACTATCGAGACTCTGATACGAGAAGGAAAGGCAGTAACCGTGGGCGGTAACAACGCAGAGGGAACGACAGTGTCGAATGGTATTGTCGACGTATATGGAGGAGAACGCATTGTTTGTCAACATGATATCAAATTAAAAAAGAAAATACATGGCATACCCGACAAGTAGAGGGAGGGAGAGGTGCAGGGCTGAGAAATAAGGAGCATGGCCGGCTCTGACATTTAAAAGCACCGTGCCCTCCGTACCTCCGGCTCTGGCATTCACCACCACCACACTCTCCACGCTGCCGCCACTCATTTATGCCTCTCTTTCGTGTATGAGAGCCTCAACACTAACGGCCTGTCACCTCTGTTGAGTTCTACTCCACTTACGCTGGCTCTGACATTCACAATCACGACTCCCTCCGTATCACCGCACATGATGGTCCCACCTCCTTTGCATATAAGAGATCCTTCGCATATCAGAGACTCGACATCAACAATCTGCTCACCTCCATTGACTGGCACAAGAACGACATCGTTAACTCTAAAATAAAGGTCAATAAAGTATGACACCACTATTTCATTATCTTACTCTTCTTTGGAAAATTTATCAATTGTACTTTTTATACATGTACATCTAAAGAGTTATTTGACGTTTTGGGCAGTGACAACAGTGGATGAAATCTAAAAAAATCAAGACACAGAAGCTAGTTTTTTTGTCAGTGCAATAGCTCATTGACTGCAACATGATAAACTATGACTGTCATGATGACTTCTTTGACTATGCCTTTGTATTCATCCATAACAACGGAATAACATTTGAAGTTGCATATCTATATTACCTAGAAAAAGAAAAATGCATCGTATAGGTATAATTTATTTTAATTACAAAAACTAAGGTTGTTTAGTCAAATATATTTTTCTAAAAATCTTGACATACTTGGGCAGTTGGTTCAACAGAAAATAGTCATTGGTGTTTATTGAAGGATATCAGAAAGCTCCAGCAAACGATGATGATTTTCTAATTAAAGCGGTAGCAAATCAGTCTGAATCTGCCCGCATTGACGCGTATTGTCTCGATTTCCAGTACTACTTCATAGTATCTGAAACAATCCCTTTGTTCACGTTTTGTGATTGATTATGATTCTCTTGCCGAAATTTTGTTAAAACTATCTTTTTTTGTTTCTTTCATAGGGAGTGTCTGACAGAAACTGCGACATAGAGCATGATCATGTAGTGACGGTAGTGGGATACGAGCAAACGTTCGATGATATCAAGTATTGAATTGCGAGCAATACGTGGAGGCCGAAGTGTTGGGTTTCTCTATGAGGATGGCACAACACTTGTGCACGCAGCGGAAGGAAAAACATCAAGAAAAAACCAAAGAGATGTGGATCGAGCCATGAACGTTGAATCAAGAAGTTAGCAAAACAAGTAGGCAAAAATTACCTCGGTGGCGTTGAGTCACAACTCAACGAAGATGCTCCAAACTTTGTCTTCTTGCTAGTGGCGAGTTCTACGTGGAATAATGTCCACGTTTCTGCAGAAGTCCACACGAGCGGGAGAACACCAGACTTTTCGTCACACGGAAGATCGGGATGGAGAGAGACCGCACCTTGCTTTCCCACGGACTGCTAGGTCCGCTCCAGGGATTGCAGCGCCAGCGACGATCGCCGGAGAGAAGGTGGTCGACGGAGCAAACACGGCGGCGGAACTCTTCCGGCGACGGGATCGGGATCGGCGGAACGATCGCGGAACTCTTCCGTCGGGTTCGATTCGATCAGAAGATGTTATCCGGAAAAACCTAAGTGTTATATTTATACCAAAGATATAAATAAACCTAGGCTTATCGCTATCCGCAGACCACCCAAGAATAAGGTTCAGAATCAGCGAGTATCAATCGGCGAGAGTCGGCGAGAATCGGCGAGAGTCGGCGAGAATCAGCGAGAATCGATCAGCGAGCATCACCAAGGATCGGCGAGAATCAGAGTACAATACTCGACGATTCTCGCCGATCGTCGAGCTTCACTTGATGATACTCGTCGAATCTCGTCGATCGTCGAGCCACGGTCGACGATACATGTCGAAGTCGTCGATCGTCGAGAATCAGCATATTGATTCTCGACGATTCTCGTCGATCGGTGAGAATCAGAGAGACGATTCTCGCCGATCGGCGGGAATCAGAAGACGATTCTCGACAAATGTTATCGACCCTTGGATGACAATCCTTACCAACCCTCCAAGGCAACATTTGCCCAACCCGACGATCCTTTAAGGCAACACTTTGCCCACAACCCCATTCAGGTCGGTGATTGGCAACCTTTACCAACACAGTCAATTATCCAACTTCTCCACATCTCTTCTGTGCGACCCTGCAGGCTCATATCGCGTTGGCAGTGAGATCATATGTTTGATCACTTCCAGATCACAATGGCAACTCCAACAGACTCCCACTTGATCTCGAAAGTATCAAAGCAAAAACCTTACAAACAATGAGCGGCATCTAGCAATGCATCATTGCTCCCCAAGCAATAAGAGTTCATAACTCATAAGCCTTTATGGCCAATGTATCAGCGTTGTCTTTGTCCCTTTGTCCCTTACATCCGGAAAGAACTAGAGGCATGGACCGTGTCACCCTCGTAATAGCTCAATCCAAGTTTCTTGATCCAGGAAGGACTTCCAGAGAATGGTGAGTCCAATATCACATATGGACTCAACCAAGCATGGCCATGCATTTCTCAGTCCAGTTCCATCAAGGGGCCCATGGATGCAACTCCTGTCATACAGGAGGACAAATCCCATATCTGCTCACACACAAACACCCAAATGATTCGTAACATGCCCAACAACCACCCTTATCATCAACCTTTCTCAAGGAAGACTTTAGATGGCATCAAAGCACGCTCTTCCTCACTTGATGAATGCTGTGACTTCAGGTCAAAGGACCACAACACCATTGTCAATTGAGACCTACTCGTGACACGATTGGATGACAATCCACAGAGTAGTCTCAGGTTGGGTCTGTCCAGTACAACTTGTTCACTAACAAGTACCCACGTGATGACTTGATATCACAATATCATGACCTGTGAGAACCGGTCATCAGTCAACATACGTGCTAGTCTTCATGTACCATCATCACCCTTAGCTTCTATGATGATACTCGACCAGGGACCTTTAAGAATGAAGCTTCAAATAAATCATGGGCTCTCACATTCAAGTCACGTACTTGATGTCCCATGGAAGCGAACATTCTAAGGGTATCTATTGTGTTAACATTTAACTATCATATAGAAAAAGACACAATAAAAGAACTTGCCATTAATTATAAGAGAAAAAATAGGTACACAGTTCATCATATGAACAAACAGCCAACAAAATACAAGATTACATGCAACCCACAAGATTCTCGCTAGAGTTGATCATTTAGGTATCGTATACCCATCGATCTAGTATGACCATCATGCTTTCTCTGCGCGAGAGGCTTTGTCAGTGGATCCGCAATATTCTCCTCAGTCGGCACTCTGCAAATGTTTACATCTCCTCGTTCGACAATCTCACGAATAAGATGAAACCGCCGAAGTATGTGCTTGGAGCGCTGATGAGATCTAGGTTCCTTAGATTGTGCAATTGCACCATTGTTATCACAGTAGAGAACTACGGGACCAACAATGCTAGGAACTACATCAAGCTCGCCGATGAATTTCCTAATCCATACAGCCTCCTTCGCCGCATTAGCTGCTGCGATATACTCGGCCTCTGTTGTAGAATCAACAATTGTCTCTTGCTTGGAACTCTTCCAGCTCACAGCTCCTCCATTCAGGCAAAACACAAAACCTGACTGAGACTTGGAGTCGTCTCTATCAGTTTGGAAGCTAGCATCTGTGTAACCACTTACAACGAGCTCTTCCTCTCCACCATACACCAAGAACACATCCTTAGTCCTTCTCAAGTACTTCAGGATATTCTTGACTGCAATCCAATGACACTCACCGGGGTCTGACTGATACCTGCTAGTCATGCTCAAAGCAAAGGAGACATCGGGTCGAGTACATAACATCGCGTACATGATTGATCCAATTGCCGAAGCATATGGAATCAACTTCATGCGGTCCTTATCTTCACAAGACTTTGGACACTGGTCCTTAGAGAGATTCACACCATGAGACATGGGCAAAAATCCTTTCTTGGACTCAAGCATGTTGAACCGCTTCAACACCTTTTCGATGTACGTACTCTGGGTCAAACCCAGCAACTTCTTCGATCTATCTCTATAGATCTTAATACCAAGTATATAAGTCGCTTCACCCAAATCCTTCATTGAAAAGCAGTTCCCTAGGTTGTTCTTAACAACTTTCAGGGTAGGAATGTCATTCCCAATCAACAGTATGTCATCTACATACAATATCAAGAAGACAACAATGATCCCAATGATTCGCTTGTAAACACAAGGCTCATCTTCATTCTTGATGAAACCAAACTCTTTGATTTTTTCATCAAAACGAAGATTCCAACTTCGAGAGGCCTGTTTCAGTCCATAGATGGACTTATTCAGCTTGCATATTTTAGTGGCTTCATCTGGGGATACAAAACCCTCGGGTTGTGTCATATACACTTCCTCAAGGAGATTTCCATTAAGGAAAGCCGTTTTGACATCCATCTGCCAGATCTCGTAGTCATAATACGCAGCAATAACAAACAATATCCTAATGGACTTCACCATAGCAACAGGGGAAAAAGTCTCATCATAGTCAATACCATGAATTTGCTTGAAACCCTTAGCCACCAGTCGCCCTTTGAATGTCTGTACATTCCCATCCATGTCGGTCTTCTTCTTGAAGACCCACTTGCACCCTATGGGTCGTACCCCTTCAGGTGGTTCCACCAAGTTCCAAACTTGGTTTGCATACATGGAGTCCATTTCGGATTTCATAGCCTCAAGCCATTTGTCGGAGTCCGGTCCATTCATAGCCTCTTGGTAGGTTGCTGGTTCATCATCATGATCCATAAGCAACACATTACCTATTTGAGACACGAGAAATCCATATCTCTCAGGCTCAAACCTCGGTCTACCAGATCTACGTAGGACTTGTGTTCCCTGAGCAGGTTCTCTAGCTACAACATCTTGTAGTCCTGTCTCAGAATCCAATTCCGGCTCATTCATTACATGTGGTTCTTGAACTTCTTCAAGCTATACCTTTTCAGTCTTTCTTGATAAGAACTCTTTCTCCAAGAAGACACCAGTCCTTGCGACAAACACTTTGCCCTCAGACGGTAGGTAAAAGTAATACCCTTTCGTTTCCTTAGGATATCCCACCAGATAACATTTATCCGATTTGGGTTCCAGCTTGTCAGGCATTTGACGTCTCACGTATGCCTCACAGCCCCAAATTTTAATGAACGACATACTAGGACGCTTCCCAGTCCATATCTCATATGGTGTCTTCAGAACCGTTTTCGTTGGAGCGCGATTCAATGTCATTGCAGCAGTCTCTAAAGCAAAACCCCAAAAGGAAACATGCAAGTCTGCATGACTCATCATCGAACGTACCATGTCTAACAGAGTACGATTTCTCCTCTCAGACACACCATTATGTTGTGGTGTTCTAGGTGGAGTGAGCTGTGATACAATACCACACTCTTTCAGATGATCACGGAACTCATGACTCAGGTATTCGCCACCTCGATCAGATCGGAGTGCTTTAACCCTTTTACCCAACTCGTTTTCTACTTCATTCTTGAACTCTTTGAACTTTTCAAAGGTCTCGGATTTGCACTTCATAAGATACACATATCCGTATCTACTAAAATCATCAGTAAATGTAACAAAGTAGAAATACCCACCTCTATCCATGGAACTCATGGGTCCGCATACATCACTATGCACAACACCCAAGAGATCCTCAGCCCTCTCAGTATAACCAGTGAAAGGAGCTTTAGTCATCTTTCCTAACAAACAAGACTCGCATCGCTCAAATGATTCATAATCAAATGAGTCCAAAAGTCCATCTCTATGGAGCTTGGATATGCGCTTCTCGTTGATATGGCCCAAACGACAATGCCAGAGATACGTAGGGTTTGAGTAATTTGTTCTTAGTCTTTTATTATTTTCTACATTACAGATCAGATGGTCCAAGTTCAAAACATAAAGACCATTAAACAATTGGGCTACAACATAACAAACATCATTCTTAAATATAGAACAACAATTGTTCTTAATTATAAAAGAAAATCCCATCATGTCCAAACATGAAATAGATATAATGTTTCTAGTTATGGCCGGAACAAAATAACAATTATCAAGTTCTATTACAAGCCCACTGGGCAAAGAAAGACGATAAACCCCTACGGCTACAGCAGCAACTCTTGCTCCATTGCCGACGCGGAGGTCCACCTCCCCTTTACTCAGCAATCTTCTCCTTCCCAGTTCCTGCACATTTGTACAAATGTGAGAACCACATCCGGTATCCAATACCCAAGATGAAGGAGCAGAAAAGTTTATCTCTATAACGTAAACATTTGAAGCGGAAGTCATACCTCCCCTCAATTTCTGCAGACCCTCAATGTACGAAGGACAGTTCCTCCTCCAATGACCAGCCTTGCCACAGTGGTGGCATTTCCCTTCCTTCACCGTGCTTTTCTTTTTCATCAGTGCAGAAGACTTGGGCTCAAGAAATGACTTAGGTCCCACCTTCGTCTTCTTGGAACCCTTGGACTTGCCCTTGCCCTTATGCACCATCAGTATGGGGCTGGCAGGCTTGGCCTTCTTCATATTGATTTCGGCAGTTCTCAACATGCCTAGGAGTTCGGGCAGTGTCTTGTCTATTTCATTCATGTTGTAGTTCAAGACGAACTGCTCATAACTGTCCGGCAACGATTGCAGGATCAGATCCGTGGCCAACTCTTGACCAAGAGGAAAACCCAGCCTTTCAAGGTTCTCTATATACCCAATCATCTTGAGTACGTGAGTCCCTACTGAGTCTCGAACTCCCATCTTGCACTGAAACAACGCTTTAGTGATGTCGAACCTCTCTTGACGAGCCTGCCCTTGAAACATTTTCTTGAGATGCTCGTCAATCTCCTTGCACCCCATGTTCTCATGTTGCTTCTGAAGCTCAGAGTTCATAGTGGCAAGCATAAGGCATTCGACATCTAAAGCATCGTCAGTATACTTCTTATAAGTATCTTTCTCAGCACGGGAAGAGTTCCCGGTCGGCACCTCGGGGGCTTCTTCTTCCAAGACATAGAGCTTTCGCTCTTGCCTGAGAACAATTCTCAGGTTCCTGTACCAGTCCATGTAATTTGTCCCACTGAGCTTATCCTTCTCAAGGATAGCTCTCAGAGACAACGTGGAGTGTGAAACACTTGCCATGGAATTCTACAAGAATTTATGCAGAATAAAATCAGTATCAAAATTTCAAATATAATTTATTTTAATTTGGACTTCAATTAAAATACTCCCACTATTTTATTCGAAATGATAGCCCTCACTAACAATTCGGAGAGTTCATGCGAGCTACTCTCTTAGTGGACAAGATCCGTATTTCACCAACACTATGAGTCCGCTTTGGCGTTCCTCTCACGATGCGGTTATTTAGGTAGGCAACGCTTGCCAATTGCATCCTCATGCAATTCTTGTATGGTTGGTAAATAACTCCTTATTCGCATCCATCATATGGTGCATGCCAACCCTATGCCTCTAGGCACTCAACCTTTGAGGTCACCTAGTTAAGTATGACCCGATGTCGACAGTGAGATATCACAATTATCCGCTCGCACCCTTACCAAGATAGATTAATGCACCTTGCTTTGGCAAGCCCACACTTCATCGATCGAGGCAGGAAGAGTGTCATCCATCGGAAGGCATCCGAACACTTAATATTAGATGAAGGGATTTTTCAATTATAGGTTAACAATTAACCATGATCAACATTTGATCAATGTGCACATCCAAAGAAAAACAATTCTAAACCACATGCATCCCTTATGTGCACATCCTGACACCATCAACATTTGATTGAAGGAAGGGCTAAATCTGAACATCCGGAAACTTCCAAATCCTCAGATTTACATGCATTGGACAAAGGCAAAGACAACTCAACTTAGAGCAGTAGACAAGCTCATCTCTCTATGTTGGATTCAAAATCCAAAGCATACTCGAGGGATGGTTACTGCTAAGGAGACAACAATTTCTAGCAATTAGAAATTCCACACAATTCCAGAGGTTCTTGGCGGGGAACCAAGACTAAATCTAGACATTTAGAATACTTCTAAATCCCTAGGTTTACACGCACTGAAATAACAAAACTTCCAAAACAACAATCATGGCCGAAACCTGGCTCTGATACCACTGTTGGGTTTCTCTATGAGGATGGCACAACACTTGTGCACGCAGCGGAAGGAAAAACATCAAGAAAAACCCAAAGAGATGTGGATCGAGCCATGAACGTTGAATCAAGAAGTTAGCAAAACAAGTAGGCAAAAATTACCTCGGTGGCGTTGAGTCACAACTCAACGAAGATGCTCCAAACTTTGTCTTCTTGCTAGTGGCGAGTTCTACGTTGAATAATGTCCACGTTTCTGCAGAAGTCCACACGAGCGGGAGAACACCGGACTTTCCGTCATACGGAAGATCGGGATGGAGAGAGACCGCACCTTGCTTTCCCACGGACTGCTAGGTCCGCGCCAGGGATTACAGCGCCAGCGACGATCGCCGGAGAGAAGGTGGTCGACGGAGCAAACACGGCGGCGGAACTCTTCCGGCGACGGGATCGGGATCGGCGGAACGATCGCGGAACTCTTCCGTCGGGTTCGATTCGATCAGAAGATGTTATCCCGAAAAACCCTAAGTGTTATATTTATACCAAAGATATAAATAAACCTAGGCTTATCGCTATCCGCAGACCACCCAAGAATAAGGTTCAGAATCGGCGAGTATCAATCGGCGAGAGTCGGCGAGAATCGGCGAGAATCGATCAGCGAGCATCACCAAGGATCGGCGAGAATCAGAGTACAATACTCGACGATTCTCGCCGATCGTTGAGCTTCACTTGATGATACTCGTCGAATCTCGTCGATCGTCGAGCCGTGGTCGACGATACATGTCGAAGTCGTCGATCGTCGAGAATCAGCATATTGATTCTCGACGATTCTCGTCGATCGGCGAGAATCAGAGAGACGATTCTCGCCGATCGGCGGGAATCAGAAGACGATTCTCGACGAATGTTATTGACCCTCGGATGACAATCCTTACCAACCCTCCAAGGCAACATTTGCCCAACCCGACGATCCTTTAAGGCAACACTTTGCCCACAACCCCATTCAGGTCGGTGATTGGCAACCTTTACCAACACAGTCAATTATCCAACTTCTCCACATCTCTTCTGTGCGACCCTGCAGGCTCATATCACGTTGGCAGTGAGATCATATGTTTGATCACTTCCAGATCACAATGGTAACTCCAACACGAAGTTGGGGGAGGGAGGCTACATAAGGATGCTCCGTGGAGCCTCCAATCCAGAGGGATAGTATGGAATAGGATTTGGGGTCTCATGCAAACGGTAACATGCGAACGGTAACATGCGCGCGCTCCCCGCACGCACGTGTAGCGCCTGTGACCTTTACGCAGCCGCGCGCTCCCTTGTACCTCGCCCAGTTTTTGGTTGTAGAAGGCAAGTTTCTCCTAAACTTCCGAGTATGTGGTGAGAACTCCTTGCTGGAGCACTTGTGGTGTGCTTATAGTCATTTTATCTCTTCTATTTTAGTTGTCCGAGCCGTGGAGTTCGATCACAAGATCAGTAAACTTAGGCTGCCTTGATCCAAATTTTGTAGTGATTTTCCCGGCTTCAACACTATTGATTGGGTCGTCGTGGTGATTGTGGGTTCAGTTTTTTGTGGACGCCCATACGAGCTTGTTGTACGTAGTGGAAGATTAATGGCGACAGTGCGAGCCTACTGCGAATTATAATTTGGTGGATCAACATAAGCAAATGGAACCTAATGTATAGTAAATTGTTTGAAATACAAAATTCAAAAGTATTTAAATCATAATCAATATTTAATATTCCTTTCTTCTAATATTCATTAAAAATGGACAGATTTAATGTTTTTTTACGTTTGCTTCATTGTTTTATCCGAAGAAGAATAAATTTCAGTCTTCATAATATATAATGGGGTAGTATGCCTTCATTGTTATTCCACGCAATCCTTCTGGATTGAAGGTGTCACGGAGCATCCTTATATAACCTCCCTCTCCGTACTTCGACCACCGCATGTTTTTACGATTCAATACTTGATACCATCTAACGTCTATCCGTATCCCAACACCATTACTGCATAATTCTGCTCTGTGTCGTAGTTTCCGACGTACACACTCTGAGCAAAAAAACAAAAAAAAGATAGCTTTAACGGAGTTTTGGCGTGAGAATCTTAATCAACCGGTAAAAGTGAAAAAAAAGATTGTTTTGAGATACTCTGAAGTAGCATTCGAAATCGAGACAATGCGCATCAATGCAGTCGAATACAGACTAATTTTCTATCGCTTTAAGTAGAGAATTCTCATCTATTGTTGTAATTTTTTTATAGCCATCAATGAATACCAATGAACTATTTTCTTGTTAATTTAATCGTCCAAGTATGTTATGATTATTAAAAATATATATTTGACAAAAGCAACAATGTAACTTTTGAAATTAGATTAATTATATATTGACGACACATTTTCCTTTTTTGACAATATATGGATACGCGACTTCAGATGCAATTTCGTTGTTCTGGATGAAGTCAAATGCACACTCAGTGAAATCGGCATGACAGTCGTAATTCATCATGTCTCAGTTAATGAGGTGCTGCATCGACAAAGAAACCAAATTGTTTGTCCTAATTTGATAGATTCCCTGCTCTGTGGCCACCGCCGAGAACGCCAACAACTCTCTGGCATGTACGCCCTCGGTGCGGCTTGCCCTTGCCACCCCGCTCCTTGCCCATTCCATGTCGGCCGTCTAGGGTCCATGGCCCCAATGTATGCGCCCAGGTAGCCTTGATGTTGCTGTCCCGGAAAGCCTGGATAGGGCTGTCCCCCAAATTGAGTGCCTACTGCCCCTCCGGCCAAGCCACCAGCCCGTGGGTGGGGAAGGATTTCCGCATTTCCGCCGCCGGGAGGAACTACACCCGCCATTCTGGTCGACGCCGGCCCACGCCCAGGGAGGGCAACCGATTCCGCCGTCCGGCCCTTCGTTCGCAGCCGAGCCGACCCCCGGTGGAGGCACGTAACCTCCCCAGCCCGATGTCGTGCTGCTACCCCATAACCCTGTCGATCTGCCTCCTGCGTGCATCGGATCGGCCGATCTCACCGATTCGGCGATTTGCGGAGCCGAATACTGCGCTCCGGGGATTTCGGCAGCCAATCCTTGTCCTCCGCTGTTCTCGTCGTGCAACAGCAATTTCCCCTTCAGATTTTGTGCAATCAATACCTTGAGTTCTTCCATCCTTAGATCGATTCGTTCTTCCGACCGTTGGGTGGACACCTTCATCTCTTCTTCGATGGCGGCCACGGAATCGGTCAATCTGGTGTAGTTTACCTCCTGTGTTTCCAAACGATTCGACTCTTCTTGTCCGCGAGTAGCAAACATGGTGGAGGAAGGCATCCTCTGATACCAAATGTTATGAAGAAGGTGGGGGAGAGAGATAGATCTAGAGAACTAAGAGGAGAAATTAGGGTTGATAGCATGAAAGGAGAGAATACCTGATAATAATCTTGAATAGTTCTTCAAGAGGGGTTCCAGGTATATTTATACCCGGACCAAGGATGGCCGGCCAAGGGGGCCGGCCGACCCCAATGGGAGCTGAACCGGGTGGGTTCGGCCCCCTATCTGCTATTTAGATAGTGGGGGCTGAACCAGTTGGTTCAGCCACGTTGTTGTCTTAAGAGCCCTTGCGTCATCGTGTGTATTGATGCCCAAATAAGCAGGAGCCGTTCGGAGGCGTAACAGAACGACAATATTAAATGGTATTGTCGAGGTAGGTGCAACAGAATACATGGTTTGTCAACATGATATCAAATTAAAAAAGAAAAGAGATGGCTTGGCCAACAAGTAGAGGGAGGGAGAGGCGCAGGGCTGAGAAATAAGGAGCGTGGCCTGCTCTGGAATTTACAACCACCGTACCCTTCGCACCTCCTGCTCTGGAATTCACCACCATCACACCCTCCACGTCGCCGCCAGCCATTTATTCCTCTCCTTCGTGTATCAGAGCCTCGACACTCACGGTTTGCCACCTCCGTTGAGTTCTACTCCACTTATGTAGGCTCTGACATTTACAACCACCGCACCCTTCGTACCACCGCCCACGATGGCCGCACCTTCTTTGCATATCAGAGTCTCAACGTCAACAATCTGATCTCCTCCATTGACTGACACAAGAACGACATCGTTAACCCTATCAAAAACCAAGATTAATAATGTATGATACCGCATATATTTCTTTCTCTTATTCCTCTTTTTAAAATTTATCAATTGCACTTTTTTATGCATGCACATCTATAGAGTTATTGAGCATAATTGGCAGTGACAACAGTGGAGGGAATCTATAAAATCAAGACAAAGAAGTTGATATTTTTGTCGGTGCAACAACTCATTCACTGCGACATGATGAAGTATGACTGTCATGATGGCTTCTCTGACTGTGTCTTTGACTTTATTGAAATCGAAATCTCGGTCTCCTATGGAGTTCACCCTCGGGGAAGTGGTGATCGCGCACCTACTTTGCTCCTGCAAGCAAAACAACAAGAGAGACAAGGGAAGAAACGACCCAAGGGCTCGGTGGGGAGGACCCACCACACACCTGAAAGACTTGAGAGTACTTCCCCTCCTTAGCCACAGGCTAAGCTAAGGCTACCTCAGAAAGCTCTAGAAGACTAAGAAGCAAGTGAATATGAGAGCCTGCTTTCTGAGGTACCCCCTTGGGTCATATTTATAGAATTCTGAAAACGACCTGCAAATAGCCAACCTCTGCTATTTTGAATAGATATGTGCAATCCAACTTGGTCTGCTAACAGCGTTGCTCTGCTGTTCCAACAAGTTATTCGCACCCATGGGGAGGGCATCCAGGTAATTTTACCTCTAGGCCTCTACTGGGCCCACCCCAGGGACATAAAGGTCAGCTCGCCACTATTTTCCCCTCGCGGGAGGCGGGTGCGACCTGGCTCCTGTGGCTCGCCTACTCTTCTTGGGCAAGGGCGAGACGGGCCACCTCGACCCGCCAATCCTCTACAAAGGCGGACCGGCGACCAGGTCGCAGATAGGAGAGCGGGCTGGCGGCCAGGCTTCCAACTGTAACCATGAGAGCCCCGGAGGAGGGCTCGCCGATCTGGGCTCGTCGAACCCATCCCCGAATACCAGTTCAATGTATGCTGACAAAAAAGCTCTGTTCGATGAATGGCAACCTAAGCTCTGCTCGACGAATTCTGAGCGAGCGAGAGGGGTGAAGGGGCCAACTCGCGTGGCTCGCCCGCTCGACCTAGGCGAGATCGATCTGGCCTCCTGCCGCCTGCCCCTCGCATGTCATTTTGGTGGGGGTCGGGAAACCTGGTCCGCTCATCTGGCTTGGTGGACCCGCTCGGCGAACATGGGGTTGTACACAATCCCCGCTCTTTTTGAGCTTGACTAAGCTTGAAAAGAATCATCGAACCCGCGTGTTCGGCGAGTGCTGGGCTGAGCTGTCATGGAATCTTCTGGTGGGTCCCGCTCCCTTGCAATAAATACACCTCTGAGCCCTTAGATGAATCCTCACCCCATTTTGACTCTCCAGGCAAATTATAGCTGCACTATGTAAGTCAGCGAGGAGGTGCGAGCTCATCTCGCAACTGCGGGCCAGAAGACTCGGGTGGAGGCCCACGAGGCCGCCCCTTGGTTGGCATGTGGGTCTCCCGGCCCTCTCTTCAGGCCGGTAAAAGGAAAGATTGTTAGGCGGTCCCCGACAAATGACTTCCCAGGCTCCAGCTCGGCAGCTGGCACCGAGGTCGTCCCGGAGGTATGTGCACCTCCTTCCTGACTGGTTGTTTCATTTTTGACCTTTTTCTCTCGTAGGTACTGCCACGCAAATGTGAGATCGGTGGGGGGATGATTGCTCCTCTCCTCTGTCAACTGACCGGGTCGCTAGCCCTTCGGGCCTGAGACGTCCCCCCCCACCCCCGAACACCCCCCGGTCGTCGATTCCCACCGGGATAGGGAAATCACTTGCAGCCTTCGAAGGAGAACCCTTCCAGGGTCGGCCGGGTTCCTCCCGACCATCCACCGGAATGGAGGGCGTGCCAACCCATGGTAAGCTCGTACTCGACGCTTGTTTTGTTCTCGCCCGTCCCCTCTGAATCTCTTCTTTGCAGGCTACAACGCGATCTCCTCTGAAACCGAGATGAGCGAGGGGTACTCGCCTCCCCCTAACGTGGAGTGTGTTTCGGATTATCTGGGCGACCCGGTGGATGCTGTGGGGATGAAGAGGCAGGTGACACGGCTGTTCCATAAACACACTCTGTTGCTTCAGGAGATCGCCAAGAGAGTCAACCGGGATAAGGTTGAGACCAAGGCTCGGCTCGCGGATCTGGAGGGAGCTCCGCTCGCAGCAGAAGGTGGTGAGGTTACCTCACCTGACGTGCATATCACGCGAGCTGAGGAGCAGCTAAAGAGTGTCACGGAACAAGTTGGCCTGGCCCAGCAGGAGTTGGTGACGGTGCGCGATTACCAGTATCCCCGTGTGCCGCCGCGGACTGGAACGCAGAGGCGGGGTAGGTGGAAGTGGATCCAGTACTGATCCACCTTCCCTTACCCTTTGCTCGCGGCCTATCGCCGGGTCAGGCCGCGTCTGTGCTTCGAGGCGACTCGCTTCAGGGGGTTTATTATTTTTTAAAAACTCTTTCAATGTTTGTAATAATCTGCGACTTTTCTCGCCCGTCCACGTGTCTGATTTCTGATTTCTGGTGTATGCTGTTTTTATTGTGCTGTTGCTTGACTTTATCTGAGGTGGGTATGGATGTAACCGCGTCATCCACTCGTCGCTCTTTCGGACGGGTGCGAGGCCATAGGATGGACTTGCCCAGCCCGCCAACCTGATCTTAGCGGGAGTGGGCCAGGAGCTCGCCGGTTGCGAGTCTCCCCGGCTCGCTCATTGTTCTCGGCGGGTGCGGTCCGCAGCTCGACCGCTTTTCGTGCGGATGCGGGCGGGCATGACCCGCTGCTGAATGGTCCCGACGGTGCGGTTGCGAGCCGGGAAGTTGAACCGTCATGCCTGATTTTTGCTATATGCGCTTTTCCCGCCGACGGAAGATTTTCCCGCTCTTTTTTCTATATATAAATAGGCCTTGCCGACCCTTGTCATTCCACCGCACTTAAGTTCTTTCTCATATCCCGCTCCTTGCGAAACCCGACTCGCGTGCGCCATCCTAAGGTTTCCTCGCTCACTCGACAAACCTTCTGTGAAATGGGTGGCGGTGGCGGCGACACGGACGGGTGGAGTAAGTGCGCCGGGACTTTCTCGGAGCATGACTTCCCCCGCACCGTTATCTCTGAGAGCAAGTACTTAGACTCCCTTAGGGATCACGTCCCGCCTGGATTCTCAGTGAGGCGGCCCGAGGAAGGGGAGAAAATCAACGATCTCTCCGGGGATGATCTCGCCATTCCCCTGGCTCACTTTGAGGTGGGCCTTCGGCTCCCCCTATGGCCGTAGGTTCATCAAGTGTTGAAGAACTTCGGGGTCGTCATAGCCCAGATGACCCCGAACTCTGTGGCGGTCATGGTCGGGTTCGCCTACTTTTTGCGGGAGGAGCGGGCCGAGTTCAGTCTGGCGGTCTTCCACAAATTGTTCTCCTTCCTCGCGAACCAGGACGGGACCGCCTACTTCTCCAACGCCCACCTCATGGTGCGGGAGACTATCAACAAGAGCCACAACTGGCTCAAGAAATTTATGTTCGTCGAGGGGGACTTCGGCAACGTCCCTTTCTCACCGGTGCAGCTCAGCGAGACGAGTTACCGCCCGCCCAGGCTCGGGGGCCATGAAGCCGACCTGTGGGGGTTCTTCGCTGGGAAGAACTTCGAGGTCACGTACTTGTGCCGCAACCTGGATAACCTCGCTGTCGTCCCACCTGGGGGAGGTTAACTACTTTTCCATTAATCTGCTTCGCTGTTTTGTACACTCGCTTCACCCTCTCTCTCCTTGGCAGGCGAGCGTGACGTTCCCATTCGCCCCCCTTATGAGAGTGCTAGGGTCGCCGCCAGTGACCTCGCCCGCGCTCAGGCCGCTGATGCCGCTCAGCGCGACACCCTGGCGGTTCCCGCTAAGAAGCAGCCAGGCCGCGAACAGCCTACTCCTCCCCCACCTAAGAAGGCGAAGACTGTGGGGGAGGTGCCCGCCGCGGGCCAAAGGAAAGGCATGGACCCGACGAATCAATCAGTCGAGGATCCCGCCCTCTTGACCGGCTCGACCAGCGAAACCCCCGGTGAGGCGGCGGGCACTTCCGGGCCGCCGGAAGGGGTGCGAGACGCTGCGAAGCCGATGCCGAGGGGGCACCGCAATTTCGGCTACGGCGAGAAGTACCTAGATGAGCTCGGCGTCCCGCTTCTGCTATGTGATAAGGAGTCAACTCGCACGGTGATCTCGACCCTGCTGTCGAGCTGGCTGGAGCAGGATACCATCGGCGGGGAAGCCTACAATTTCTCATTTGCCCTTTACTCGCGGGAGGACGCCTCCATTTATGACAAGGAGGCGACACGGGTGCTGGTGCATGAAAGCGCGCGGTCTCAACTCTGCAGCGTAGAGCTGGCCCATATGGTTGGGCGGCTCTGTACCCAGTTGGAGCGGAATGCCACCTCTCTTAAGAAGTTGTTGGACGAAAAGGAGGAGGCCCGCAAGCTAGCTCAGGGGGAGGCGGATCTTTAGAGGAAGCGGGCCGACGCGACCGAGGCGACCCTTGCTTAGTGCTTGGGAGGGGTGGTACATCTCTCAGCCCGCACTTACTTCTAGTTGTCGTTTCTTTTCTTGAATCCATCCTTCAACCATCTCCCCTTTTCGCAGGACGCGGCGACGACCAGCCGGATGGGCGCCGAGATCGCCACCCTCGGCCAGGACAAGCTGGCGCTGGAGGCACGGGTGCGCGAGCTGGAGGCTAGCGCAGCCACCCCTCCGCCAGCCAACAGCAGCTGCCCGCTGGAACACCATTCCGACTACGAGTTGGAGGTGTTGATGCAGAAGAACGCCACCAGCGCTGCGAAGTATACGATGCAGATGCTGCGGCGGGCCGACCTCCTCAAGAGCGAGGGCGCGGGTATCTCAGCGAGCGAGGTGGTGTCGGCGCTGTTCCTTCCTGTGCCGGACCCCAAGGATAAGTCCTATCAGTACCTTTAGGACTTCTCGCTCGGGATCTCGCGTCGCCTGCGCCTCGCCCGTCATGTATATACACATTTTGGGTTTGTCCAATTATAAGCGCGGGCCGCGCCATGACTTTGCAACTTTACTTTCCTTTGTGAACGATTCTGTGTTTGCCTTATGCGTATGTATGTTATTGCTGTGCGATGTTGACTCTTTTCTCTTTTTGCGTTTGCGGCCTGCCTTAAGACTATCGCTCGTGGTCGTTCATTTATCGTTACGCCGACGAGGTCGTGCATCCCCTGAGTTAATTTGGGAACTGCAGGGGACTTATTAGCCATTCCGCGATCGGCGATGAAAGACTTGATTTCAAGAGCCTAGACACCTAGAGTGGGGGTGAATAGGTTATAAATTTTTCTTCAAAAACATTAGGCAAATAACAAAATTTATCTCAGCACTACAGCAATTCAAATCACAGAATAATGAACACAGCACAGCATACACCAGATTTATAGTGGTTCCCCAAGGTCTGGGTACATCCACTTTCCCCCTTCGCCTATCCAGTAATGAACTGGATTCGGCCTAACTTCCTTCCACTTCTCAGATCAGCAGATCTTACAGCTCAGAACCAAGAATTGTTCCTACAACTCAGAGTGAATCCACACTCCTACAACTCGGGTAGAAGCCCTACCTCAGCCTCTTTCACAGTCCTACAACTTAGAGTGATACCCCACTCCTACAGCTCAGGCAAAAGCCCTACCTCAGCCTTTATAATTACAGGCTTACAACTCAGATCTAACAACAGATCCTACTAGAAATAATTTGATAATGTGATACAGAAATTGCACCAGATGAATCTCTTCACTGGTGAGCTTCTTGATCAGTTCTTGAATGGACTGATCTTTAGATCCAACCTGACTTAGCTATTTCAAAGCTTCTTGATAGAACAAAATAAGGTTGATCTTCACTTGATGTAGAAGTTGATCTTCAGATACCTTCCTTCTTGAATTCATAATGTAATCTGAGTCTTCCTTGCAGATTGATCTGGATCTGCCTTCGTAAGGGTTTCCCCTTTTCTTGTTTTAAAAAACTTCTCTCTGAAGAATTCACTTCTTAATGTAGTGTTCCTTGCTTCTCTTCTCTATTTTTTTTCACTACTTCACTACTACACTTGATGTATGTTGTATCGAGCCAGTCCATTATATAGAGTTTCCTCCTGATTACCAGCTGATCTAATTTGTAACAGTCTTCTGACAGTTCTGACAAGAGTGTCAGACTGGTTGGTTAAGGTTTTCCAACTCAGTATGAACCACTCACCAAACTGCTTCCCATGTGTCGACACAAATAGACTAAGTGTCGACACAAGTCTTGATGATGTCGACACAACACTCCATGTGTCGACATAGTAATTCTTCTGGTACTCGACACAACATCTGTTAAATGTGTCGACACAAGTCCTGTGTGTTGACACAGCTTCTACTTCCAGTGTCGACATAACTTCTGTGTGTCAACACAGCTTCTTCTTCCAGTATCGACATAACTTCTGGGTGTCTACACAGCTTCTGCTTTCAGTGTCGACATAACTTCTGGGTGTCGATACAGCTTCTGCTTCTAGTGTCGACATAACTTCTGAGTGTCGACAGAATTTTGGTGTGTGTCGACACAAGTTCTGTGTGTCGACACAGTCATTGTCGACAGAATTCTGGAATGTGTCGACAGCTTCTCTGTGTGTCGACACAAGTTCCGTTGATGTCGACAAAATCTGGCCTTTGGTGTCGGCACAGCGTTGTCGACAAATTTTCTGTGTGTCGACATAAATTCTGGGTGTCGACACAATCCGGCCCTTGGTGTCGACACATCCATTCCCAAGTGTCGACACTTGTACTTCGAAAAATATTTCTTCCATTTACTTAACCCGCACATGAAAACTCAATATAACATCAAATAAAACTTGATGCATATCACTGAGTTAGGTGAGGCTTCTCCAAATCTGGTACACATTTTCCAATGTACCCAACAGGAGACCTGCCCTCACTGTCTGGGTCCGCCATGATGCTGGCCCGCTTACTAGGAGAGGCGAGCCGGTTCAACTCATACCCGAGTCACCGAGTTTCTTTCGAGCCGACCCTCTTGCGATGTGGCCTGGGTTCTCGCCCCCTATGACCATATTCTGGGTGTCGGGCGATTACTTTAGACCTGCCCTGTTAGTCGGCGGGAAGTCGAAGCCTTTCCCAATGAGTGACATCTAGCCCTGCCAGCTAAGTGAGAGTCTGGCATCGGGATCTGCTCAGGGTCTGAAACGGACACCGAGTGACATCCAGCCCTGCCAGCTAAGTGAGAGCCTGACAGCGGGATCTGCTCGGGGTCCAAGGGTTGACACCATCGAGTGACATCTATCCCTATCAGCTAGGTGAGAGCCTGACAGCGGGATCTGCTCGGGGTCTAAGGATGACACTGAGTGACTTCCAGCCCTACCAGCAATGTGAGAGCCTGACAACGGGATCTTCTTGGTGTCCAGGGGTTGACACCATCGAGTGACATCCAGACCTATCAGCTAGGTGAGAGCCTGACAGCGGGATCTGCTCGGGGTCTAAGGATGACACCGAGTGACTTCCAGCCCTGCCAGCTAGGTGAGAGCCTGACAACGGGATCAGCTCGAGGTCTAAGGATTAAACCAAGTGACTTCCAGCCCTGTTAGCTAGGTGAGAGCATGACAGCGGGATCTGTTCGGGGTCTAAGGATGACACCGAGTGACTTCCAGCCCTGCCAGCTAGGTGAGAGCTTGACAGCGGGATTTGCTCGGGGTCTAGGGGTTGACACCATCGAGTGACATCCAGCCCTGTCAGCTAGGTGAGATCCTGTCAGTGGGATCTGCTCGGGGTCTAAGGATGACACTGAGTGACTTCCAGCCCTACGAGCTAGGTAAGAGCCTGACAGCGGGATCTGCTCGGGGTCCAGGGGTTGACACCATCGAGTGAAATCCAGCCCTGTCAGCTAGGTTAGAGCCAGACATCGGGATCTGCTCGGAGTCTAAGGATGATAGTGAGTGACTTCCAGCCCTACCAGCTAGGTGAGAGCCTGACATCGGGATCTGCTCGAGGTCCAGTGGTTGACACCATTGAGTGACATCCAGCCATGTCAGCTAGGTGAGATTCTGACAGCGGGATCTGCTCGGGGTCTAAGGATGACACCGAGTGACTTCCAGCCCTGCCAGCTAGATGAGAGCCTGGCAGCGGGATCTGCTCGGGGTCCAGGGGTTGACACCATCGATTGACATCCAGCCCTGTCAGCTAGGTGAGAGCCTGACAGCGGGATCTGTTCGGGGTCTAAGGATGACCCCGAGTGACTTCCAGTACTACCAGCTAGGTGAGAGCCTGACATCGGGATCTGCTCGGGGTCTAAGGATGACACCGAGTGACTTCCAGCCCTACCATCTATGTGAGAGCCTGATAGCGGGATCTGCTCAGGGTCCAGGGGCTAGCACCATCGAGTGACATCCAGCCCTGTCAGCTATGTGAGAGCCTGATAGCGGGATCTGCTCGGGGTCGAGTCAAAAGAATACATTCTATCATACGAATTGTTGGGTATTGTATCCACAATTTCCTGGATTTGAGGAAGCCACCTGTCAAGATAAGATGAATTCACAATGTATTTGATAAAATATTTCAAGTTGTGCTTGCAGTTATTCCACGCTAAGTGCACACCAATGTCAGGGTGCAGTAGGTCAATATACACAGATCTGCACGACGTAATCCCTCGTTGAGCAGATCAGTGTGTTGACCTACGTGTACTATCTCTATTGGAGTGCACTTACTTTCAAGTACAGGGTTGTGTTTATGCAAGAGCAGACAAGGAGCAAGGATGAGTCAAAGAGCAGCTCAGAGGCGTAAGACGAAAAATCATCTAAGTAAGAATCGACGAGAATCACCAAGTGATTCTCGCCGATTCGGCGAGAATCACTAGTGATTCTCGCCGAATCGTCGAGAATCACTGGCTGATTCTCGCCGGCTAAATCAGAGTGCAATCAAGTCATATTCGACGAGAATCACTTTGTGATTCTCGACGAATCGTCGAGAATCACTTTGTGATTCTCGCCGAATCGTCGAGAATCACCCTTGATTCTCGACGAATCGTCGAGAATCACTTTGTGATTCTCGCCGAATCGTCGAGAATCACCCTTGATTCTCGACGATTCGACGAGAATCACAGGTGATTCTCGCCGATTTTTACTGGGGCAATTTTCGGGAAAAAGCTGGACCGGATTCTGCCGCTGACACTATTTTGAACCAGATTTAGAGTTTCTTCTGGTGGGACCCACAACGGTCATATTGAAGTTGTCTACAGTATAAATACAGGCGTATTTTTGAACAGTACAAATGACGAAAAAGATATACGAAGCCAAGCCGCGACGTGACCTAGATCGCGATTTCTGCCGCCGCCGTCGTCGCCGCTCGAGAGAGTTGATCGCCGGTCTTGATCGAGGTTTCTTCTAGATCTCCGGTCGACAGAAGCTTAGCCAAGATTAGAGTCTCACGTGTCTAACCGGAGATCTCTTGTCTCTTGATTTGTTGATCGGGAAAACCTTCCCCGTCCGAATCGATCGAGACGACTGATCCTAGTGTGACCGTTGGTAGACCTAGCTTGCTTCGCTACGAAGTTTGGATCTCCAAAGTACAGCAGCCGCACATCGTTGTCGCCGCCGATCCCGTGAACCTAGCCGCCGCCCATCTTGCCGCCGCCGGTTCCGGGGAGATTCTCTCCAAGAGAGATCTAGGGTTGTGGACTCTTCGTGGACTTCAAAAACACGTCGTCAACGAAGAGGGACACCTTAGTCTCCAAACGTAGTTTGTATCTCTTGTACATTCTAGTTTTACTTTTGTTGTAAAGGAACGTTGGTTCCTAGTTGTAAGGGTTGGGTGCAACCCGTGTTGTGGGAGGGTTGACTCCTACGTGTGGAAGGGTTCCTTCCGATAGTGCAAGGATTGGATTTCAATCCTGTTGGAGAAGTGACCGAGTCGTCCCTTGTTGGGAGATAGGTCGAAGGGGGAAAGTGGATGTACCCAAATCGGGGAACCACTATAAATAGCTTGTGTACTCTTTTGTGCTGTGTTGTTTTATTTTCGTGTGCAGGTACAATTTAAATTCCGCAAAAATGCTGCAGGTCACCTATTCCCCCCCCCCCCATAGGTGAAGATAGTTGACACTAGGTGGACTTTCAAGTGGTATTAGAGCGAGGTTACTCATCAAAAAGGTTTACACCTTGAGTAGAATCCTGCCACCAGTGTTAGAAGCATGGAGCTGGATCATGAGATATCGCCACTACGACTTCCCACATGCACAAAGGAGTATTATCCTGTCTGGAGGATGAGAGTGTCGTATCACTTGGAGGCTATCGATCCTCGAGCATCTTTCATCCTGGAAGAGGGTCCTTTTATTCCTATGAAGACCTCCGGCTCTGGAAAGAATATCCAAGTGCCCAAGTGCATTGCTGAGATGTCGGAGACGGAACTTTCATTATTTAATCTGGACAAGAGGATTCGTCAGATTATCATGGATATCTGGTCTGGACCTTCTTGCTCTAGATTGGAAAAATGTGAGACGGCCAAATCTATGTGGGTGATGATCTCAGAGCTGATGGGGGGATCAGAGAAAGCTGGAATCTGCTGTCAACTTGAGGATGAAGCCTATGTGGGGGTCTTCGCCTCTGAAGATGAAGGCAAGGATCAATCGGACAGCATCAGAGCTCCAGTATCCGTGTCCGAGACTGAAGAGGCCAGTGAGGAAAGCAGCTCTGATGAGGATGACACAACGGTCACTGGCTCTAATGACAATAACACTGAAGAGCGGGTAACTTCTTCATCCTGCCCCGTCTCTCTTGAAGTTTCTGAAGTCAGGAACTGTGTCCCTTCAGAAAATTCTGATTCCCTGAAGAGAGCCCTTCAGAAAAGCAACCTGCTTGTTGAAGAACAAGCTCAGGAGATTGCACGGCTGAAGATCTTGTTGGTTCTCCAATTGGCATCCAACAAGGTCAAGGACTCTAAAATCTCTGATCTACAGAGTAGTCTAGATACTGAGAAAAGGATAGCATCAAACTTTTCCAAGGTTGATGCTATGAAGAGAAAGGAAGAAAACAGGTGGATCTCCCGAATTATCAATTCGTGGAGAAATGGGGAAACGGTATTCCGACCCCCCACTCCAAGCAGGAAGGGTATTCATCATGCCTTCAGGTATGACCACAGGAATAATCGTGGTCACTTCAAGGGTGATCTGTCCTCATGTGGAGACACCCATAGTGCAAGGGCTGTCATGGCCACCCATGAGAGAATACCTAAGGCTCATTCTGAGCCCTTAGTATTCTCGGCCACTGCCCCTACTCGGCATGAATCGGCTGGTATCGGCTCTCAGAACTCTTCTCTCCACCCAAGGACACATGAAAGGGGGCTTATAAGTCATGCTGTAAGTTCTCATGGGGCCTCAGGAAGGGAGCTGTCTGAAAGGAAGGCACCACCTCCCAAACCTCGTGACGCTCGCTGCATGCATTCATTCCACCCTTCCACGTGTCACGGTGGAAGAGGCAGTTCTGGGAGCAGATCCAGATCTATCCCGTTTGGACCTAGGCTCATGACTACCTCAGTCACTAGATCAGGTCAGAAACGGAGATACAACATTCATGAGTGTTGGTGCTGTGGCAAGGTGGGACACTTTGCCATAGACTGTTGGCACAACCCCTTTGTGTCAAGGGCAAGGGCCTATCCACATCTCCAGGGCAGAGGTAGTCTTCCTGTCAGGATTTATGAAGGAAGGCAGTCGAATGTTTATGCTAACAAGAACCTAGGACCCAATATGTATTGGGTTCCTAAGGTAAAGTAACTCTCTTTTACAGGGTAGTCTAGGTTCCCGTAAATATAATGGGGACTAGACAGTAGATGTTTCAAGACTGAATTGGAACATGCATCTGGAATAACAGCAGTGATATCTATATGGGCATACTCACATCGAGCACCTGGTATGTTTTAGTCAGAGAGGCTAAATGCTAACTCTCATAATCCCAGGTATTTCTCATCAGCTCCAAGACTTGAGTCATTTTCTATCGACATTTACATATACATATATCTTTATATACATATATATATATACATATATGTGCGCACATCTAAGGATAGGTTAACACGGTGAATATAAACCTTAGATACATCATTAAAGAGTTATCGGTAATTCCACTGGTAGATTCGAGAACTAACATCTACAGGCGTAAATTAGTTCACTGAAAACTAACGAAGATACGTCTTTGGAAATCTCGACAACAAAGATACGTCATTGGAAATCTTGCCATCAAGAAATGTATGGAAAAGCCCGGTTCAAACCCTAAATAGATTGGTTTTAAGAAGTATTTATATATTTAGAAGATTTTTAAATTGACTTGACATCGGAAGACTTCGAAAATCCGGCATGTATCTTAACCCGTAGATTCCTGTTAAAGAATCCCTTCAATTTCGACTTAGACAAACGGAAACCCTTTAAAATCCCTTTTAAACCCGTCGAAATCTTGCCAGTCTCCCGCCGACCCTTCATATTCCGCAGGAAATCTTTCTTAAACTCGCCGATCGCCTCTTTCGTCGACAACAGCAGGAATCGACAACAGCAGGTCTCCCGCCGAATCGTGACAACTTCCGTCGACATCCCGCAGGAAGCTCACCGAAGGTCTCTCGCAGGAAGCTCACCGAAGGTCTCTCGCCGATTCTTCCCCTTCCGTCGACATCTCGCAAGATTCCCGCAACTCGTGAAGAACTCCGTCGATCTCGACGTGCAAGAATCCCGCAACTCGTGAAGAATCCAGTCTATCTCGCCGATTGCCTTCCGTGGATCTCTCCTCTCCCGATCTCGCCGATTCTTCCTTCCAGGGATTTCTCTGCGGTTTCGATCAATCACAGTCGCGGGGACCTACCGGGTGTCCATCGTCTTCATCGAACTAACTCACCGTCTACGCTTATAGGTAACCCCATCCTCACCCTTACTTGGACTTTATCACTAGTGTCGCTTCCCTTTTGACTTTTGATTAAGCGTAGAGTAGGGATTCTCTCCCTAGGTTTGCAATGGCTCCAAGGACAACCGCTGGGCTGGTCACTGGATGCGAGCTGGTTCGAACAGGGTTCTCTCATGCCTCAGATGAATTCAGAAACATCATCCTTATGCTTGAAGAGGCTGGACTCTCATTCGTACTGGAGCACCCCTGTAAAATCCTGGACAAGGAAGTGTTGGAGTTCTTTGCAACCGCAAAACTCTGGAATGACGACTCTCTCATCAAGAGCAAGGTTGCAGGGGCAAAGATCAAGATGACTGCCAGCAAGCTGACCCACTTCTTGCAGCTCACTAGCTCGGCGCACGAGGATTATCTGGATGAACAGGACAAAACCAGGACTTTATTATTCTGTGGACTCGCTCGAGGAACGAGGTCGATAAAGCGAAAGGATATGAATGAGGAAGGGAAACTTCTGTCAGACATCATTGGAAAAGTACTCATATGCAAGCCGGGTTCTCATGACCACATCTCTGCGGACATGTTCAAGATCCTGGTGGCAATTGTCTGCAGAAAAGGATTCAACTGGGGGGCATTGCTTTTTGAGAAGATAAAGGACACCCTCAGATCTCCTAGCTTTAGCCGAATCATCAGTCTGTATCTCAGTCAGTTGAACGGAGATAAGTATGACATGAGTAAAGGTGTTCCTCTACATTACTTGAAGAAAATGGACTCGAGTGTTTTTGACAGATGGGAGAGGCGCATTGGGCAGGCTGCCGTGGTCGAACAACAGGAAGTATCTCCAGCCGAGGACAGAACTGTGGCTGATTCCTTAGTTATCCCCAGTGAAATTCCTGATGCTTTGACTGCAGGAATTGAGGGGGAGCCTCTACCCACTGATGCTAATATCGTATCTGACATCTCCCAGATAGCCAGAGATGCAGTGGCAGATATACAAGAAGAAAGTGAAGCTGTGCTGGAGGATGAGGAGACCCTGAACCTGAACGATCTAGGTGCCGGAGGTGCTGTAGAGGAGACTGCTGACGAAGGGTTGGAAGATGATGCTGATGAGAATGATCTCATGGATGATGAAGGTGAGGAAGAAGGCAATGAGGGACAGGAAGCTTTGGAGACTCAGGATATCACTGAAGCTCCATCTGACAAGCACGCTCCTGAGATCATTCCTGAGATCATTGGTGCACCAGTGGAGGGGGAGTCTGAGAAATCTACAGAGGCCGCAAGCATTCCCCCCTTAGAGACTGTGCTCGTGTCCAGCTCTACAGGTGCATCTGATGAAGAGCAAGGCCAAGGAGTGCCTCAGGCTCATCCACTACGAGATGATCTGGCCAATCACACCGTGAATGTCATTCAGGGTATTGTAGATGAGCTCAAAGCATCTTTTGAGAAAGCTCAAAATAAAATGTTGAACAGAATTAAGAAATCAGAGAATCACATGCTCAAGAACATGGTGGAGATCAATCACAAACTCGACGTGATGGAAAGAAGTTTGAAGATAAGTATAGAGCAGCCGGCCAAGCTGTCACTCTTCTTATGGACGGATTAACAAGGAACACTGATACTCTCACAATCGTAAATCAGAATGCTCATGTCGTAGCAAATAACATTCAAAAATTTGTTGGCAATGTGGTAACTCTCAACACAAATCAACAAGCCTTGGTCACTGAATTCTCCAGGACTACAAAGCATATTGATGAGTCACTGCATTCTTATGCAAACTCCATTGCAGTCGAAGCCAAAAAGGGGGAGAAAGAATATATAGCTAAGATGGCTGAGCTTCAGGAAGTCATGATCAACAACTTTGAGCAGTCAAACAAATATGTTTATGACAGTTGCTGGTGGATGCTCCAACAAGCGTTAGGCGTTAATTTCCCTGAAAATCCCCAGGGTGCTCCTGCTCCTGAAGATAATACTGTGGCTGATGAGGGTGCCAGTGTTGAAGAAGTTCCTGTAAGTGAAGCTGATGTTCATAGGACTGCTAGGGCCTCCTCCAAGGCAATACTGATGGCAATGTTTGATCAAGGAGCCCTAGCAAAAGCCAGGGACAAGAGAAAATCTCAAGAAGGGACATCAAAGGAAACACAAGCTGAAAAGAGAATCAGACTGAAGGAGGAGGAAGTAAGAAACGAAAAGTGGAGTCCAGTATCCAAGAGTATCATACTTGACACATTCTGGCTACAAGAAAAAGGCGAAATCAATCGAAATGATGTATACAGCCAGCATGAGTGGGAGCTGCACAAGACCTATGAAGCCAAACATAACATCTTTTTCAGGACCAACACTGCGGCAGATAAAGCTCCTCCACCCAGATACTATCCAAAGCCTAAGGAGTATGTTGAAAGGCAAAGGAAGAAGTTTTTGGCTCAGAAACTCAAGGATGACTTAGCCAAAGAAAAATAGTCAGAAATTTATAGCTTGTCATTCTCTCATAAGAACAATTAACGTGTATTATTATTATATGAACAATCTTGAAATTATATATATATATGTATATGAATTTATGAGTGACTCAAGTTTTGGTCTGTTTGCCTATACTCTCTTGTGCTGCATCTCTAAATTCTGTATGTTGTATATATTATCTGGTTGGTGGTATTCATCTTAGCTAGTAGGATTTTGGCTTCGTCAAATAGGGGGAGATTGTTGGGTATTGTATCCACAATTTCCTGGATTTGAGGAAGCCACCTGTCAAGCTATGATGAATTCACAATGTATTTGATAAAATATTTCAAGTTGTGCTTGCAGTTATTCCACGCTAAGTGCACACCAATGTCAGGGTGCAGTAGGTCAATATACACGGGTCTGCACGATGTAATCCCTCGTTGAGCAGATCAGTGTGTTGGCCTACGTGTACTCTCTCTATTGGAGTGCACTTACTTTCAAGTACAGGGCTGTGTTTATGCAAGAGCAGACAAGGAGCAAGGATGAGTCAAAGAGCAGCTCAGAGGCGTAAGATGAAAAATCATCTAAGTAAGAATCGACGAGAATCACCAAGTGATTCTCGCCGCTTCGGCGAGATTCACTAGTGATTCTCGCCGAATCGTCGAGAATCACTGGCTGATTCTCGCCGGCTAAATCAGAGTGCAATCAAGTCATATTCGACGAGAATCACTTTGTGATTATCGCTGAATCGTCGAGAATCACCCTTGATTCTCGACGATTCGACGAGAATCACAGGTGATTCTCGCCGATTTCTACTTGGGCAATTTTCGGGAAAACGCTGGACCGGATTCTGCCGCTGGCACTATTTTGAACCGGATTTAGGGTTTCTTCTGGTGGGACCCACAACGGTCATATTGAAGTTGTCTACAGTATAAATACAGGCGTATTTTTGAACAGTACAGATGACGGAAAAGATATACGAAGCCGAGCCGCGACGTGACCTAGATCGCGATTTCCGCCGCCGCCACCGTCGCCGCTCGAGAGAGTTGATCGCCGGTCTTGATCGAGGTTTCTTCCAGATCTCTGGTCGACAGAAGCTTAGCCAAGCTTAGAGTCTCACGTGTCTAACCGGAGATCTTTTGTCTCTTGATTTGTTGATCGGGAAAACCTTCCCCGTCTGAATCGATCGAGACGACTGATCCTAGTGTGACCGTTGGTAGACCTAGCTTGCTTCGCTACGAAGTTTGGATCTCCAAAGTACAGCAGCCGCACATCATTGTCGCCGCCGATCCCGTGAACCTAGCCGCCGCCCATCTTGCCGCCGCCGGTTCCGGGGAGATTCTCTCCAAGAGAGATCTAGGGTTGTGGACTCTTCGTGGACTTCAAAAACACGTCGTCAACGAAGAGGGACACCTTAGTCTCCAAACGTAGTTTGTATCTCTTGTACATTCTAGTTTTACTTTTATTGTAAAGGAACGTTGGTTCCTAGTTGTAAGGGTTGGGTGCAACCCGTGTTGTGGGAGGGTTAACTCCTACGTGTGGAAGGGTTCCTTCCGATAGTGCAAGGATTGGATTTCAATCCAGTTGGAGAAGTGACCGAGTCGTCCCTTGTTGGGAGATAGGTCGAAGGGGGAAAGTGGATGTACCCAAATCGGGGAACCACTATAAATAGCTTGTGTACTCTTTTATGCTGTGTTGTTTTATTTTCGTGTGCAGGTACAATTTAAATTCCGCAAAAACGCTGCACGTCACCTATTCCCCCCCCCCCATAGGTGAAGATAGTTGACACTAGGTGGACTTTCACGAATTACCACAGCAGAGTTGACATATCAAGAGATTTCATTAAGAATAAAACACCACTAACATGTCTTAAGGATAAAAGCGTTTCAAGTCATCACCGTTCCAGGTGAGACTTAGGGTCTTGCCCTCCACATTTTGGAGTTAATATCCTCCTTACATCAGTGCCTCCTTTACAATGAATGGGCCTTCCCAGCTGGGGTTGAGCTTCCCCACGGTTGCCGACCTTCCCGCTACATCCACTTTCTTTAACACCAAGTCCCCTTCCCCAAACTGTTTGACTCTAACGTGCTTGTCAAAGTACTTGGCCTTCATTCTCTTCATATCTTCTTGTCGGACGGCGGAAAGGTCCTGCAGCTCTTCCACCATGTCAAGGGAGAGCCGCAGTGTAACACACTGAAACTCAAAAGAGCAACGGGTAACGTTTCTGTACCAAATTTGGAATTTGGTAGGGGAACACAGCCTGAGACAAGGGTGTGTCCCAGGGCTTGTCGAGAGGGGCTCGATGATTTATTTCAAAGATCTGGAAAATCGATTAGGCAGTTTTCTGGGTTCGACGATCGTCGAGCAGCGCTCGATGATCTTGTTACAATTCTGCGATCAACAATCTATCGTTATTCTGTGTTAGATGATCTGTCGTTATTCTGTGGTCGACGAATCGCCAGCAATCTTTGTTCGACAATCGGGCAGTGGGTTCGACGATCGGGCCGTGGGTTTGACGATCGGGCTGTGGGTTCGACGATCGGGCCGTGTGTTCGACGATCGGGCCAGCGATCTCCGTTCGACGATTTCGCTGCGTTCGACGATTTGGCTAGAGAGCTCCGTTCGACGATCTGGCAGCGGTCGATGATCTTGGTTCGATGATCGTCGAGCGCAGGGCGCATTGTGGCGTGTTTTACTCTGTCGACACGGAGTGTCGACACAGGGGTTTTGGCGGGAGTTGACTAAATGTCCCGACACTATTTAATTGGTTGCGGACGTGTCTTGCTCCGGATTGGTGTACTGTGTGGTGCTTAGCCCCATTTGTCCAGGCCAGACCTGGATCGTGCCGTGCATTTCCCTTTTGTGGGATCCGACGGCTGTGGTTATTTTCCGGTGGGGTTATACCCGAGTACAGGGTTTCAAAACGATTATTCTTCTATCGCTGGTTCTCTGTCTAAATTCTAGAGAGAAGGGAGAGCAAAGGAGGAAGAAGGAATCTAGATCTGGTCCTTGGAGGGGCTTCGGAGCTCCAAATTGCGAGCTGACTTCGAATCTACTAAGGCAAAGAGAGTGCGGTGCTTTTCATCAGCTTACATTTCCATGGCGCCAAGGAAGAACGCTATTGTAACGATTCTCCACTTGAGCATGTGAAGCTCTACTTCTTTTGCATTGGAAGCCCGCTCTCGTGAGTTTGCGGTGAGTTTGAGGCGTTCCTTTGGGTAGATATGTGAAGTCCCCATTGTGTAGAGTCCGTAATCGAGAACGGACATAGGCATGATGTATGAAGCCTATCCGGACATGTTGGTCTGGATCGGTGATGTTGCATTGCATAAATGCCGGAGAAGACTCCGTGCGAATGTTTGCTTTTCGGGTTTTCTACGTGGTAGATTGCAACAGGGAGCCTTGGGGATTAACCCTAAGGTGCACCCGGAAAACTGGGTGGATGCGTGAACTTGCCAACTTGGTGGCCTGGGAGACAACTTGAACATAACCGGGTTATGTGAAATGTGTGATGGAAACGGGACTCAGAGAAGTTTGACCTGCGCATATGTTTTAAATTAACGTTGTGATGTGAGCACGAGTTAGATGGAACCGTACCCGCTCTATGTTGTTCGGTTAGAGCTGTTGGCATAGATGAGGGTCTTCGGTGGTCTATGGTTTAAATTACCGTGACCCATGCCGGGAAGGCAAATTGCTCATTGTTTGACCGTCTAAAGGGATGGTGGTGAGTCGGCAGACTTTGGCTGTGGTCACCGAGAATGTGCCCTGAGTGCACGGGGTGTGTGGCCGTGCGAGACTACGCCTGTGTTGTAGTGACATTTCTATACTGCTTGGTTATACTAATAAAGTGCAGGGAAGGAGCATCGCCGCCCCGAGTTGGGGGCGGGATCGTTATAATTTGGTCAGCATTGCTGACCATTGCCTTTGTTTGCCACCATGCGGTGGTTTGTTGCTTGCAGGTGTTGCTGGACCAAGCGGTCAATAGCGGGCTAAAGCCCAAATTGCGAAGCCGTCCCTCGAAGGCCTAATTGGAGTGTTTACTTGCTTTTGTTCATGTTTGACCGGCCTGCGTGCCGTGGTATGGAAAACATGTAATATGAGTAAACCATTTGTAATGCTTTAAGGCCAATACTTGTGTATCTACTTCATTTCTTTTTGGCTTGTTAGTGGACATTCATGCTTGATGCTGGGTTCTTTTTATTGCAACTATTTAAACTGCTTCCGCTAGAATGCTCTGTGTAGGACATTTGATTGGTTGGATGGTTTCCATTGAGTAACCACCCGGTCTATCTGTGGTATATGGCGTCGGGCCCCGACCAGACCTACTGCTATATGTTATACGACGGATAGGCGGCGTTACAATTTGGTATCAGACTACTGGTTTCGGTCAGGCTTAAAATGAATTCGTGGACAAATTCTTTTTAAGGGGTGGTGAGCACATGTCTGTGCGTCATCGTTATAACAACAAAAGAACCCATGAATGTTCACTTAGGAATGAAAAATATGCGTGTTTGAGGAACCTGTGCGTTCCTATAATTGCGTTTTGCAATTTTGTTTTGTCGTTTAACGGTGTTTTGTACCACTATAGGTGACCAGAAGCGGTGCTGGGCCGTCGGAACGCCGAGTTTCTGAGGCTAGCAGTGCACCAAATGATGCTCCTGCAACACCTCCATCGACTGAGACCATACGATTGGTGGCCGATGCGGTGTTTGCCATGATTAATGCGCAGCCTGCAAGGCAAATGCAGCAACCCGCTCCTGCAATGGAGCAGGTACCTCTTCCAGAGGTAGAACCGAGAAGAGTGGAGCAGGTAGTAGTGGAACCGGTGGTGCCAAGGAGGGCAACCGAGAGACAGCTCACACATGTTATGAGCTTTAATCCTCCGGTATTCTCGGGGTTGGGAACCCCATCTCAAGCTGAAGACTGGCTCTCCCGTGTGAAGAGAGTCTTGAGAGCGATAGAGACGGAGGAGTGGCAGATGACCACTATTTCTACGTTCCTTCTGGACGGTGAAGCGAGATTGTGGTGGGAAGGATTGGAGCTATATCTATTGAGAGGTAGGAAACTTACAAACGTCTCGATGGAGGAGTTCTCGAGACTGTTCTTGGCTAGGTACATCCCTTCGATGCAGAGGATAGCTTTGGAGAACGAGTTACTGAAGTTGGTTCAAGGAGAAAGTAACGTGGATGAATATCTCCACGAGTTTACTCGATTGAGTCGGTATGCTTGCTCCACCATCGTGGATGAGGAGCGCAAGACGAACTGATTCTATAAAGGGTTGAGAGATGATTTGAGGCTACTACTCTCGGGGCCGATGACGCAGGGTTTCTTGACCTTGGTCAACATGGCCCGGTCCTTGGAGAAGGACATGAAGAATGTTCAAGAGAAGAAGAGCATTGGTGATAAGAAGTCTGGGTTCAAATTGCCGACTACTTCAAAGTCCAGCTATCAAAGGTTCTTTAAGAAGTCTAGGACTTCGGGTCCAGCTCCTTCTTCTGGTGCTTCTGGGGCGACTACGGGTCGTACCCCGGGTGCATGTTTTACTTATGGGAAGCCGGGGCACTTTGCCCGTGACTGTTGGAGCGGACGTCCCAAGTCCGAAAGAAAGCCGGGAGCAACTTATGAAGAGAAGGGCAAGGCGGTGGAGTCAACCGCGTCCCATTATGCTCCGGCCCAACTGAGGGTTTATAATCTTGGCCAACAGGAGGCCATCAAACAGGCGGATGTGGTGACAGGTAAAATTTAAATTTATAACAAGTTAATCTTTTAAATACTTATTATGTGCTTGTTACCTTACCACTGTTTGTTTGGGATTTGTTTTGATTTGTGAAAATCCGGCAAGAGCACTCTTCGATACAGGTGCTTCACACTCCTTTTTGTCCGAAGAATTCATATTGCGCATCGGAGTACCTTCTTCGATGGCGAAGGACAAGTTGGATGTCTTGTTGCCCAATGGGTGTTCAATGCGCGCTGATAGAATCTGTGGCGTGAAGATTCGAATTGGGAGTCAGGAGTTCCATTTGCAAGCGTCGTTATTGCTGCTAGTGGAATTCGACGTTATATTTGGCATGGACTGGCTCTCGGAGCAGCAAGCCTATATTGATTGTGTAGCAAGGAAGTCAAGCTGGGAGCAGGTCGTGAGACGAATTTCATAGGCTTGAAGTGGTCGAGCAAGACGTTGATGTCTGCACTTCAGGTGGTGAAGGCGGTTCGTGCCGGTGCAGAACTGTTCTTTACACTAGTGGAGGTTGCAAAGCCTAAGCCCACGTTGGACAGTATTTCAGTGGTATCAGAGTACCCTGATGTGTTCCCTAGCGATCTTCCTGGAGCCCCGCCGCAGCGGGAGATAGATTTTACGATAGAGCTCGTACCAGGTGCTAAGCCCGTGTCACGCTCTCCATATCGGCTAGCGCCTAAGGAAATGGCGGAGCTGAAGGTTCAACTGCAAGAGTTGTTGGAGCAAGGGTATGTGTGTCCAAGTTCTTCGCCTTGGAGTACGCCGGTCCTCTTTGTTAAGAAGAAGGATGGAAGCTTGAGGCTATGCATTGATTATCAGGATCTCAACAAGTTAACGGAAAAGAACAAGTACCCGATCCCCCACATTGATGATCTATTCGATCAGTTAGTCGGGTCGACAGTGTACTCAAAGTTGGACCTCAAGTCCGGGTACTATCAGCTGCGAATAAAGGGGAGTGATATCCCGAAGACAGTGTTCAGTACGAGATACGAGCATTACGAGTTTACGGTCATGTTGTTTGGACTGACTAATGTGCCGTCAGTGTTCATGGATTTGATGAACAGGACCTTCAGGGAGTACTTGGACCATTTTGTGATCGTCTTCATCGACGATTTTTTGGTGTACTCGCAGAGTGAGGAAGATCACTTCAGGCATCTTCATTTGGTTTTGGAGACACTAAGGAGGAATCAATTATATGCCAAGTTCTCGAAGTGCGAGTTTTGGTTGTCCTCAGTGGAATTCCTCGGTCATATAGTGAGTGGGGAAGGTATTACAGTGGATCCTGCGAAGATTGTTGCGATATGGGAGTGGCCTGAGCTTTCTACAGTAGCTGAAGTACGGAGCTTTCTGGGGCTTGCCGGCTATTATAGGCGCTTCGTAGAGAACTTCTCGCGGATAGCGTTACCTCTCACTACTTTGACGAGGAAGGAGAAGAAGTTCGTTTGTACGCCGGAGTGCGCGCGAGCTTTTGAGGAGTTGAAATGTCGGTTGACCACGGCGCCTGTGCTGAGTTCGCCGAGTGGGACTGAAGGTTATGAGATTTATAGCGATGCTTCGGGCAGTGGTTTGGGTTGTGTGCTGCTACAGCATGGAAGCGTCATAGTATATGGCTCGAGACAGCTGAAGGTGCACGAGAGGAACTATCCAGTCCATGACTTGGAGTTAGCGGCCGTGATTTTTTCCTTGAAGCTGTGGAGGCATAATTTGTGCGGTGTGAAGATTGATATCTACACCGATCATAAGAGCCTGAAGTATTTGATTGATCAGAAAGACCTGAACATGCAGCAGCGTAGATTGATGGAGTTCCTGAGGGACTATACATTCAAGATCCACTACGTACCTAGTAAAGGTAATGCGGTTGTGGACGCGTTGAGTCACCGGGCCCCAGTTCAAGCCAATTGGCTGTCGATTCATTACGAGCGGTTGGTTCGGGAGTTGGAGGTGTTGGAGATTGTTTGTGTAGATAAGCAGTCAAGTGCTGAAGCACTCTTGAATTGGACTGAAGTTTAATATGACCTGGCTGATCGGATTCGGCAGGCGTTGGATTTGGATGGCCACATGAAGCAACTCATGATAGAGGCTCTGGATGGGTCAAATTGCCAATATGAAGTTGTGGATGGATTGCTTTGTAAAGACGGTCGTCTTTGCGTCCCAAGCGTGGGCATTTACGGGTGGATGTGTTGTACGAGGCGCACCATACCAAGTACTCGATTCACCTGGGGAGCACAAAGATGTACCACGACGTTAAGAAACTTTTTTGGTGGCAGGGTTTGAAGAAGGAAGTGGAGCCCTACGTGGCGAAGTGCAAAACTTGCGCCTTGGTGAAGGCGGAGTGCCAAAAGCCGGGAGGATTTCTGAAGTCCTTGCCTATTCCGGAGTTGAAATTCGACGACATCACTATGGACTTTGTGCACGGGTTGCCAAGGTCGCAAAAGGGGAACGACGCCATCTGGGTGGTCGTAGATCGGCTAACGAAGGTGTCGCATTTCATTCCGCATAGGAAGGATGATCCGGTGGAGAAGTTGACAAAGTTATATATGGATAACATAGTGCGGCTCCACGGTGTGCCCCACAGCATCGTGAGTGACCGAGATGGGCGATTCACATCTAATGATTGGAGGCTTGTGTAGCAAATGTTGGGAACAAAGCTGAGTATTAGCACAGCCTTCCATCCGTAGACGGATGGGCAGACCGAGAGGGTCAATAGAACTATGGAAGACATGCTCCGCATGTGTGTCCTGGATTTTGGAAAGCAATGGGAAGACCATCTTTGTTTGGTGGAATTTGCGTACAACAATAGCTACCAGGCGAGTATTCAAATGATGCCCTTCGAGATCCTTTATGGTAGAAGATATCGCACGTCATTGTCCTGGTTGGAAACGGGTGAGTCAAAGTTGTACAAACGTCAAGAGGTGGAAGATGCTACTTCGTTGGTGCGAACCATTCGGGAGAGCTTGCTAATTGCTCGGGACCGTCAGGCGAAGTACTATAATGCTAAGTGCAGGAACGTGGAGTTCGCTTTGGGCGACTGGGTGTACTTAAAGATCAAGCCGTTCAAGGGTGTCTCGCGGGTGCGGTGCTTGAAAAAGCTAAGTCTGAGGTACCTTGGGCCGTTTGAGGTTCTGGAGAGGATTGGCGAAGCGGCTTATCGGTTGAAGCTATCGGTGGAGCTTAGTGGTTTACACGATGTATTCCACATTTCGGTGCTACGGAAGGCGGTGCAAGAGCCTACGCAAGTGATCGCGGTCAATCAAGTGCCGATTGATAGTGGGTTGACGACAAAGGTCAAGCCCATGCGGATTGAAGACTCGGAAGTCAAGCGGCTACGCAATAAAGAGATCAGGATGGTCAAGGTCCGATGGGACAATTGCAACCGCAAAGAGCTCCCTTGGGAACGAGAGCAGACTATGCTTGATGAGTATCCGGAGTTGTTCTGCTCAAGTACAATTTAATTTTGTACTTATCTTTCCTTTATGTAATTTCTTGGACGAAATTCTTTTGAGAGGGGGAGAGCTGTAACACCCCGAAACTCAAAAGAGCGACGGGTGACATTTCTATACCAAATTTGGAATTTGGCATGGGAACACGGCCTGGGACACGGGCGTGTCCCAGGGCGTGTCGAGAGGGGTTCGACGATTTAGTTCAAAGGTCTGGCAAATCAATCAGGCAGTTTTCTGGGTTCGACGATCGTCGAGCAGTGCTCGACGATCTGGTCACAATTCTGCGGTCAACGATCTGTCGTTATTCTGCGGTCGATGATCTGTTGTTATTCTGCGGTCGACGAATCGCCAGCGATCTTTGTTCGACGATCGGGCAGTGGGTTCGACGATCGGGCCGTGGGTTTGACGATCGGGCCGTGGGTTCGACGATCGGGCCATGTGTTCGACGATTGGGCCAGCTATCTCCGTTTGATGATTTGGCTACGTTCGACGATTTGGCCAGAGAGCTCCGTTCGACGATTTGGATGCGGTCGACGATCTTGGTTCGACGATCGTCGAGCGCGGGGCGCATTGTGGCGTGTTTAACTCTGTCAACACGGAGTGTCGACACAGGGGTTTTGGCGATAGTTGACTAAATGTCCTGACACTATTTAATTAGTTGTGGACGTGTCTTGCTCCGGATTGCTGTACTGTGTGGTGCTTAGCCCCATTTGTCCAGGTCATACCTGGATCGTGCTGTGCATTTCCCTTTTGTGGGATCCAACGGCTGTGGTTATTTTTCGGTGGGGTTATACCCGAGTACAGGGTTTCAAAACCCTTATTCTTCTGCCGCTGGTTCTCTGTCTAAATTCTAGAGAGAAGGGAGAGCAAAGGCTGAAGAAGAAATCTAGATCCGGTCCTTGGAGGGGCTTCAGAGCTCCAAATCGCGAGCCGACTTCGGATCTACAAAGGCAAAGAGAGTGCGGTGCTTTTCATCCGCTTACATTTCCATGGCGCCAAGGAAGAACGCTAGGGTAACGATTCTCTACTTGAGCATGTGAAGCTCTACTTCTTTTGCATAGGAAGCCCGATCTCGCGAGTTTGCGGTGAGTTTGAGGCGTTCCTTCGGGTAGATATGTGAAGTCCCCGTTGTGTAGAGTCCGTAATCGAGAACGGACATAGGCATGATGTGTGAAGCCTATCCGGACATGTTGGTCTGGATCGGTGATGTTGCATTGCATAAATGTCGGAGAAGACTCCGTGCGAATGTTTGTTTTTTGGGTTTTCTACGTGGTAGATTGCAACAGGGAGCCTTGGGGATTAACCCTAAGGTGCACCCGGAAAACTGAGCGGATGCGTGATCTTGCCAACTTGGTGGCCTGGGAGACAACTTGAACATAACCGGGTTATGTGAAATGTGTGATGGAAATGGGACTCAGAGAAGTTTGACCTGCACATATGTTTTAAATTAATGTTGCGATGTGAGCACGGGTTAGATGGAACCGTACCTGTTCTATGTCGTTCGGTTAGATCCGTTGGCATAGATGAGGGTCTTCGGAGGTCTATGGTTTAATTTATCGTGACCCATGCTGGGAAGACAAATTGCTCATTGTTTGGCCGTCCAAAGGGATGGTGGTGAGTCGACGGACTTTGGCCGTGATCACCGAGAATGTGCCCTGAGTGCACAGAGTGTGTGGCCGTGCGAGCCTACGCCTGTGTCATAGTGACATTTCTATACTGCTTGGTTATACTAATAAAGTGCAGGGAAGGAGCATCGCCGCCCCAAGTTGGGGACGAGATCGTTATAATTTGGTCAGCATTGCTGACCGTTGCCTTTGTTAGCCACCGTGCAGTGGTTTGTTGCTTGCAGGTGTTGCTGGACCAAGCGGTCAATAGCGTGCTAAAGCCCAAATTACGAAGCCGGCACTCGAAGGCCTAATTAGAGTGTTTACTTGCTTTTGTTCATGTATGACCGGCCTGCGTGCTGTGGTATGGAAAACATGTAATATGAGTAAACCATTTGTATGACCTTAAGACCAGTACTTGTGTATGTTTTCATTCCTTTTTGGCTTGTTAGTGGACATTCATGCTTGATGCTGGGTTCTTTTTATTGCAACTATTCAAACTGCTTCCGCTACAATGCTCTGTGTAGGACGTTGTGATTGGTTGGATGGTTTCCATTGAATAACCACCCAGTCTGTATGTGGTATATGGCGTCGGGCCCCGGCCGGACCTACTGTTATATACTATGTGACGGATAGTGGGTGTTACACGCAACTCTTCCTCGTTCTTAGCCTGCCATTCTTCCATGCCTCCCCTGGCCGCAACAACTCGAGGTGTTTGAACTTCAAATTCTACGGGGAGCACTGCCTCGAACCCATGAGAGAGCTTGAAGGGGGTCTCTCCTGTAGCTGTGTTAGGGGTGGTCCTCAAGGCCCAAAGAACCGCGGGAAGCTGCTCCACCCAGTTTCCCTTAAAATTTTCCACTTTATTTTTTAGGAGGTTAACAATGATTTTGTTCGCGGCCTCCACCTGCCAGTTGCTCATGGGGTGGTGGACCGAGGCGAACCTGAGGTCGATCCCCAGCTGCTCGCAGAAACTGGTAAACTCTGCGTTGGCGATGGGGTCCATTGTCCGTGACAATGGCCCGAGCCTGCCCATGACGGCATATGATCTCCCCCCAAATGAAGTTTCTAATGACATGGGAATTCAACTTGGCCAGCACCTTCACCTCCAACCACTTGGAGAAATAATCGATCATCATCAGTAGGAACCTTCTCTGCCCACTAGCCTGGGGGAACGGTCCAACCAAATCCATCCCCCAAATGTCAAAGGGCTAGGGGGTTGTGATACTCTTGAGTCGCCGAGCTGGTTGTAGCTAGAAGGGGGGGGGGGGCAAATAGCTGGCACTTGTGGCATCTTCTCACGAATTCTGTCGCATTGCGGCCCAGGGTGGGCCAGAAGTACCCCTGCCTGACAATCCTCCCTTCCAGGGTCCGACTCTCGGAGTGGCTCCCACACTCCTCGAAGTGGACTTCTTCCAAGATTCTTTGTTCTTCCCCCTCCGCCACGAAACGAGCCAACATCCACGAGAGAGTCTTCTTGTACAATTGCCCGTCCCGGAGGAGGTAGTACGCCGATTTGTACCTAAGCTTCTTCTTGTCCACCCCCTCTGAATACTCTATCGTGGAAAGGAAGGTTGTGAACGAGTCCATCCATGAGGGCCGCTGATCTATCTCCATGAGCTCTCCCTCTTCGATGGAAGGGCAGAATAGGTCGGTGATGGTACCCCCCACCCGGGGGCCATGCTTCGCTAGCTGATCGACCTGCTCATTATCCTCCTGGGGCACGTACTGGATGGAAAAAGTTTTGAATGTGCCAATGACCCCCTTTACTTTGGCTAAGTATAGCCGCAGGGTAGACTCTCTTGCCTCGAACTCCCGTTGATCTGGGAAGCTAACACCATGGAATCAGTGAGGACCTCCACGTCCAGTACCCCCGTGTAACGCCCCCACTCGTCACATGACATATAACGGTGGGTCCGGATGGGGCCCCACGCCATAGGTCACAGACAAGTGGCATAATTGCTTGTGGTGATCAAATTCTATTCGTATCCTTAACCCAATCCATTCTAGCGCAACATTTTTTAAGTTGTATGAACTCAACTCCAGGAATGTCCACTAATACATAAATTCCACATTTATATATATCCAAACCAGGAATGTATACAACCCACACACACATGGCCTTAATGCCTTACAGGTTTCTCTTTTTACACATATACAGGTTCGTACATCGGCACGCAGGCTGGCCACACATGAAATCCAACCACGATTCACTTGGCCTTCAAGGGCCTTAGCAGCAAGCTTTCAATCCGCTCATTTCATTTCAAGCCGCAGCACCTGCAAGTCGACATCCACCAAAGAGCGGCAAGCAAAGTAACGGTCAGCTAAAGCTGACCAATTATAACGACCCTACCCCATGCCCGGGGCAGCGGTTCCTTCCCTTTATGCATTTGCAAGTATAATAGCTAACAACCACACACATCAAATCACAAATGCCGACCGTAGCCAGACGCTTCGTGCACTCAGGGCACATTACGGTGTACCGGAAACCCGTGGTAACACCACCAACGAACGGTAATTAACTTGTTGGCTGGCCGGTCCTAGTCACCCCAAGACGCATGTTGGTCACATTCCGCCCAAACCAAGCAGAGGTAGGTACCGCATGATAAACATGAGAATTAATCCATCAGATCGACCCGCTTTTATTTCGGTGTAGCAAGTCGGGCTATCGCACGCTCCCGAAACACTGCCACCAATCGATCTCTCCAACATGCCCAGGTACAGGTTAGCCTTGCCCATGCTCAAATCGTCATTAGGCGCACCATGACGTGGGTCGACCTTCCCTTCCTGGGTAACCGCAGCTTTCCGCTCTTGCAGAGCAAACGAGCACACACAGCGCTCACATCACAAGGAGCTTATGCAAAGTATCCAAGATCATATCGATGGCTAGCTCACGCATGAGCATACAATCCACACATAGCATTCATTCATTCATCCAAGACACAAAGCATATAGCTCATCTTTGCAAACCCACAGAGTCTTCTCTGGTTTACCCATGATCATCACCAATCCAGACTAACGGTACAGATGGGCTTCACACAGCATGCATATGCCGTACTCCATATTTCCGGCTCTAGTTGCAGACTCAACCACGGAATCACTTCGCGAATCCACCTTTTGGTGGAGGATTCCACGCATATGCATAAAGAAAGGACTTTGATGTCCAAGAAGGAGATCGTTACCCTTGAAGATCGCTTCGGTGCCATGAAGTAGCCGGACGGAAGTCACCGCCTTAACTTAGCCTTCACGAATCCACTCTCGGATCTTCGCTCCGCACTCCGCAGCTCCTCCAGCAGCTGGCTTCTCTTCCTCCTTCCTTCCCTTGCACTCCCCTCTTCTTTCTCTCTCTTGAAATGAGAAGAAGAAGAAGAAGAGGAAGAGGAAGGGTTTAAATCCCCTTTTCGCCGGCCTTAGCAACACATGGACAGAGCCTATCCATTGGATCTAGGAATAAGGAATCAACTGGCTCAAAATTGTCCAGAAAATCATGAACACGGCCTGACACGCCCTGTGACACGCCCGTGTCACAGGCCGTGTCCCTTAAGCGGCAGCCAACCGACTTCAAGCCAACTAGTACACGGCCGTGTAACACGCCCGTGTCACACCCTACATGCCCGTGGCATTGATGAATTGTAAATATACCTAATTTTATGTACATTACTTAAGTCGTTTTATTTAATTTTTGTCATTTCTACTTGTTTTTATTCAATAAAATGCTCCTATTTTTGTAAATATTATACTAACTTGTTTTATTTTATTTGTCAGGAAAAAAAGTCAAAATCTGCCAAAAATGACATGTCACGCCCGTGACATATTGGTCACGCCCATGACCAGGGCGTGACAGCTCAAAATCCCGAAAAGAAGCCAATTTTGAAGAGGAAAGCCTGACACGCCCGTGTTCCATGATTCGATACGCCCGTGTCACTCCGACACGGGGCGTGACCAAGCCGTGTCCATCCCGCTCGACGAGTTCAACTCGACGTTTGTCGTCCCAAGAGGGACACGCCCGTGTCCGATGTCCGACACGCCCGTGGCAGCCCGACACGCCCCGTGCCAGCCAGGTCAATGTTTCGCGCTCAACGTTCGTCGAACCCAAGAGGGACACGCCCGTGTCCGATGTGCGCCACGCCCGTGTCCGCCCGACAAACTTCCGCCGGCGAATCCCGAAGTCAACATTGCCTTTAAGCGCCGAACGACACGCCCACCGTCACGCCCGTGACCTGGGGCGTGACCGCCGCGTTTTCGGCCGGAAAGTCAAATCGCCGTCAAATCCGTCAGATCGCCGAATTCTGCTGTAAAATAGTGCTGACACGCCCCACGACATGCTTGTGTCGGAGGACGTGTACTTGGAAATTTTTGCCTATAAAAAGGCAGCTTCTATATGAGTTCAGGGTTCCAAAAATCCGAACCATTTTGATGTATAAGGGCTGCCGTTAGAGCTGCTTTAGTGCTATGTAATGATTCTCTTTCCCCCCTTTTTGAATTTAGTTTGTTTAAGCTCCTGTAATCAACTTCTTTTATTAATAAAATAGATATTTTTCTCATCCTTATATGCTCTGAATTTTCTCTAAAGGCCTCCTTTTCATCAATCTTATACACTTTCATGTTTTAAAATGAAAATGTTCTCGTTTTCTTTTCGATTATAACAAAATTTATAGCCGTTATTATGGCCGTTTTCATTCTCAAACTCTTTAAATTTGGTTAGACTTAGGATTTTCACGCTTTAAAATACGCTCTTATGAACTTGTAAAACATTAAAAAGATAGTTTTCATCCCGCTCAACTTAGCTTTTACTTTGTTTTAATTATAAAACTACTACTTCTTTTTAACTTACTCCCACTTTTTAACCATTTTATCACGCTATAAGAATGTATAAATTATTATTTTTATTTTTCATCAACTTTCATTTTATGTAATTACAAAAAATATTTTCGCTCGAACAATTTTTATTTTCACTTTTTAAGCATTTCTATCAAAATCTAACGGTAAAAATGTAAACGTTTTAATTTTTCGGGCACTTGCCTTTCTCACTTTAATTTGAAAACTTTTGCTCAAACAATTTTTATTTTGCCATTTTATGCATTTCTACTGCATTCCAGCGGTAGAAATGCAGTCATTTTAATTTTTCGATAACTTTGATTTTTGCAATTATTTTAGCACGAGTGTGTGCGTGTATGAGATATTTTTCAGCTCCTAAGTTAAATTATGCAAGTGTGTGTGTGTGTGGTTATTCAAGTAGAGTGCGTGTGTTGTTTTTATTTTTCCGCCTACTCATTTGAGTTAATTGGCTGGATTTTATTCAAGTAGAGTGCGTGTGTAATTTTTATTTTTCCGCCTACTCATTTGAGTTAATTGGCTGGGTTTGATTCAAGCAAGTGTTTGTAGTTTTTATTTTTCCGCCTACTCACTTGAGTTAAATGGCCGGTCTGTATTTTCAGTCCTACTCGTTTGAGTAGGACTTGTAATTTTCATTCTTTATTTTTCCGCCTACTCACTTGAGTTAAATGGCTGGATTTGATTTTCCGCCTACTCGCTAGGAGTTAAATGGTCGGACTTTATTTTGATGTAAATATTTAAGGAAGCCCTGTAATCGCATTTATTTTCTCCTACTCGTTTGAGTAGGACTCGCTTTCATTTCAGTCCTACTCGTTTGAGTAGGACTTGTAATTTTCAGCTTTAATTTTCCGTCCCCACTCGTTTGAGTGGGACTTGCAAATTTCAATTATGCACTTTTCAGCTTTTATTTCCCGCCCCCACTCGTTTGAGTGGGACCTGCAAATGTCAATTATGCAATTTTCTCTTATGTGTAACTTAGTTTTATTTCTTCCTTTTGTTATATGTTTGAATGAGTGCGGGTGTGTTTATTTGTAATAACTTTTCTAAAATTAGGTTATTTTGCTTTTCTTCTTATTTTCTTTATAACCTTTCAGCGAATAGTTTAGGACGCTCGCACAACCAAACATATAAGCTATCCCCATTCCGATGAGTGGCTAATTGCTTTTAGCCCTCGGTATCGAAGAGCTTTGGGATCTAAAAATGTTTTAAATAACCAAATGTCTAATTTTTCAATTTAATTAAAAACTTAAGGTTTACCCCGGGTTAACGACGCGTAGACCCACATATCGATGTGTGGGCTCTATTTCCGTTATCCATACGCTAGCTAGCCGAGAGGCCGTGCATATGGACAGATCACCCCTGGGTAGATAGAGTTCCGCACTAACCCTCGAGAGAGGACGCACGCTAACTCTACCGGATTGGGTTCCCCACCCAATAGCCGGGTTCTTAGCGTACTGCGGGCATTAAGGGGAATCCTTCGTCGGACGAGAGCCCGGTCGAATAGCCTTAATGTCTAGGTGAGCGATATTCCTAGAGATAGGTGAGCTCATTATTTTGAACCTCCACGGCCAAGTTTCCGCATTAATTAAATTGAAACCTTAGATATCTAGTTATTCAAATCTATTTTTAATCCTAACGCAATTCGATATCGGGAGTTATCTCTTCATCGACCACTTTCTTAAAATCTGTTTTCGTTCCTATTTTACTTAAAACCCTCAACTTCTATTTCGGTAAAATAATGGTGTTTTCGGAGGAGTAGGGGTAATCAACCCGTTCCCGGGAATAATACGACCTCGGTATTCTCCCGAATATCGAGTACTACTTGTGATAGGTGCACTTGCCTACCCTAGCAAGCCCGCGGCGATCGACTCACCGAACCAACCACAGTAAGAGTCTGTTCGCGGGCCAATCAAGTTTTTGGCGCCGTTGTCGGGGATCTCTTTGAGTTGTTATTCCGAATCCAAACTCTATTACTTTTACTTTTATTTCTAAAAACTAAAAAAAAAACTTAAAAAAACTTTTCTTCAAAATCCGAAAAAAAAGAGAGTCAATTTTCTACTTTTTATTAGGGTGTATGACCCGTGGACAGCCTTCGGAGTCCGAAAATTTGGATTTCGATCCTGAGATTGAACGCTCTCTTGCGCGTATTCGGTCTCAACGCCGAAATCCCTCTTTGTATCCCCAAGAATCCATCGGAGAACCCTCTGCCGTTGTTATGGCCGACCCCAATCCGAACGCGGCCCTTGAGCGTACAATGTCATATTACGCCCGGCCAAATTTGGACGATACTGGGTCCAGTATTGTCCGCCCGACGGTGGAGAACAATAATTTTGAGATCAAATCGAGCGTTATCCAAATGATCCAAAACGCCGTGCAGTTCGATGGACAGCCGGATGAGGACCCGAACGTTCATTTGTCTAGTTTCTTGGAGATTTGCGATACTTTTAAGATTAATGGCGTCACTGATGACGCCATTCGTTAGCGCCTTTTTCCATTCTCCCTCAGATCCAAAGCTAAGGCGTGGTTGAATTCCCTCCCACGAGGATGTATCACCACTTGGGCCGAGCTTGCAGAGCGGTACTTAACGAAGTATTTTCCGCCCGCCAAAACTGCAAAGTTGCGGGCAGACATTTCTTCGTTCGTGCAGAACGATTCTGAGTCTCTTTTTGAGACTTGGGAGCGCTTTAAGGAATTCCTCCGCAAGTGTCCGCACCACACGCTGCCTGCGTGGTTGCAGGTCCAAATCTTCTACAATGGGCTTAATTATCAGACGCGTCAAATGATTGACGCGGCTGCCCGGGGTACCTTGAATAATAAGACCCCCGAGGCTGCCCAAGCTCTTATTGAAGAGATGGCTATGAACGCCTACCAATGGAACGTCCCTCGGGGACGTCCCAAGCAGGCGGCTAGCCTCTTCGAAGTGGATGCCACTGCCCACTTAGCCCTTCAAGTTGAAAGGCTGACGAAGCAGGTGGCGGAAATGTCTGATGCCTCCACCACTCCTCCTTGGGCGATTCCCCCTAATGCCGGCATAGCAAATGAATTCGTAGACTACGTGGGAAATGCTGGGCGACCTTCCTTCAACCCCAATAACAACCCTTATAGCAATAACTATAATCCGGGTTGGAGGAACCACCCCAACTTCTCATGGAGCAATCCGAATAATGAGCAGCGCCCCCCAATTCTTTCGCGCCTGGATTTCTGCCGCCTCCCCCTCTTCCAAAACCCTCCCCGATGGAGGATAATTTTTCTAAATATATAGCTTCCAACGAGTCAAATATCCGGAACATCACCGGATCGCTAAAAAACTTAGAACTCCAGGTTGGACAGCTAGCGTGAATGATGTCCGAGCGCGCGCTCGGGGCACTACCGTGAAACACGGAGCCCAATCCGCGGGAAAATATCAACGCTATAACCCTCCGTAGCGGAAAGGAGGTGATCGATCCAAAACGGACAGATCCTCAGGTACATATTTCACCTCCGACCCCTCTTCCCCTTCTTTGATTACGCCGCCTTTACAAATTTTAAATGAAAAAATTATTAAAACGCCCTTGTCGTATCCGCATAAACTTAATAGTGAGAGTAAGGATACGCAATTTGAAAAATTTATTTTATTATTAAAACAAATTCATATTAATGTTCCCTTCTGCGAGGCACTCTCTCAGATGCCTAAATATGCGAAATACCTAAAACAACTTCTTTCCAATAAACAAAAATTAGAAAATATTTCGCATATTTCTCTTAATGCTGACTGCTCAGCGGCTCTTACTAATAAATTGCCCCTAAAAAGAAATGACCCGGGACGGTTCTCCATCCCGTGCCTTTTTGGCAATATATTAGTAAAATACGCTCTTGCAGATTTAGGCGCGAGCATTAATTTGATGCCATTCTCGCTCTTTCAAAAATTAGGTTTGGGCACTCTGGCCCCTACTAAAATGCGAATCCAACTAGCGAATCGCTCGGTTAAGTTTCACGTCGGGGTAGTGGAGGACGTACTTGTCCGAGTTGATAAGTTTATCTTTCCGGTAGACTTCGTCATCTTGGACATCGAGGAGGACACAGATGTACCAATTATACTCGGTCGCCCTTTTCTCGCCACCTCCCGCGCATTAATTGATGTCAGTAACGGTCGTCTCCTCCTTCGGGTAGGAGATGATGAAGTTACTTTCTCTATTATTCCCTCCATAGGAGACTCATCATCAAGCGATGACTTTTGATATAATTTAGACACATATCTCGGAGATTGTTCTTCCCCTATTTTTCAGTCTACGTTTTTAAACGACGATCTTTTTGCGCTCGAAAATTTTAACTGCGATGAGGATACCTCTATAGACTTGCCTTTCGAACCAATTGGTAAGAAAGACATAGGAATTAAAACCTCGTTAGAAGAACCGCCCTACCTTGAACTCAAACCCCTTCCCGATTCACTCAAATATGCCTTTTTGGGGAAAGATGATACACTCTCTGTTATCATTTCTTCGCATTTGAGCGAATCGGAGACTTCCGATTTATTGGGAGTTTTGCTTAAACATCGCCACGCAATTGCTTGGCAAATTTCTGATCTCAAAGGGATTAACCCGTCTTTCTGCACCCATAAGATTTTCATTCTAGATAATTGCCGCAAAACTATTCAGCCGCAGCGACGTCTTAACCCAAACATGAAAGACGTCGTTAAAGCCGAAATTATTAAATTATTAGATGCGGGGATTATTTATCCCATATCGGATAGTACGTGGGTTAGTCCCATTCACGTGGCGCCCAAAAAGGGCGGTCTTACCGTAGTGGAGAATGAGCACAATGAACTCGTCCCAACTCGTACTATTACGGGTTGGCTGGTGTGCATCGATTATAGAAAACTAAATGACGCCACCCGTAAGGATCATTTCCCACTACCATTTTTAGACCAAATTTTAGAGTGTTTGTCCGGTCATCCGTATTTTTGTTTTCTCGATGGATTATCGGGGTTTTTCCAAATCCCCATTTCCCCCGATGACCAAGAGAAAACAACTTTTACCTGCCCGTTTGTGGTGTAGGGATGTTTGTGAGATGGACGTGCCTACGCTAACGGCGGATTACCCATCACAGAACATGGAAAAAATAAGAGAGTGCTCCGACCAAAAGCGAACGAAAAGGGGTCGGTTGGCTCTCAAAAATACGGGACTCGATACAACGTCCTTAGGACCTACTCTCCAACAAGCACACAACTCGCGCCTAGCCGGACTCGATACCACGACCTTAGAACCTACCTCTCCAACAAGCACACGTCTCACCGCACCTAAACAAGCATCTATTCTTTTCACAATAAGCCGTCAATCGCAGCAAAAATATATTTAGGAGCGGCGGTAAACGATAAGGAGGGATCAAGAACAAGTTGAGATTAACTCCCTTGTTAGCACCAAAGCGTGCCCCATCTTGGAGAACAAGTCAAGGCTAGGCCTAGTTTGTACTCCAGCGGATCTTCCAATCCGAAAAACAAGAGGGTCAATAACAACGTTCGATTCAGATTTGCAAGCGAAAAACACTTTAAAATCGCGGAAAAGACGGTTGAATAACCTCCACAAAAATCTCACAACAAGAAGCACAAAGATAGGGAAGAGATTACCCAACCAAGAAGAAGATCACACAATATTTGTGGGAGAATCACTCTCTCCACGGTTCCACCGGTTTCACACCGAAGGGGCTGCTTCCTTCTTCCACGGAGTCGCACCGAGAGAAGCCACGCCGGAGTCGCACCGAACGGGGATGGAGGAGGCAAGGCTAGGCTTCACACCCAAAGGGGAGGGGGGGCGGCTAGTGGAATCTCTCCATGGCCGAAATTCTCTAGGGGAGAGTTTAGGTTTTCTTCTTCCAATGCATAACTCATCATAATATCCTCCTTTAAATAGGAGTTACAAAAGAGATCCAACCATCCAAGATGGAGATGAAATCTCATCCATCCGGGCGGTTACATACACACCAAGGGTTTAATAGCACACCAACATAAAAATAAAAATAATACAAGCCAAATGTTTTAAGCAATTAAAATAAAACTAAGTAAAAGTATTAAGCAAGCTTTGCGCGCCGCGGACGGAGGTTGTATCGCAGCTTTCCGTTAGCGTCCGTGGCGTTGTCATGACGCCGCAAATCTTTAACTTGTTGCGCCGCAGCAACCGGGTCATCATCAGGAAGTGTTGGAGGGGCCGCAGCAACCGGGTCATCATCAGGAAGTGTTGGAGGGGCCGCGCCATCAGTTTGGTACCTTCGCATATCGAAGAATGCCATTTGGCCTTTGCAACGCGCCTGCTACATTCCAAAGATGTATGCTGGAGATCTTTGGCGAGCTGGTAGGAGACATTATGGAAGTCTTTATGGATGACTTCTCTATTTTCGGAAGCTCTTTCCCGTCCTGTCTTCGTAATTTAGACCGTGTCCTTCAGTGATGCGAGGACACGCATCTTGTTTTAAATTGGGAAAAATGTAACTTTATGGTTCGAGAAGGTTTGGTTCTCGGCCATATGATTTCTTCTAAGGGGATGGAGGTCGATAAGGCCAAAGTTGAAATTATCGAAAAACTTCCCCCGCCTTCCAACGTTAAATCTATTAGGAGTTTCTTAGGGCACGCGGGCTTTTATAGGCGTTTTATTCAAGATTTTTCAAAAATAACAAAGCCGCTTACTCGCCTCTTGGAAAAGGAATCAAATTTTGTCTTTGATAGTGAATGCGAGTCTGCATTTAATTTCATAAAACAAAAACTTATCAATTCACCTATTTTAGTGGCGCCCGATTGGACCCTTCCGTTCGAGATTATGTGCGACGCTAGTGATATTGCCGTAGGATCCGTTCTTGGCCAACGTATAAACAAATATTTTCATCCTATTTACTACGCTAGCAAGACCCTCACTTCCGCACAAGGAAATTATACGACAACGGAAAAGGAACTTTTAGCCGTCGTATTTGCTTTCGATAAGTTTCGCTCGTATATAATGTTATCCAAAGTTATCGTATTTACCGACCATTCCGCCTTAAAATATTTGTTAGCAAAAACGGACGCCAAACCCCGCCTTCTTCGATGGATCCTCCTCTTGCAGGAGTTCGATTTAGAGATCCGGGATAAGAGGGGCGCGGAAAATTTAGCCGCCGATCACCTGTCCCGCTTAGAAAATCCCACTGCGGAAGCGCTCGTAGAATCTGACATAAATGACAGATTCCCCGAGGAACGCCTCCTAGCCATAACTACTAGTTCTTCTTCCCCGCCTTGGTTCGCAGATTTTGCAAACTATTTAGTTGTGAGGGTACTTCCAAAAGACTTTTCAAACCAGCAAAAGAAGAAATTCTTTTCCGACTTGAAATATTTCTTTTGGGAGGACCCTTTCCTTTTTCGTATCTGCGCGGACCAAGCGGTCCGAAGATGTGTCGCGGGTGTGGAGTGCACGCAAATCCTTAGGCACTGCCACGAGGGTCCGGCTGGTGGGCATTATCAAGCTAACCAGACCGCGTGGAAGGCGCTAGAGGCGGGCTTCTTTTGGCCCACTCTATTCAAAGACGCTCACAATTTTGTGCGCGCATGCGATAGCTGTTAGCGGTCGGGAAACATTTCTCGTCGCGACGAGATGCCCCAAAACATGTTTTCAGAGTGCGAAGTCTTCGATTTATGGGGCATAGATTTCGTCGGCCCCCTACCTCCATCTTTCAAAAATATGTATATTTTAGTAGCGGTCGACTACGTATTGAGATGGGCGGAAGCGCAAGCTCTCCCCACCAACGATGCGTGAGTCGTCGTTACATTTCTTAAAAAGCTATTTTCTTGCTTCGGCACTCCGCGCGCTATTGTAAGTGATAGGGGGACACATTTCTGCAACACCCAGATGGCTAAGATGTTAGCTAGATACGGCGTCACGCACAAAATTGCCACTCCCTACCACCCGCAAACTAGTGGCCAAGTAGAGGTAGTAAATCGGGAGATAAAGCGCATATTAGAGAAAACCGTTTCACTTCATAGGAAAGATTGGTCCATCAAACTCGACGATGCGTTGTGGGCTTATCGTATCGCATACAAAATCGCAGTTGGTTGTACGCCGTATTGATTAGTGTATGGCAAAGCGTGTCATTTACCCGTAGAATTAGAACATCGCGCACTTTGGGCTTTAAAACTTTTAAATCTCGACACTAACTTAGCCGCCCAAAATAGAAAACTGCAACTAAACGAGCTCGATGAATGGCGTGCCAACGCTTACGAGAGCAATAAGTTCTATAAGGAGCGTTCTAAGTTTTATCACGACCGAAAACTCAAGCCCCCAAAAACTTTTTCTCCGGGAGATCTTGCCCTTTTTTATAACTCACGACTTAGACTTTTTCCCGGGAAACTTAGATCACGTTGGTCCGGCCCCTTCAAAGTTGAAGAGGTTTGGCCTTATGGGACCGTACTCGTCTCCCACCCGGCTAAAGGCTCGTTTAAAGTGAACGGTCATCGCTTAAAATTATACATAGCAGGCGATCCTGTGGACGGTAATTTCGAATCCATAACCCTCCTAGATATATAAACCGCCAACATAGTCAAGCTACGGGACTATAAACAAAGCGCTCCTGAGAGGCACCCCATGTTTATCTTTTTCGCTACCTCTTTACCTTTTTGTTTGCTCTCTTTCTTCCTAATGCAGGGCTCCTAAACTGCGCCTTCCCCACCTTCTCTCAGGGAAGCTTCTACCCTCCCCCCATTTCTTTCTTTTCTTTGTATATATTATCTTACCTATTTTGTTCCGCATACTTACGTTACAACATTGGGGACAATGTTGGACTTAAGTATGGGGGTGTTTTCTCGTTTTCTTTTTCATATTTTTATTTGCTGCACTATTTTCTTCACGGTGTTTCTCTTTTCTGCACTATAAACATAAAAAAATTATGAACAAAAAAAAAACTATAAAAATAACAAAAACTTCAAAAAAAAAACAATTGAAAATGAAAACAAAATCCCAAAAACCTAAGTTTTTTTTCTTCTTTTCTGTCTTTAAAATGTTTTTGTTTTCTGTCTTTAAAATGTTTTTGTTTTATGTCTTTTTAAACCAAAAATCCCAAAAAAATTGTAAAACACAACAAAAAAATTCACAACAATATATAAAACAAAAACCCCCAAAAAATTATAAAACCAAAATTCCAAAAACATTTTTAGTTTCATTTTGTAAAAAATCTGTGTACCTATTTTTGTAAATAATCTTCTCTCTCCACCTTCCTTTTTTCTCTCATTCTTGTGAATATCGTTTCTTTTTCTCGCACTTTCAGCAAAACCTAAAAAACCAAAAATATTTTGAAACAAAAAAAACACAAAAAAAAACTGATGGTAAAAAAAACTCTAAAAAAAAAACAAAAACCAAAAAAATATTTTGAAACAATTCCATCAAATATACCATCCTTAATTTTCTTGCTATCCAAAAATTTTGCTTTGAGTTTATTTATATGTGAATTTTATTAATTCTTTGTTTGTTATTCGTTTGTTAATTATTGATTGAAAAATTTAAATATTTGGGGTTAAGTTTTAAAGAATTCATTATGCTTTGTTAAAAATAGCGAACTCGTTTTAGGCACTACTTCTAATTTTTCATTGATAGGAGCACGTGTATTTTGTTAGAAAATAACGATTATAGGATTCAATTATGTTTACTTTTAGCTTTCTGAAAAATTGGAACTTACAATTTATTAAGGTTGCTCTCAAAATTGTTTTTTTAATAAAAAATCTAGTTTTCTTTTCTCACCGTCCTTATCATGACCGACTTGGCATGATAAAATTGTTATCCTTAAAAGATCTTATGTCAATGGGAATAAGATTTCGTTCCGTAAACATAGGCACCCAATAGATTAAAAAGATTATATGTTATGGAGTAAGAGGATAAAATTCATTACTCCTACACATATACATTGGGTTAAAATTTATTATGAAGTTGAAAAAAATTGATATTAGGAAAATAAGATTTCGTTTTCCTAATAATCCAAAAAAAAACATGGAGGTTCGAGAAAAAATTACCTCGACTCAAAAATCAAAACCCTCTTCATAAACCAACATCAACCCCCTTAGCCAATTTCACGATTCTAGATTTAATTCAAAAATCGTTTTGAGAGCATAGTTTGTAAATTGTATTATTTCCAGTAAAACTCCTATAGGCTGAAAGTTCATATAATTCCAAACTATTCTTGTTAATCTAACCATTACAATTATTGCTTTCTATTTGATTATATCAAGAAGTCTTTTGGTCAAAACTTTTGCGCTATTTAAATCATCTTCATAAATTTAGGACTTAACTCTTATGCCCCATTTATTTATTTAGATCTCTCTTATAATTGATTAAGCGGTAGCTAAACTTAGAGTTTTTTTTATTCCTTATAAGTTTATCTCAAACTTTTGCTCTATAATAGCAAAAGCTTAAGTATGGAGGTATTTGATGAATTATAAATATACCTAATTTTATGTACATTACTTAAGTCGTTTTATTTAATTTTTGTCATTTCTAGTTGTTTTTATTCAATAAAATGCTCCTATTTTTGTAAATATTATACTAACTTGTTTTATTTTATTTGTCAGGAAAACAAAAGTCAAAATCTGCCAAAAATGACATGTCACGCCCGTGACCAAGGCGTGACAGCTCAAAATCCCGAAAAAAAGCCAATTTTGAAGAGGAAAGCCTGACACGCCCGTGTTCCATGATTCGACACGCCCGTGTCACTCCGACATGGGGCATGACCAAGCCGTGTCCATCCCGCTCGACGAGTTCAACTCGACGTTCGTCGACCCAAGAGGGTCACGCCCTTGTCCGATGTCCGACACGCCCGTGGCAGCCCGACACACCCCGTGCCAGCCAGGTCAATGTTTCGCGCTCAACGTTCGTCGAACCCAAGAGGGACACGCCCGTGTCCGATGTGCGCCACGCCCGTGTCCGCCCGACAAACTGCTGCCTGCGAATCCCGAAGTCAACACCGCCTTTAAGCGCCGAACGACACGCCCACCGTCACGCCCGTGACCTGGGGCGTGACCGTCGCATTTTCGGCCGGAAAGTCAAATCGCCGTCAAATCCGTCAGATCGCCGAATTCTGCTGTAAAATAGTGCTGACACGCCCCCCAACACGCCTGTGTCGGAGGGCGTGTACTTGGAAATTTTTGCCTATAAAAAGGCAGCTGCTGTATGAGTTCAGGGTTCCAAAAATCCAAACCATTTTGATGTATAAGGGCTGCCGTTAGAGCTGCTTTAGTGCTATGTAAGGATTCTCTTTCCCCCCTTTTTGAATTTAGTTTGTTTAAGCTCCTGTAATCAACTTCTTTTATTAATAAAATAGATATTTTTCTCATCCTTATATGCTCTGAATTTTCTCTAAAGGCCTCCTTTTCATCAATCTTATACACTTTCATGTTTTAAAATGAAAATGTTCTCGTTTTCTTTTCGATTATAACAAAATTTATAGTCGTTATTATGGCCGTTTTCATTCTCAAACTCTTTAAATTTGGTTAGACTTAGGATTTTCACGCTTTAAAATACGCTCTTATGAACTTGTAAAACATTAAAAAGATAGTTTTCATCCCGCTCAACTTAGCTTTTACTTTGTTTTAATTATAAAACTACTGCTTCTTTTTAACTTACTCCCACTTTTTAACCATTTTATCACACTAAAAGAATGTATAAATTATTATTTTTATTTTTCATCAACTTTCATTTTATGTAATTACAAAAAATATTTTCGCTCGAACAATTTTTATTTTCACTTTTTAAGCATTTATATCAAAATCTAACGGTAAAAATGTAAACGTTTTAATTTTTCGGGCACTTGCCTTTCTCACTTTAATTTGAAAACTTTTTGCTCAAACAATTTTTATTTTGCCTTTTTATGCATTTCTACTGCATTCCAGCGGTAGAAATGCAGTCATTTTAATTTTTCGATAACTTTGATTTTTGCAATTATTTTAGCACGAGTGTGTGCGTGTATGAGATATTTTTCAGCTCCTAAGTTAAATTATGCAAGTGTGTGTGTGTGTGGTTATTCAAGTAGAGTGCGTGTGTTATTTTTATTTTTCCGCCTACTCATTTGAGTTAATTGGCTGGATTTTATTCAAGTAGAGTGCGTGTGTAATTTTAATTTTTCCGCCTACTCATTTGAGTTAATGGGCTGGGTTTGATTCAAGCAAGTGTTTGTAGTTTTTATTTTTCCGCCTACTCACTTGAGTTAAATGGCCGGTCTGTATTTTCAGTCCTACTCGTTTGAGTAGGACTTGTAATTTTCATTCTTTATTTTTCCGCCTACTCACTTGAGTTAAATGGCTGGATTTGATTTTCCGCCTACTCGCTAGGAGTTAAATGGTCGGACTTTATTTTGATGTAAATATTTAAGGAAGCCCTGTAATCGCATTTATTTTCTCCTACTCGTTTGAGTAGGACTCGCTTTCATTTCAGTTCTACTCGTTTGAGTAGGACTTGCAATTTTCAGCTTTAATTTTCCGCCCCCACTCGTTTGAGTGGGACTTGCAAATTTCAATTATGCACTTTTCAGCTTTTATTTCCCGCCCCCACTCGTTTGAGTGGGACCTGCAAATGTCAATTATGAAATTTTCTCTTATGTGTAACTTAGTTTTATTTCTTCCTTTTGTTATATGTTTGAATGAGTGCGGGTGTGTTTATTTGTAATAACTTTTCTAAAATTAGGTTATTTTGCTTTTCTTCTTATTTTCTTTATAACCTTTCAGTGAATAGTGTAGGACGCTCGCACAACCAAACATATAAGTAATCCCCATTCCGATGAGTGGCTAATTGCTTTTAGCCCGCGGTATCGAAGATCTTTGGGATCTAAAAATGTTTTAAATAACCAAATGTCTAATTTTTCAATTTAATTAAAAACTTAAGGTTTACCCCAGGTTAACGACGCGTAGACCCACATATCGATGTGTGGGCTCTATATCCGTTATCCATACGCTAGCTAGCCGAGAGGCCGTGCATATGGACAGATCACCCCTGGGTAGATAGAGTTCCGCACTAACCCTCGAGAGAGGACGCGCGCTAACTCTACCGGATTGGGTTCCCCACCCAATAGCGGGGTTCTTAGCGTACTGTGGGCATTAAGGGGAATCCTTCGTCGGACGAGAGCCCGGTCGAATAGCCTTAATGTCTAGGTGAGCGATATTCCTAGAGATAGGTGAGCTCATTATTTTGAACCTCCACGGCCAAGTTTCCGCATTAATTAAATTGAAACCTTAGATATCTAGTTATTCAAATCTATTTTTAATCCTAACGCAATTCGATACCGGGAGTTATCACTTCATCGACTACTTTCTTAAAATCTATTTTCGTTCCTATTTTACTTAAAACCCTCAACTTTTATTTCGGTAAAATAATAGTGTTTTCGGAGGAGTAGGGGTAATCAACCCGTTCCCGGGAATAATACGACCTCAGTATTCTCCCGAATATCGAGTACTACTTGCGATAGGTGCACTAGCCTACCCTAGCAAGCCCGCGGCGATCAACTCACCGAACCAACCACAGTAAGAGTCTGTTCACGGGCCAGTCATACCTGACACGCCCGTGTTGGACACCCATGTTCATCAGGCTGCACCACCTCAAAATCACCCGAGACTCACACAGCCCTGGGACATGCCCGTGTTCCAGGCCGTGTACACCTGGACACACTCGTGTCCCGCAAACACGCCTGTGTCCCAGACCGTGTACACGTTACTCGACACTCGACGATCGTCGAGCGCATTGTGTCGACCAGAGGGACACGCCCACTGTCACGCCCGTGTCAGTTGGGTCACAGTCGTGTCACCTGGCGTGTTCCTTTCATCGACCCAATTTCGTCGACGAGACACCCAACTCCTCAATCCAGGCACGACACGCCCTGGGACACGCCCGTGTCCCAGGCCGTGTTACCCCACCTGAAACCCAAATCTATTTTTGGGGTGTTACAATCCTCCCCTCCTTCAAAGAATTTCGTCCTCAAAATTTGTCTCACTCCAATCATTCACATAATCGAGCTCAGAGGCCGCAACATGTCTCACCACAAGCCCTCGCACAATCAAACCAAAGAACAACACAGTCATATATCCATCAAACCCGCCATTTACATATCATATGTCACAAATACAGATACATAACATTCACATCCACACATGGAAGACGGGTCACACTTATTTCCGCTCATCTGTATTATTTTGCAGATAGCTTTTAAATTCTTCGGTAAAGGCCAAATTGAAAACACGAGGTTGAACTTCACCAAGTGCACTTTGCGGCTCTTGCACTTCCATATTATGCAATCGAGGCTGCGTCCGGGATGCAGATGACTCGGCCACTGCTTTACCCTTATCTTCATAAGATGCAGCCGTCGTTTTATCACTTCTAGGAGGGCCGCTTCGACAATTAGAGGCTATATGCCCCTGTTTTCCGCATTTAAAACAGGTAGTGTCTCAACACGTCTTTGTCCATACGTTGCTTCTGACGCAACATTCGAAGAGGTTTGTTCCGCGGGCTTGAACCTCTTTTTCTCTCGTTTCTGAAAATCCAATTGTTCCGACTGCGAAACTTTGAATTCTGGCTTCCCCACCGCCAGTCTCCTCGTTTCTTGCACTCGCTTCATATCCTTCTCCAATGCACGGGCTGTGTCTACCAACACTTGGAAGCCTTGGATCATCGAACTCGGGAGTGCCAACCTTAACTCATCCCGAAGGCCCTCATAAAATCGATTCATCTTTCAGGCTTCCTCGGCGAAAGTAGATCCCGTATACCGCTCCAGTCTGGTAAATTCATGTAGGTACGTATCAATATCTGTCTCTCCCTGCACCAGACGTAAAAACTCATTCTCCATAGCAATTCGCTGGGACACTGACAAGTACTTGGCTAAAAACAAGCGGAAGAATTCTTCCATGGACACCTCCGCTAACCCTCGACCGGCCAAGTAATGCAACTCCATCTCATCCCACCATAATCTCGCGTCTCCTTCCAGCAGAAAAGTGGCGAAAGTCACTTTCTGCTCCTCCACCGTCCTGATTATAGTCATAATTCATTTTACTCTCGCAAGAAAATCTTCCGCCTGCGTTGGAGAAACCGCTCCGCCAAACATGGGTGGATGAAACTCCATAAATATTTTCAACTGCTCATCAACAGGCTCTTGTCGAACACCAAGCTGCACAGGTACCACTGCAGGCCTTGTAGGTTGTATCTGCAATACTGCGAGCACTGTTTCCGTCACTGCCCGAAAGGTCTCCGCCAAGGGAGGCGTAGGCGCTTCACCCGGTGCTACACTCTCATCAGACCGCTGGGGTTCAGACGGCCCAGCTCCACTCCTCGCCACCGATCAATGTACATAGCACCATTAATAATTCATATCATAATGGTACTTATACATTGACTACACACTCACGCATGTCACGTGCATGAAATACATTCCTAGTGGACATTCGTGAGTTCAATTATGTTCTCTCCTCCCAAACAATCTCAACCTGGCTCTGATAACACTTTTTAACGCCCCCACTCGTCACATAGCATATAACGGTGGGTCCGGCTGGGGCCCCACGCCATAGGTCATAGACAAGTGGCAGAATTACTTGTGGTGATCAAATTCTATTCGTATCCTTAACCTAATCCATTCCAGCGCAGCATTTTTTAAGTTGTATGAACTCAACTCCAGGAATGACCACTAATACATAAATTCCACATTTATATATATCCAAACCAGGAATGTATACAACTCACACACACATGGCCTTAAGTCCTTACAGGTTTCTCTTTTTACACATATACAGGTTCGTACATCGGCACGTAGGCCGGCCACACATGAAATCCAACCACGATTCACTTGGCCTTCAAGGGCCTTAGCAGCAAGCTTTCAATCCGCTCATGTCATTTCAAGCCACAGCACCTGCAAGTAAACATCCACCAAAGAGAGGCAAACAAAGTAACGGTCAGCTACAACTGACCAATTATAACTACCCTACACCATGTCCGGGGCAGCGGTTCCTTCCTTGTATGCATTTGCAAGTATAATAGCTAACAACCACACACATCAAATCACAAACGCCGACCACAGCCAGACGCTTCGTGCACTCAGGGCACCTTACGGTGTACCGGAAACCCGCGGTAACACCACCAATGAACGGTAATTAACTTGTTGGCTGGCCGGTCCTAGTCACCCCAACACGCATGCTGGTTGCATTCCTCCCAAACCAAGCAGAGGTAGGTACCACATGGCAAACATGAGCATTAATCCATCAGATCGACCCGCTTTTATTTTGGTGTAGCAAGTCAGGCTATCGCACGCTCCCGAAACACTGCCACCAATCGATCTATCCAACAGGCCCAGGTACAGGTTAGGCTTGCCCGTGCTCAAATCGTCATTAGGCGCACCATGATGCGAGTCGTCCTTCCCTTCCTGGGTAGCCGCAGCTTTCCGCTCTTGCAGAGCAAACGAGCACACGCAGCACTCACATCACATTGAGCTTACGCAAAGCATCCAAGATCATATCGATGGCTAGCTCACGCATGAGCATACCATCCACACATAGCATTCATTCATTCATCCAAGACACAAAGCATATAACTCATCTTTGCAAACCCACGGAGTCTTCTCCGGTTTACCCATGATCATCACCAATCCAGACTAACGGTCCAGATGGGCTTCACACAGCATGCCTATGTCGTACTCCATATTTTCGGCTCTAGATGCAGTCTCAACCACGGAATCACTTCGTGAATCCACCTTTTGGTGGAGGATTCCATGCATATGCATAAAGAAAGAACTTCGATGTCCAAGAAGGAGATCGTTACCCTTGAAGATCGCTTTGGTGCCATGAAGTAGCCGGACGGAAGTCACCGCCTTGACTTAGCCTTCACGAATCCTCTCTCGGATCTTCGCTCCTCAATCTGCAGCTCCTCCAACAGCTGGCTTCTCTTCCTCCTTACTTCCCTTGCACTCCCCTCTTCTTTCTCTCTCTTGAAATGAGAAGAAGAAGATGATGAAGAGGAAGGGTTTAAATCCCCTTTTCCCTAGCCTTAGCAAAACATGGACAGAGCCTATCCATTAGATCTAGGAATAGGGAATCAACCAGCTCAGAATTTTCCAGAAAAAGCATGAACACGGCCTGACATGCCCTGTGACACGCCCGTGTCATAGGCCATGTCCCTTAAGCGGCAGTCAACCGACTTCAAGCCAGCCAGTACATGGTCGTGTGACACGCCCGTGTCACACCCTACACGCCCGTGTCATACTTGACACGCCCGTGTTGGACACCCGTATTCATGAGGATGCATAACCTCAAAATCACCTGAGACTCACACGGCCCTGGGACATGCCTGTGTTCCAGGTCGTGTGCACCTGGACACACCCGTGTCCCGCAAACATGCCCTGGGACACTCCCGTGTCCCAGACCATGTACACCTTACTCGACACTCGACGATCGTCGAGCGCATTGTGTCGACTAGAGGGACACGCCCACTGACACGCCCGTGTCAGTTGGGTCACACCCGTGTCACCTGGCGTGTTACTTTCATCGACCCAATTTCGTCGACGAGACACCCAACTCCTCAATCCAGGCACGACACGCCCTGGGACACGCCCGTGTCCCAGGCCATGTCACCCCACCTGAAACCCAAATCTATTTTTGGGGTGTTACAATCTTAGCTCAATTGGTGATGAGAAGTTGGAAAACTCCATAGTTAAGCGTGCTCAGGCTGGACTAGTACTGGGATGGCTGACCTCCTGGGAAGTCCCCGTGGTGCACGCTTGGCTATCAAGTTTGGCTCATCAAAGGGAGGCGGCGGCCACCAACAACCCGCCGGTGGATGGAGAGGGGTTGGGGTGCTTGGGCTGTAGCCCGGTAGCGTCGCATAGATCGGAGTCGTGACGTCGTCACGTTGTATCGGCTAGGGGCGTTACACCCAGCTCCTTGGCCAGGTGCATCCCTGCTATCACGGACTCATACTCGGCCTGATTGTTGGTGATGGGGAAGTGCACCCCCACCGTCTGCTCAATTTTAGTCCCCTGGGGGCTCTCTAAGATCACCCCCACTCCTAGGGAATGCCTCCCTGAGGCGCCATCTACCTTCACCTTCCAAGGAGTCGAACGAGTGAGCTCTTCCTCTGCCACCTCAATCGCATAATCGGCCAAGAAGTCGGCCATCGCTTGAGCTTTAATCGAGAGGCGGGGGACGAAGGAGACGTCGAACTCACTCAACTCCACCGACCACTTGGCCAGCATGCCAGAATGCTCCACCCCCTCAATGATGTTGCGGAGGGGATGGTCAGTCACCACTCAGATTGAGTGTGCCTGGAAATAGGGCCGCAGCCTTCGGGCTGAGATGATCAGGGCGAAGGCCAGCTTCTCCAAAATTGGATATCGGACCTCGGCCTACCTCAGGACCCGACTCACGTAATATATGGGGAGCTGCTTCTTCCCCTCTTCATGAACTAGGACGGAGCTCAGGGCCTCCGCCCTGACCCTGAGATACAAAAACAGGTCCTCCCCCTCCTTTGGCCCTTGGAGCAATGGAGATCGAGTTAACTGCATCTTGAGGGACTGGAATGCCTCCTCGCACTCCATGGTCCACTCGAATTTTTGACCCCCCCCCCCTCAGTGTTTTGAAGAAGTGGGAGCACTTCTCCCTAGCCCGGGAGAGGAACCTACTTAGCCCTGCCAGCTTCCCCATCAGCCACTGCACCTCCTTGGTATTCCGCGGCGACCCCAGCTCCATGATAGTCTTGACCTTATCAGGATTCGGCTGCACCCCCGGAGGGGTGAGGAGGTGTCCCAAGAACTTTCCCCTACTAGCCCCGAAGACACACTTCAGGGGGTTCAACCGCATCTTGTACTTGCGCAGGGTAACAAAGGTCTCCTCTAGGTCCTGGAGGTGAGAGTCCACATCCTAACTCTCATCCACGTACACCTCCAGGTTCCTCCCCTTCTGTTCTTTGAATACCATATCGATCATCTTCTAGTAGGTCGCCCCTGCATTATTTAGCCCAAAGGGCATCATCTTGTAACAGTAGCATCCATCCCCGTAATGAACGAGACATCCTTGACGTCCGGGGGTGCCTCCTGATTTGATGATAACCTGAAAATGCATCTAGAAAGCTCATTACAGAAAATCCAACGGCTGAGTCAACCAGCGCGTTGATCAGAGGCAAGGGATAACAGTCCTTAGGATAAGATTTATTAAGCAAAGAGAAGTCGATACACATACGTCTTTGGTTATCTCCCTTTTTAACCATGACTACGTTAGAGGCCCAGCCGGGGTACTGGATCTCGGATATAAAGCCGGCCTTGAGAATCTTTGTCACCTCCTCCTTGATGGGCTCGGCCAGCTTGTCCGTCGTGGACCTCTTCTTTTGCTGAACGGGGCATGCTCCCGGGTCCAAGTTGGGTGATGGCAAGCCACATCCGCGTCAAGTCCCGGCATCTCCGCGGCTCTCCATACGAATATGTCCACGTTCTTCTGGATGCACTCCAGCATCCTGCCCTGAGCCTCTGGGGTCAGCCTTCAGCTGACGTGGACCTTCTCCACCCTACCTTCATAGGTGAGGACCCCCAGCTCCACCACCTCTTCCGCATCCTCCAACCTGGACTGCTCCCCCCATTCTTCAACATCCCTCTCCTCTGGGACGATGACCTCCGCCTCCACCTCTTCTTCCATAGCCATTGCCTCGGCCGACTCCTCCTGATCTCCTCCTGCCACCTCAACCTCGATGCAGCTCTTCTCTTCCAGCTCCTCCCTGACAGCTTCCTGCTCTGCATCCTCCATCCTTCGCTTCACCTTCTCGGCTCCCCCCTGCCAAGCGATGGAGTTCACGGCGGTGATGTAGCACTCTCACGCCACCTTGGGGTCCCCCCTGACCCTGACCTGAATCCCCTCGACATTGAACTTCAAGCACTGATGAAACGATGAGGGGACGCAGCGGAGGACACTGATGAGGGGCCTCCCGAAGATGGTGCTGTAGCTGCTGGTGGCATCCACGATGACGAACTTGCAGTTCCTGTACTGCCACCCCCCCCCCACCCCCTAGGGTGACATGGAGGCCTACTGATGATTATTTTCTCCGCGCTAACGCGATTTACAATCGATGAGGCAAGTATACCTATCGTTCGGAGTATAAAACCAAGTGTCGTATATCAACTCGGGGTTTGTCGAGTACTTGTACTCACAAGAAAGAGTTATTATCTTATCGGAAGGAAAGCTGGTTTTTGTTTAAAACGGAAAAAGAGACGTTACGCTAAGAAAGAGAAGTTCGATTTTGGGGAAGCTAGCACTTGATCTATAATCCACTTGAACTAAAATAAACCTTCTTGAAAAAAAAGTAATGCGATTTCTTGGATTACTCACTCGATCGTGGAAGTTCCTAAGTACAAAAGCGTCTTTCTCGGGCTCATGCTTTTGACTAACCTTAGGTTGTTCGATTAAGACCTCTCGGCCAGTCAAAACCCCTAAGCTTGCTTTAGGCGGTGAACCATGCTATTGGATTTGACTCCAATCCAGAGGATTTATGTCATCCTCTCTCGAGGAGTGCATGCAACGCCTTCTATCTTTGAGTGATCTCCTCATATCTGCAACCTCTCGATCATTTAGGATACAAATCTTAGATCGAAAACATATCCGCGAAATATGAATCCGACAAAATATAAATCAAAGATAAATCGTAAGTGAGCAAGATTAAGAACAAGACATTTGATAAAAACAAATAAAAGAGTTTATTTTATTCCAAGCTTCATCATGATTAAGCGCTAAATGAGAATTAGCTACTCATTATCATTAGGGGAATACAAGCTAAGGTAGGGGAAGACATAATAAAAAGTAACTTGAATTGAAACTTAAAATAAGACTAAGCTAAGAAAAGGGAAATACAGCAGAATAGAAAAGCAAACTACAAGACTCCAACTCCCAAAATTCGACTCCCCAGCTTCTGAAGTTGTCTGGAATTTATAGAAAATTTTCTGATTAGTCACGCCCTTAGTCACTCCCTTAGTCACGCCCGTGACCTAGGGCGTGTCTGGCTCAGAACCGTCATCTTGAAACCCTGGGAACGTTGGAGAAGAAACCGCCAAAATTCGTTAACTGACGGGTCACGCCCCTAGGTCACGCCCGTGACCTAGGGCGTGTCAAGGCTATTTTTGGAAAACGGCGGGAAGCTGAAAATGGCGGGAGTAACTATGGTCGTTGTTGGAATGGTCACGCCCCTGGTCACGCCCGTGACCAATGGCGTGTCTTGCAAAACCGCCAGATCTTGAAACTACAACTTTAATTTTGCACGCCGGGTTGTCAAGGCTAGGCTTCACGCCCGTGACAAATATGGCACGCCCGTGTCAGGGTATGTAACTTTAATCCGACGTGGATTGGAGTGCTGGATCATCATCACCGTGTCACGCCTGACGGACACGCCCGTGTTAGCATGGTCACGCCCATGACTAATGGGCATGTACTTTTAAATGACGTGGCATTGAGATCTGGAGCACGCGCGGGATCACGCCTAGATGTCACGCCCGTGACCTGGTGGTCACGCCCGTGACCCGGGCGTGTTCTTTGCAATTTTTCGGCTTTGTCCAGATTTGTCTCCTGATTAATCCTGTAAACTCCAAATTGAGATTTGCTACCCAGATTGACCTGAAAATTAGAAATTAAGGAAATTAGATAGTAAAATTATAAAATGTATTTATAAACTAATTAATTATTAAATAAAAGTTATATAAAAATATGGATAAAATATAGAGTTATCAAATACCCTCATACTTACTCGTTTGCTCGTCCCTAACAAAGAACTTTTCATGAATAGTAGAAAAATTTTAATGCTAGAAACGAAAATTGAACCTAAGGAGTAGAATTCAAAGTCTTATGCCTATGCGCGTAGTTATTTTTGTAGAAAAACCTACTCAGCATACAAATTAGTTTTAAATTTTCTAAAATGTGTTTTCACTTATTATTTTACTTTGAAAATGAAAACCTGGTAAATCTTAAAATCACGTTTAGGGAGAAAGTAGCGTGCTTACTAAGATAACATTGCATAAATCGAAGATCGGGATACCCTCCAAAGAAATCCATCAATGTTGATGGTCATAGGCTTGCCCTTTCACACTCTCGCCACGACATTAGTTTAACTTATGAGCACAAATCAGTAGGGCTTTACTAGGTTGAAATGTAGGCTTGGGTTTTTGGTTTGGAAAATCAAAGATTAAAACGATGGGTAAACACACCAAAATCTAATGAGAGCTTGTACAAAAGAAATAAATTGAACAACTCCGTCAACTCCTAAATTCCTTTGTTTCATGTTGAAAAATGTTTTTCAAGTTCCTCTATTTATTTTCATCATTTTTATATATTTTTTTTTTTCTTTTCCTTTTTTTCTTCTTTTTTTTATTAGAGGAGGACTGAAAAATTAAACAACTCTTTTCTCAATTAGCCACCAAAATAAAATGGCTCCTAATCACGCATAAACCTATTTTGTATATATAATGTCAAGCTCAGTCATAGGTGTGTAATTAGGATGCTTTTTAGGCTTTGGTAAAGTGTTGGTAGAGCTAAAACAAAAGGAAGGGTATATAGGCTCAAATTGGCTTAGCAAAGATAAAACGTTAGGTATGGGTGCAAAGACTCAAACTTGCCAAAAGAAGTGCCTAAATCATATTTATGCTAATGAGTTTAACCTATGCAAAGTCTTGAGAATAGCTACAGCGCAAGTTCTAGACATCGAGAAAGAATACCTCTTTCTTGATCCACGAAATATCTCTCTAGTAAACTTCTACACACTCTCCTAAACTATTCTTAGATTTTATCGGTTTCAAAGTAGAAGTAAAATAAACTATTTCTACGCATTTAGAAAAATAAAAATCTAATAGTATGCTGAATATTTAATTCTACTTAAATTCTACAAATATGTGCACTTGACTAGAAACACAACATGACCAATAGTTCTACTCCAAAATTCAAAATTCAATTAAAGCATCAAAAGTCTTCTAAACTTATGTAAAAGTTGAATACTAAGGAGTTCGCATGTGAATAAATATAGAAATAAGGATTTCTCTAATTTTAAAATTAACCCAAATTTTTTTTTATTTTATTTTTTTGATATATATTTTTTTGGTTAAAACTTTTTTGTATATAAAAGAAAATTGAAACTTGTAAAAGTTTTTATGATTTTGTGAAAAGTTTTATGATTTTTTTTTGAATGTTTTGCTTGATAAATAACCCCCCATACTTAAACAATACATTGTCCCCCAATGAAAAATAAATAAATAAAAAGATAGGAGACTTCCCTGAAGCGGTCCAATCAGCACCAAAATGTACTTGGAAGACAAGACTGAAGCAAAACATATTTTTGATATTTTTGTTTTAAGACAAACAAAAGATACATGATAAGTGAAAAGAAAAGATAAAAAAAGAAAAGATACATGATGACGGACTACAACCCCAAAGATAAGAATTACTCCTGATCGCTATCATCCCCCCGAGGTGGATAATGAGTGCGCAAACTCGCGAACTCACGAGTAATATGAGCCACGAAAGAGGCGGGGCTTTTCTCCAGCGCGATAAAACGAGCATCAAAAGTAGTAAAACGGTTGCCAAAATTGGTCTCCATCTGATTTAGGCGAGTGTGAATCAACCCAAATTGACGGTCCCAATAAGTTTGAGGGCCGGGCTCTGAATAAGGATCCTGCGGTGGTGGTGGAATAGGGTAGAGGGAATAGTGCCACTGGAACCGGCACTGAAATCTAGATTACGATCCCCTCCACCGACCGCTTGGGGGATAGCCTCAAACTCTCCATCACGTCGTCGCGCTAGGCCGAGGGCCTGAAGGGTCTAGAACTGGATGACTTGCGGCGTCTGGACGCAGCTCAGTCGCGGAAGATCATCCCAAAGGCCGATCTGCTTGGCGAGAAAAGTGATGAAGTTCCCGCCGTGCACCGCTCCCAACCTCACATTTTCGGCTTGGTGCCAAAAGAAAATTGCGAGCTTATAGCCCAGGTTGAGTGGGACCCGGTAAAACACACTATGTAAATATAATAAATCTACCCGTGTCACCACTCCATGGATGTCGCCGCGAGCAGAAAGAGTAAAGGTGAGGAGGTTGTGGATAATGCGCAAGGTGGGGGAAATGACGTGGCTGCCTTTGGATTTCTTTGGGGTGTAGGGTGCGGTGTCATCACTGAGTTCCACCCAAAAGGTGAGAAGGTTGACCTCGGGAGGGAAATCAGTAAGGAGGCCGAGGTAAGAGGGAGATTTGGAGAAGGCCTCCGAGCAAAAGCCCATGGCGACATTGAATTGGCGGATGGTGAGCTGATGCATCACCCCACCCGTACAAAAGATGATGAAATCGTCACTCGCCGCCCAACGGAACTCGAATGATGCCAAGAACTCAACGGTGAGCTCAAGGAAGGCATGCTCGGAAATGGAAAAGAGGGAACTCCATCTAGGAATGGAGAGAAATTCCCGCACCAAATCCGCTGCTCCAATGGTGGCGAGGATCGCCCAATCCAGGATGCGGAACACGCCAATGGGTTTGGCGCGAAGGCGATCGCTGCGCTCTTGCTGGGTTGGGTTTTGAAATAGGAGCATGGCTTCCGCCGCGGCGGGATCCGCGGGGTGCTCGGAGGAGGAAGCGGTGCAGTAAGGTTGATGGCGAGGCATTGTGGAATGAGGGAGGAAAAAGGGGTTTTCGGGTATTTGAGTTGGCTAAGGGAGAAGGGAGGTGTTGGAAGGTGTGGAGGAATGAGAGGGGGAAAAAGTCCTATTTATAGGGATTTCGGGGTAGGTCACGCCCCCTGTCACGCCCGTGACATGGGGTGTGACAAGCAGGGTTCAAAGGATGAAAGAACCGAGGCTTCTTGCCTCGGATGCGCGGGAAACGCCCCAGCGTCACGCCCGTGAAACCAGAGTCACAGTCGTGCAGCTAGGCGTGTAAGGGGAATCCTATGGAGATGCGAGGGAATCCAAGGCGCTGGCCTTGGATTCCATGGTCATGCCCCAGGTAACGCCCGTGACCTGGGGCGTATCACATAAAAAATAAAACTGAAAGGAATCTGAGGCATTGACAGGGGTCATGCCTCGGATTCGACGACACGGCCCAGGGTCACGCCCGTGACCCTGAGGCATGTACCTGAAAACTAAAGTTTTTTTTCGGTTTGGGTTCCCGGGGAAGTCACGGTCGTGACTCTCCATTTGGCACGGGCGTGACACAGGTTGTCACGGGCGTGACTGGTCAGAAACAACGTTCTTCGAAATCATTTCGTCGAACAAAGTTCCGCGTAGGTCACGCCCGTGACCATTGATGGTCACGCCCGTGTCTGTAATGGAAGACGAACGAGGAACTTCGCTCGACGAAACCGATATCGGGTTTTCGAGGACGAACTAAACACAGCTCTGTCATGCCCGTGACCCATAGGTCACGGTCGTGACGGCGGAGTGCACGAACAAAAAAATTTTTACTTTTTTTATTTTTTTTATTTTTTTTCTTTCTTTTTTTATATATTTTTTAAAATATTTTTGAGACAGAAGTAAAAGAAAATAAATTAAAGTTACCGACATGAAGAACACGCAGGAAGTTGATGTTAGAACCCGATCGACCGTCGCACCGCAAAGATATTCTTCAAACCTGCAAAAACTTAAATAAAAACAATTAAAATAAAAAAAAAAGATAACCATGGGATGCCTCTCACGAGCGCTTTGTTTATGGTCATTTAGCTCGACCATAGTGATGCGTACTATGGGTTTGACAACATTATGTTGTCCAATTGTGCGTTAATATTATCACCGGAAATAAATAATTTTAGCCGGTGCCCATTCACTTTAACTTCTCCTCCTTTCGGGTGTGAAATAAGCACGGTCCCATAGGGCCAAACCTCCTTTACGACAAAGGGGCCGTACCAACGAGACTTAAGCTTACCCAGAAATAATTGCAAGCGCGAGTTATAAAGAAGGACTTGGTCCCCCGGTTGAAAGTTCTTTGGGTGCTTAAGTTGTAACAACCACATCCATTCATATACTATATGCTAGAAGGTCCGGCCGGGGCACCACAACATATACCACAAAATAGACAATGAAGCTACAGAGTGATACCAGAGTAGCGCAGCACACCTAACACAAAGCATTCTAGCTGAAGCTTACAACACTACACTTGAACTCCACTCTTGAATGTCCAACATATAAAACTCCATATTTTATAGATTATAGGAATGTCTTACAACAGGTAAACATCGTTGGCCTTATGGCCTTACAGGGCTTTCAAACAGTGGCCCAAACATTGGCACGCAGGCCGGCCACATCAAAAGAAAACATAACATGTACATTTACAATAGCCTTCCAGGGCTAGCAGCGGCAGCAACAAAAGCAGTAGGGACTTCAACCCTTATGCGTCCCGCTCGGTTCTCCAGCACTTGCACAGGGACATTCCACCCAAGAGTGGCAAATAGAGGCAATGGTCAGCATGCAGCTGACCAAATTATAACGACCATATCCCTTTTCTCGGGGTAGCGGTAATCTTCCCTGCAGGCATAGCATATCACAAGCATGGCTATATATATCATATAATGTGCTATCACGCACACATGCCATCACAACTGTCAGCCACCCGGCCCAACGGTCCGTGCACTCAGGGCACCTTCTTGGTGTACTGGCAAATCAGTTGCCCACCACCGTATCAGGGTCACAGCCCAACGGTAACTCACTTGAACATTTACTCCATGGCGTGCAGCCGGAGTTCTAGTCGTAATGCACCGGGATGGGCCCGTAGCCCCCCATTGTGTCATGGCACACAGGCCTACGACTCTCGCTATGTGCTCTAACAGACCGCACCTTCTGGTCTCACGTCGGACGGACATAACGCAGGTCGGATCCTCCACCCCCCGTTGCTCAAATCGCCTTGCCATCACCGAGTACGGCGTACTCGCGGCTACAAAAGGCGCGGGTCGGTCTCACCAATCCTGTTCTGGCGTTCAAGCCTGGGTATTTCTCTTACACCCATTCATATCACAACATCAGCAGGTCTTTCCTGGGCACACCAGTACTTCCTGCTACTCTCTTCGCAGGTGGACACCGCAAATATCACCAATGTCAGGGGTATTTCCTGGCTACCACGTCAGTACTTCCTGTTACTCTCTTCATAGGTGGACTCCCTATGAACATTAAGCAGTACAAAAGGGTCTTTTCTGGAATTCCAATCCAGTACTTCCTGTGACTTCCTTTCACAGGTCGAACCCAATAGCACAAGCAGCAAAAGCATTCTACGGGTATTTTCCTGGACTACCACTCCAGTACTTCCTGCTACTTTCTTTCACAGGTCCAACCCATTGACTCCTAAACTACGCGTTTATCACGGAGTCTTCTCCGGTTCATATGCAACATCACCAATCCAGGACAACCTATCCAGATGGGCTTCACACAGCATGCCTATTCCGTACTCCATTTCCGAATCTATATGTCAACAAAGGGGATTTCATGAATCCACCCAAAGACTCTCAAACTCAGCCACCTTTTGGTGGGGGAATCACATACATATGCCAAAAAGGAAGCCTTCACATGGCTAGGAAGAAAAGTCGTTACCCTTGAAGACCGTTTCGGTGCCATGAACTCTTAGCTGGCTCGAAAGAACCACAAAAGCTTTTCCTCCGCAACGATGGCCTCGAATCTCCGCTTGACACTCTCAAGCTCCACCAGAGACCAGCCCCTCTTCTTCTTCCTCCTTCTGTCTTTCCCTTTCTTTCTCTAGAAGTTTAGAAAGATGAAGGCCAAATAAAAATGAGACTTCTTTCTCAACTCTCAGCCTTAAGGAAGCGGGGAGGGATCTCAGTTGTTAGATCCCTGCTGAAGAAGAATGGACGGCCATGAAAATCTGCAAAATCTTATTTCGGGTCCGACACGCCCGGTGACACGCCCGTGTTACAGGCCGTGTCACACTAAACGGTGCACAAATCGAATCATCAAGCCTTATCCCCGAAACAGGTCAGGACCAGGGTACACGCCCGTGATGGCCCGGTCATGCCCGTGACACAGGGCATGTACCTCACTCGAGTCATCTTCACGACCTACTCGAGAGGACTACTCGAGTAGTTAGCTATGACACGCCCGTGTCAGATGACCTACACGCCCGTGATAGGGGGCGTGTCACCCACTCGAGACCTACTCGAGAGGACTTACCCGAGCGAAAACCTACTACTCGAGTACTCAGATCAGACACGCCCGTGTCACAAGGATGACACGCCCGTTTCACCCCCCCCCCCTTTACTCGAGTACTTTTCCACCTACTCGAGAGAAAAGTGCCGACCACTCGACACAGCAGAATACGCCCTGTGACACGCCCGTGTCCCAGGCCGTGTTCCCCACGCTCGACGAACGTCGAATGCAGTTCATCGACCAAAGAACTCGAGTGTCGACAGGGGAGGTCACGCCCTAGGTCACGCCCGTGACAAGGGGCGTGTTCCTCCCAAACACCTCGTCAAACATATTTTTTGTCGAACTCGCGACGGATCCGCACCCGAACAGGACACGCCCTGGGACACGCCCGTGTCACAGGCCGTGTCACCCAAAAAGTTTCCTGCTCAAACATTGGGGTGTTACAACCCTCCCCTCCTACCAGAAATTTCGTCCTCGAAATTTGCACACATGAAGGCACTCAGCAACAAAAAAACAGTCATAACATCAAAATCTTGTTACAATAACTTTTCACTATCCACTCAGTTACAAAAATAGCTCGGGAAATTCAGCTCGCATGGTCTGCTCTCGCTCCCATGTAAGCTCTTCACGACCACAGTTGTCCCACCGGACTCATCCCGACCGTCTTGTTCCGCAACTGTTTCTTGGCTCGATCTTCGATCTGAATGGGTCTAAATCTCATTGTTAGCCCATACTCCACCGGCACACGATCACCCGTGATTACTTGAGCTGGATCTTTAACGGCCTTCTGAAGCACCGAGATGTGAAACACATCATGTAGTCCACTCAAGTCTGCCGAAAGAGCTAGCCGATAAGCAGCTTCTCCTATTAGCGCAACCACTTCAAATGGACCCAAAAATCTTGGACTCAACTTTTTCAAACGTCGAATCCTGGAGACACTTTTGAAGGGCTTGATCTTCAAGTAGACACAATCGCCAACCGCAAACTCCACGTTCCGGTGCTTGGCGTTGTAGTACTTCGCTTGACGATCTTGGGCTATGAGTAGCTTCTCTCGAATAGCACGAATGGTTGAGTTTGCTTCATCGACTTCATTACGATTATAAACGCTAGCTTCGCCCGCTTCTACCCAAGCCAAGGGAGTACGACACTTCCTTCCATATAGAGCTTCATATGGTGTCATCCTGATGCTCGCCTGGTAGCTGTTATTATAAGCAAACTTCACCATGTAGAGATGATCTTCCCATCTCTTTCCGAAGTCGAGGGCGCACATTCGGAGCATGTCCTTCATCGTTCTGTTGGTTCGTTCAGTTTGGCCATCCGTTTGGGGATGAAATGTCGTACTGAAAGTCAACTTCGTGCCCAACAGCTGGTGAACGAGCCTCCAATCCTTTGACGTGAATCGCCCATCTCGATCACTTACGATGCTCTGAGGAACACCGTGAAGCCGTACAATCTGTTCCACATACAGCTTTGCCAAACTTTCTACCGAATCATCTCACTTATTTGGTAGAAAATGTGTCACTTTCGTCAGCCGATCAACAATCACCCAGATGGAATCATTCCCTCTTTGAGATCTCGGCAACCCGTGCACGAAATCCATAGAAATATCGTCAAATTTCCATTCTGGAATCGACAATGACTTCAAATAACCGCCTGGTTTCTGGCATTCTGCCTTTACCATAGCACATGTTTGGCATTTGGCCACATAAAGAGCAACATCTCTCTTTAGCCCTGGCCACCAAAATAGCTTTTTCATATCGCTGAACATCTTCGTGCTCCCTGGGTGGATTGAGTACTTCATATAATGTGCTTCATACATCAGCTCTTCCCTCAATTTACCCACATTTGGGACACACAAACGGCCCTCTTTCCGCAAAAGACTGTCATTCCAGGAGAACTTCCCTTCTGGCCCAGTTTTCGCATAGCATAGGAGATCTTCATCCAACTCCGTTGCCCGTCGAACTCGGTCCGCAAGGTCACATTGCACCTCCATCCAGTTCAAACATGTATTGGCAGTGGAATTCTTGTCAACACAAGAAATCTCTAATGCTTCCAGCTCCTGGATAATTCATTCATCATGCCTTTGCAACCAAGCTGCTCTTGCCGGAGTCCGCCGACTCAAGGCATCCGCGACAACATTCCCCTTCCCGGGAGTATAGTGAATCTCAAAGGTGCAGTCCCCAAGGAACTCCAACCACCTTCGTTGTCGCATATTCAAGTCCTTCTGCTCCAATAGGTACTTCAGGCTCTTGTGATCTGTATAGATCTCCACCTTCACACCATAAAGATAGTGACGCCACAGCTTTAGTGCAAAAAACACCGCCGCCAATTCAAGATCATGGACGTGATAGTTCCGCTCGTGCACTTTCAGCTGGCGTGAGCCATAAGCAATCACCTTTCCATTTTGTAGAAGTATGCAGCCTAAGCCGCTCCCTGAGACATCACTGTAGATTACAAATCCATCAGTACCACATGGCGATGACAACACAGGCGTTATGGTCAACCGAATCTTCAGCTCTTCAAAATCTCTCGCGCACTCGGGCGACCAAACGAACTTCTGCTCTTTTCGCGTCAATGTGGTTAGCGACAAAGCAATCCGCGAGAAGTTTTCAACAAATCTTCGGTAGTAGCCTGCTAGTCCAAGGAAACTCCTGACCTCGGCCACTGAAGACAACACTGGCCACTCTTCTATGGCCCTTATCTTCGTTGGATCCACTGCTATGCCCGTTCCACTCACCACATGGCCCAGAAAAGCCACCGACGATAGCCAAAACTCGCACTTCGAGAACTTGGCATAGAGCTTATTCTGCCTCAATGTATTCAACACCAACCGCAAATGTATCTCATGATCGGCTTTCGATCTCGAGTACACCAGGATATCATCAATAAACACTATCACGAACAAATCCAGGTACTCGCAGAATATTCGGTGCCTCAAGTCCATAAATACCGAAGGCGCATTGCATAACCCAAATGGCATGACCGTGAACTCGTAGTGCTCGTACCTTGTTCTAAATGCGGTTTTGGGAATATCTTCTTCCCGGATCCTCAATTGGTAATAACCGCATTTCAAGTCCAACTTCGAGTAGACAGACGATCCCACTAGCTGATCAAACAGCTCATCAATCCGCGGAATCAGATATTTATTATTCTCGGTTAGCTTATTCAATTCGCGGTAATCAACACATAGCCGCAAGCCACTATCTTTCTTCTTCACAAAAAGCACAGGGGTGCTCCAAGGAGACATGCTTGGGCACATATACCCCTGCTCCATCAATTCCTGTAGTTGGGGTTTCAACTCCGCTATATCTTTTGGCGCGACGCGATATGGCGAGCGGGCCACAGGTTTCGCACCTGGCACCAACTCGATCGTGAAGTCAATCTCACGCTGGGGTGGTCGCCCAGGGAGATCTTTGGGAAACACATCTGCAACGACACAATCGGAACATCACCCACACTGGCCTTAGGCTCAACAGCCTGAATCAAGGCGAAGTAACACTCTGCACCCTTCCGAACAGCCTTCAAGACTTGGAGTGCAGACAACAACTTCCCGCCCAATCCTCGCATAACCGCGAACTTTGTCTCCTGTTCGGTATTCTGGCCCAACGTGATTTCTTTGGACTAGCAATAAATCATGGCATGCTGCTCCGCAAGACAATCCATACCAAAGATCACGTCGAATTCCAATATCGGCAATACAGATGCAGTCAAACTGAAATCCCGACTTCCTATTTGGACCTCCACATCGCAAGCTTGATCCGCAAGCATCCAACAGCAATTCGGCAACACCACTCTGACGCTATCTGTCTTTACACGACTAGGTATCCCAAGCCGCGCTAGAAACCCGCTAGACAGAAAAGAATGTGATGCACCTGTATCAAACAGTGCTCGTGCCAGCGTGTCCCGAATCATCACAAAGCATGTGACAATCATGTCACACACACACAAGTCGCATCCATAGAAGCATTAAGCAAAACATACCAACAATAAAATACTCAAACTAAACTCGTACCTGTGACGATGTCAATCTGCTTGATGGCCTCTTGCAGGCCAAGATTGTAGAGTCGGGGCTGCGCCTGAGAGGCAGAGGATTCCACCACTGCCTTTCCTTTTTCCGCATATGATTCTCCCGCCTTCTTTTCACTCTTTGGCAGCACCCAACAATCTCGTGTGATATGCGCCACCCGTCCACAATTGAAGCACGTACGAGTATTCAGCTTGGAGGTGGCCCCCGACGTTGCTCCCAATGCAATAGAAGAAGGAGCTTGTCTCGTCGTCTTGGGCCTCTTGCCCCATTTCTTCTTATAGAAGGACTTCGTCGGTCGGGGCACTTTAAACTCTAGCTGTGACACAGCCAATGCCCTCTTTCCTTGCACTCTCTTCATGTCTTTTTCCAGCGCGCTTGCAGTGTCGACCAACTCCTGGAAGCCTTGGTTCATCGAACTCGAAAGCAGGAACCTCAGCTCATCCCGCAATCCTTCGTAGAACTGATTCGTCTTTCTCTGCTCATCAGCAAAGATTGAACCCGCATACCGCCCTAAGCGTGTAAACTCATGCAGGTAAGCTTCCACACTGCCATCACTTTGCGTCAGCCTTTAAAATTCATTCTTCAAGGCAATCTGTTGCGCCGCAGGAAGGTGATTCGCTAGGAAGAGTCGAGAGAATTCTTCAATCGATACTTGTGTTAAGGGACGACCCGCCAAGTGATGCAGCTCCATCTCGTCCCACCACAGTCTAGCCTCTCCTTCAAGAAGGAAGGTAGCTAAGGTGACTTTCTGATGCTCCTCCGTTCCAATCGCCGTCATAATCCGCTTGACGCGCGATAACCGATCTTCAGCCTGTGCAGCAGCTCCCACTCCCGAGAACGTCGGCGGGTGAAAACTCATAAACCGCGTCAACTACTTCTCAGTGGCTCGAGGATTCACAACCACAATAGGTTCTGGCCTTGCCTCCACCTGTTCTGGCCGCACGGCCGGCTGAGCCTGCCCTTGCGCCTGCCCAACCGGCTTCCCTTGAACCATGGCAAACAAAGCCTCAGTAATTTGTCGCACAGTGTCTGCAGATGGCAGAGGTGTAGGCACCTTAGTTGGTGCCGTACTTTTGTCCGAACGATGGGGCTCCGATTGCCCCGCACCACTCCGAGTCACCTAAAGGGGACAAGACACACACATTAGCGGCCTTACACAAGCAAACAACACAAAATAGGAACGCGCAGGTTCCTCAAACACAATAATTTGCATTCCTATCATGGACATTCAGGAGTTCAAACGTGTTAATGTGGTTTGCACAAACACATGCTCGCCACCCCACAAAAGAAGTCGACCACGACTTCGAGAGGGAAAAACTAAGAGAGATGATACCAAAAATGTAACAACCCCATCCGTTCATATACTATATACTAGAAGGTCCGGCCAGGGCCTCACAGCATATACCATAAAATAGACGATGAAGCTACGGAGTGATACCAGAGTAGTGCAGCGCACCTAACGCAAAGCATTCTAGCGGAAGCCTTCAACACTACACTTGAACTCCACTCTTGAATGTCTAACATATAAAACTCCATATTTTATAGATTATAGGAATGTCTTACAACAGGTAAACATCGTTGGCCTTATGGCCTTACAGGGCTTTCAAACAGTGGCCCAAACATTGGCACGCAGGCCGGCCACATCAAAAGAAAACATAACGCAGGTCGGATCCTCCACCCCCCGTTGCTCAAATCGCCTTGCCATCACCGAGTACGGCATACTCGCGGCTACAAAAGGCGTGGGTCGGTCTCACCAATCCTGTTCTGGCATTCAAGCCTGGGTATTTCTCTTACACCCATTCATATCACAACATCAACAGGTCTTTCCTGGGCACACCAGTACTTCCTGCTACTCTCTTCGCAGGTGTACACCGCAAATATCACCAATGTCAGGGGTATTTCCTGGCTACCATGCCAGTACTTCCTGTTACTCTCTTCATAGGTGGACTCCCTATGAACATTAAGCAGTACAAAAGGGTCTTTTCTGGAATTCCAATCCAGTACTTCCTGTGACTTCCTTTCACAGGTCGAACCCAATAGCACAAGCAGCACAAGCATTCTACGAGTATTTTCCTGGACTACCACTCCAGTACTTCCTGCTACTTTCTTTCATAGGTCCAACCTGTTGACTCCTAAACTACGCGTTTATCACAGAGTCTTCTTTGGTTCGTATGCAACATCACCAATCCAGACCAACCTGTCCAGATGGGCTTCACACAGCATGCCTATTCCGTACTCTATTTCCGGATCGATATGCCAACAAAGGGGATTTCATAAATCCACCCAAAGACTCCCAAACTCTGCCACCTTTTGGTGGGGGAATCACATACATATGCCAAAAAGGAAGCCTTCACATGGCTAGGCAGAAAAGTCGTTACCCTTGAAGACCGTTTCGGTGCCATGAACACCTAGCTGGCTCGAAAGAACCACAAAAGCTTTTCCTCCGCAACGATGGCCTCAAATCTCCGCTTGACACTCTCAAGCTCCACCAGAGATCAACCCCTCTTCTTCTTCCTCCTTCTTCCTTTCCCTTTCTCTCTCTAGAAGTTTTGAAAGATGAAGGCCAAATAAAAATGAGACTTCTTTCTCAACTCTCAGCCTTAAGGAAGCAGGGAGGGATCTCAGCTGTTAGATCCCTGTTGAAGAAGAATGGACAACCACGAAAATCCGCAAAATCTTATTTCGGGTCCGACACGCCCTGTGACACGCCTGTGTCACAGGCCGTGTCACTCTAAGCGGTGCACAAACCGACTCATCAAGCCTTATCCCCGAAACAGGTCACGACCAGGGTACACGCCCGTGACGGCCCGGTCAGGCCCGTGACGGCCCGGTCACGCCCGTGACACAGGGCGTGTACCTCACTCGAGTCATCTTCAAGACCTACTCGAGAGGACTACTCGAGTAGTTAGCTATGACACGCCCGTGTAAGATGACCGACACCCCCGTGATAGGGGGCGTGTCACCCGCTCGAGACCTACTCGAGAGGACTTACTCGAGCAAAAACCAACTACTAGAGTACTTAGATCAGACACGCCCGTGTTACCCCCACTTTACTCGAGTACTTTTCCACCTACTCGAGAGAAAAGTGCCACCACTCGACACAGCGGAACACGCCATGTGACACGCCCGTGTTCCAGGCCGTGTTCCCCACGCTCGACGAACGTCAAGTGCAGTTCATCGACCAAAGAACTCGAGTGTCGACAGGGGAGGTCACGTCCTACGTCACGCCCTTGACAAGGGGCGTTTTCCTCCCGAACACCTCATCGAACGTATTTTTTGTCGAACTCGCGACGGCTCCGCACCTGAGCAGGACACGCCCTGGGACACGCCCGTATCACAGGCCATGTCACCCAAACATTTGCCTGCTGAAAAATTGGGGTGTTACATAAGTTTTCTATCATGATAAAATTTGGTGCGCTCCTTATAGAGCATGTTATTCTCATAAGAGAGGGAGCGTCACTCACCGAGCTTGTTAAGTTGGAATTTACGGAGCTCGGAGGACAAATTTTCATTAAGATTTAGAAATTTAAGTGCCCAAAAGGCACGATGTTCAAGCTCAACCAGTAAATGGCATGCTTTCCCATAGACCAATCGATATGGCGTACAACCAATAGCGGTTTTGTACGCGGTCTGATAAGCCCATGGAACATCATCAAGCTTGACCGACCAATCCTTCCTACTAGTAGAAACCGTTTTCTCTAAAATTCGTTTGATTTCACGGTTAACTACTTCTACCTGGCCACTTGTTTGAGGGTGATAGGGGGTGGCTAACCTATGTGTAACGCCGTATTTAGATAAAACCTTAGTGAATTGTGCGTTACAAAAGTGGGTGCCCCTATCTATAACTATTGCCCGCGGTGCTCCAAATCGTGAAAATAGTTTTTTAAGAAATCGGGCCACGACTCGGGCGTCATTAGTGGGAAGGGCTTGTGCTTCCGCGCACCGTGACACGTAGTCGACCGCTACCAAAATATATTTATTTCCATAAGACGTTGGTAGCGGTCCAACAAAGTCGATCCCCCATAAATCAAAAACTTCTATTTCTAAGAATGAATTTAATGACATTTCATCACGGCGGGAAATATTACCTGAGCGTTGGCATTGTTCACAACGACTTACATGGGTGTGAGCAGCCTTGAAGATGCTTGGCCAATAGAAGCCTGCTTCAAGTACCTTACGAGCCGTCCGATTAGCTTTATAGTGCCCACCTGCGGGTCCCTCATGGAATTGCTTTAGAATTTGGGTGCCTTCCTCATGAGAAACACACCTCCGCACTACTTGGTCCGCGCAAACACAAAAAAGAAAGGGATCCTCCCAAAAATAATTTTTCAAATCAGAAAAGAATTTCTTCTTCTTGATAAGAAAAACCATTCGGGAGGAATCTCGCAACAAGATAGTTTGCGAAATCTGCGAACCAAGGAGTGGGGAGAGTAATTACCTTATGAATGGCGAGAAGGCGGTCCTCGGGGAAAGTGTCGTCAATGTCCTCCTCTTTGAGCTCCCCCAAATTTGGGTTCTCCAACTGCGAAAGATGATCAGCCGCCAAGTTCTTCGCTTCTCTCTTGTCGCGAATCTCCAAGTCAAATTCTTGGAGTAATAAGATCCACCTAATCAGTCACGGTTTTGCATCTATTTTTGTTAGTAAATATCTCAAAGCCGAATGATCAGTAAAAACGATAATTTTGGACAAGGTGAGATATGAGCGGAATTTATCAAACACAAAAATTACGGCTAATAATTCATTTTCAGTGGTCGTGTAATTTTCTTGTGCGGCGGTTAATGTTTTGCTCCCATAATATATCGGATGAAAATTTTTATTTATGTGTTGTCCTAAGACCGCACCGACGAAAAAACTACTAGCATCGCACATTATCTCAAACGGAAGTTCCCAATTGGGAGCGATCATGATAGGAGAGTTAATGAATTTTTCTTTAATAAGAAAAAAAGCACGCATACAATTTTCATCAAAAATAAACGACGCATCTTTTTCTGACAAGTGTGTAAGGGGCTTAGTTATTTTAGAAAAATCTTTAATAAACCGGCGATAGAAACCAGCATGCCCCAAAAAACTACGAACGGCCTTTACATTTGAAGGGGGAGGTAGCTTTTCTATAGTTTCAATTTTAGCTTTATCTACCTCTATGGCCTTACTAGAAATTTTGTGGCCTAATACCAAACCTTCCCGTACCATAAAATGGCACTTCTCCCAGTTTAAAACTAGGTTCGTGTCCTCACATCTTTGGAGTACACGGGAAAGGTTTGTCAAACATAAATCAAACGAATCTCCAAAAACGGAGAAATCGTCCATGAAGACCTCCATGATATCCTCCACTAGTTCATCAAAAATCGCTAGCATACACCTTTGGAAGGTTGTTGGCGCATTGCACAAACCAAAAGGCATCCTTCGATAGGCGAAGGTGACAAACAGACAAGTGGAGATTGTTTTCTCTTGGTCCTCGGGCGTGATTGGGATTTGAAAATATCCTAAGAGACCATCAAGAAAATAATAAAATGAGTGCCCGGATAGCCGTTCAAGGATTTGTTCGATGAACGGCAAAGGAAAATGATCCTTACGGGTTGTATCATTTAATTTACGGTAGTCGATGCACACCCGTCATCCGGTAACGGTTCGAGTTGGGATTAACCCATTTTTATCATTAGACACTACCGTTAATCCTCCTTTCTTGGGTACCACTTGGACCGGACTCACCCAAGAGCTATCTGAAATCGGATAGATGATACCCGCATCTAATAATTTTATTACCTCGGCCTTGCCTACCTCCTTCATGTTAGGATTTAGCCGGCGTTGAGGTTGAATGGTTTTGTGAGCGTGTTCTTCCAATAAACTTTTGTGGGTGAAAAAGGAGGGATTAATCCATCTCAAATCCGTGATCTTCCACGCAATTGCGCGGCGATGAAGTTTTAAAGTATTAGATAATTTAATTTTTTTCATCATCGGTCAAGTAGACCGACACAATAACCGGAAGTTTTGAATCCTCCGCTAAAAATAAACACTCTAAATGATCCGGTAATTGTTTTAGTTCTATCGCAGGAGGTTCATCATAAGAAGTTTTCAAACGATCACTACCAACTTCTAAAATTTCGAAAATAGGCGCGCGAGTGATCGAGAGATTATCACTATTTTCGTAGGCAATTAAATCTAAATTTTCAAAATTGGCATCATGATCAATCGAACATAAAAAATTTTCAGAAAAAGGAAAGGAGTCTTCTTCAGGAGAGGCCTCCAAATAATAACATGAGTCGTCATTTGAGAGCGAATTTTTCATACACGAGTCAATAGTAAAGGTAACTTCTTCATCTCCGACTCTAAGGAGAAGTTTACCATTACTAACGTCTATAATTGCACGCGAGGTGGCGAGAAAAGGACAACTGAGAATGAGTAGTACCTCGGTGTCCTCTTTGATGTCAAAGATGACGAAATCTACCGGAAAGATAAATTTGTCAACTTTGACAAGCACATCCTCTATGATCCCCATAGGGAACTTGACAGACCGATCCGCCAATTGAATGCTCATTCTTATGAGCTTAGATTCTCCAAATCCCAACTTCTTAACTAAAGAATAAGGCATTAAATTAATGGAGGCGCCTAGATCGGCTAACGCACGTTTTACTAATAAATCACCAAATAAACAAGGAATTGAGAAACTACCCGGATCAGGTAATTTCTTAGGTAATTTATTAAGTAAAACTGCCGAGCACTCCACGTTCAATTGAACGGTGGAGATATCCTCAAGTTTCTTTTTATTGGATAAATGATACTTGAGGTACTTGACATATTTTGACATTTGTGCTATAATTTTACAAAACAGTAAATTTATTTGAATTTGTTTAAACATGTCTAAAAATTTACCGTGATGCTCATCCATCCGGTCTTTTTGCATTCAAGACGGGTAGGGAAGAGGTGGTTGATAAGCTTTTGGTTTATTAGAAATAGAAGGCTTAAGCGGAGGAGAAGATGAAGAAATTGTTACCTCCGTGTCAACCGGAATTGGAGAAGTATCAACCGGAATTTGAGAAGTGGTTACCTCCTTCCCGCTCCGTAGAGTGATGGCTTTGGCTTGCTCCATTGGGTTGAGCTCTGTATTGCCCGATAGCGCTCCTTGTTGGCGTTCGGAGAGCATTTTAGCGATTTGCCCAATTTGTGTCTCCAAGCTACGAAGGGATCCGGTGAGATTCTGGATGTTGGCATCATTTATAGTTGTATACTTGGTGAACAACTCCTCGAGATTGGGCGCTTTTGGAGCTTGCGGTGGAAAATAGCCGAGTGGAATCGTGTTTGGTGGGCGCGCCGCATTCCCCGGATTACTCCAAGAGAAGTTGGGGTGATTCCTTACACCCGGGTGATAGGTATTACTAAAATTATTACCCGGATTATAAGGTGGCCGATTCGGATTACCCATGTAATCCACATGCTCGGCAATAGTAGAAGGCTCCCAATATTGGGGCTCACAGGTAGATGTAGACGAGAAAGCAGACATCTCGTTCATATGTTTTTGTAGTTTCTGAACCTGGAGTGATAAATTTGAAACCATATAGATTTCATACATTCCGGCTGGTTTAGGTGGACGAGACCGGGGTGTACTCCATTGATACGTATTCATGGTCATACCTTCTATAAGTTCATGGGTGGCCGTCGGTGTCTTGTTGTTTAACATTCCACCGGCGACGACATCAATATGTTTCCTCGTTTGTTGATTGAGGTCATTATAGAAGGTTTGCACTTGCAACCAATCAGGGATTGCATGATGCGGACAACGGCGAAGCAATTCCTTAAATCTTTCCCAAGTATCATATAACGTTTCCATATCAATTTGGGAGAAATAAGTAATATCATTGCGCAACTTGGCCATTTTTGCGGGCGGAAAATATTTCGTGAAAAATTTTTCCGTCTTTTCAGCCCTAGTAGTGATGGATCCTCTTGGTAAAGAGGCCAACCACTGTTTAGCTTTGGTGCGCAATGTGAAAGGAAAAAGCCTTAACCGGATAGCATCATCCGAAACCCCGTTAATTTTAAAAGTGTCACATATTTCTAAAAAGTTAGAAATATGCGCGTTGCGATCCTCATCTTGAAGCCCATCAAATTGTACATATTGTTGTACCATTTGAATAATCCTTGGCTTCAATTCAAAGTTATTGTTTGCAATAGCGGGGCGAACAATACTCGATTGAGCATCATCCAAATTTGGCTGGGCATAATAGGACATAGCCCATTCTTCGGCCATATTTGGATTTTGGTTATTCAAAATAAAAGAGAATTGAGAAGAAGGGGAAGAAGAAGAAGAAGAAGAAGATAAAGAAGAAGAAGAAGTGTTACCTACGGATTCCTCAACCAAATCTAGAGAATTGAGTTCACGGAGTCTTAGGCATCGCCGTAAGCTTTGCTCGATCTCCGGATCCAAGTCAAATAGATTTGACGGATTCCCTCGGGTCATACACCAAAATAAAATAAAAGTAAAAGTTTTAAAATTAAAAATTTATAAAATAAAATTTCCCGGACTTCCCAAGGGCTACCCAATGACGGGTTCGCAAGGTACTAGGCGGTATTGCGGGATGAAAACCCGGCACGGCCCTTTCGTAAGAAATTTTAATTATAAAAAATTAAAGTTAAGACTTTTGAAGAGAACAACCAAATTTTTTTTTGATTTAAAACAGAAAAGAAAAATGATAAAACTAATAGATCCTTGCTTTCAAAATATCGACAAAGAAAACTTCCCCGGCAACGACGCCAAAAACTTGATGATTATTTTCTCCGCGCTAACGCGAGTTTCCAATCGATGAGGCAAGTATACCTATCGTTCGTAGTATAGAACCAAGTGTCGTATATCGACTCGGGGCTTGTCAAGTATTTGTACTCACAAGAAAGAGCTATTATCTTATCGGAAGGAAAGCTGGTTTTTGTTTAAAACGGAAAAGGAGACGTTACGCTAAGAAAGAGAAGTTCGATTTTGGGGAAGCTAGCACTTGATCTAGAATCCACTTGGACTAAAATAAACCTTCTTGAAAATAAAGTAATGCGAGTTCTTAGATTACTCACTCGACCGTGGATGTTCCTAAGTACAAAAGCGTCTCTCTCGAGTTCATGCTTTTGACTAACCTTAGGTTGATCGATTAAGACTTCTCGGCCAGTCAAAACCCCTAAGCTTGCTTTAGGCGGTGAACGACGCTATTGGATTTGACTCCAATCCGGAGGATTTATGTTGTCCTCTCTCGAGGAGTGCATGCAACTCCTTCTATCTTTGAGTGATCTCCTCGTATCCGCAACCTCTCGGTCATTTAGGATACGGATCTTAGATCGAAAACATATCCGCGAAATATGAATCCGACAAAATATAAATCAAAGATAAATCGTAAGTGAGCAAGATTGAGAACAAGACATTTGATAAAAACAAATAGAAGAGTTTATTTTATTCCAAGCTTCATCATGATCAAGTGCTAAATGAGAATTAGCTACTCATTATCATTAGGGGAATACAAGCTAAGGTAGGGGGAGACATAATAAAAAGTAACTTGAATTGAAACTTAAAATAAGACTAAGCTAAGAAAAGGGAAATACAGAAGAATAGAAGAGCAAACTACAAGACTCCAACTCCCAAAATTCGACTCCCCAGCTTCTAAAGTTGTCTGGAATTTATAGAAAATTTTCTGATTGGTCACGCCCTTTGTCACCCCCGTGACCTAGGGTGTGTCAGGCTCGGAACCGTCGTCTTGAAACCCCGGGAACGTTGGAGAAGAAACCGCCAAAATTCGTTAACTGACGGGTCACGCCCCTAGGTCACGCCCGTGACCAAGGGCGTGTCAAGGCTATTTCTGGAAAACGGCGGGAAGCTGAAAACGGCGGGAGTAACTTCGGCCGTTATTGGAATGGTCACGCCCCTGGTCACGCCCGTGACCAAGGGCATGTCTTGCAAAACCGCCAGATCTTGAAACTTCAACTTTAATTTGGCACGCCGGGTTGTCACGGCTAGGCTTCACGCCCGTGACAAATATATCACGCCCGTGTTAGGGCGTGTAACTTTAATTCGACGTGGATTGGAGTGCTGGATCATCATAACCGTGTCACGCCTGACGGACATGCCCGTGTTAGCGTGGTCATGCCCGTGACCAATGAGCGTGTACTTTTAAATGACGTGGCATTGAGATCTGGAGCACGTGTGGGATCACGCCTATATGTCACGCCCGTGACCAGGGCGTGTTCTTTGCAATTTTTCGGCTTTGTCCAGATTTGTCTCCTAATTAATCCTGTAAACTCCAAATTGAGATTTGTTGCCCAGATCGACCTGAAAATGAGAAATTAAGGAAATTATATAGTAAAATTATAAAATGTATTTATAAACTAATTAATTATTAAATAAAAGTTATATAAAAATATGGATAAAATATAGAGTTATCACCTACACCTCCTTCGACCTCCTTCCTCTCCCCCAAAAATCCGAACAAGGGCCCATCTGAGGCCAACACCCTCTTCGCCTCCACCTTCATTGCGTCAAACGCCTTCTTAAAGATGACGTTGACGGAGCTTCCGTTGTCGACGAGGATCCGGGAGACGGTAAAATTTTCGATAGCCGTCTGGATGACCAGCGCATCGCAAAAAGGATCCTCATGATCCGTCATATCGCTCCTCGAGAAGGTGATCCTCTTTCCAGGGGCGGGGTTTGGGATGTGGAGCCAATGCTCAGGCGATACATGGTGTGGAGGCTCGCCTTCCGGGAAGCCTCAACTCCCCCCCCCCTCGTGAATCACTCCGATCCCTCCTCGGTTCCCGACATCCAGCCGGTCTTCACATCGCTCCTCCTCCGCCCGAGGCAGGATCTCCTCGATCCTCACTTCCTGACGCCCCTGCTGCTGCTGCTGCTCCCTGTTTCCCCTCATTTCGAGGAACTCCGAGCATGTGGTTGTGGCGTGCCCCTCCTCCTGATGGAAGTCGCAGTAGGGCAACTCCACCCTAACTTCTCTTCTCCTCCTCCTTGCTGCTCTCCTCCTCTCCCTTATGGCTATGGCCATAGCCTCTTCTTGATCGGGGAGTCGAGGCCTCTGCTCCCGCCTCCAACCCGGGGGTTGGAATTGATCTTGCCCCCCTTGGTGGCGGTCCCTCCCTTGGTATCCTCTCTATGGCCCTTGCCCTTGCCATTCGGGCCTCCAGCCCAACCGACGGTCGAGCTCCTGATGCCCCCACTTGGGCTGTTGCTGCCCCTAGATCTGCCTCTGCTCCCTCTGCCGGGGCTCGACTCTCCTCTCCTCCTGCGCTCTTCCTCCTCTTGACTCCTTCTCTTCCTCCGTGGCCCACCTGGCCAGCTTCCGGGCTAACTCCGGATTTGACACCTCCCCGTCAACTTCCGTCGCCGCCCTCTCCATCAACTCCTCGTAGGAGAGGGGGGCACTCTCTTCATATCCATCCTGAAGAATCTCTGCTGCAGGCCCAGGGTGAAAGCCATCATCAGACTATGGCCTGCCATCTCCTGGACCTGGGTGACCTCCTCCTGGAACCAGTCGACGAAGCTTCCCAACGTCTCATTCACTCCCTGCTTGATATGGAACAGGGACTCCGACTCCTTCTTCCTCCTCTTCGAGGTAGTGAACCTCAGCATGAACCCCCTGTGCAGGTCCTCGAAGCAGTAGATGGAGCTGACCGGCACCTGGTGGAACCACTCCCTTGCCTTCTCCATGAGGGTGATGGCGAAGAGTCGGCACTTGAACCCATCTGACATCTGTCGGATCGAGACCACGTCCTCAAACCACTGGACGAGTTGGACCGGGTTACCTTTCCCGGTGTAGTAGGATATCTCGGGTTCCCTGAACCCCTCTGGAACTGGAGCTGAAGAGACCAACTCGCTGAAAGGGCTACCCCCCCCCCTACTGGGCAAGCTGGCACATCTCGCAGGCCCAACTCGTCAATCCAGCCTCTGCCTGCCGAGCCGGGGAAGAGCTTGCGCCAGGGGAGCTTGCACTCCCGGCCTTCCTCGGCCACTTCCTTCTCAGCTCGCCTGTCGTGGGCGTCCTCTCCCAGAGAGGGGGCGGCTGCGATCTAGATTGCCGGAGTCGAGCACTCGGCCCGCGTGCCGCGTGCAAACTTGATGAGGCCCAGTACCTCGTTCCTGAAATCTTCAAACGTCCCCACCGTAGCCAGAGGTGGGGGGGGGGGGGGTGCGCGGCGAGTCCGACCTGTCAGATCCTTGCCCTCCTGTTATCGAGCTCGCTGAAGGTTTTATGTGCTGACAACGCTCCACGCTCACTGCACCAAAATGTTGAAACCGAAATCTCGGTCTCCTATGGAGTTCACCCTCGGGGAAGGGGTGATCGCGCACCTACTTCGCTCCTGCAAGAAAAACAACAAGAGACACAAGGGAAGAATCGACCCAAGGGCTCGGCGGGGAGGACCCACCACACACCCGGAAGACTTGAGAGAACTTCCCCTCCTTAGCCACAGGCCGAACTAAGGCTACCTCAGAAAGAGCTAGAAGACTAAGGAGCAAGTGAATATGAGATCCTGCTTTCTGAGGTGCCCCCTTGGGTCCTATTTATAGAATTCTGAAAACGGCCTGAAAATAGCCAACCTCCGCTGTTTTGAACAGCTATGTGCAGTCTAACTTGGTCTGCCAACAACATTGCTCCGCTATTCCAACAAGCTATTCACACCCATGGGGAGGGCATCTAGGTAATTTTACCTCTGGGCCTCTATTGGGCCCACCCCAGGGACATGAAGGTCAGCTCGCCACTACTCTCCCCTTGCGGGAGGCGGGTGTGACCTGGATCGTGTGGCTCGCCTACTCTTCTTGGGCGAGAGTGAGTCGGGACACCTCGACCCGCAAATCCTCTATCGAGGCGGACCGGCGGCCAGGTCGTGCATAGGAGAGCGGGCTGGCGGCCAGACTTCCAACTGTAACCATGAGAGCCCCGGAGGAGGGCTCGCCGATCTGGGATCGTCGAACCCATCCCCGAATACCAGTTCGATGAATGCTGACTAAAAAGCTCTATTTGACGAATGGCGACGCAAGCTCTGCTCGATGATTTTTGAGCGAGCGAGAGGGGTGAAGGGGCCAACTCGCGTGGTTCGCCCGCCCGACCTGGGCGAGAGCGAGCTGGCCTCCTGCCCCCTGCCCCCCGCATGTCGTTCTGGTGGGGGTCGGGCAACCTGGTCCGCTCTCCTGGCTTGGCGGACCCGCTCGGCGAACACAGGGTTGTACAGACTTCATCCTTAACAATAGAATTATATTTGAAGTTGCATGTTTATATTACGCAGAAAAATAAAATTGCGTTGTCAAGATTTAATTTATTTTAATTACAAAAGCAGTAAGATTTTTTTCGTCAAATATATTTTTATAAAAATCTTGTCATACAAGGGTCGTTGGTTCAACATGAAAATAGTTCATTGGTGCTCATTGATGACTATCAGAAGGCTCCGACAAACGATGATGATTCTCTATTTAATGCGGTAGCAAATCAGCCTATATCTGCCCGCATTTATGCGCATTATCTTGATTTCTAGTGCTACTCTATAGTACCTGAAGCAATCTCTTTGTTCATTTTCTGTGTTTGATGGAAACTACGACACATAGCATGATCATGTAGTGACGGTGGTGTGATACGAGTAAACGTTCGATGGTATAAAGTATTGAATTGCGAGGCACAAGTGGAGGACGAAGTTGGAGAAGGGAGGCTACATAAGGATGCTCAGTGACGCCTCCAATACAGAGGGATTGTATGAAATATCAATGAAGGTATTCTACCTCCATTATATATTATGAAGTCTGCGTTTTTTTTTCTTCAACCAACCAAAACAATCGAGCAAACTTTTAAAAAAAAATTATTATATCTATCAGTTGCTTCATCCTTCCAACGTGTTTCCCCATAGCAAGTCTTATTGTGACACAGTAACAGCTAACACTCTGCGTTAACTTATGGATGACCCGTCGTTCCACAACTGATTGAAGAGTATATGTAGAAGGATATCTGACAGTGCAGAGGAGCTAACGCTAACACTGTGCGGTAGCACATACCGCAACACGGTAAGATGGGTTGCCTAAATAAAAGATGTCATTTTCTTTCAACAGCCTGAAGGATATATCAGAGGAGAAGAAAATAATACAATGAAGTTGAAAAAGACTCTATATGACATTAAACATTATCCAATGTCCAGGAATACAAAAGATCAGTACTTATCTACAAAATCTTGGTTTTTGAAATGTTTTGTTGATTCTTCGTTATACAAACTGCAAGGAGGTGCAAGTATAGTTCTTTTTTGTTTCTTTGTTTATGTATTGATGATTTAATTATCACAGGGATTCCTCTTTAGCTGATAAAAGGACTAAACCAATGTTTAGAGAAATAATTTGAAATGACAGACTTTGATGAAACGAGACATTTCCCTAGAATGCACATCATATAAAGTAAGACACATTATTCTGTCATAAACTTAATATGTAAATGACTGCTAGTGAAATTTCAGCTTGAAGCGTGCAATCTCATAATTGTGGAACTAGCAATTTTTTGCCCCTGGACTGCTTATTAAACTAATCATATTTATATGCTTGGAATGAACTCTTTATCCATAAAATATCAACTGTTATGAATATATTTTTTGTGTTTTTCTACTTTTTTGTTTCCTGATTAGTCTAAACTTCCGAGTATATGGTGAGACCTCCCGGCTGGAGCAATTGTGGTGTGCTTATAGTCATTTTCTCTCTTTTATTTTAGCTGTCTGAGCCGTGGAGTTCGGTCGCAGGATCAGTAAACTTAGGCTGCCTTGAACCAAATTTTGGAGTAGTGATTTTTTCGGTTTCAATTTTATGTGAACGCTCATACGAGCTTATTGTAGGTAGTGGAAGATTAATGGGGACAGTGCGAGTTTACTGCGAATTATTAATTGGTGGATCAACATAAGCAAATGGAACCTAATGTATTGTAAATTATTTTAAATAAAAAATAAAAATATATTTAAATCATAATTAATATTCCTTTCTAATATTCATTTAAAAAAGATGGACATAACTAATGTTTTTTTACGTTTGCTTTATTGTTTTGGCTGAAGAAGAATAAATTTCAATTTTCATAATATATAATGAGGTAGTATACCTCTATTGCTATTCTACACCATCCCTTTGGATTGAAGGCATTATAGAGCATCCTTATTTAGCCTCCCTCCCCCTACTTCGACCCCCACATGTTTTCACAATTCAATATTTGATACCATTTAACGTCTGCGTGTATCCCACCACCGTTACTGCATAAATTAGCTCTCTGTCGTAGTTTCCGACTAACACTCCCAGAGCAAAAAAACAAAAAAATGTAGCTTTAACGGAGTTCCGACAAGTGAATCTTAATCAACCAGTAAAAGTGAAAAAAAATTGTTTGAGATACTCCGAAGTAGTACTGGAAATCGAGACAATGTGCATCAATGCAGACGCATACAGATTGATTTTCTATTGCTTTTAGTAGTGAATCTCCATCTTTTGTTGGAATTTTCTTATAGCCATCAATGAGTACTAATGAATTATTTTTTTGTTAATTTAATAGTCCATGTATGTTATGATTTTTTAAAAAATATATTGACAAAAGCAACCATGTAACTTTTGAAATTAGATTAATTATACATTGACAACGCATTTTCCTTTTTCGGCATTATATGGATACGCGGCTTCAAATGTAATTTCGTTGTTCTGGATGAAGTCAAATGCACACTCAATGAAATCTGCATGACAGCTGAGTTAATCATATCTCAGTCAATGAGATACTGCACTGACAAAGAAACTAACTTCATTGTCCTGATTTCATATATTCCCTACACTGTTGACATCGCCGAGAACGCCAACAACTCTCTGAATGTGCATGTATAAAAAAGATACATTTGATGAATTTTTTTAAAAAGGATTAAGAGAAGGAAATATAAGTTGTATCATACTGCATTGCCTTGGTTTTTGATAGGGTTAAAAAACCGTTCTTGCGGCAGTCAACGAAAGTGGGCAGACTCTTGATGTCGAGTTGTTGATATACGAAGGAGAGGTGACCATCATTGGTGGCGGTGCCGATGGCGCGGTGGTGGTGAATGCCAAAGTTGGTGATGCTGGGGGCACATTGATAGTGAATGCCAGAGCAAGTGTAGGTGTAGCAGAACTCTGATACGAGAAGGGTGGTCATCATGGGAGGCAACGCAGAGGGAGCGACGATGTTGAATGGTATTGTCGACGTAGGTGAAGCAGAACACATGGTTTGTCAACATGATATCAAAATAAAAAAGAAAAGACATGGCGTGGCCTACAAATAGGATGGAAAGGTGTAGGGCTGAGAGATAGGGAGCTTGGCCTGCCCTGAAATTTAGGCTCTGTTTGGTTCGGCATTTTGCCACTTCGTTTGGGGCAAACGCCGCCGGAAGGCGGGTAAACAAATGAACCTCTGGCATCGTTTGCTCCATTTCCACGCGCATGCCTTGAGAAACACCCCAAAAATCTCAGTTTGGAGAATCCAACTCCCCCCTCCGATTCGAACACTCTGTTTCCACCCGCCAGATCGATCTGCCATCGCAGAACCAAATAAAGCCTTACAACCACCGTGCTCTCCGTAGCAGAACACATGGTTTGTCTACATGATATCAAATCAAAAAAGAAAAGACATGGTGTGGCCTACAAATAGGAGGGAAAGGTGCAGGGCTGAGAGATAAGGAGCTTGGCCTGCCCTGAAATTTACAACCATCGTGCTCTCTGTAACTCCAGCTCTGGCATTCACCACCACCGCACCCTCCACGTCACCGCCAACCATTTATGCCCCTCCTTTGTGTATTAGTGCCTCAACACTCATGGCCTACCACCTCCATTAAGTTCTACTCCACTTACACTGACTCTGACATTCACAACTTCCATGCCCTCCATACCACCGCCCACGATAGTCACACCTCTTTCGCATATCAGAGACTCGACTTCAACAATCTGCTCACCTTCATTGACTGACACAAGAACGATATCGTTAACCCTATCAAAAACCAAGGTCAATAAAGTATGATACCACATATATTTCTATCTCTTAATCCTTTTTGAAAAATTTATCAATTGCACTTTTTTTATACATGCACATATAAAGAGTTATTGAACGTTCTCGGCTGTGACAACAGTTGAGGAAATTTATAAAATCAAGACAAATGAGCTGGTTTCTTTGTCGGTGCAACAGCTCATTGATCGCGACATGATGAACTATGACTGTCATGATGACTTTTTTGATTGTGCCTTTGACTTCATCCATAAGAACAGAATTACATTTAAAGTCGCATATCTATATTACGCAGCAAAAGAAAAATGCATCGTCAAGGTATAATTTATTTTAATTACAAAAGAAGGTTGTTTTCGTCAAATATATTCTTCTAAAAATCTTGGCATACTTCGGTCGTTGGTTCAACAGGAAAATAGTTCATTGGTGTTCATTGATGGCTATTAGAAGGTTCCGACAAACGATGATGAGTCTCTACTTAAAGCGGTAGCAAATCAGTCTATATTTGCCCACATTGGCGCTTTGTCTTGATTTACAGTGCTACTAAAGAATCTCTGAAATAATCTCTTTGTTCACTTTTTGTGATTGATTATGATTCTATCACCAAAATTTTGTTAAAACTATGTTTTTTTGTTTCTTTTTGAGGGTGCGTTTGACGAAAACTGTGACACAAAGATAGATCATGTAGTAACAGTGGTGGGATACAAGCAAACGTGCGATGCTATCAAGTACTGTATTGCGAGGAAACGTGGAGGTCGAAGTTGGGGGAGAGATTCTACATAAGGATACATAAGGATGTTCTGTGACGCCTCCAATCCAGAGGGATTGTATGGAATAGCAATGACGGTATTCTACCCCATTATATTTTATGAAAACTATGATTTTTTCTTCTTCAGCCAGCCAAAACGATCGAGCAAACTTTTTTAAAAAAATCATTATATCTATCGGTTGCTTGATCCTTCCAATGTCTTTACCCATAGCATGTTTTATTGCGACACAGTAACAGCTAACACTCTATGCTAACTTACGGATGGCCCGTCGTTCCACAACCCATTTAAGAGTATATGGGGAAGGAGATTTGACGGCGCAGAGGGGACAATGCTAACACTGTGCGGTTGCACTTACCGCGACATGTTAAGAGGGGTTGTGTAAATAAAAGATGTCGTTTTCTTTCAACAGCCTGAAGGATATATCAGAGGAGAAGAAAATAATGTACTTATCTGTAGAATCCAAGGTCCTGGAATACAAAAGATCGGTACTTATCTGCAGAATCTTGGTTTTTTGAAATGTTCTGTTGACTCTTCGTTATACAAACTGCAAGGAGGTGCAAGTATAGTTCTTCTTTGTTTCTTTGTTTATATATTGAAGACTTAATTATCATAGGGACTCCTCTTTAGCCGATAAAAGAACTAAATCAAAGATTTGAAAAATAATTTGAAATGACAGACTTTGGTGAAATGAGACATTTCCCTAGAATGCAAATCGTAAAAAGTAAGACACATTATTTTGTCATAAACTTAATATATAAATCACTGCTAGCGAAATTTAAGCTTGAATCTTGCAATCTCACAATTGAGGAATAGTGATTTCTTGCACGTAGACTCATTAAACCAATCAGATTTATATGATTGCAATGAACTCTTTATGCATAAAATATCAACTGTTATGAATACTTTTTTATATATGATTTTTCTACTTTTTGTTTGTTTATTAGCCTAATTTCATCAATCATTTGCTCGAGTAATGAGATTCGGACAACTTTGATGGGGTCCCCCCCCCAAAAGATTTTCGAGTTAAACCAGAAAAAATTCGACCAAAATGCTCAAGCAATTTGACACGACCGAGCAAGCCGAGCACACGAGTCGCGCACGTCCAAAGGGACCAAAACCACCTTAAAAGAGGGGTCTGAGCTAAGCGCGAATACACACGCACGACCCACACGTGCACGAGCCAGCGCGCGTGCGGCCGAGCCCCGCGCGCGCAAGTGCTGGCACGTGAACGGTAACATACGACGCTCCCCTCGCGCAAGCGTAGCGCCCGTGACCTTTGCGCGGTCGCGCGCTCCCCTGTACCTTGCCCAGTTTTTTGTTGCGGAAGAGAAGTTTCTCCTAAACTTCTGAGTACGTGGTCTGAACTCCCTACTGGAGCACTTGGGGTGTGCTTATTAGTCATTTTCTCTCTTCTGTTTTAGCTGTCCGAGCCGTGGAGTTCGATCGCAGGATTAGTAAACTTAGGATGACTTGATCTAAATTTTGGAGTAGTGTTTTTTTTGGCTTCAACACTATTGATGGGGTAGTCGTGCTGATTGTAGGTCCATGTTTATGCGGACGCCCATACAAGCTTGTTTTACGTAGTGGAAGATTAATGGCGACAGTGCGAGCTTACTGCAAATTATTAATTGTTGGATCGACATAAGCAAATGGAACCTAATGTATAGTAAATTATTTAAAATAAAAAATTCAAAAGTATTTAAATAATAATCAATATTTGATATTCCTTCTAATATTCATTTAAAAAAGATGGGACATAATTAATGTTTTTTTACATTTGATTCATTGTTCTGGCTGAAGAAGAATAAATTTCAGTCTTCATAATATATAATGAGGTAGTATGCTTCCATTGCTATTCCATGCCATCTCTCTAAATTGAAGGCGTCACGGAGCATCATTATATATCTTCGCTCCCCTACTTCGTCCCCCACATGTTTTCACAATCCAATACTTGATACTATCTAACGTCTGCTTGTATCTCACCATTGTTACTGCATAATTCGGCTGTGTCGTAGTTTCCGACGAACACTCTCCAAGCAAAAAACAAAAAATATTGTTTTAACAGAGTTTCGACAAAATAATATTAATCAACCAGTAAAAGTGAACAAAAAAGAGTGTTTGAGATACTCCGAAGTAGCAATGAAAACCGAAACAATGTGCATCAATGCAGACGAATACGAACTGATTTTCCATCACTTTAAGTAGAGAATTCTCATCTTTTGTTAGAAGATTCTTATAGTCATCAATGATTACCAATGAACTACTTTTTTGTTAATTTAATATTGCAAATATGTTATGATGTTTAGAAAAATATATTTGACAAAAACAATCATCTAAATTTTGAAATTAGATTAATTATACATTGACGACACATTTCCTTTTTTTACGTTATATGGATACGCGGTTTCAAATGTAATTTCGTTGACATTCTGGATGAAGTCAAATGCATATTCAATGAAGTCGGTATGCCGGCCGCAGTTCATTGTGTCTCAGTCAATGAGGTGCTGCACCGACAAAAAATCAACTTCTTTTTCCTGATTTGATAGGTTCCCTGCACTGTTGCCACCGTCGAGAACGCCAACAACTCTTTGGATGTGCCTGTATAAAAAGTGCAATTGATGAATTTTTTAAAAAAGATTAAGAGATGGAAATATAAGTGGTATCATATTGTATTGTCTTGGTTTTTGATAGGGTTAACAAAATCATTCTTTCGGCAGTCAACGAAAGTTGGCAAGCTGTTGATGTCGAGTCACTGATATACGAATGAGAAGTGACCATCTTTGGTGGCGGCGCGGAGAGCGTTGTGGTGGTGAATGCCAAATCCAGTTACGCTGAGGGCACAATGATAGTGAATGTCAGAGCAAGGGTAGGTATAGCAGAACTCAACAGATTGTGGGCAGGCTATGACTATCGAGACTCTGATACGAGAAGGAAGGGCGGTCATCGTGTTTGGCAACGCATAGGGAATGATAGTTTTGAATGGTATTGCCAATATAGGTGGAGCAGAACACATTGTTGTCAACATGATATCAAATCAAAAAAGACATGGCATGGCCTACAAGTGGAGAGAGGGAGAGGTGCAGGGCTGAGAAATAAGGAGTGTGGTCGGCTCTAGCATTAACAACCACCGTTCCCTCTGTAACGACTCCATTCGTTCACGTATCATATAATAGAAGGTCCGGCCGGGGCCCCACACCATATGCCACAAAACAGGTGTCGAAGTTACGGTTAGCATCAGAGTTGTGCATCCAAACTCATAGCATTCTAGCGGAAGTTGTTAACATAAATACTGAACTCCAACCATGAATGTCCACTGATAAAAATACCCATATTTACATAGGAACGTACACCAAATACAGTAGCGTTTGGCCTTATGGCCTTCCAGTTGCTCTTTACAAGAGTGGCTTCCAAACATCGGCGCGCAAGACGGCCACACATGAATAAAACACATCATTTTTCAGCTTAGCCTTCAAGGACTAGCAGCAGTAGCAGTAGGGACTTCAGCCTTTATATGTCCTTCTTGGCTCTCCAGCACCTGCACATGGACAGCCCACCCAACAGTGGCAAACAAGGCAACGGTCAGCATTCAGATAACCAATTTATAACGACCCTAGCCCTTTCCTGGGGCAGTGGTATTCATTCCCTGCAGGCATAGTAATTCATATCAGATATATATACATCACACATTGTGCTTCACGCAAAAACAATCCATCACAATCGTCAGCCATGCGGCCCGACGATCCGTTCACTCCTGGCATATTTTTGGTGTACCGGCGAACCAGGGTGCCACCACCGTTCTAGTTCCGAAACCCAACGGTAAAATTGAGCATTTAGTCTTTCAGGCGCGCATGCCTAAGACTCTCATTATGCGCTCCAACTGACCGCACTTTCAGGTCTTCGAGTCGGACGGACATAACGCAGGTACGGATCAACCACCCCATGTTGCTCAAGTTGCCTTGCCATCACCGAATACCAACATACTCGCGGCTAAATATAAGGCGCGTGTCAGTTTCACCTTTCCTATTCGGCACGAGGCCTTTTTCAAGAGCTCAGCAAGCTCACAATAGCCATACTGTCCACCAAGGTCTGGCTTCACAATAGCCACAATGTCCACCACGAACTGGCCTCACAATCAACAAGGGGATTTCATGCTAGCGTCCTTCATGTTCGCTTAGCGGGTTCCACAGAACTCACTTTTTGCACCCAACTCTGCCCAAACCCTGCAGCACCCTGCAGTGTCAGAAACACTGGTCTTCCAAAGCATACAACACACACACTTGCAGGTATTTTCCTGGGCTTCCACACCAGTACTTCCTGCTACTACCCCTCACAGGCACAACCCATCAAGCATCACAAGTGTCTTTTCCTGGACTACCACTCCAGTACTTTCTGCTACTGCCCTTCACAGGTCCAACACATCGACTCTATAAACTACATGTTTAACCACAGAGTCTTCTCCGGTGTGCAAATGAAACATCACCAACCCAGACCAACCTGTCCGGATGGGCTTCACAGAGCATGCCTATTTCGTACTCCATTTCCGGATCTATATGCAAAACTATTGAGGATTCCAAGAATCAACCCAAAGAAATCCCTTAGCAATCCACTCTCTGGTGGGGGAAATCCATGCGCATGCCAAAAAGGAAGGACTTCACATGTTCAAGAAGGAAGATCATTACCCTTGACGACCTCTTTGGAGGCATAGAATTCTAGCCATTTGGAAAGTACCGCAGCAGCTTTGCCTCCACAAATCTGGCCTCGGACATTAGCTCGGAATTCTCAAGCTCCACCGGTAGCCGGATCCCTCCTCCTCCTCCTCCTCATTGCTCTCCCTTCTCTCTAACTCTTTTAGAAATAGAATAACCAAATTAAAATGAGTCTCTCTTCTCAGTTTCGGCCTTAAAGCAGTAAGGAGAGGCCTGGGCCATTAGATCCCAGATGAAGGAAAATGGACGGCCACAAATTTTCCTGAAAGCTCTTTTTCGGGTCTCACACTTCCTGTGACACGCCCGTGTCACAGGGCGTACCTTAAGCGGCACACGAACCGACTTATCCAGAACAGGACACGGCCATGTGACATGCCCGTGTCATATGGCTGACACGCCCGTGTCACATGGCTGACACGCCTGTGTCACCTCGCTGACACGCCCGTGTCTAGCTCTCGAGACCCACTCGAGACAATCACTCGAGTACTTGGTCATGACACGCCCGTGTCACATGGCTGACATGTCAGTGTCACATGGATGACACGCCCGTATCCCACTGTACTCGAGACATTTACAACCTACTCGAGACACCCCCTCGAGACCCACTCGAGTGGACATAGAGCAGAACACGCCCGTATCCCATGGCTGACACGCCCGTGTCCCATGGCTTACACGCTCGTGTCTTGCTCTCGAGGCCTACTCGAGACCTACTCGAGACAACCACTCAAGTAGTTGGGCAGGACACGCCCCCCCCCCCCCGACACACCCGTGTCGCAGGGCGTGTTCCCTCTCGAGAACTTTATTGAGTGCATTTCGTCGAGCACTCGACAGGCTGTTTAACCGATCAGGACACAGCCTGTGACACGCCCGTATCCCAGGCCGTGTCGCCCAACCTGTACCCAAATTTGGGATTTGGGGTTTGACAACCCTCCCCTCCTTACAATAAATTTCATCCCGAAATTTGCACACAGTAAGGAAACAAAAAGCAAGATGTTGTAATTTCAAAATGTATGTTACAACAAAGGGGTGCACTGGACAACAGTTTCCGCAAATAGCTCATAGGCCTAACCTTCATCGTTAACCCATACTCAACCGGCACACGATCATTCTCGATCACTTGTGCTGGATCTTTGACGGCTTTTCGAAACACCAAGATATGAAACACATCATGTAATCCACTCAATTCTGCCAAAAGAGCTAGCCGATATGCAGCTTCCCCAACTCGCTCCACCACTTCAAACGGACCAAGATATCTCAGACTTTATTTTTTCAGACGTCGAATCCTAGACACGCCTTTGAAGGGTTTGATCTTCAAATATACCCAATTTCCCACCGCGAACTCCACATTCTGGCGCTTGGCATTGTAGTATTCATTGATCATGTCCTTGAACATCTTTGTGCTCCCAAGGTGAATTGAGTACTTCATAAAGTGAGCTTCATACATCAAATCTTCTCGCAACTTACCCATACTCGGGACGCACAACTGACCTTCTTTCCGCAAAAGTCTGTCATCCCAGGAGAATTGGCCATCTAGCCCATCCTTTGCATAGCGTTGGAGACTTTCATCCAGCTCCATTGCTCGTCGAATCCTATCCGCAAGGTCATATTGTACATCCGTCCAGTTCAAACATGCATCGACTGTAGAATTCTTGTCAACACAAGAAATCTCTAACGCTTCCAACTCCTAGATCAGACGCTCATCGTGCATCTGCAACCAATTTGCCCTTGACGGAGCCCTCCGACTCAAGGCATCAGCGACCACATTTCCCTTTATGGGAGTATAATGAATTGCAAAGGTGTAATCCCCAAGGAACTCCAGCCACCTTCGTTGTCACATATTCAGATCCTTCTGCTCCAACAAGTACTTTAGGCTCTTATGGTCTGTAAATATATCCACTTTTACGCCATAAAGATAATGCCGCCACAATTTCAGTGCAAAGATCTCCGCAGCCAACTCTAATTCGTGGACGGGATAATTTCGCTCATGCACTTTCAACTAGCGTGAGCCATAAGTAATCACCTTTCCAAACTGCAGCAGAATGCAGCCTAAGCCGCTTCCTGAAGCATCACTATAGATCTCATAGCCGTCTGTACCACATGGCGATGTCAACACAGGCGTCATGGTCAATGACTCTTTAGCTCTTCAAAAGCTCGTGCGCACTCCGGCGTCCAAGCGAACTTCTGATCCTTCCTCGTCAGTGTGGTTAGAGGTAAAGCGATCCGCGAGAAGTTTTCCACAAAACGTCTATAGTAGCCTGCCAGTCCAAGGAAACTCTTGACTTCGGCCACCGAAGACAACACCGGCCACTCCTGTATGGCTCTTATCTTTGATGGATCCACTGCTATTCCCTCTCCACTTACCACATTGCCAAGAAAAGCCACCGACGACAGCCAAAACTCACACTCGAGAACTCAGCATAGAGCTTATTCCTCCGCAAGGTATGCAACACCAACCGCAAGTGGTTTGCATGATCAGCTTCAGATTGAGAGTACACCAAAATATCATCAATGACAGCCCACCCAACGGTGGCAAATAAGGCAACGGTCAGCATTCAGCTGACCAATTTATAACGACCCTGCCCCTTTCCCGGGACAGTGGTATTCCTTCCCTGCAGGCATAGTAATTCATATATAGATATATATACATCACACATTTTGCTCTCATGCACAAACAAACCATCACAATCGTCAGCCACGTGACCCGACGATCTGTGCACTCAGGGCACATTCTCGGTGTACTGGCGAACCAGGGTCCCACCACCGTTTTAGGTCTGAAACCCAACGGTAAAATTGAGCATTTAGTGTTACTGGTGCGCATGCCTAAGACTCTCATTATACGCTCCAACTGATCGCACTTTCGGGTCTTCGAGTCGGACGGACATAACGCAGGTACGGATCAACCACCCCCCGTTGCTCATGTCGACATGCCATCACTGAATACCAACGTACTCCGGCTAAATATAAGGCGTGGGTCGGTTTCACCTTTACTGTTCGACATAAGGGCTTTTTCAAGAGCTCATTAAGCTCACAATAGCCACACTGTCCACCAAGGACTGGCTTCACAATAGCCACAATATCCACCATGGACTGGCTTCACAATCAATAAGGGGAGTTCATGCTAGCGTCCTTCATGATCGCTTAGTGGGTTCCGCAGAACTCACTTTCTGCACCCAACTCCGCCCAAACCCTGCAGCGCCCTGCAGTGCCAGAAACACTGATCTTCCAAAGCATACATCACACACACTTGCAGGTATTTTCCTGGGCTTCCACACCAGTACTTCCTGCTACTACGCCTCACAGGCAAAACCCATCAAGCATCACAAGCATCACAAGGGTCTTTTCCTGGACTACCACTCCAGTACTTCCTGCTACTGCCCTTCACAGGTCCAACTCATCGACTCCATAAACTACACGTGTAACCACGGAGTATTCTCCGGTGTGTAAATGCAACATCACCAACCCAGACCAACCTGTCCGTATGAGCTTCACACAACATGCCTATTCCGTACTCCATTTTCGGATCTATATGCAAAACTATTGGGGATTCCAAGAATCAACCCAAGGAAATCCCTTAGCAATTCACTCTCTGGTGGGGGAAATCCATGTACATGCCAAAAAGGAAGGACTTCACATGTCAAAGACGGAAGATCGTTAACCTTGACGACCTCTTTGGAGCCATGGAATTCTAGCCGGTTGGAAAGCACCGCAGCAGCTTTGCCGCCACAAATCTGGCCTCGGACCTTAGCTCGGAACTCTCAATCTCCACCGGTAGCCGGATCCCTTCTTCTCCTCCTCCTCCTCATCCTCCTTGCTCTCCCTTCTCTCTAACTCCTTTAGAAAGAGAATGGACAAATTAGAATGAGTCTCTCTTCTCAGTTTGGGCATTAAAAGCAGTAAGGAGAGGCCGGGGCCATTAGATCCCAGAAGAAGAAAAATGGACGGCCACAAATTTTCCTGAAAGCTCTTTTTCGGGTCTGACACGTCAGGTGACACGCCCGTGTTACAGGGCGTGTACCTTAAGAGGCACATGAACTGACTTATCCAAAACAAACCACGGCCATGTGACACGCCCGTGTCACATGGCTGACACGCCCGTGTCACATGGCTGACACGCCCGTGTCACATGGCTGACACGCCCGTGTCACATGGCTGACACGCCTGTGTCACCTAGCTGACACGCCCGTGTCACCTAGCTGACACGCCCGTGTCACATGGCTGACACGGCCGTGTCACCTAGCTGATACGGTCGTGTCTTACTCTCGAGACCCACTCGAGACCTACTTAAGACAATCACTCGAGTACTTGGTCATGACACGCCCGTGTCACATGGCTGATATGCCCGTGTCCCACCGTACTCGAGACATTTAAACCTACTCGAGACACCTCCTAGAGACCCACTTGAGTGGACACAGAGTAGAACATGCCCATGTCCCAAGGCTGAGACGCCTGTGTCCCATGACTTACACGCCCGTGTCTGGCTCTCGAGGCCTACTCGAGACCTACTCGAGATAACCTGTTGGAACACCCTATTACTGATTTGGGCAAGGATCACTATGTCCTTAGGAAAATTGTTTTGACCTCCTTGTATAGTTTTTAAGGTCAATTAGATTGAGTCTAAGGGTTAGAATTTAGGCTTGAAAGCTGCCCCCAAGACCCTCAGATCAGATATTCAAATTCAGGATACTAAGTCATTTTCGTCGAGCTCAGGTCGACAAATCGTCGAACTCAGTTCGACTATCTCTGAGCTCAGGTCGACGATAGTTGAGCTCAGATCGACGATTTCTGTTTCCAGTCTAGTTCCAGTCTCTGAGCTCGGGTCGACGATAGTTGAGCTCAGGTCGATGATTTTCTGGAGAGATCGACGATTCTCAAGATTCAAATTCAGACAGTTATGGAATTCTATCTTATTTATTCCTAGCATTTATTTCAAGGATCTTGTAGCCGTTTCAATTAATCTGGAGCAAGTTTCAAGGGAGATTTAAAGGAATGTTTTCTAGGACTTTCCTCCAGAGACAAAATTCATTTAAGGAAGTCATTAATGAGTGGCTAACGACTATCTTGGAGACAGAGAATCAATTAATTCTTTTAAGATCTAAGGAATAAAAAGAGGATTTTATTCTACTACTCCTAACAGTTACACACACAGAAAGAGAACAGTCACAGACAGACACACAGACAGAATTCATTCAGAACACACACCGCTGAAGGAGATAAACATACAGAAAAGAAGATTTTCTAGATCTCTTTTGACTCAAGTGTTCAGAGGCTTCATCCATCAAGACTCCAGACACTACACATTTCAGCAACTGCTGGAATCATCCTTTGCTGGAGATCTCATCTACTGAAGACCTATCACCATAGTGCAAAGCTTCTTTTCCTGAACAACTTCCAGATCTCAGGGGGAGCTTTGACAACATCATCCACTAGTCTTCTCTCTGATTGTTGACAGAGAAGAACATCTCACCTCTTTCTTTTTCTGCTATAAAAGGGTTTCTCAAAACTCCCTTCAAAAGTTTTGTGCTGGTTTCTGAGACCTTGTCAAAACTCAGTGGTGGCAAGACACCTGATCAAAAAATATAGTTTGGTTTTTGAGCACCTTATCAAAAGCTCATTGGTGCCCAGGACACCTGATCAACTCATCCTGCAGTGGATTCCTACCTAGGGTGGTAGAAGAGTGGATGTACTCAGATTGATTGGGAAACCACTATAGCTCCTTGTGTCTTCTGGTTGCTATATTTTGTTTGCTGTGTGCTGTGTTTTTATTTCTTGCTTTCATAATTTTTGTTTACTGCAAGCACCTTACATATATATTTAAATCAAGTCTTCCACTGCAAAATAATTTTTAACTTGATAATTATTTTAATATACTCTATTCACCCCCCCTATAGAGTTAAGGTAGATCTTATCCCCACTTTCAATTGGTATCAGAGTCAGGTTCCTTTGGTTGTTATTCAACTAAATCTTCATCAGATTAGTTGTCCGTACAGGCTAACACCTGAATCAAAAGATCTCTGATAAGATCAGTCTTTTATAGAGGGTTTTTATTTTTATTATTTATATTATATTTATCTTTATATAAAACAATGGCACAGAACAAATATTATGCTAGCACCAGACCTCCAGTGTGCAATCTATCTAAGTTTACACTTTGGAAGGCAATGATAAGATTGTACATGAATTCTATTGATGAAGATATCTTTAATTCTGTTTTGACAGTGTGTCCAAGATCCCCAACAAATACAAGTACAAGTGCTGTTCCACCTCCTTCAGGAACAGATGCAGAAATCAAAAAATGGAAAGTTGCAGATGCCAAAGCAATGAACATTTTGGCACAAACCATGTCTGATGAAATATTTCAAAAAGTAGTTGAATGCAACTCAGCAAAAGAGATATGGGACAAACTATCTGAAATAGTGTCAGGATCTGCAGATGAAAGGAAAGATAGAAGATCTCATCTCATAACTCAATATGAGAACTTCAAGAAAGGAGAAACTGAGTCAGTTGCTGATATGTATAACAGACTCAGTCTTATAGTCAATGAACTGAAAACCTTGGACAAGGAGATCTCATTGACTGGACTCAATGACAAAATCCTAATGTGCTTTCCCAGCACTTGGGACTCAAGGATCTGGCCAATCAAGGATGCTAGAAGCCTAAATGAGATCACCACTGAGGCTCTTTTGGGCAAGCTCAAGTCTTATGAGCTGCTCATCAAGAACAGAGAAGAAGAGCAGAAGGCTGCTTCACCAGCAATCAGAAAAGAGAAATCAATAGCATTCAAAGCTATTGAAGATCAGCCTGAAGACAAGGTCACAGGCAATGAAGAGTTGCTAAGCTTATTGGCCAAAAGGTTTTATAAAATGGCCAGGAAGGAGTTCAGGAAAAAGTCATTCAGAGGGAATGAAAAGCTAAGGTATGATAAGTCCAATAACAAAGAAATTATTTGTTTTGGATGCAGGAAACCAGGCCACATTGTGCCTGACTGTCCAGAAAATCAGAATAAGAACAAGAAGGACAGGAAAGAAAGGAGAAGAGACAAAGACTTCAGGAAAAACAACAATGACAAACCATCCTTTGGCAAGAACAAACATACCAGGAAGGGGTTTGTAGCTGAAACCTGGAGTGAAATAGAAGAAGAATCAGAAGCTTCATCCAGCTCAAGTGATGATGAAGATGATGCTGAAGAAAAGGAGTTCTGCATGATGGCTATCAATGTCTCTCAACACAATACTGATGCAGAACAAGAGTCAGAGTCTGAATCAGAAACTCAATCTGAAGAGGATCAGGTAATAGACTCATTTGATTTTAATTCAGAGGACTTCAAATGTGAATTTAAGGCACTTTGTTTAGATCTATTAAAATCTGAGAAAGAAATTATTTCTCTCAGAAATCAACTGTCTGAACAAAGCACCTTAAAATCAGATAACCTCAAACTCTCTAAGGGGTTGGAATGTTGTAGGGAGCAGATAGCCTCACTGAAAAGTGAACTATCATTGGCCAAGAAGTTTGAAGAATCCCTCAATGGGAGAAGTATCAAACTAATGGACATCACAAGCACACAGTGAACTCAAGATTCAAAAGTACACTGGGCTTGGGTGCTTCATCCAGCCAACCTATAGTATTAACAACCCCAATCAAGTTTATCTCAGATAAAGGTAAGGGGGTTGTAGAGGTGGCTAGGAAGAATTCTGATTTACCTAAGAAAACAAAAGTTCAACAGAAAACGTCGAACGGAGCTCGACGATCGCCGAATGGAGCTCAACGATCTCAGGCTGAATCGTCGAACTCAGGTCGACGATCTCTAAACCCTGAACTCTGGCATAGTCGATCTTCGAACGGAGCTCGACGATCTGACCCAAGATCGTCGAACTCAGCTCAGAGATCGTTGAACAGAGCTCAGAGTCTTGAAAAATCATTTAAAGGTAAATCAAACTTCAATCCTAGAGGTCCTACATCTCAGAGGTTTAACCCTTATACTGAATGGATAATACCTCCTAGGAGAGATCATCCTGAAGGCTATAAGAGTCAACCAGGGATGTCTTTTATTTCAGAATTTAAAAGTTATCAACCTAGGCCCAAGGTAAACTGGGTCAAAAACAAATAAATTGTTTTATGTGCAGGTGAAGACCTATCCAACATCAAACCAGCAATGGTATCTGGATAGTGGGTGCTCAAAGCACATGACAGGAAACAAGGAGAATTTCACATCCTTCAAAGCCAAACTTGGACCCAAAGTAATATTTGGTGATTCAAACTTTGGACTAACAAAAGGATATGGTGCAGTCCAGATTGGCTCAGTCACATTCAAGAAAGTAGCTTATGTGGAAGGACTGAAGCACAACTTAATCAGCATCAGTCAACTCTGTGATGAAGGCTACCAAGTGACTTTCAACAAATCCTCATGCAAAATCAAATCAGAGGACAACACAACTGTGTTGACAGGTAAAAGGAAAGGTAACATTTATCTTGTAGATTTTCTTTCAACTAAGTTAAATATATGCTTGGTCAATTCCATTTGTAAACGTAATGAACTATGACATAAAAGATTAGGACATATAAACCTTAGAACCATTGCTAGGCTATCCAAGGACAACCTTGTTAGAGGACTATCTTCTAGCCCCTACAAGAAGGAAGGACTTTGCAGTGCTTGTCAATTAGGCAAGCAAACCAAAAGTAGCTTCAAGTCACTTAATAAGAGTGATTCACCTAGGATTTTATATCTGTTACACATGGATCTCTTTGGACCCATTACAGTACAAAGCTTAGGAGGGAAATCTTATACTTTAGTAGTTGTAGATGGCTTCTCTAGATTCACATGGGTGTTCTTTCTGAGGAAGAAGTCTGATAACTTTAAGTGTTTGACAGAGTTTCTCAAATACATACAGAGTGAGTTCAATACTCACATTGCCCTGATCAGAAGTGATCATGGGACAGAGTTTGATTCTCTTCTTATACAAGAGTTCTGTGAGAGTGAAGGGATCAGGCACACTTTCTCAGCTCCTAGAACTCCTCAACAAAATGAGGTAGCTAAAAGGAAAAATAGAACCCTTATTGAATCTGCTACTACATTGTTGTCAGATGCTCACCTTCCTCTATTCTTTTGGGCAGAGGCAGTGAACACCTCCAACTATGTTTTGAATAGAAGTTTGATACATAAGCTAAAGGGCAAGACTCCCTATGAGTTACTGAAATGGAAGAAACCTAAAGTAGATTATTTTAAAAATTTTGCTTGCATTTGTTACATTCACAATAATGACAAGAAATACATAGCAAAATTTCAAGCTAAAGCTGATGAAGGAGTGTTTCTGGGATACTCTATGATCAGTAAAGCTTATAGGGTGTATAACAAATCTACTCTTAAAATTGAAGTATCTGTTCATGTATCCTTTGATGAATCTAACATGTCTTTTAAGGAGAAGAATGCTTCTACCATACAATCTTTGCAGGTACACTCTCTTGCTGAAAATTTGGACAGGTTACATATTATACAAAAGGATGAAAGCAGTGAAGATGAAGAAGATATTCAACATCTTGGAGAGAATCTTCTTGAAGAGCCAGTTGTTGTTCCACAAGAGGAAACAACAACACAGGTTGGTGAACAATCAATACCCCCTGTTGATTTAGTAACATCAAGAGACCATCCAATCTCCCAAGTGATTGGAGACATCTCAGCTGGTGTGCAAACCAGAAATCAGGTCAACCAAAACCTGATGCACACCTGCTTTCTTTCTCAAATTGAGCCTCAATCCATTCAAGATGCAGAACAAGATCCACACTGGATCATTACAATGCAAGAGGAATTACATCAATTTAAAAGGAACAAAGTTTGGGAACTAGTGCCAAGGCCAAAGGATCACTCCATTGTTGGAACAAAATGGGTGTTCAGAAAAAATTGGATGATCAAGGAGTCCTTGTAAGGAACAAGGCAAGCCTAGTTGCTCAAGGATACTCACAAGAAGAAGGGATAGACTATGAGCAGACCTTTGCACCAGTTGCAAGGTTAGAGGACATAAGAATCTTCTTAGCTTATGCAGCACACAAAGGATTCAAAGTATATCAAATGGATGTAAAGAGTGCTTTTCTCAATGGAGACATCAAGGAAGAAGTCTATGTTAGACAACCCCCAGGTTTTATTTCTCCAACTCATCCTGATTATGTTTTCAAATTGCATAAAGCATTATATGGTCTAAAGCAAGCTCCTAGAGCATGGTATGAGACTCTAGCATGTTTTCTTCTGAAAAATGGTTTTATATGGGGTAGAGTAGACCAAACTCTTTTTATTAGAACCCATAAGTCCAATACCTTACTAGTACAAATCTATGTAGATGACATTATCTTTGGTTCTACTGATTCAAATCTGTGCAAAAGGTTTTCCAACCTAATGCATTCTAAATTTGAAATGAGTAGCATGGGTGAGCTTTCCTTCTTTCTAGGATTGCAAGTCAAACAGCATGCTAAAGGCATATTCATCTCTCAAACCATGTATGCAAAAGAACTGGTTAAGAAATTTGGTATGTCTGAAGCATCATGTATGAAAACACCTATGCCTACTAATACTGTAATAGATGCTGATGAACATGGGAAACCTGTTGATTAGACAACATATAGAGCAATGATTGGCTCTTTATTGTACCTTATAGCTAGTAGACCTGACATAATATTTGCTACATGCATATGTGTTAGATTCCAAGTGATTCATAGAGAGTCACACTTAACCTTAGTAAAAAAGATTCTTAGGTATGTGAAAAGTTGTCCAAATTTAGGTCTCTGGTATCCAAAAGACTCAGCATTTGACTTAACTGGATTTTCAGATGCTAATTATGCTGGATGCAGAATAGACAGGAAAAGCACCAGTGGAACTTGTCAGTTTCTTGGTGACAGACTTGTCTCCTGGTTTTGCAAGAAACAAACATCTGTGTCCACATTAACTGCTGAAGCTGAATATATGGCAGCAGGTAGTTGTTGCTCACGGATCTTGTGGATTCAAAATTAGCTCCTAGACTATGGCTACAACTTAGAGAAGTCAAAAATATTCTGTGATAACACTAGTGCTATTTCTATAGCACAAAATCCAGTCCTCCATAGTAGGACAAAACATATAGAAATTAGGCATCACTTTTTAAGGGACAATGTTGAGAAAAATAAAATTGAACTTCAATATATCTCAACTGACTTGCAAAGGGGAGATATTTTCACCAAACTATTGTATGAAAAGAAACATACATTCTTCCTGAATCAGTTAGGAATGTTAGATGGAGGAAGTTTAAAATAAGATCCAAGATTTTAAAACTCTAAAATTGACCAAAACTAGGCAAACAATTTGATTTTTCAAGTGTCTATAGGTTGTTTCTGGTCTCTGAACTGCGCTCGACGTTTTTCCCCAAGATCGTCGAACGGAGATCGACGTTCTTAGAAATCGTTGACCGGAGTTCAGTGCTTTCCAGATAGTGCCAAGATATCTTCTTCCGGTTAGCGATTGTCGAACGGAGCTCGACGCTCTCCAATATCGTCGAACGGAGATCGACGATGTTGAAGACCTTTCAGATTTCTTTAGAAGCCCAGATCGTCGAACGGAGTTCAACAATCTTTCCTTTTCTGCGTCGAACCCTAATATAAAATTCATTTCTTGGCCCTCGTTCTCCCTTTGTGCTTTCATACTCTCTGCAGAATTTCCCTTTCCCTCTAAACTTTTCTACACTTGGTCTTTTGTTTGTTCATTTTTGCAGGTAAAAATGGCCGTTTCTGTTGTAGTTTTTGGCAGCAATGAAATTTGACACTGGATTCGATATCGATATGGACTCGCACTACAAGAAAATTGACATTTAGTGACGAAATTTTTGGTCACAAAATATTGCGGTTTGTTCACAATAGACATTTAGCAACCAAACTTGGTCTGTCACAAGATGGTTGCAAAATGGGCGTCACAAAATATATTTAGTGACCAAATCAATTTTCGTCACAAAACGTATATTTTCAGTGACAAATAATTTCTGATACTAAATGTATATTTTTAGTGACCATTAATTTTCGTTACTAAATGTACATTTTTTGTGACAACTATTTTTCTTCACAAAAGGTATATTTTTAGTGACCATTAATTTCCGTCACTAAATGTACGTTTTTAGTGACAACAATTTTTTCGTTGCTAAACGTACATTTTTAAATAAATTTAATTATTTTCTATTAAATAGAAATAAATAAATTATAAGATGAGACATGATAATAAATAGAATATCTATTTGGTAAAAGAATCTCAATGAAAATATATCTTTATTAATAGTAAAAAAAGGATGGTGGGAGATAGCCTAAACCCCTCAATACAAATCAACATAATACTTTAGATCTACTAAACCAATTACAAGACAAAAATTCTATAATAAACAATTTGCACGTGAGAATTATTTTCTCTCTTCTTCTTAGGCTCGTTCTTCTTGCCTTATTCCATCTTCGGCGCCTCGTTCTTGGTCGCTTCCTTTTTTCAACTTTCACGGCCAGTCCAACAAAGAGTAGTTCAGTATGCCAAAACTTCCTCTGTTTTTTTCAACTTTCACCAGTCCAACTTTCACCTTTTCTTATAGTGGGCATGCCACAACTGGGTGTCCAATAACTACCCAGTGTCTGTCTTTGTTTCCTTCAAGAAAATCACAAAAACACATGGTTAAAGCTAATTATATCTACATTCATAACTATAAATGTGTATATAACTTACAAGCATAACTCTATAACCTATAAAGAATCATAAAGAATAAAACTTACAAGCATAACTCTATATCCTTCAGCAACAATTTTTTTTGGAATTGGTTCTAACTGACCATCAGCAACATAGAGGATGAAGACCAAATTGTTGATCAAGCATGAAGCATATGCAACTGTACACCCAATTAATTTGCAATTCAAGGAGATGAATGCAACAGATTGCTATCGAAATTAGATGAAAATCTGAATATAAAGTGTTCATTCAATGTTTGAAAAATTATAAAGAATGAAGCATCTATGAAAAATATCTGAACTAAATATATTACCTAAGTTAACATGAACATCATCATCCACCTTAACATAGAATTCTGCATACCATAAAACAACTACAGTAAAGAAGTATATCTTTGTCTTTGCAGATAATTCATGATAGCCTTCAAGATGATCCGGACCATACTCATGTTAATGTTAATAAACTACTCGAAGTCTTTAAGTTACATTTGAGCAAATAGGGAAGAACATGTGCCTTACCAGTCTAAGGAAATCATTATGCTGTTGTTCTTCGGAATCAATTGCTCTATCCAGAAAGCTATTAGCCGTAGCACTGCACAAGAATATCAAGATTGGGTTATTTCAACACAACGCTTGTGATCTTTTTATGTATATGCTTATAATACGTTGTGCTCTATATGAAGAAAAAAACACATTTTTTTCTAAATTAGTTAAATTCATAGAAAATAAAGGGCGTCAATTTACGGTAAAATAGCACACAGCAGTAATATTTGAAGACAGCCCAACATGGTTCAATCAACAGGTACAAACACATTCTCAGGGATTATGAAATATTTGATTTCAATCGAAATTAGTTGAAAAATCTGAATATAAAGTGTCCTAAATCAGCATTCGCTAGTTCTATTGTGATGGAAAAATGTTGAAGTGCGTATTGTCTGTTAGAAGATGACGAGATGTTACCAGCTATTATGAGGAACGGATGATAAGAAAATCATAGTAAGAAGAAAGAATAATAAGAAAATGGAGATTTTGATTAGTGCATGCTCATTCTACTGGAAGATGGATTCTATTTTCCTCCAAATATCAAGTAAACATGAAACACTATCTCAACATCTATGATCATATGGAAAAATCAGGAGGTACATGAAACACCAGCTTCGAGAGCGATGTCTTTCTCTCCTGCTGCTAAGCCAACTTCATCATTAAATTGTCCAGCTATAGAAAAAATACTCATCGAAGAAGATTTTCTATACCTTTATCTTGTCACCTAACTCTTGCTTGATGCTGCTGCAAATTAAACTCAAAATCTTCTCGTCTGATCATAGAGTTCTTCTCCCTTTCAAGCTTCTGAAAACAAGGAAATCTTATAGACTTAATAGTTAAACTGATAAAAATGTGAACTAAGCTGAAAACAAACTACTGGTTGCATTGTGCTTTGAATAAAAAAAAATTAGTTATCCTACCTCATTCTGTTTACTGTCCAGCTTTTGTTTGTACATAGCCCTCAACTTTATCAAGCGTATATTCTTTAAGTTGTCGTCTTGGACGGAATTCTTCTTCTCCACCCATTTCCCCACTTTCTCAACAGTCATCCCGGATGCGTTTGAATAACGGATAACTGAGCTGACTCAATTGGAAGATTCTCATCTGGGGAACAAAGGGTAGCAATGACTGCAGGATGGATGATTGTTTCTTCCTTGGTTTCCGGAAATGTTTATGAAACTTTTGTAGAAGAAAATGGAAACTATAACTAAAAAGGGGAAATTTGAGGAGCCAAATCCACTAATTTAGTAGTGTTAAGTTTTCCCGTCCCGGAGATTATATTCTCATCAGCTGATTTATTAGTTACAGCAGTGATTTCACGGAAAAAGAACACAGCACATAAGAGTACGTCATGAAAGGCAATAAAACTAAACGACCCTAATAATACACATGTTGAAGGGTAGAGCAAATAATGCAATATTTTAAGATCTTCACAAAGCTATCAGATGAAACCTAAAATACTTAGCACATGAGTTTCTTTCATCCCGTCTACTCGCTGCAGAACTATATGTTTAATCAACCCTTTCACATCTATGTCAAATTATGGGCTGAAACAGGGGGAAGTAATGTGATCCATAAATTTAATTGACAACATAAAACTTCAAAAAGACTATAATATTTATATTATTAATTCCTTGATTTATAATATATTGCTTTTCCATGAACATTCATTTGATTATAGCTAGTAATATGGCTTAAAAGATAAATATAAATCCTTAATCGCATGTTTCGTATAATTAATTTGATCCAGCATGTCAATAATCCATCAAAACTTTGAAAAAAAACACAAAATCTCTTAACTCTCGGACATAGGAAGAAGACAAGTGATCACCTTTCCTTAACTTTCTTAACAAAATTGAAAATTAAGCAAATCCAAAAACTACAAAATCGGAATTGAAAGAGCCAAGCAAATTGAAACACATGATCCAAAAACTACAAAACGGTAACTAGAACGAGTTGCATTCTAACACAATCAGAAATCAAATACACAACAATGGGAGAAATGAAAAAATCCAAGCAAAATAGAAGAGCGGAAGAAGATACCTGTTTACCCCTTTGATCGAGCGGAGGTTGTCGTCATCCAGAGGACTAGCAGCGTCAGATCGAGCGGAGTATGTCAAAAGAGAGAGGGATCGCCATTGTCGTCGCGCGTCGAGAGGGATTTTGAAGTTAGGGCTCGTCGCCGTCGTCGTCGTGGAGAGGGATCGTGAAGTTAGGGCACATCGTCGTCGCGAGCCATCGGGAGATGGATCAGATAGATCGTGAAGTTAGGGTTATAAATTTCGAAATGAAATAGAGGCGCCGTTCCGAAAAATAGAGGGGGTTCCGAAAATTAGAGGCGCGTTCGGACAGTATATGTCAATATTTTTTACTATGATTTGTATTTTGTTTGTGACTATTTTATTTCGTTACTAAATAGTATCATTTAGTGACCAAATCTAATTTGGTAACTACATTTTTTTGTGACGTAATATTATGTTCATCACTAAAAATATTACTTTTAGTGACCGATATTTTATTTTTGTCACTAATTAATTGAAAATCATCTTTTTGTGACCACCTCCAAATTTGGTCACAAAAAATGACTTTTAGTGACGAACAATATTTCGTCACTATTATTTTGTCACTAATGGTCATTTTTCTTGTAGTGTCGTTTGAGAACAGTGATCAGCTTTTCAAGGATATTCTGGATTTATTCAAAGATCAACAACTAGTACACATCATGACCACAAGGATAAAACTGGCTGCAGATGAAATCAAAGAATGGGTGTATACTGCTCACAATCAAGATCAAAATACAGTAATTGGAACTATATCAGGAAATCAGGTATCTCTTACTCCTACTATATTAAAAGAAGTTTTTCAATTAAGTACTAGTCAAGATTCTCTTGAGTTGTCTGGAGAAGAGTTTGCAAGTATGCTTGATAGGATGGGTCATTCAGCAGCAAACCCTAACAAGCTGCTTAAGAAAAATCTGTCAGTGGAATACAGGTTTCTAGCAGATGTTGTTGGAAAGGTCCTGTTAGCAAAACATTCTGCTCATGATACCATATCCAGGTATCAATTCTGTTTAATGGGTGCTTTGGTGGATAAGAAATAGTTGAATTGGTGAGAAGTTTTCTTTGACCTAATTAAGAAGAAAGTGAATAAGAACTTTGTCAATTTTGGAAGGATTTTAGGGCTATTTCTTCATAGCAGATGCCCTGAGCTGCTTGTTTCAAGTGGGATGCCTCTAAGAGGTTAACCTGTGCCCTTTTTGGAAAATGGGACAGGCAAATTACAAAGCCAAGCAGAGCCTCTACAGTCATCTCATCTTCAGGCATCAGGACTGATCCAGTCACTTCCCCTCAGGCAACTGCCCCATCATAAGAACTGCCTGCCTCCTCATCTCCACCTTCTCCACCTACTGTTCCCTCAACAAATATCACATCCACCGTAACCATCTCAATTTCATCCCCCATATTCATTCCATCTCCAAACTCAATTCCTTCACCAACACCAATATCCACTGAAGATCTTTTCCATCCATTACATCATTATCCACACATAACCATTGACTCATCATCTCTCCTTCCATCCTTCACTCTCTTAGATGATTCCTATATGGATTATTCTCACTCCTCACCCCTTGAGCCACCATCTTCTTCTACATCATATTAACAACTACTACAAGAAATCATTGCTCAACCATCCTTCACTCCATCTATCTCCATTCCATTAACTTCCATCTCCACCCTTCCTATATCTCAACTATCAATTCTACCATCCACATTAACACTTTCTCCAACGACATCTACAGCCCCTCCTACATCCATCTCTGCCACACTCATCTCTACCTCTACTCAAGCACCACTTGAGCAAGTAGATCTCTCAGCCATAACAGATAAGCTCTATGAGATGTTAGCTCCAAGGCTATCACTCCTGCTGGAGACCTCCCTGGCTCCACTTCTGAAATCAGTTCAGGAGTTATCTGACAGGCTTTCTTCCCTATATCCTCATCAGGCAATCCCTTATGTTGGGTGCCTTGATCCAGTAACTATTGAATCTAGGCAGGGGGAGATGTCATATAAAGTAGAGAGATTGCATGCTTCAGAGATTCCAGTTCCAGCTCCAGTTCCAGTTATAACAGTTGACCTCAGGTCACTGCTGTCAGAGTTTGATACAGTTTACCTCAGCTGTCTTCCAGATCAGAAAAGTGAAGATCTTACTAAGGCCATTGTGCTTATTTCTAGCTGTGAGCCCAGCATAATATCTTCTTATATAAATTCTTTCAAGGGTGTGGACAGTGCTCCTTCAGTTTCTATTGTTCCTACTGCTGCTGTTGATGCTGTTTAAGTTTCTGATTATGTGCTTATGACAGAGGCTAATGACTCTGAGCCTGCTGTTTCTGTTGTTATTATTTCTGAATCTGTTGTTCCAGTTACATCTGTTAGTGCTGTTTTTATTACTGCTGCTGCTGCTGTTGTTTCTTCTGTTCAATCCCAACAACAAAGAGATTACATCAAAAGGCTTGATGAACTATATGACAATCCTCAAAGCTCAGATAGTGATCAATTTAGAACTGATTCTGATGATTCCTCTGCAACCATTGCAAGGAAGAGGAAAGCTAGAAGCAAGTCCCTAAAGAAAGTTCCCCAGGAGAAAATTAAAGATGTAAATGATATTCCATATTATATTTTGCATGATTGTCCAATTTCAGAACCATGGATGCAGTTTTCCAGGAATCAACTAAAGGCAATGAAGAAAAAGAGGAAATATGATAAAGGATCATCTCACTTCAATCTTCCTCCTCCTCCTTCACCAGATGCAGGTACTGGTGGAAGTTCTGCTTATAGTCATCTGTTGCTAAAAGTCAAAGCACCTCTCACTTTCAAGGAAGATCTCAATCAAGAGGATGTCAATCAAGAGGCTACCAGTCCAGAAGAGGACAGTATAGGGGAAATCAAAGAGAATTCAGAGTTTATTCCAAAGGTTATTCTAGGCAGCATCCTTATCATAGGGAAGGACAAGGTCCCACTAACTCTACATCTGGTCCTTTCCCTTATAAGTTAAAAGATCTAGTTTCTTCCAGAGCTACTCCTGATGATTCATTAAACAGATATGAACCTCCTATTCCATTTGAAGACCCAGAGAATAATCCTACTTTTTGGATAGCAAGAATGAAAGAGTTGGCTGCACTAGATCAAATTAAAAAGGCAAGAGAACAAGGAAGAGATACATCAAATTTCACCACTCTATCAGAATAGAGAAAGAAAGAACTTGAAAGATATTCTTGCAGCAAATTCTTTGACTCAGAAAGCTATATGAAGCTGCACCCAGAAGCTGTAGTCCCCAGGACAAAACATCAAACTTCTCTAGGTGCAGATGAAGACAGAAGATCCAAGAAAGAAGCTCTTAACCCTAACAGAGAAATAGTTCTCAAAAAGTGCAAGGAAAAGGAATGATTATGTAAGCTAACAGTGTTATCTATTTTGACTTTCTGATGTGATTTTATTTGTGTTTCTGCAATGATGTTTTTGATTTTATATTTGCATTGTATGCTTTTATTTCCTATGTCATGTAAATAGTAATCCTAACCCAAATAGGGGGAGATTGTTGGAACACCCTATTACTGATTTGGGCAAGGATCACTATGTCCTTAGGAAAATTGTTTTGATCTCCTTGTATAGTTTTTAAGGTCAATTAGATTGAGTCTAAGGGTTAGAATTTAGGCTTGAAAGCTGCCCCCAAGACCCTCAGATCAGATATTCAAATTCAGGAGACTAAGTCATTTTCGTCGAGCTCAGTTCGACGAATCGTCAAACCCAGTTCGACTATCTCTGAGCTCAGGTCGACGATAGTTGAGCTCAGATCGACGATTTCTGTTTCCAGTCTAGTTCCAGTCTCTGAGCTCAGGTCGACGATAGTTGAGCTCAGGTCGACGATTTTCTGGAGAGATCGACGATTCTCAAGATTCAAATTCAAACAGTTATGGAATTCTATCTTATTTATTCCCAACATTTATTTCAAGGATCTTGTAGCCGTTTCAATTAATCTGGAGCAAGTTTCAAGGGAGATTTAAAGGAATGTTTTGTAGGAATTTCCTACAGAGACAAAATTATTTAAGGAAGTCATTAATAAGTGGCTAACGGCTATCTTGGAGACAGAGAATCAATTAATTCTTTTAAGATCTAAGGAATAAAAAGAGGATTTTATTCTGTTACTCCTAACAGTTACACACACAAAAAGAGAACAGTCACAGACAGACACACAGACAGAATTCATTCAGAACACACACCACTGAAGGAGATCAACATACAGAAAAGAAGATTTTCTAGATCTCTTTTGACTCAAGTGTTCATAGGCTTCATCCATCAAGACTCCAGACACTACACATTTCAGCAACTGCTGGAATCATCCTTTGCTGGAGATCTCATCTACTGAAGGCCTATCACCATAGTGCAAAGCTTCTTTTCCTGAACAACTTCCAGATCTCAGGGGGAGCTTTGACAACATCATCCACTAGTCTTCTCTCTGATTGTTGACAGAGAAGAACATCTCACCTCTTTCTTTTTCTGATGTAAAAGGGTTTCTCAAAACTCCCTTCAAAAGTTTTGTGCTGGTTTCTGAGACCTTGTCAAAACTCAGTGGTGGCAAGACATCTGATCAAAAAATCTAGTTTGGTTTTTGAGCACCTTATCAAAAGCTCGTTGGTGCCCAGGACACCTGATCAACTCATCCTGTAGTGAATTCCTACCTATGGTGGTAGAAGAGTGGATGTACCCCGATTGATTGGGGAACCACTATAGCTTCATGTGTCTTCTGGTTGCTATATTTTGTTTGTTGTGTGCTGTGTTTTTATTTCTTGCTTTCATATTTTTTATTTATTGCAAGCACCTTACACATATATTTAAATTAAGTCTTCCACTGCAAAATAATTTTTAACTTGAAAATTATTTTAATATACTCTATTAACCCCCCCCCCCCCTCTAGAGTTAAGGTAGATCTTATCCCCACTTTCACAACCACTCGAGTAGTTGGGTAGGACACGCCCCCTGACACGCCCGTGTCGCAGGGTATAACGGTCCAGGCCCATCCCATGGGAACCCGCTGGCACCGCCGGCCTACCAGGGTCCAGACCCGGGCCCACCACTGGTAGTCAGCCTATCACATTCAAGCCTGCAGGCCATGCACCCCAACCCCTCTCCGCGCCTGTTTATCAGCACGGTAGGTTGTTGCCACTGGGTCTCGAACCCAGGACCTTGATAAGAGAGCTTTCCTCCACTCCCTCATCACCAATTGAGCTGCAGCTCAATTGGTGATGAGGGAGTGGAGGAAAGCTCTCTTATCAAGGTCCTGGGTTCGAGACCCAGTGGCAACAACCTACCGTGCTGATAAACAGGCGCGGAGAGGGGTTGGGGTGCATGGCCTGCAGGCTTGAATGTGATAGGCTGACTACCAGTGGTGGGCCCGGGTCTGGACCCTGGTAGGCCGGCGGTGCCAGCGGGTTCCCATGGGATGGGCCTGGACCGTTATAAAAAGTGCAGCTCAGTTGGTGATGAGGGAGTGGTGGAAAGCTCTCTTATCAAGGTCCTGGGTTCGAGACCTAGTGGCAACAACCTACCGTGCTGATAAACAGGCCGGAGAGTGGTTGGGGTGCATGGCCTGCAGGCTTGAATGTGAAAGGCTGACTACCAGTGGTGGGCCCGGGTCTGGACCCTGGTAGGCCGGCGGCCGTCCTTGCGAGCCGTGGGCTGGGGAGGTCGTTACAAAAAAGTGCACTTTTTGTAACGGTCCAGGCCCATCCCATGGGAACCCGCTGGCACCGCCGGCCTACCACGGTCCAGACCCGGGCCCACCACTGGTAGTAAGCCTTTCACATTCAAGCCTGCAGGCCATGCACCCCATGTAACGGCCTCCCCAGCCCACGGCTCGCAAGGACGGCCGCCGGCCTACCAGGGTCCAGACCCGGGCCCACCACTGGTAGTCAGCCTTTCACATTCAAGCCTGCAGGCCATGCACCCCAACCACTCTCCGACCTGTTTATCAGCACGGTAGGTTGTTGCCACTGGGTCTCGAACCCAGGACCTTGATAAGAGAGCTTTCCACCACTCCCTCATCACCAACTGAGCTGCAGCTCAGTTGGTGATGAGGGAGTGGTGGAAAGCTCTCTTATCAAGGTCCTAGGTTCGAGACCCAGTGGCAACAACCTACCGTGCTGATAAACAGGCCGGAGAGTGGTTGGGGTGCATGGCCTGCAGGCTTGAATGTGAAAGGCTGACTACCAGTGGTGGGCCCGGGTCTGGACCCTGGTAGGCCGGCGGCCGTCCTTGCGAGCCGTGGGCTGGGGAGGCCGTTACAAAAAAGTGCACTTTTTTTTGTAAGGCCCCTAGCCGATCCAACGTGACAGCGTCACGGCTCCGCTCTAGGCGACCCTACCGGGCTGCAGCCCAAGCACCCCAACCCCTCTCCATCCAAAGGCGGGTTGTTGGTGGCCACAGCCTCCCTTTCATGAGGTAAACTCGATAGTCAAGCCCGCACTACGGGGACTTCCCAGGAGGTCACCCATCCCAGTACTACTCCGGCCCGAGCACGCTTAACTATGGAGTTCTTTCAACTCTCATCACCAACTGAGCTGCAGCTCAGTTGGTGATGAGGGAGTGGTGGAAAGCTCTCTTATCAAGGTCCTGGGTTCGAGACCTAGTGACAACAACCTACCGTGCTGATAAACAGGCCGGAGAGGGGTTGGGGTGCATGGCCTGCAGGCTTGAATGTGATAGGCTGACTACCAGGAGTGGGCCCGGGTCTGGACTCTGGTAGGCCGGCGGTCCAGCGGGTTCCCATGGGCCTGGACCGTTACAAAAAGTTTTTTTGTAACGGTCCAGGCCCATCCCATGGGAACTCGCTGGACCGCCGGCCTACCAGAGTCCAGACCCGGGCCCACTCATGGTAGTCAGCCTATCACATTCAAGCCTGCAGGCCATGCACCCCAACCCCTCTCCGGCCTGTTTATCAGCACGGTAGGTTCCCAGTTGCCACTAACTATGGTCTCGAACCCAGTTAAGACCTTGATAAGAGAGCTTTCATGGCCTGCACCACTCCAGTGGTGGGCCCGGGTCTGGATCCGGCGGTTCCACGGGTTCAACTGAGCTGCAGCTCAGTTGGTGATGAGGGAGTGGTGGAAAGCTCTCAAGCCCGCACTACGGGGACTTCCCATCAAGGCCCGAGCACGCTTAACTATGGAGTTCTGGCTGTTCGAGACCCAGTGGCAACAACCTACCGTGCTGATAAACAGGCCGGACAAGGCCTGACTACCAGTGCCCGGGTCTGGACCCTGGTAAACCTGGACCGGCCATGGATCAGCACGGTAGGTTGTTGCCACTAGGTCTCGAACCCAGGACCTGATAAGAGAGATTTCCACCACTGAGCTGCAGCTCAGCTCTCTTATCAAGAATGTACCGATAAACAGGCTGATGGCTGCAGGCCTGAGTGGTGGGCCCGGGTCTGGACCCTGGTAGGCCGGCGGCCGTCCTTGCGAGCCGTGGGCTGGGGAGGCCGTTACAAAAAAGTGCACTTTTTTTGTAAGGCCCCTAGCCGATCCAACGTGACAGCGTCACGGCTCCGCTCTAGGCGACCCTACCGGGCTGCAGCCCAAGCACCCCAACCCCTCTCCATCCAAAGGCGGGTTGTTGGTGGCCACAGCCTCCCTTTCATGAGGTAAACTCGATAGTCAAGCCCGCACTACGGGGACTTCCCAGGAGGTCACCCATCCCAGTACTACTCCAGCCCGAGCACGCTTAACTATGGAGTTCTTTCAACTCTCATCACCAACTGAGCTGCAGCTCAGTTGGTGATGAGGGAGTGGTGGAAAGCTCTCTTATCAAGGTCCTGGGTTCGAGACCTAGTGACAACAACCTACCGTGCTGATAAACAGGCCGGAGAGGGGTTGGGGTGCATGGCCTGCAGGCTTGAATGTGATAGGCTGACTACCAGGAGTGGGCCCGGGTCTGGACTCTGGTAGGCCGGCGGTCCAGCGGGTTCCCATGGGCCTGGACCGTTACAAAAAGTTTTTTTGTAACGGTCCAGGCCCATCCCATGGGAACCCGCTGGACCGCCGGCCTACCAGAGTCCAGACCCGGGCCCACTCATGGTAGTCAGCCTATCACATTCAAGCCTGCAGGTCATGCACCCCAACCCCTCTCCGGCCTGTTTATCAGCACGGTAGGTTGTTGCCACTAGGTCTCGAACCCAGGACCTTGATAAGAGAGCTTTCCACCACTCCCTCATCACCAACTGAGCTGCAGCTCAGTTGGTGATGAGGGAGTGGTGGAAAGCTCTCTTATCAAGGTCCTGGGTTCGAGACCCAGTGGCAACAACCTACCGTGCTAATAAACAGGCCGGAGAGGGGTTGGGGTGCATGGCCTGCAGGCTTGAATGTGAAAGGCTGACTACCAGTGGTGGGCCCGGGTCTGGACCCTGGTAGGCCGGCGGTGCCAGCGGGTTCCCATGGGATGGGCCTGGACCGTTATACAGGGCGTGTTCCCTATCGAGAACTTCGTCGAGTACATTTTGTCGAGCACTCGACGGGCTGCTTAACCGAGTATGAAACGGCCTGTGACACGCCCGTGTCCCAGGCAGTTTCGCCCAACCTGGACCCAAATTTGGGATTTGGGGTGTTACACCCTCCGAACCTCAGGCTATGGCATTCACCACCACCGTGCCCTCCACGCCGCCGCCTGCCATTTATGCCTCTCCTTCGTGTATCAGAGCCTCAACACTCACGCCTGCCACCTCCGTTGAGTTCTACTCCACTTACGCCGACTTTGACATTCACCACCACCGCGCCCTCCGTACCACCCTCCACGATGGCCGCACCTCCTTCGCATATCAGAGACTCGACATGTAACGCCCCGAAACTTAAAAGAGCGACGGGAGGCGTTTTGGGCCAAATTTGGAATCTGGCAGGGGGCACACGGCCTGGGACACGGGCGTGTCCCAGGGCGTGTCAGGCTGGAGTCGACGATTTGGTCGAGAGGTCGACGATTTTGGAGTCGACGATCGTCGAGCAGAGAACACGGCCTGAGACATGGGCGTGTCTCAGGGCGTGTCGAGCCCTTGTCGACGATCGGCCCGGGGAGTCGACGAATTTCGCTCGACGATGTGTCGAGTAAAGGCACACGGCCTAGGATACGGGCGTGTCCATGGCCGTGTCGTGTGGTCGACGAACTTCACTCGACGAAGTGTTGAGACCGTGAACACGACCTGGAGCCCAGGCATGTTCGAGTTAGACACGGGATCGGATATGGGCGTGTCCAATACCCGTGTGAGTCTCAGGTTGTTTTCGGGGCTGTGTCGATGGGGGCACACGACCGACAACACGGCCGTGTTAGTTGGAACACGGGCGTGTCAGGTCGAACACGGGCGCGTCGGATTCCCGTGTGCTGTTCCAGACGCGTCGATTTTGACGGCGAATGGGGGACACGGCCCTGGACACGGGCGTGTCGCAGGCCGTGTTCGGCCCAGTTTTAGCATTTCAGGCCCGAATCAAGGCCGTTCGTTTCTTTAATTTGGGATCCAACGGCTGGGGGTTGTTCCTGATGGGATATACACGGGATTGGACCCTTGAAACCCTCATTTCTTTTGAGTGGTTCTCTTTCTAAGTCAAGAGAGAGAGGAGAGCAAAAGAGGAAGAATAAGCTTAGATCCGGCCATTGGAGGAGCTTCGAAGCTCCAAATCGCGAGCCGACTTCAGATCTACGGGGGTAAAGAGAGTGCGGTGCTTTTCATCCGCTTACATTTCCATGGCGCCGAGGAAGAATGCTAGGGTAACAATTCTCTTCTTGAGCATGTGAAGCTCTTCTTCTTTGCATACGAAGCCTGCTCTTGCGAGTTTGTGGAGAGTTGGAGGCGTTCCTTCGGGTAGATATGTAAAGTCCCCGTTGTTTAGAGTACGTATTCGAGAATGGACATAAGCATGATGTGTGAAGCCAACCCGGACATGTTGGTCCGGATCGGTGATGTTGCATTGCATAAATGTCGGAGAAGACTCCATGCGATTGTTTGTTTTTCGGGTTTTCTACGTGATAGATTACAATAGGGAGCCTTGGGGATTAACCCAAAGGTGCACCCAGAAAACTGGGCGGATGCGTGATCTTGTCAACTTGGTGGCCTGAAAGCCAACTTGAACATAACCGAGTTATGTGATTTTGTGATAGAAATGGGACTCGGGAGAAGTTTGACCTGAGCATATGTTTTTAATTAACGTTGCGATGTGAGCACGGGTTAGATGGAACCGTACCCATTCTATGTCGTTCGGTTAAAGAGACCTAATGTTACGTGGCACTTGTCATTGGCATAGATGAGGGTCTTCGGCAGTCTATGGTTTTAATTACCGTGACCCATGCCGGGAAGACATATTGCTCATTGTTGGGCCGTCCAAAGGGATGGTGGTGAGTCGGCAGACTTAGACTGTGATCACCGAGAATGTGCCCTGAGAGCACGTGGTGTGTGGTCCTGCGAGCCTACTCCTGTGATGAAATGTATATTTTATATAGTACTTGTTATGCTAATACGTGCAGGGAAGGAGCATCGCCGCCCCGAGTTGGGGGCGGGATCGTTATAATTTGGTCAGCATTGCTGACCGTTGCTTTTGTTTGCCACCGTGCGGTGGTTTGTTGCTTGCAGGTGTTGCTGGACCAAGCGGTCAATAGCGGGCTAAAGCCCAAATTGCGAAACAGGCCCTTGAAGGCCTAATTGAAGTGTTTACTTGCTTTTGTTCATGTATGACCGGCCTGCGTGCCGTGGTTTGTAAAACATGTAATTTGAAGTGAACCATCTGTAAGGCCTTAAGGCCAGTACTTGTGTATGCACTACATTTCTCTTTGGTGTATTAGTGGGCATTCATGCTCTTTGTGCTGGGTTCTTTATTTTTGCAACTTATAAAATTGCTTCCACTAGAATGCTCTGTGTAGGACGTTGGTTTAGTTGGATGGTTTCCATTGAGTAACCACCCGGTCTGTCTGTAGTATATGTCATCGGGCCCCGACCGGACCTACTGTTATATGCTATGCGATGGATAGGGGGTGTTACAATTTGGTATCATACTACTGGTTTTGGTCGGGCTTAAGATGAATTCGTGGGCGAATTCTTTTTAAGGGGTGGTGAGCACATGTGTGTGCGTCATCGTTATAACAGTAAAAGAACCCATGAATGTCCACTTAGGAATGAAAATACACGTTTTTGAGGAACCTGCGTGTTCCTATAATTGCTTTTGCAATTTTATTTGGTCGCTTAACGGTGTTTTGTACCACTATAGGTGACCAGAAGTGGTGTTGGGTCGTCGGAACGTTGAGTTTCTGAGGCTAGCAGTGCACCAGATGTTGCTCCTGCAACACCTCCATCGGCTGAGACCATACGATTGGTGGCCGAAGCAGTGTTGTCCATGATGAATGCGCAGCCTGCAAGGCAAATGCAGCAGCCCGCTCCTGCGGTGGAGCAGGTAGTAGTGGAGCCGTTGGTGCCAAGGAGGGCAACCGAGAGACAGCTCAAGCATGTCATGAGCTTTAATCCTCCGGTATTCTCGGGGTTGGGAACCCCATCTCAAGCTGAAGACTGGCTCTCCAGGGTGAAGAGAGTCATGACAGCAACGGAGACGGAGGAGTGGCAAATGACCACCATTGCTACGTTCCTTTTGGACGGTGAAGCGAGATTGTGGTGGGAAGGATTGTAGTTGCACCTATTGAGAGGTAGGCAACTTGTTGATGTCTCGATGGCGGAGTTCTCGAGATTGTTCTTGGCAAGATACCTCCCTTCGGCGTAGAGGATAGAGTTGGAGAACGAGTTCCTGAAGTTGGTACAAGGGGACAGTAGCGTGGATGAATATCTCCACGAGTTTACTCGCTTGAGTCAATATGCTAGCTCCACCATTGCGGATGAGGAGCGCAAGACGAATCGATTCTACGAAGGGTTGAGAGATGAGTTGAGGTTACTACTCTCGGGGCCGATGACGCAGGGTTTCTTGACCTTGGTCAACACGGCCCGGTCCTTGGAGAAGGACATGAAGAATGTTCAAGCGAAGAAGAGCGTTGGTGATAAGAACGTTGGGTTCAAAGTGCCGACTACTTCAAAGTCCGGCTATTAAAAGTTCTTTAAGAAGCATAGGACTTCGGGTCCAGCTCCTTCTGGTGCTTCTGGGGCGACTACGGGTCGGACCCCGGGTGCGTGTTTTACTTGTGGGAAGCCCGGACACTTTGCCCGTGACTGTTGGAGCGGACGTCCCAAGTCCGATAGAAAGTCGGGAGCAACGTATGAAGAGAAGGGCAAGGCGGTGGAGTAAACCACGTCTCATTATGCTCCGGCCCAACCAAGGGTGTATAATCTTGGCCAACAGGAGGCCATCAACCAGGCGGATGTGGTGACATGTACGGTTTAATTTATAGCAAGTTAATTTCTTGAAATACTTGTTATGCACATGTTACCTTACCACTGCTTGTTTAGGATTTGTTTTGATTTGTGAAAATCCGGCAAGAGCACTCTTCGATACGGGAGATTCACACTCCTTCTTGTCCGAAGGATTTATATCACGCATCGGAGTCCCTTCTTCGATGGCGAAGGATAAGTTGGATGTGTTGTTGCCCAATGGGTGTTCAATGCGCGCGGATAGAATCTGTGGTGTTAAGATTCGCATTGGGAATCAAGAGTTCGATCTACAAGCATCGTTACTACCGTTGGTGGAGTTCGACGTTATATTTGGCATGGATTGGCTCTCGGAGCAGAAAACCCATATTGATTGCGGTAGCAAGGAAGTCAAGTTGGGAGCTGTTAAAGTACCGAACAAACGACCAAAAACAAGCCGGAGTTTTGAATAATTAAAAGTTTTATTATCCAAAAAGGTATCTATTACAAAGGTATGCCCTCCCTTATATAGAATGGAGGAGAGATGAGAGAATACAAATAAGAGATGTGGGACTAAAAATTTACAGGACTAAGCGGACTATACAGAACAAACCGCACAAGCCGCGCGGTTAGACGGAAGGGCTAACCGCACGGCTACCACCAGAGAGAAAGAGAGATCGCCAGGGTAGACCGCTAGACCGTCCGATCTCCAAGTCGGCTGAGACAAACCGCTAGACCGCGCGGCCTTCAACCCGCCAAGACAGACCGCCAGACCGCCAGGTCACCAACTTCAACACTCCCCCTCAAGCTGGAGCATATATATCATTCATGCCCAGCTTGTCACAAACATGAAGAAACGAGGCGGAAACTGGCTTGGTGAAGATGTCAGCCAGCTCTTTATCAGAAGTGACAAAGAGAGTGCAAATTTGTTCCTTTAAGATCTCTTCACGAATGAAATGACAGTCGACCTCAATGTGCTTTGTTCTTTCATGGAAGACCGGATTTTTGGAGATGTATATGGCAGCCTTGTTATCACAGAACATAGGTAGAGGATGGTTGTAGACCTCTCCTAAATCTAGCATGAGAGCCCGCAGCCATTTTAACTCACAAGTGGTCGACGCCATACTGCGATACTCAGCTTCTGCACTGGACCTGGAGACAACAGACTGCTTCTTGCTCTTCCAGCTCACCAGATTTCCCCCAACAAAGGTGCAAAAACCTAAGGTTGACTTGCGATCCCCTTTGTCATCAGCATAACTTGCATCTGAGTATGCTTCAATCCTCAGATGACCATTCTTCTGAAAAAGTAATCCTTTCCCAGGCGCTGCTTTGACATACTCCAAGATCCACAAGTCGGACTGTAGATGACACTCCCTAGGTGCTTGCATGAATTGACTCACCTTGCCCACATCATAGGAAATCTCGGGCCTGGTCACTATGAGATATATGAGCTTACCAACCAGACGCCTGTACCGCGAACTATCTAAAAGAGGAGGCGAATCATCTGTCCAGGTTTTGTCTTCTCCAGTTGCCATGGGGAATCGGGCAGGTTTTGCTCCAGTCAATCCTACCTCTTTTAAAAGATCAAGGGCATACTTACGCTGAGAGAGAACTAAGGAGTCGAGCTTCTGAGAGATTTCGATCCCCAGAAAGTACTTTGGAGAGCTCATATCTTTCGTGATCAGATGTTGGTGAAGATGTCGCTTTATTAGGGCTACCCCTTCCTGGTCATCGCCAGTGAGAAGAATATCATCGACGTACACAACAAGAACAACCAGCCCCGAAGGAGTTTTGCGAATAAATAGAGAGTGATCGGCAGAGCTCCGCGCAAAACCAACGGCCGCCACGATGCCGCTGAACTTGTCAAACCAAGCTCGAGGGCTCTGCTTGAGGCCATAAATTTCCTTCTTCAGCCGGCGTTCTCGTGTCTCCCCCGGAGCAACATACCCATGAGGTTGCTCCATGTAAACGGCCTCGTGAAGATCACCATAAAGGAAGACATTCTTGACATCCAGCTGGGAAATCGGCCAATCCCTATTGACCGCCACAGAGAGAAGGACCCGGATAGTGCTGAGACGAGCCACGGGGGAGAAGGTGTCAAAGTAATCAACCTCATAGGTCTGAGTAAAGCCCTTAGCAACAAGGCGAGCCTTATAACGATCCACAATGCCGTCGGGGCCAAATTTGACCACAAAGACCCAGCGACAGCCAACAACATCAGTGCCGAAGGGAGGAAGAACAAGAGTCCAGGTACCCCGCTCAGTTAGGGTCGCCATTTCCTCATCCATGGCCATCTTCCAATGAGGAATAGCAAGGGCCTCCTGGTAGGAGCGGGGTGTGGCGGTGGCAGAGATAGCCAGTGAAAATACCCTGCGAGAAGGGGTAAAACGATCATAGGAGACAACAGCAGCAAGGGGGTGTAGGGTACACGTCCGCACCCCTTTGCGAAGAGCTATAGGAAGATCCAGGTCAGCGGGTCCCGCGGCATCCGGAGCATTCGTGGTAGAGATAGCTGGCCCGGGAGTAGAGAGCGACGGCGGCGGAGATGAGGGAGAGGGTGGCGGAGGAGGGAGAGAGAGAGGTGGAGGGAGAGGATTGGATGGAGACGGTGTAGGGGTGGAGATCATAGTAGGAGGCGAGGGAAAGAAGGCAGCAGGAGAATCAGAAGCTGGGAGAAGAGGAGAGGAGTCATCCGAGAAGTAGGAGGTATTCTCGAAGAAGGTGACGTCAGCAGAGACGAACTGCTTACGAAGGACGGATCAAAGCAACAATAGCCTTTCTGAGTGGTGGAGTACCCCAGAAAGACACATTTGGTGGAGCGAGGGGAGAGCTTATCACCGGTGGCAGAAGGGGTATGCACAAAGGCAGTGTATCCAAAGATTTGGAGAGGTAGAGGAAATGGCTCCTTGCCCGGATACAGAATGACGAATGGGGTTTTTCCGTGGAGAACCGTGGAGGGAATGTGATTGATAAGGTAGCAGGCAAGGAGAACAGCATAGCCCCAATAGGAGCGAGGAACATGCATGTGGGTCATCAAGGTGTGAGCGACATCGAGGAGGTGACGGTTTTTGCGTTCGGCCACACCATTTTGTTGTGAATTATAGACACAACTAGTTTGATGAATAATCCCATTTTACATGCAGAATGTAGAAAAGTCATGACTAATATATTCTTTGGCGTTATCAGATCGAAAAACTTTGATAGAAACATTAAACTGAGTTTGGATCATGAGATAGAAGGACGTCCATACGGAGAATAATTCAGAGCGATCTTTTAATAGATACACCCACGTACAACGAGAGAAGTCATCAATGAACGTGACAAAATATGAACTACCCCGACCAATGGTAAGAGTAGGAGAAGGACCCCAAATATCGGAGTGGATGAGATCAAACGGACGGGTAGAGCCACGAACGTGCTTGGGAGTTAAGGAGGAGTGGTGATGCTTGCCAAGCTGACAGGCCTCACAGTTGAGCGGAGGACTTTGTGGAGGAAGGTGGGGCAGAAGTTGACGAAGAAGACGTAGAGGAGCATGACCAAGGAGGAGATGCCATTGGAGAATATCTGTGGAGGTGGATGAGAAGGTGGAAAAACAGAAATGTTGTCTAGGAAGTATAGGCCGCCACTCTCAGTCCCAGTAGCAATCGTCCGTTGGGAGTCCGGATCCTGAGAAGAGCAAGAAGTAGAAGTAAATGTGACGTCACACTGTAATTGCTTGCATAGAGAGGTAACAGATAATAAGTTGCACGGGAATTGGGGCACATATAGAGTATCCGCCAAGTGAAGAGACGGAGTAACATGAACTATCCCCATCCCATGGACTGATGATGAAGATCCGTCAGTGAGAATAACCGGGGGCAACCGATCATGTGTTTCTAGGAGAGAAAAATACTGGAGATTGCCGGTCATATGATTTGTAGCACCGATGTCGATCAGCCATTTTCCTTGAGTAACAACGTGGGCACTGCCAGAAGACGTGACTACCGAGGCGAACGGCTTGGAGGAGTATACGAAAGTCATGAAGGCAGGAATAAAAATAAACTGCAGCGGTCTCGGTGACAGCACACCAGCGGCAAGAAGGGCCACGACCAAGGTGCAGAGCAAGGCAAAGGGGAAGAAGAGGGAAGCACAAGCCGCGCGACTGAACAGGAGGTCGCGGGGACTAACAAGTAGGAGCAGCTAAAGGAAGAAAGGCAGAGAGGCCGTCGAAAGAAGGAAGAACCCACGCGAACAGAGAGAACAATGCAACGGTTAGGAGAAAGAGATCTGCAGCGGTCACGATGATAGATACCAGCGGCCAGGAAAACCACGACCAAGCTGCAGAAGCAAGCAGAGGGAAAGAAGTCGAGCGGCTAGAAAATAGCCCGCGCGAACAGAAGAAAGAGACACCACGCGAACAGAGAAAAGTCCGCTGGGAGGCAAACAGGTCGCAGCAAGAAGAAGAAGAAACAAAGAGGTCGCGTACACAAAGGGCAACGACAAGGAGAGAAGAAGCCGCGCGAACAGGGCGCAAGCAGGGGGAAGAAACAAGCCGCGGGGACAGGCCGCGAGAAGAAGAAGCAAGCCGCGCGGACAAGTTGCGAGGTCAGAGAGGGCGCACAGAATCAGGAGGAGAAAATCGAGTCCTCTGATACCATGTTAAAGTAGCGAACAAACGACCAAAAACAAGTCGGAGTTTTGAATAATTAAAAGTTTTATTATCCAAAAAGGTATCTATTACAAAGGTATGTCCTCCCTTATATAGAATGGAGGGGAGATGAGAGAATACAAATAAGAGACATGGGACTAAAAATTTACAGGACTAAGCGGACTATACAGAAAAAATGCACAAGCCGCGCGGTTAGACGGAAGGGCTAACCGCACGGCTACCACCAGAGAGAAAGAGAGATCGCCAGGGTAGACCGCTAGATCGCCCGGTCTCCAAGTCGGCTGAGACAAACCGCCAGACTGCGCGGCCTTCAACCCGCCAAGACAGACCGCCAGACCGCCCGGTCACCAACTTCAATAGGAGCAAGTCGTGAGACGACTTTTACGGGCTTAAAGGGGTCGAGCAAGATGTTGATGTCTGCTCTTTAGGTGGTGAAGGCGGTTCGTGTCGATGTAGAACTGTTCTTTACACTAGTGGAGGTTGCAAAGCCAAAGCCTATGTTGGATAGTATATCAGTGGTAGCTGAGTACCCTGATGTGTTCCCTGCAGATCTTCCTGGAGCCCCGCCTTAGCGGGAGATAGATTTCACCATTAAGTTAGTGCCACGTGCAAAGTCTGTGTCACGATCTCCATATCGGCTAGCGCCTAAGGAAATGGCGGAGCTGAAGGTTCAACTGCAAGAGTTGTTGGAGCAAGGGTATGTGCGCCCAAGTTCTTTGCCTTGGAGCGCGCCGGTCCTCTTTGTTAAGAAGAAGGACAGAAGCTTGAGGCTATGTATTGATTATCGAGAGCTCAACAAGTTGACGGAGAAGAACAAGTACCTGATCCCCCGGATCGATGATCTTTTTGATCAGTTGGTCGGGTCGACGGTGTACTCAAAGTTGGACCTCAAGTCCGGGTACTATCAGCTGCGAATAAGGGAGAGTGATATCCCGAAGATAGCGTTCAGTACGAGATACGGGCATTACGAGTTTATGGTCATGTCGTTTGGGCTGACCAATGTGCCGTCAGTGTTCATGGATTTGATGAACAGGACCTTCAGGGAGTACTTGGACCATTTTGTGATCGTCTTCATCGACGATATTTTGGTGTACTCGCAGAGTGAGGAAGATCACTTCAAGCATCTTCATTTGGTGTTTGAGACGCTAAGGAGGAATCAGTTGTATGCCAAGTTCTCGAAGTGCGACTTTTGGTTATCCTCAGTGGCGTTCCTCGGTCATATAGTGAGTGAAGAAGGTATTGCAGTGGATCCGGCGAAGATTGTTGCGATGCGGGAGTGGCCTGAGCTTTCTACGATAGCGGAAGTCCGGAGCTTTTCGGGGCTTGCCGGCTATTATAGGCGCTTCGTATAGAACTTCTCGCGGATAGCATTACATCTCACTACTTTGACGAGGAAGGAGCAGAAGTTCGTTTGGACGTCGGAGTGCGCGCGAGCTTTTGAGGAGTTGAAATGTCGGTTGACCACGGCGCCTGTGCTGAGTTCACCGAGTGGGACCGAAGGTTATGAGATTTATAGTGATGCTTCGGGCAGCGGTTTGGGTTGCCTGCTACTGCAACACAGAAGTGTGATAGCTTATTGCTCGAGACAGCTGAAAGTGCACGAGAGGAATTATCCGGTCCATGACTTGGAGTTAGCGGCCGTGATTTTTGCCTTGAAGCTGTGGAGACACTATTTGTACGGTGTGAAGATTGATATCTACACCGATCACAAGAGCCTAAAGTATCTGATTGATCAGAAAGATCTGAATATGCGGCAGCGTAGATGGATGGAGTTCCTGGGTGACTATACATTCAAGATCCACTACGTGCCTGTTAAGGGTAATGCGGTTGCGGACGCATTGAGTCGCCGGGCCCCAGCTCAAGCCGATTGGCTGTCGATCCATGACGAGCGGTTGGTTCGGGAGTTGGAGGCATTGGAGATTGTTTGTGTGGATAAGCAATCAAGTGCTGAAGCAGTACTGAATTGGACTGAAGTCCAATATGACCTGGCTGATCGGATTCGGCAGGCTTTGGATATGGATGTCCATATGAAGCAGTTCATGGTAGAGGCTCTGGATGAGTCAAATTCCAAATTCATCGTGGAGGACGGATTACTTTGGAAAGACGGTCGTCTGTGCGTCCCAAGTGTGGGCAATTTGCAGGTGGAATTGTTGTACGAGGCACACCATAACAAGTACTCGATTCACCCAGGGAGCACGAAGATGTACCGCGATGTTAAGAGACTGTTTTGGTTGCCGGGTTTGAAGAAGGATGTGGCGCTCTACGTGGCGAAGTGTCAAACTTGCGCCTTGGTGAAGGCGGAGTGCCAAAAGCCGGGAGGATTTCTGAAGTCCTTGCCTATTCCAGAGTGAAAATTCGACGAAATCTCTATGGACTTTGTGCACGGCTTGCCAAGGTCGCAAACGGGGAACGACGCCATTTGGGTGGTCGTAGATCGGCTAACGAAGGTGTTGCATTTCATTCCACATAGGAAGGATGATCCGGTGGAGAAGTTGGCAAAATTATATGTGGATAATATTGTACGGCTTCATGGTGTGCCCCGCAGCATCATGAGTGACCTAGATGGGCGGTTCACGTCCAATGATTGGAGGCTAGTGCAGCAAATGTTGGGAACAAAGTTGAAATTCAGCACAGCCTTCCATCCGCAAACAGATGGGCAGACCGAGAGGGTCAATAGAACTATGGAAGACATGCTCCTCATGTGTGTCTTGGACTTTGGAAAGCAATTGGAAGACCATCTTTATTTGGTGGAGTTTGCATACAACAATAGCTACCAAGCGAGTACTCAAATGGCATCATTCGAGGCCCTATATGGTAGAAGATGTCGCACGCCGTTGTCTTGGCTAGAAACGGGTGAGTCAAAGTTGTATAAGCGATTAGAAGTGGAGGATGCTACTTCGTTGGTGCGAACCATACGGGAGAGGTTGCTTATCGCTCAGGACCGGCAAGCGAAGTACTATAATGCCAAACACAGGAACGTGGAGTTCGTTATGGACGACTATGTGTACTTAAAGATCAAGCCGTTCAAGGGTGTCTCGCGGGTGCGGCGATTGAAAAAGCTAAGCCCGAGGTACCTTGGCCCGTTTGAGGTTCTGGAGCGAGTTGGTGAAGCAGCCTATCAGTTGAAGCTTTCAGTGGAGCTTAGTGGTTTACATGATGTATTCCATATTTCAGTGCTACGGAAGGCGGTGCAAGAGCCTTCGCAAGTGATCGCGATTGATCAAGTGCCGGTGGATAGTGGGTTGACGACAAGAGTCAAGCCCGTGCGGATTGAGAACTTGGAGGTCAAGCGGCTACGTAATAAAGAGATCTGGATGGTCAAGGTCCGATGGGACAATTGCGGTCGTGATGAGCTCTCTTGGGAGCGAGAGCAGACTATGCTTGACGAATATCCGGAGTTGTTCCGCTCAGGCACAAATTTTGGTTTTGTACTTATCTTTCTTTATGTAATTTCGTGGACGAAATTCTTTTAAGAGGGGGAGAGTTGTAACGCCCCGAAACTCAAAAGAGCGATGGGAGGCGTTTTGGGCCAAATTTGGAATCTGGCAGGGGGCACACGGCCTGGGACACGGGCGTGTCCCAGGGCATGTCAGGCTGAAGTCGACGATTTGGTCGAGAGGTCGACGATTTTGGAGTCGACGATCGTCGAGCAGAGAACACGGCCTGAGACACAGGCGTGTCTCAGGGCGTGTCGAGCCCGTGTCGACGATCGGCCCGGGGAGTCGACGAATTTCGCTCGACGAAGTATCGAGACAAGGCACACGACCTAGGACACGGGCGTGTCCAAGGCCGTGTCGTGTGGTCGACGAACTTCACTCGACGAAGTGTCGAGTCAATGAACACTGTTAAAATTCAACAAACCGCAGACGCCCCCTTGGATACCCTGTTGAAAACTCAACAAACCGAAGGAGGATACGCCCACTTATAATGTTGAAAGTTTTCCCGAATCGTAGAGTTAGCAGGGGTTATTTCAACAAATCAGTAACAACCAGCAACACATGCAGCACAAGCTTCTTTATTGATCAAGAGCAAACTTCTTTACAAGGCGAGACATACATGGCGAGACATGCTTCACCAAAAACCAACACCGGGAGAGCAGAGACAGTTACAAAGACAAGAACAAAAAACAAGCCGTGCGGACTCAATCAACAAGCCGCCGACCTACTGCTGTGGAGTCCGCTCAGTCCGCCAGGTCGCCAGACCGCAACCCAAGCCGCGCGGACTCACCCTTATTCCAATGCTTAGCTCTTCACCGCCGATCTGCAGGCCGCCTGATCGCAAGGTCGCCTAGCCGCCAGACCGCACAAGCTGCGTCACCGAATGGAACAGTCCGCCTGAAGCAGGCGACTTCCTGAACCCCGAACCAAGTTGCCAAAGAGAAGACCGCCTGGTCGCTATCCGCGACCTGCTGTTTACCGCCTGTTGCTTAACCGCAGAGTCTGCACTGTCCCTGACCGCAATCAGAACCAAGTCCTGGCTTTCCAGCGCTATCCGCACAACCTGCATAGCACAACCGGGTCAACTCTCAATCCGAGCGGACACCAAGGTCCAGACTGCAGCAACTTACGCGAGCTCAATTACTGTTCACTTACTTCGGTCTAGGTCTGTTACTCCTGATTTGACATGGGTCCTATTTATAGGCACGATGATGAGTATGGTCACCGCCCTAGCCGATAGGATCACCGCCACATCCCGCAGCTAGAACAAGTGTGTCCGCCAGCCCGCGGACACACATTCCAGTTCGCCGCTCCTGTGCAGATAGCCAGTCCGCCCCAGCTTCTCCAAGGCCGGACTCCAATATCCAGCCCGCCTTGCCGCCAGAGACCAAGCCAGGACCACCACAGCCGGACTCCACAACAGCCGTATCCGCCATTCTGCGGACAAGGCATCAGCCCGCAAAACCCGAGCCCGCAGCCTCGCCATCAAGGCACCTGCCGGACTCAGTGGACACCCGGCTACCGTCCGCATATCCCAAGTCCATTGCCTCATTGTCAAGGCACCTCCGGACTTAGCGGACATGCCAATCCAGTCTGCTAATAGCAGACTCCAGTCCGCAACTCCTGAGTCCATAACCTCATCACAAGGCTAAACCGGACTCAGCGGACTCTGGCTCCAGTCCGCACGCTCCTACACAAGCAATTCTTCAGTCCGCATTTCCCCAAGCTAGCAAACAAGGCAACAACACTTCTACTACGCTTGGCGGACTGAGAAACCAGCCCGCGCTCCACTGCGCGATCTCCCCGGACTGAGCCATCCTGGACTTGGTCCAAAACTCACCAAGTCCAGACCACTGGCCACAAGGGCCAGTCCGCACTTACTGGCGGACACTGGATCTAGCCCGCCATACCGGGCGACCTCCAGCTTCTGTCCGCACTGACCGGCGGTCTCCGCGGCTTCCACTTGCCGCTTCACTAGAGCAAGACCAAGGCAACTGCCAAACCGGTCTGCGGAGCTCCAGTTCTTCAGTCCGCTTTATGCCGGACTCTGCGGATAGCATTCCTATCCGCCCGGTTACTTCCTGGGAGTCAACCGCCTGCCGAGCATACACTGGCCTGTCAGACCGCTGCTGCTGTCCGCGTAGTCCGCGCGAACAGACCGCCCAGGCCGCCACAGAGCAAACCGCCTACAACATCCCTGCCGACCTAGCAGTCCGCCAACCCTGTCCGCGTAGTCCGCGCGGATAGGTTTCCCAAGCCTTCCATTCACCCACTTTCACTTCACAGAATTCAACACTCCCCCTTGAAGTGAGAAGTGGTGAATAACTCCATCAGCTCCTGTAACCTTGCACCTGGTCCTTCCGATAGCATCTACGAAGAGATGTCAAAGACATAGTCCTCGCCCCGCATATCTTGGACTATGAGGGAGCCCTCCAGCATCTCCAAAAAGGAGTCATGCTTCCCTCTGCCTTCTTCAGCTTCAACCTCCACTCTTGAATCACAGGAGTATCACCAACTTCCTTGGATACTGAAGTCCAAGCCTTGTTGCCTCTGAGAGAAGTCACCTCTTCAGACTTGGTGTCAACCACCTCCTTGATTCTAGTGGGGTCATCACAGCCAGCAGAACCTTGCTCGACCTGAGGGCTAACAAGGAAACACGGAACCAAGTCCGCCGTGTTCCCTTCACTATATCGAGCTGGTGGATTACTGATCCTCTTCGATCTCCGAAGAACCTGATCATGGCTAACCACCTCCGCCAGCTCCGTTCCCGGGCAAACCCGGAATAATGCTCCCTTTGCTCCCTGAACAAGACGCCTCCTTACTGGAACCAAAAGCATCTGGAGCAACGCTCCCCCTGCTACATGAACCAGAAGACTCCCCTCTTGAACAAGAACTGTCTGGAACATCGCTCCCCTTGCTTCCTGAACCGAAAGCTTCCGCCTTCGAGCCAGAAGAACCTGGAGCATCGCTCCCCCTTCTTCCCGACTCTGACGCCTTTGCCCCAGAGCTAGAACAACCTGGAGCACCTGGTGACTCAGGCAACTCCATTTCCTTAGCAGCAGCCTCCTTCAGCCCACCATCTGACCTGCTTATCTCTAGCTCCACATAAGAGCTACCCCAATACGGCGTCAACTCATCGAAAACAATGTCTCTCGACACTATGAGTTTCTCCGTCGCAGGATCCATACACCTCCATCTTCTTCTCTGCTCATCATACCCAACAAAGACTAGCTTTGTCTTGAGAGCACCCGGAGAGTGTATATAGCAGGTAGATCCAAACACCCGAAGGTGCTTCACTGAGGGCTTCACTCCAAACATCAGCTCATAAGGAGTCTTCATTATGATCGGACTAAGAGGCATCCGGTTGATGACATGAGCAGCACAGGCAATTCCTTCCGCCCAAAGAGCCTTCGGAACGCCTTTACTCTGAAGCCAACACTTGCAGGTCTCCGTTAACCAACGGATCATCCGAGCTGCAATACTACCCTATTGTGAAGTATGTCCACAAGAAAGCTCCATCCGGATCCCTTGCTTCCTGCAAAAGCGTGAGAACTCGGTTGAGCCAAACTTACCACCGATACTTGTCCTCAACACCTTGATCCTCCGGCCAAGCTGGCCTTCCACAAGCTTCTTGAACTCCACAAACAAGCGTACCATGTTGGACTTCTTCTTCATAAAGTATACCCAAGTATACCTAGAATAGTCATCAACCAATATCAGCATGAACCTGCTGCCTCCAAGACTGGCCGTGACGGTCGGTCCCACCAGAGCACAATGGACAACCGCCAATGGTGCATTACATCTGGATTGTGCTTTGTCAACCATGAAGCGATAGGCTCCACTTTCCTGACATCCCGCACACCCCCGACCATCGCCATAGGATGACAATCTAGGCAAGCCTCTTACGAGTCTTCTTTCCGCCATTGCTTTCAGCTTGTCCATCCCTACATGCCCCAGTATTTCATGCCAGATAGCTGCACTATCACTGACATTCATCCGATCAGCTCCAGAACTTGTTGATATCCCAACCACGTTCTTCTCCTTCCTTCCTACATGAGCTACGTTCGCCGAGAGCAAGACAACCTTGCACTCCTTCCGAAGATGACCTTGCTGCTTGCATTTATAGCACCTTGGTCCTTCCTTCCTCTTCCTATCACGCCTAGGAGAAATACTCCTTTCTTCCTGATACGAAGTAGAGGGACCATTTTCCGCAGCAATCTTCACCTCCTTCCTGAACAACCCATCAAGGGAAGTCTAGACCTCCGCAGCTGACCGACATCCACTGATGTGGTCCAAGAGCTCCGATGAGATCACCTGCTTGAGAATAGACTCCGCTTTCGCATTTTCCTCCTTCCAAGCTCTCATCGCCTCAGCATTGCCAGCAGTATCCTCTTGTCTTCCTGCTCCGCATACAAACTCCCAAAGGTCCTCGCCAAGAAGAAAGCTCTTCATACAGGACTTCCACCGTTCACAGTTCGTCTCTGTAAGAAGATCAATTCCAAGACAACTTGCATCCTCCACTGCCATGGTTCTACCACTGGTTTCCTCTACAGACGAGCAACTACTTCCATTGAGCACTGCTTGACCACTCCAACAACCTCCCTCTGATACCATGTTAAAATTCAACAAACCGCAGACGCCCCCTTGGATACCCTGTTGAAAACTCAACAAACCGAAGGAGGATACGCCCACTTATAATGTTGAAAGTTTTCCCGGATCGTGGAGTTAGCAGGGGTTATCTCAACAAAGCAGTAACAACCAGCAACACATGCAGCACAAGCTTCTTTATTGATCAAGAGCAAACTTCTTTACAAGGCGAGACATACATGGCGAGACATGCTTCACCAAAAACCAACACCGGGAGAGCAGAGACAGTTACAAAGACAAGAACAAAAAACAAGCCGCGCGAACTCAATCAACAAGCCGCCGACCTACTGCTGTGGAGTCCGCTCAGTCCGCCAGGTCGCCAGACCGCAACCCAAGCCGCGCGGACTCACCCTTATTCCAATGCTTAGCTCTTCACCGCCGATCTGCAGGCCGCCTGATCGCAAGGTTGCCTAGCCGCCAGACCGCACAAGCTGCGTCACCGAATGGAACAGTCCGCCTGAAGCAGGCGACTTCCTGAACCCCGAACCAAGTTGCCAAAGAGAAGACCGCATGGTCGCTATCCGCGACCTGCTGTTTACCGCCTGTTGCTTAACCGCAGAGTCCGCACTGTCCCTGACCGCAATCAGAGCCAAGTCCTGGCTTTCCAGCGCTATCCGCACAACCTGCACAGCACAACCGGGTCAACTCTCTATCCGCGCGGACACCAAAGTCCAGACCGCAGCAACTTACGCGAGCTCAATTACTGTTCACTTACTTCGGTCTAGGTCTGTTACTCCTGATGTGACATGGGTCCTATTTATAGGCATGATGATGAGTATGGTCACCGCCCTAGCCGATAGGATCACCGCCACATCCCGCAGCTAGAACAAGTGTGTCCGCCAGCCCGCGGACACACATTCCAGTTCGTCGCTCCTGTGCAAATAGCCAGTCCGCCCCAACTTCTCCAAGGCCGGACTCCAATATCCAGCCCGCCTTGCCGCCAAAGACCAAGCCAGGACCACCACAGCCGGACTCCACAACAGCCGTATCCGCCATTCTGCGGACAAGGCATCAGCCCGCAAAACCCGAGCCCGCAGCCTCGCCATCAAGGCACCTGCCGGACTCAGCGGACACCCGGCTACCGTCCGCATATCCCAAGTCCATTGCCTCATTGCCAAGGCACCTCCGGACTTAGCGGACATGCCAATCCAGTCTGCTAACAGCAGACTCCAGTCCGCAACTCCTGAGTCCATAACCTCATCACAAGGCTAAACCGGACTCAGCGGACTCTGGCTCCAGTCTGCACGCTCCTGCACAAGCAATTCTCCAGTCCGCATTTCCCCAAGCTAGTAAACAAGGCAACAGCACTTCTACTACGCTTGGCGGACTGAGAAACCAGCCCGCGCTCCACTGCGCGATCTCCCCGGACTGAGCCATCCTGGACTTGGTCCAAAACTCACCAAGTCCAGACCACTGGCCACAAGGGCCAGTCCGCACTTACTGGCGGACACTGGATCTAGCCCTCCATACCGGGCGACCTCCAGCTTCTGTCCGCGCTGACCGGCGGTCTCCGCGGCTTCCACTTGCCGCTTCACTAGAGCAAGACCAAGGCAACTGCCAAACCAGTCTGCCGAGCTCCAGTTCTTCAGTCCGCTTTATGCCGGACTCTGCGGATAGCATTCCTATCCGCCCGATTACTTCCTGGGAGTCAACCTCCTGCCGAGCATACACTGGCCTGTCAGACCGCTGCTGTTGTCCGCGTAGTCCGCGCGAACAGACCGCCCAGGCCGCCATAGAGCAAACCGCCTGCAACATCCCTGCTGACCTAGCAGTCCGCCAACCCTGTCCGCGTAGTCCGCGCGGATAGGTTTCCCAAGCCTTCCATTCACCCACTTTCACTTCACAGAATTCAACAAACACGGCCTGGAGCACGGGCGTGTCCAATACCCGTGTGAGTCTCGGGTTGTTTTCGGGGTTATGTCGATGGGGGCACACGGCCGACCACACAGCCGTGTTAGTTGGAACACGGGCGTGTCAGGTCGAACACGGGCGTGTCGGATGCCCGTGTGCTGTTCCAGACACGTCGATTTTGATGGCGAATGGGGGACACGGCCCTAGACACTGGCATGTCGTAGGCCGTGTTCGGCCCAGTTTTAGCATTTCAGGCCCGAATCAAGGCCGTTCGTTTCTTTAATTTAGGATCCAACGGCTGGGGGTTGTTCCTGATGGGATATACACGAGATTGGACTCTTAAAACCCTCATTTCTTTTCAGTGGTTCTCTTTCTAGGTCAAGAGAGAGAGGAGAGCAAAGGAGGAAGAAGAAGCTTAGATCCGGCCATTGGAGGAGCTTCGAAGCTCCAAATCGCGAGCCGACTTCGGATCTACGGAGGCAAAGAGAGTGCGGTGCTTTTCATCCGCTTACATTTCCATGGCGCCGAGGAAGAACGCTAGGGTAACGATTCTCTTCTTGAGCATGTGAAGCTCTCCTTATTTGCATAGGAAGCCCGCTCTCGCGAGTTTGCAGTGAGTTGGAGGCGTTTCCTTCGGGTAGATATGTAAAGTCTCCGTTGTTTAGTGTCCGTATTCGAGAACGGACATAGGCATGATGTGTGAAGCCTACCCGGACATGTTGGTCCGGATCGGTGATGTTGCATTGCATAAATTCCGGAGAAGACTCCGTGTGATTGTTTGTTTTTCGGGTTTTCTACGTGGTAGATTGCAACAGGGAGCCTTGGGGATTAACCCAAAGGTGCACCCGAAAAACTGGGCGGATGCGTGATCTTGCCAACTTGGTGGCCTGAGAGCCAACTTGAACATAACCGGGTTATGTGATTTTGTGATAGAAACGGGACTCGGGAGAAGTTTGACCTGCGCATATGTTTTTAATTAACGTTGCGATGTGAGCACGGGTTAGATGGAACCGTACCCGTTCTATGTCGTTCGGTTAAAGAGACCTAAGGTTACGTGTCACTTGCCGTTGGCATACATGAGGGTCTTCGGTGGTCTATGGTTTTAATTACCGTGACCCATGCCGGGAAGACAAATTGCTCATTGTTTGGTCGTCCAAAGGGATGGTGGTGAGTCGGCAGACTTAGACTGTGATCACCGAGAATGTGCCCTGAGAGCACAGGGTGTGTGGCCGTGCGAGCCTATGCCTGTGACGAAATGTATATTTTATACACTGCTTGTTATGCTAATAAGTGCAGGGAAGGAGCATCGCCGCCCCGAGTTGGGGGCGGGATCGTTATAATTTGGTCAGCATTGCTGACCGTTGCTTTTGTTTGCCACCGTGCGGTGGTTTGTTGCTTGCAGGTGCTGCTGGACCAAGCGGTCAATAGCGGGCTAAATCCCAAATTGCGAAGCCGTCCCTTGAAGGCCTAATTGAAGTGTTTACTTGCTTTTGTTCATGTATGACCGGTCTGCGTGCCCTGATTTGTAAAACATGTAATTTGAAGTAAATCATCTGTAAGGCCTTAAGGTCAGTACTTGTGTATGTACTACATTCCTCTTTCGTGTATTAGTGGACATTCGTGCTCTTTGTGTTGGGTTCTTTATTTTTGCAACTTATAAAATTGCTTCCGCTAGAATGCTCTGTGTAGGACGTTGGATTAGTTGGATGATTTCCATTGAGTAACCACCCGGTCTGTCTGTAGTATATGGCGTCGGGCCCCGGCCGGACCTACTGATATATGCTATGCGACGGATAGGGGGTGTTACACGACATCAACAATCTGTTCTCCTCCATTGACTGTCACAAGAACGAGATTGTTAACTCTATCAAAAACCAAGAACAATAATGTATAATACCCCCTTTTTTCTCTTACTTTTCTTTAAAAAATTCATCAATTGCATTTTTTTATACATGCACATCTAGAGAGTTATTGGGCGTTTTCGGCAGTGACAACGATGGATGAAAAATCTATAAAATCAAGACAAAAAGTTAGTTTTTTTGTCGGTGCAACAACTCATTGAATGTGACATGATGAACATGACTGTCATGATGACTTTTTTGACTGTGTCTTTGACTTCATCCATAACAACAAAATTACATTTGAAGTCACATATCTATATTACGCAAAAAAGGTATAATTTATTTTAATTACAAAAGAAGTAAGGTTGTTTTCGTCAAATATATTTTTCTAAAAATCTTGACATACTTGGGTCGTTGGTTCTGCAGGGAAATAGTTTTTTGGTATTCATTGATGGCTATCAGAAGGCTCCGATAAACGATGATAATTCTCTACTTAAAGCGGTAGCAAATCAGTTTGTATCTGGTCGCATTGACGCGCATTGTCTCAATTTTCAGTACTACTCCAGAGTATCTAAAACAATCTCTTTGTTCACTTTTTGTGATTGATTTTGATTCACTTGCCGAAATTTTGTTAAAACTATCTTTTTTTGTTTCTTTCTGAGGGAGTGTTCGACGGAAACTGTGACACAGAGCATGATCATGTTGTGATAGTGGTGGGATACGAGCAAACGTTCGATGGTATCAAGTATTGAATTTCGAGAAAAATGTGGAGACCGAAGTTGGGGGAGGGAGGCTACATAAGGATGTTCTGTGACGCCTCCAATCCAGAGGGATTGTGTGGAATAGCAATGCAGGTATTCTACCCCAATATATATCAGTCAGCCAGAACGATCAGACAAACTTTAAAAAAATTGTTATATTTATCTGTTGCTTGATCCTTCCAACGTCTTTCCCGATAGCAAGTCTTATTGTGACTCAGCAACAACTAACACTTTGCGCTAACTTATGGATGGCCCGTCGTTCCACAACTGATTGAGGTGTATATGGGGAAGGAGATCTGACGGCGTAGAGGTAATGTTAACACTGTGCGGTAGCACTTAACGCGTCATGGTAAGAGGTAAATAAAAGATGTCATTTTCTTTCAACAGCCTGAAGGATATTTCACGGGAGAAGAAAATAATGTAATTAAGTTGAAAAAGTCTCTAAATGACATTAAACAGGATCCAAGGTCCTGGAATACAAAAGATCAAAACTTATCCATGGTCCTGGAATAATGTAATGAAGTTTTGGCCGAGCCCCGCGCACGCAAGCCCTAGCGCGCGAACGGTAACATGTGCGTACTCCCCTCGCGCACGCGTACCGCCCGTGACCTTTACGCAGGCGCGCGCTCCCTTGTGCGCGCGTGACCCTCTTGCGCCCGCATCGCTCGTACATGCATCACATACTCTTTAGCCGCTACCGGCCGCCGCCACCACCTCCGGATGTCGCCGACGACCGCCGTCGCTGGTCATCTTGCCTGGGGGGTCTGAAATGTTGGGGGGGAGGGCATGTCCGTCATTTCATGAAAATTAGTGATTCAGGTGACCGAAACTTGCCACGTTTTTCGCCAACTCAAGATCCATCCCGACGTATTTATCAGCAAGTCCCTCCAGAAAGCTATAAAAAGGCCCCAAGCCTTCCTTTGAAGACAAACAACTCCAGAGACTAGAGCTGTGTTATAAAGGCGCGCAGCTAGGCGTGCCCGAGGCGCTGGGCGCTCTCTGTTGCACCTCAGGAAGGCCTCGGCGGGCGATGTGCCTCGGGCGCGCCGGAGGCGCACCCTAGGTGCCCAATTCACTGAAATTGGGCGAATTGAATTCGCCGTAATTGGGCGAATTGAATTCGCCGTAATTGGGCGAATTGAATTCGCCGTAATTGGGCGAATTGAATTCGCCGTAATTGGGCGAATTGAATTCGCCGTAATTGGGCGAATTGAATTCGCCGTAATTGGGCGAATTGAATTCGCCGTAATTGGGCGAATTGAATTCGCCGTAATTGGGCGGCCAACTCGCTGAAATGCAACGAATTGAGCTTAATTTTAGCTAATTGGGCGCATAGTTTGCTAATTTTCCATGATTTGGGCGCCCAATTCACTATTTTCCCCCATTTTTGCGCCCCACGTTTCTCAGGCGAGTGCATGCGCCTAGGCTCCCTCGGTGCGACTTGTGCCATTAATAACTTTGGGCTAGAGAGACCTATGAAGTTTTCCGGCGGCGCCCATTTCACTAAAGTTTTTCCCCATTTTTGCGCCGCACGTTCCTCAGGCGTGCACCTGCGCCTTGTGCCTAGGCTCCCTCGGTACGCCTTGCGCCATTAATAACTTTGGGCTATGGAGAGCTATGAGGTTTTCCAGCGAGGGAGTGAGACTTTTTCGTTTCCCCGCTTGGAGTTCGCTCCCTCTCTAGTCCGCACAATCTCAGGTGTTCACATGGATGCTTTTGTGAGCCCGGAAGTAGCAGAGGAATGCTTATGTGGACGCTCTCATCCAAGCTTCGTGGAGGTGGTCAGTCACCCTCCGGGGAACTCCTAACACTTGTAATCAAAACTGAATAGTGGATTTTGTCCTGACACCGATCCAGACACTTGGTTTTTCTCTCTTTCTGGGTTTTCACGGTAAGAAACCTCTTGTTATTGCTGCTGGATTTTCATTGACTGTTTGCGCCCCTGTCTTTCTCGGCGCTAGGGCGGTCCGATTCTCTGTACCAGAGGAAAATCGGGCGGCCCACAACAAGCTTAAATTAATTTCTCGTTAGTACTGAATGAAAGCATCATAGGTCTGATTTCAGTATTCCATCAATCCTTGCTCTTTCCTCATTTCATAAGATTTCAACTCCTTCAATTTCTTTATTGAATTTAGATCCTGGGTTATCTCCACCAGCAACAAATTTATTGTGGGTTGTATGCATAAGTTCTAACAAGTTTCACCCTCCTCTTCCACCAATTAGAATGAAATTTCATACATCGGCTCCATTGGGCACAGTGGCGGCAGTCATGAACGCAGTGGTTATGAAGCGTCGTTCATGAACGCCTGAACGCTGTGATTATGAACCGTCGTTCGTAAGCGCCCGACCTCACCTAAGGAATTTCATCCAATTTATGTTAAAAACTAGTTTTCTTTTCTTAGTGGTTGTTGTAATTGTTGTCATGTCAAACATGCATTCTATGATGGTGGTGTTTTTGTCCAAACTCGCCGGAGCAAAAATGCTACTCCAAATGGAATCCTAGTCTCCGAGCCCCTGACATGTCAATATATATAGACCCTTGATCACCACTGTCATTTTATCAGTTTGAGTTATTAATTGAGAGGGATTTTCAGGTAGCATTATAGGACTATATATTATTACTGTAGGCAAACTAGCATACACATTCCATATAGCCTGATTTAAGGCTCGGGAGAGCTTTACTTGAGTAACAGAATGTAGATAAAGGATAGGAAAACTTAAAGAAAACCACAAAGTCTTGGTACATCATTCCAGGTGACAACCTTCCTACTTCTGCTCTTAATTTTTTCCAGCTGGTTTACCAACTTTGGCCTGCATGACATAAGCCACAACCTCAAGTTATTTGTATTTTAAAGAAATAAATCCTCTACCTTGACTGAGTATTCATGTGTTTTTCTCTCATTTAGTTTCATGATATTCAAGATATGCTCTCATTTATCCGCTAGAATTTATACGATATACCTGAATTTTAGTCGGCGCACGAGGCTTCTGCTCCACCTTCGGAGTAGGCTTTGCCGGGACGGCCTTGGGTATAACGTCAGGTGCCTTAGCGGGTTCCTTAATGGGCTGCCCTAAGGGCACCTGAGAAGGCTGGCTATTTGCAGGCTTCTCTGCCTTCATGGATGCCATTTGTCTTTTCTTCTCACAGAACTCCAAATTCTGCAGTGGGGTTGTGAGAAACTGGTGCTGTGTGTGGGAGAATTTATAGCAGAAAATCCAACATTAGAAGTGTAGAGTAGTGGTTCAGGGATCAGGTGATAAAGGTGATCAGAAATTTAGGGGCTATAGGGATGGTATCAAAATAATGTGGATTTTAAAGTTAGAATTATTGCATAAAGAATTAGATTCATAGGCTTTTCCATTCATTCCCCTTCAACTGGTGGGTGGAATCTTTGAAACTTTGGGCCAACGATAGTGAGGAATACCATCAAATCTACCAACTTGATTGGCATATTTCGTTCACTATTTATTCGTCCCTCAAATCCATGTTTCATAGACATTTAAAATAAAAGATTAACCAGTAGAGAATGTTGGAAATTTCCCGTAAGATGAACTCGATTCATCGAGACGTCCCGGTGAAGTCTAACGTGTATTGAGCCTATTCTGTCTTCTACGAGCGTACGTTTATCAGTCGCACGAAAGATCGAAGTTTGTAATAGGTGGACCAGATCGTCTCGTAAATTAAGTCGCGAGTTCGGTCTCACCCTTGACACATATTTTGGCTTGGTTTTGAATTTAATTAATTTTGAGATTTTGATTCGGTTTAATTTTGGAGATTAATGGACTTTATTGCATCCATTAATTTCGGTAACTCCAAATTGAGAGGCTTGCTCTATTAGAGCCAGTTATATAAAACCCCCAAATCATTCCAAGCCATTAACCATAAACAGGGCTGAAAATTCCGAGCTCTCTCTCCCTTTCGGTAACCGCTGGCCTTCATCCTTTTGGGAAAAGGATTTTTGTTCTTCTTTTCAGATCCCTCCCCCCGCCCCCCTCAAGAAATTTTCGTGATTTCCCGATGGAAGATCCAAATCAACACTATCCTTCCTTCTTCCTCGCCGAACCGACACCGAGAAAGTCTTCTTCGACGCCGGCTAGTGTTTCTACGACGCCCCCGCACCGACTAATCACTCTCCCGACTAATCACTTTCCCGCTCACATGTGTCCAGTCTAGCGGGAGCGCGCAGCGCAAACGAACATGAGCTGCTATACCGAATCCCCCGAGCTGGCCATCGGGGACCGAGTGGTAAGGCCATGATCTGCAGGGGAACGGATCACTCATTCTTCTATTGGGGACAGGTGCACAAACGACAACTCCAAATGTCACACATCCATTGCTGATCTACCGTTTAGGTGGCACCAGCAAGATCAAGCTAAGGTCAGGAACTTCGTGTCGCGGCTGCTCCACTCCGCTGCGGTCTCTTTCACTGAACTTCGTTGCCTTCCCGCGAAGCGAATGGGCGTTGTGTCGTGGGTCAGGGTGTCGGTTAATATTCTTTCTACTAGACTAGTTCTCCAATAAGAGGAATCGGGGACTGTTTTGACATTCTTGAAGACGACTTTCCCCGCTCTAGAACAATAGAAAGTAATCAGTATAGCCAGTAGTTGGCCTTAAGCCTATTTGTGTTACGGAATCATGTTCAGGTCTTTCCTTTATTTCAATAGAAAGTAAGAATGTACTTCTGCTGTAAGAGAATGGCTTGCCGTGCGAGAAATCGCGAAAATTTCTACCCAGATACGTGCCCGGGTGTGCCTCCACTTGGGTCCGCTCCTGCCTAGACCTAGTCTAGGAGATAATAGGAATGAAAGATTCAATGAATATTTGTCAACAATAGATGTACATATATATTCATTAGAGGGTAATCCCAACACCCGAGGTGACTCTAAGATACAATGCTACAATATCTAATAGGAGAAATGATATGCAGCCACCTAAGTATTTCAAAGGTTCAAGAGCTTTACAAGTTTGGGTGTGACCGAAGCCAGGACACAATTTCCCCTGCTGACTGCATTTTTAGTGTGAATACAACTGCAACGTAAAAATTCAGTTGCAAATGGACTGTATTTTCAGTTGCAAAATACAGTTTTTTTTACAAGTATTTTTTCAACTCGAAATATATATATACGACTAATTAAAATAACCATAAAAATGCATTTATCTATATTCTATAATTTATTTTACAAAAATAAAAAATAAAAATGAAACAAAATTGAATTTACGCATGATTCTGTAAATAAATACATGATTCTGTAAATAAATACGATGAAAAATTTGCGCTTCGCCTATTGCATGTTGTAAATGTTTGAGGAATGAGATTTTTAGGGGTGACTGAGAAATATTTATCTTCCAAAAGAAAATTACCTGCGGAGAATCGTTGTTCACCAGATAAACTGTTTTTTGTCATTAGAGAGAAATCTATATTTAATATGACCTTTTTTTAGTCCTGTCCAAAAGGCCCGGGCCCAGTGGGCCGGCCCGAGCCCGGGCCGGCGAAAGCCTATTTCGGCCCGGCCCTGAAAAAGCCCGCCCCGGGCTGAGGCCGGGCTCAGGGCCCTTACAGGGCCCTGGTTTTGGGGGCAAGCCCGGCCCGATGCCCGGCCCAGGCCGGGCCGGGCAAAGCCCGAAAATCGGGTCAGCCTGGGCCCGAACCCGGGCCCGGACGAAGCCCGGACCGGGCCCGCAGGCCGGCCCGGACCTGCTGCCAACGGCTCTAAGAGCCGTTGGAACTGCAGCCAGCAGGGCTGCTGCAGCCCTGCTTTCTGCAGTACTTTGGCCTAGGGCCTAGGCAAAAGCCTAGGCCCTAGGCCATATTAAAAAAGAATAAATTTTTTTTATTTAATTTTTTTTTTATAAACCCCCCCCCCCCCTCTACCCGATCCCCTCTCTCTCTCTCTCTTCCACTCACTCACTCACTCTCTCTCTCTCTCTCTTCCACTCACTTTCTCTCTCTCTTCCACTCTCTCTCTCACTTACTCTCTCCCTCTTTTACTCTCTTACTCTCTCTCGCTGCATGGCTTCGTCCTCCTCAACGCCGGCGTCGTCGACTCAAAGCACGGCCGAAGTGGTGGAGCATAATCAGAGGGCGCCCGTCTGGGAGCATTTCGACAAGGTTAAAGTTGGCGACGAATTCAAGGCGCGGTGCAAGTTGTGCTCAAAGTTGCTAACTCTTACCGGCAACTCAACACTAGCGAGACACGTTAAGTCCTGTTTTGCAAAGAAAGCTCCCGAGTCCAGTCAGGGACAAATATCAGCATCATGACAAATTTGGACGTACGATCACGCAAGATAGCGAGACCTACAGGTGAAAAACGTCATCAGACGTGGGTTGTCATTCAGTCACTATGACAACGATGAGACGATGGAGTATATACACGAAGGGCTTCAGCCCAAATATCAACAGGTAAGTAGATCCACTATTAGACGCGGGGCACTTAAATTATATTTTGACGCAAAACAAGATTTAATAAAAATTTTTGAAACTTTCGAGGGACGTGTGAGTTTAACGAACGACGTTTGGAGTAGTAGCGTAAGCGTAGGGTTATCTTATATTTGTATAACGGCTCATTGGATCGATCCCATTTCATGGGATTTAAATAAGCGCGTAATATGTTTTGAAGGTTTTGAATTTCCGCACACGGGTAAGGCTATATATTCGGTAATTATTAAATGTTTGCGTGAATTTAAAATAAAAGATAAAATAATGAGTATTTCTTTTGATAACGCTAGTAATAACAACACCGCAGTAGATTGGTTAAAACATGAATTAAAATCAATGCTCAACGGTGCGTTTTTTCACACTCGATGTGTGTGTCACGTTTTAAACTTAGTAGTACATGATAGTTTAGAAGCTACGGAACCAAATGTTGAGAAAATCCATACTATGCTTAGATTTATTTATTGTACCAAACAGCGAAGTAAAGATTTTCGAAAATTTGTGATCGCAGAAGGTCAAAAATATTTGAAACTTCAATTTGATATGCCTGTAAGATGGAACTCCACATATAAAATGTAAAAAAGAGCGTTTCAACAAAAAAACACTTCTTATGGAATATTACACTATGACAAATAATCATAATTTAACTGATAACGATTGAGACATACTATTTCATTATATGGATTTATTAAAATGTTTTTATATGGCGCCTGTTTTTTTATCTGCTGTGTATTATCCCACTAGCTCGTTAGTAGTTGAAAATTTTGTAAATATCTCACAAAAACTTAACTATTTGAAGCAACACTCCGGATGGCTTCCTTTAATTGAAGTAATAGAAAATTTTTTAAAATATTATAGAGAAATGTCTCCTGTATTTTCATGCGCCGCCGCTTTAAACCCGTTATTCGCTGTAGACGGCGTAGAAAATTTAATAGATGAAATTAATGTTAACTTAGACATAAATATAAGTTTCGATGACGTTGACGACGTTAGTACTACTAAATTTAATTCTATTTTTACCGAATGTTTTAATTATTACGACAACTTATATGACTCATGACCCCGAGAGGAAATAACACAACCTAGGACAAAAGATTCTTTTACAAATAAAATTTTAGAATTAGCTTGCAGGAAAAAAGCACGCACATCGAGTAGTTTAAACGAATTAGGATTGTATACGAAAACGCAATTTCGTGATTTTATGACTACGGAAGAGATCGAAAACTTCGATATCTTAAAGTGGTGGAAAGGTAAAGCTAATACCTATCATATTTTGGCTTATATGACCCGTGATTTACTAACAATTCAAGCTAGTACAGTAGCTTCGGAGTCCGTTTTTTCTTTTAGTGGCAGGATTTTGAACACGCGGAGGAGCCGACTAAATGAAGAATCACTCGAACTATGCATCTGCTACAAGGATTATTTGGATGCTACGAATAGGAAGCAACACATTTCAGCATTGGAGGAGAGCTCCGAATAAATTGAAGAGAAGATGAACAACCTGAATTTGTAAAAATGTAATTTTTTTTATTATCATTTAAAATAATAACTTTCATTTTTTTTACTTTTATTTTTTAAAAGTGTAATTTTGTTTTTTAAAATTTCAATATTAATAAAAATTTTTATTCTAATTTTTATTTCAATTTTTTAATTTTTTTAAGTTGTTTTTTTTCTTAAGAGGGCCCGGCCCGGGGGGCCGGCTCGGGCCCATTCCTGGGGTCAAAGCCCGGGCCCGGCCCGAGCCCGATAAAGAAAGGGCCCGGGCTCGGCCCGGATTGCAAAAGCCCGGGCCCGGTCCGGGCCGGCCCGATCGGACCTTTTGGGCAGGCCTACCTTTTTGATCATAAATGAATTTTTTCCATTTATGAAGACAAAAATATTTAAATTTTAATTAATATGTACTTAATTATCCAGAAGTATATACTTAATTAAAATTTAGAGTTTAGAATGCTATAATATCATCTTACATTAGAAAGAACAAAAATATTACGCATCTTCTAATTTAAATTTTGATTACAATTTCATTTAGTTATACAAGCAGTCGTGCACGGGGGACCCCGTGCGGGCAACATTCGTCGTGGGTGCGACATTTGTCGAGGGGACGACATTTGTCGTGGGTGCGATATTCATCGAGGGGGAGACATTTGTCGTGGGTGCTACATTCGTCGTGGGGGCGACATTTGTCGAGGCGGCGACATTCGTCGTGGGTGCGACATTTGTCGAGGGGGCGACATTCGTCGTGGGTGCGACATTTGTCGAGGGGGCAACATTTGTCGTGGGTGCGACATTTGTCGAGGGGGCAACATTTGTCGTGGATGCGACATTTGTCGAGGGGGCGACATTCGTTGTGAGTGCGACATTTGTCGTAGGAGCGTCATTTTATAGTGTTGTAACATTTGTCGTGGTGGCGACATTTGTCGTGGGGGCGACAGTAAGCAGGGGCGACAGTTGTCGCGGGTGCGACATTTATCGCGGGTGCGACATTTGTCGCGGGTGCGACAATTGTCGCGGGGCGACAATTGTCGCAGGGGAGACATTGGTCGTGGGGGCAACATCGATCATGCGCGGCGATATCGTTTGTGATCTCAGATATAGATCGTGGACGGAGGTAATGGTTGCGAAAGCTTTCAAACATGTCTAGAAGAAGTAATACAATGCATAATATATTCATAAAAGTACACTGAATACAAAAACAGAAGAAAAAGTAGTTCTTGAATATTACAAATTTTACATTATCCACTCAATCTATGTAATTTGGCTCGATGCATGTAATTTTGTAAATATTTCTTTGAATACCACATTTCTAGTGTACACTCCTTCGTGCTCCTCCAATGTACCATTTTAACCATTACTTTAGTGCTATTTGCAGAAACGCCTCTTGACAATGCCACATATAATTGTCCATGGCTAAAAACATCATTTGGTAAATATACTCCAACATTTGAAATTTTTTGGCCCTGTGATTTGTTGATGGTTAGAGGATAGCTCAATCGTATTGGGAATTGCTTTCGGGTGAGCTCGAAGGGCATCTTAACATCCTCTGCGCTCTTCAAGGGAATTCGTGGTAGAAATACTTTGTGTCTTTTAAACTCCCCACTCAATACTTCAGCTTCAATAACATTTCTTGAAAAGTTTACACATATAAGCCTTGTTCCGTTGCACAACCCAATTTTTGGATCAATATTTCTAAGAAGCATTATCGGTGAACCTTTCTTGAGATTGAGCTCGTGAGGTGGTAGATTCCCCGGATTTATTGAATTTAAGAATTCTGGCAAATATAAATTATGAGTGTCATCTACTACTGAGTCAAAAGAATAGTAAGTTTTGCATTCTCCCGGAAATATTTCAAGACATTTTTCATTTATTTTGTTGACATCTTCATTCAAAGGCGTTATTATAGCTCTGCTTTCCATGTAATTGACATCTGTTGGGGAACCAAGCTCAGGGAATATTGCATCGATCAATATATTTATTGAGCGTTCATCTACTTCAGCCAGGCAATCTCGAATGTTATTGTCCTCTTCAAGAAGTCCGTGTTGCTCTGCAGCCTGTTTAAAGGTTGTACATTGAACACCGCCGATAAACTTTAGATCCTCAAACGATTTTGGACCCTTAACATGATTAAGTAGCAGTCGTAAGTAAAACCTTTCGCCTTCCATTGGGTTGACTGCATATATTCTACCAATAACCTTTTTATTTGATACTCTCGGTATCCACTTGCGCTCGGCAGATAAATATCTGTAATATTTTGGAAGATCTTTATATAAGTATTTCTCACGCTCTTGGTCGTCACTATACAAACGAAAAAATTCAGTTAGCATCGATTTGGAGTTTCTCTCATTTGCTAAGACACTTGAAATCGTGTCTCCACTACCGAAGTGAACCTGATGTTGATTTGGTAAATGAATTTGCAATCTCGAAACAGAAGGGTATATCCTTGTCATCTCAAACTTAAATATTTTCCACAATGCCTCTGGTGCACAAACCCAACGACCATCAACGTACTTGCTCACCTCATCATAATTAGGGGCAGGGCGAACTTCAAATGACACGCAATCATGTCCCTTGTAGACATACTTGTACAAATACTTAATACTCTTAATACTACTACATATCTCCACATTGATGTGACAATCATACCTTAAAAGTAACCACGGGTTGTATGGAACGACCCATCTATTATCCACCACAATGCCACGACCAACTGTAATAGTTCTACTATTATCATTCCGACGTCGATAAACAAGATATGAGTCATTCCCTTGAATAGTATACTCTGCAAAAGACTTAGGATACCCCTTACTGCACACAAAATTCTTCATGCATTGTGCATTCGGTTTAAAGTGACCGCATGGTCCATGTATCATATGTTTTAGAACAGCATCATATAAAGGGCGATCCGCCTCTTGATTGGGTATCTCAGCGCTAACCAAAGAATCATACTCATCTGGAGTATTTAATTTATCTTCGGCATCAAAAATAACGAGCATATGTACGTGTGGTAGACCTCTCTTTTGAAACTCAATAATGTGAACGTGCGCAACCACCTTTCCAAGGATACCTTTATTGAAGATCTCATCCTTTAAGTTTTCATATTTAGCTCGAAAGATTCTCGTAAGTAGATCTGGACGATCATGTGGAAGTTGTCCTGGATAAAGTTCTTTTTTGATTTCACTCCAATTAGGATTGCATGTCATTGTTAAAAATATATCTGGTTTGCCGTAGTGTTGCACGATTGACATTGCATCTTGATACCTCTGATACATATCCCGAGGGCTGCCAATGAAGGAAGACGGAAGGACGGTTCGTCGCCCGATATTTCCTAAGCAAACAGAATTATGAAAGAATTAAGAAAGAATAAATGAAAGACGTTAATCAGCAACTGCATATATTAGAACAGTTTGAGAAGCACGAATAAGCAAGTAAATATACCTGCATCATTTTCACCAGCATTTAAGCAATCTTGTAATCCTTGATAAAGCTCCGCACGAATTTTATTTTGATTTAGGCTAATCCATCTAAGTTTTTGAGTCTCAATCTTGATGTAATTATCCATAACATATTGTTGAAGCAGTCGTCCTCCGCGAAGAAGTATTGATGAATTAGTCGTGCGTATCTGTATTAGGCCACAAAATATACGAAATTAGGAAATTAAAAATCTATTACACGAAGCTTTAATCAACAGTCGTGAAATTTATAACCTGTAGCAAGCATGCGTAATAGTCACAACAACTAACACGTAACCCCTGTTCCGTCTGTAAAGCTAAATCCCAACCAAAAGTACCGTGTGAGAGCAGGAGTGGGTACTGTAGTGGATCATAAAAACCTGCATACTCCCTGACTATAGTCAAATGCCCGCTTGTAGAATGGACTTTGATGTCCCTATCGGTAGACTCAGCAAAATCTTCAGCTCCCACCAACACTGCAGCTACTTGAGATGCGGTAGGAAGGATATATTGTCGGTCGGTAGATGGTCGTTCACGAATAAGTAGTTGACACGACTGTAACTGCTGATGTTGAGCAATTTGTCTAAATGTTATGGCATATGGGTTGTGTGTATCAAGGATATCTTTGATCTCATTCAATATTTCCGTATCGAGTCCATTATTTTCCGCCAAACGATGTGATGTCTCATGTTCGGTGTCATAGATGAACATTTGTAAAAATCGTGGTCTGTCCCCAGGAGTAGGAAGAAGAGATCCAATTTTGTGATATATAGCCCCATGTGCTCTGAAAGTGTACAAACCCTGGTTGAAAGCTGGAAGTGTTTCGTCAAGTGTAACACCCATGGATGTGAAAGAGAATACATGGTTGTATGCACGTATATTTTGCCTGAAATGACGCCCTCTTGTTGTCTGATCAGTGTAAAGAGCCAACAACTGTGGGGAGACAGGAATGGCAGGTAAAATTACTTTGCCAAGTTTACAGCATAAATTTTTGGTTTCTTTGTGGAATAATCGAGCTGCACAGTGAGGGCAAATCGTTGGTTGTGGTAGCTGGAAGACGCGGACGTTGTCGGAGGAACGATAATTTCTTGCAATATTACGACGTCCTGTCCTTGAAGTGGGCGCAGAACTGTCATCCTCAATTTCATTCAGTTGATTTGGAGGTTCTTGATGTGTTAGTTGGACTTCCACGGCCGATGGTAAAGTCCTCGTTGAGCGTGATTGTGCTCTCCTCGCATTCAGTGCACTCCGTTGCTCTGTAGTCAATGACCGTCTCCAATTACTAACACGTACTCGGGTCGACTCTCGAGTTTGCTCAGTGGTTGCCGCCGAAGTTGAAGGAGGCCCTCTTTTACGTTGAACTGGCCCACCCTGGTTTGGCAATGACAACGACGCCTCAGCATGATTTTGGCTGGCCATCTACAAGTGTCTGCGATGCGATGTATGAACTCATAAATCATCTATTTTCTTTCAGACTTGTAATCGTTTTTTGTGTTTGATGAAGTACCATTTTGTTAAAAGTAAACTAATTTAATTCCATACAGGGTACACGGGGCAATGCCCCTACGGCCAAGCGCGACCGTACCAGGCCCGCGAGGGAAATTATTAATCGCTTAAGAATTAGTATTGATATTGACATTATTTTTAAGAATCATTTATGGTGTGTGCAAAATGAGATCAGGCAGTTAACACATTACTAAGTTCATAGTATAAACTGAACTATCTCAAGCGGTGTGGGGTTTTCCAAGATTGAGTTAGGCAGAATTTAAACTCCGACACTGCTTTGACTAAAAAACAGTTACTTAAAAAAGCCCTTCCTCATTTACGCTGGAATGGCTCACCCTAGTTTAGCAGTAGGAACATAGTATTGTACATTACAATTCCAAAAAACTAGTGTATGAGTTGTTAGAAGGGTTGAAAGGGCTACGGCTAAGATTAAAAGCAGTGCATGAGTAGTTAGAAGGGTTGAAAGGGCCACGACTAAGATTAAAAGAACATATTATCGGACATTCAGACATTAGGGCTTATTACTCTACTGTACACAGCCTAAATTTCAGGATATTAAAGTCTCACTGTCATATGAAAAGGAAATCAAATGACAGCAGAGGGGAGAGATAGATCACACTTTCAATGAGAGCAAAACTTGAGGAATACGCAGCTCTGGCCTCGCAAGTAGTGTAGGATGCGCAGAGCAATGAGTTAAACTAAAACCATTTCAACATTTACCGGCAGAGAACTGTGAAATGTTAGAGTGGAAATGTTAAAAAATCACAAAAATCACCTTAATAGCAGGAAGTCCAAAAGTGCTGAACCAGTTAAACGTTAGAGTTGTTATTTTGGTTGTTTTCTTTTAGACAATGTATCCAATTTATACCTATGTTCTGAGTTTTAATTTATACTCATGCACTTGAAGCAAATGATTATCAGCATGAGTTATTAACAACATGAGTTATAAGACTAACTCTACAAGCTGGAGTTATTCACTACTCTCAACCAATTAGAAACATATATTTTAGAAACACATATTCTAGAAACTTAGAAAGACATTTTAAAAGATCAAATTTCTTGCAAGTTGGAGTTATTCACTACTCAGGTTGCATCATATGGCTGACACACTAACTCTGCTTGTGAGTACACCGTTAGCTTTTCAACTTCTGCATCATATAGCTGAGTAACTTTGCCAATAATGACGAAGTCCAGGTTTTTAAACTTCTTAAGAAAGAGAATGAAAAAATCATCATTTGAAGCACAACAACCACGACACATATTTTACTAACAAATGTTTCCTTAAGCGCTGACAGTTTGACAAAAATTTTCAATTGATGAGACTTGAGCACTGACATTTTAACCTAAACTATCATTTTGTGGATATTATCTTTATATAATTGAGATCACAACAACCACATCTCAGCTAAACAGGGAGTACAGATAAATTAAACCTCTATATTTGGCAGAGCTCACCCAATTGAAGCTACAACTTCACCAGCAGAACTGAACTGCTAAACAAAAATTACAGCTGATGATTTTGATAAAAAAAACTATCATTTTGTGTTTAGCTATCATTTAGGCTATAAACTATCATTTGATTAAAATAAATTGATTACTGAAGAGGATTAATCTGAAAAGAAAAAGCTGAGAAAAAACCAAAATCAGAAAACAAAATTTGCAGCTAACAGACTTATCAAGTAGGCTCTAAAAGATGATTTAAGAAAACCTATTACAAATCCAACTTATTGATCCTTTGATTTTAAGATTTCATAAAAAATGAAGTTCATAAATTTCGGTAACTCAAGACAAATTTTTTGCAGCTGAGAAATGATGAAGTTCATAAAAAGAGAGGGAAAATAAAAATCCTTCACTGACAAATGACAGAACTCTAATCCTTCACTGGGATGAGTTCAAGCTCACCCAGATTGCAGAATGATATTTGATGAGTTCAAGCAACACTAATGAAGAATTACAGAGCTTCAACTAAAGAATGCAGATTGCAGAATGATATTTGAAATAATTACTGGGATGAGTTCAAGCTCACCTAACTCGCGAGAAGGAGGTTGTCAGAAATAAAGATGGACAATGCAGTCCTAATCCTTCTTTGTCAGAGGGCAGAGCAAGAACTGAAGAAATGTAGCATCCAAGTAGAACCCTAAAAATTATTGAGAAAATTTCAGAAAGATAGCTGAAAAAATAGATGAACAAATTATTCAGAAGATTTCAAGCTCACCTTGAATTATTCAAAAAATTTCAATCCTCCTTATTCAGAGGTTCGAGCTCATACCACTTAATGAAGAAAGAAAGAATGCAGAAATCACTGAAGAACGAATGCATAGGTGAGCTCATACCTTCTTCCGAAGAGAGTGCACAGTGAGGGCACTGGAGAGGAGCATTGATGCGGCGTGGACAGGTGAAGAAATCGTCGGCTGAAGTTCTGGAGAAGACGCAGTCCAAGTTTACCAATTTGATATCTAATAATGATTTGAAGTAACATGATGTTGAAATAGAGCAAGTTTTTTTGTTGAAATAGAGCAAGTTGAATGATTCAAAATCTAGGATGTAATCAAAAGCAAAATCCAGAACTTCAGCTGATTTATAAGAGAAATCGTCGGCGTGCATCCAGGATAGTTGAATGTCAGAATACCAGTTCGAACAAAGAAATAGATGAGTTATAAGAGGAATTACAATGGCGAGGTGCTGAAAACACGGCAAAGGAAATCACAGCAATTTCAAGCACGCCGGTGGATGCGACGGAATGCACGCCGGTGGGAGCTGCTTTCGGCGTTGAACGCAGGAGCTGCTTTCGGCGTTGAACGCGGGAGCTACTTTCGGCGTTGAACGCGCGCCGACGGAACGCACGCCGTCGGGAACGTGTGAGGATGTTTTGGAGAGGCGGAGGGGGCGAAGAGACCGGTGGATTTGCGGGAGCAGCGGAGAGGGGCGAAGAGACTGGTGGATTTGCGGGAGCCGCGGAGAGGGGCGAAGAAATAGCTGCAGTGCGGAAACGGCGGAGCGAAGCGAAGAGTTGCGGGTTTATTTAGGTTTCAGCTTCCCGAATTTATTACCGGGGGACGCGAAAATGTTGAGCGGGAAATTAGGGCGGTAAAGTGGAAAAGGCTAAAGAAACCTTTATTTTTGATATTAGAATAAGAGATGAAGGGTTATTTTGGGAAAGTAAATGTTACACCATGGCTTGGAAAGGGTTTGTTTATAGTATAAAGATGATAGGAAAACATTAGGTATATAAAAAATATATTATATATAAAGTTAGACAAGTAAAAAAGAGTGGTCTTATATCTGCAAAATTATAATGGCCAGGTGCAGATGGTCCAAAATAAATAAAATCAAATCTGATAAAAATAATCAAAATGCTCTTATGGCTAGGTTCAAATCAAAGGTTTTTTTCCTGAGGTTTGGTTTGGCCACTCCACGAAATCTTTATCCACGTATGTAAGACCCCCCCCCCCTTTTGAAAGACAGGGGTTTTAGGCCCAGAACCGCAGTTTCGCGGTGACACCTTCACGCCCGGAAGGTCATTACTGCAAAACGCCAATCATGCCGGCCAAATCGATCACAATCGTAGCAATATAACAAGACAAGTCCACAGAAAATTACATATATAATAATAATCTTCACGAAGGGAGTATCTACAGAAACAATAAAGACACTAAATCTTGGGCTCATGCCCATTACATCAAATCCTCACTACATGTCTCTCATCGCGGAAGCAAAATAAATATATCTACTGGCGATCAGGACTCACAGTCCCTGCTATCTGAACTCCGGTGCTAGACTGCCCCATCTCCAAGCATGCCGACCTCCGGGGCTGCTCCTCCATGCTGGGCTCTGCGGTCCCCTAAAATGATGTGGTTCGAAAACCGTTGGTCTAAAAGACTAAGTCATATCATCCCCCGTCCCTTCCCCCATGACTCCTAGGCACCGAGCAGGGAGGAAGAGAGGAGACGACATGAAAGTGGAGAATAACAATAAGCAGATGGCGGCGAAACTAAACTAGCAGTTTTATAGTGTATAAGATCGAATGAAGGTAAAATGACTGAACAAGGAAAGGTAACATTAACTTATATGAAAAACACATAAGCCAAGGGATCTTTTGCAGGGCTCCAATCGTATAAAAAGTCTCATACCAATTTATACGATAGAGTGTCGGTTTTCTAGCAATTCTATATTTATATTTTCTGAAATAAACCTTAACTTATAAGCACGCTCGCACAAGCTTATAAACCAAGGGGTCATTCTGTAGTGCCTATTGTATAAGCGTCCAAAATCACTTATACAATAGGTGTCGGGTTATATGCAATGATTATGCCATGAAATACAATTATGACATGATGTGAACATGCAAGTGCACCTCACCCACTCGACTCTGTGTACACAGACCATTAGTTCCCACTTTTTGGAGCCGAACCTCCCAGGATACCTCCGTAGTGGCAAATGGAAGCGGTGGATTGGGTCTCGCCCACCTCTAAACCAGTAATTGCACTACCAGTCAGACCTATCGTACGCCTCAACACTGGTGCACTAAGCAGAGCTCATGCGTACTCTTGCCGGCTGGCGCATCGGACTTTATTTGGCCAAGTGCTAAACCACACTTGTCGAGTCAACGTATTGGCGTCGATGCATCGACTCTCCAATACCGAAAACCCACCACCTTATACTTGATGCACATGAAACCTTGAAGTATAACCACCGAGCCAAAGCTCCCCGGACCATCCCGTCCGTCTCAAACGACAACCGAGCCAAAGCTCGTCGGGCCAACCTGCTCATCACCAACTCCACCGAGCCTACTGCCCGAGTGACCCAACCTAACATTCCGAGACATCTAGGTGAGTGAGAGTGAACCCCTAGTTACACTAGTTACTCTTACAATTTAGTTTTACCTACAGTTTAGGTTAGCCCAGGACTGCCCAAGGTGTGAATGGCTCTCAAAGGCACTAGGAACTATGATGGGATTACGTCCAAAGCTCCCTTTTGCAAGTCACTTACTATTATTGGTTGCTATCAAATTCCCAAACCCTTACGTGTTGACTGGACTAACCCTAGAGTATTTGACATTTCCTCCCCACAGGAGAGACGATCATTCGTCGATCCCGTGCACCACTTAACACTAGCCAAGCCACACTCTTCTCGTCCTATCTTCCAATGATGAACTCATTTTTTTATTTATTCAAACCAGCAACCTCTAACCCCCAACTCATGTGCCCAAAATCAATTCCAACAAGATTTCTGCAGTTTTACTAAATGCATACCAAGTTAAGCTATATGACATGTAAAACGGGAGGTATACAAAATAATCACCCAATACTCCTATAATAATTACTGGAGGGCTTTCATGACCTTTTTAACCTAAGTTCAGAAATTTATAATTTTCCAATTTTATCGGATAATTTATTTAATTAATCTAGTAATCCAAAACCCCAAGTTTGAACATGAAGTACCAATTTCAGACAAGTAAATGCTCCACAAAATTTATGATAATTTCAATATGACTATTTAAAATGAAATCCAGAGTCTCCGAATTTTCCAGCAAGGTTTAGCCTCAAATTCTAGTTTTTGAATATATTCTATTTTTATCAACTTTGAGAGGCAAGTGCAGCAAAACTATTTCCACAAATTCTCAAAAAATTCAAGAATAATTGTAAGAACATATAAAGGCTCTGGTTCAAGTTTCATAATTTATTAGCAAGTAATGAGCTCTAAGCAAATTATTGAACACTTTTCGAAGTTAATGAGCTTGTGAAGTAAGTACTGCAAATATATATTCAAAAATCCTAACAAAATTCATACAAAAGCAATGAGGTCTGAAATTCCCTCTGATAAATTTTCATGAACTTCCAATGAGCAGTGGGATCATAATATACAAGTAAATAATTAGGACTATCTAATGCATTTATAAAGAAAGTACCATACTTTTGACCCAGAATTCTCACTTAAATTACCAGAGGTTCAATCTATCCTTATGACCACACTACCAAAATTTCATTGTTGTTCAAAGAGTTTTGCTAACCTATTCTAACCCTACAAAGTTTGTGCTCTAAACTAGTGTTAGGGTTTTGTGGGGCCTACCCATTCCCAAATCCCCTAAGATTTTTACCAGAGAGTTTATCTACCCTAGCACCCTCCCTACCAAATTTTAAGTTCATGCAAAGTCTTTTGGCCTCATGTCCTTCACAAAGCACAAAAGTCCTTCATTAGGGTTTGGTCTTAGATTTTAGGAAAAAACTACTCCAATCTACCTCATCTTGCATGGGAAGGTGCTAATAGCCATGACAAGTCAGTGGCCCCAAAATCAACCTCTGTTGAGGTGATTTGGTCACTCAAACCCAAGGTGCACTTTTTGACCAAAATACCCTTTTAAAGGCAAGGATAGGGTTTGCATGATTTCAACTCAAACCACCTCCAAATGAGATGAATTTTTAACGAGAGATTCATATTGACCCCAAACACTACGCACAACAATTTGGGTGATTTTGGGTGTAATTTAGTCCCTAAACTAATTTACACTAGAGAAATTAAATAATTTCCAAAACTATAGAAAAGGTATCCTCAAAAATTCGCATTTTTGGGCAGGACCTAGATATGGTCTAGGGTGACTCCCTATCCAAATTTCAAGTCATTTTGACCAGAGATGAAGTGTGGGCACCCACTTTAATTTCTGACTAGCCCTAGATATAGACCCCACCAAAATAAGTGCCCTGGTCAAACTGGACACCCAAATTGGTTCAACCAATTTTGAAGTAAACTAGACTCTCCAGACTACAATTTGTATGTTGACCAGATTCTGTGAATTAGCCTCCAAGTATTTTAAAAAATTAAAACCATTAAATACACTAAGTGTGACAGAAATGAAATAATCATACACATAACCTATAGTTTAAAATCATTCAGCACGAATCTTAGAGCAGCTTTGGACGACATCCGGTTGTCTTCCGCCTCCAGCCGATGGTCCCGATTCAACCCTCTTGGAGCCATTTCCAACCACTGCCGCCTGCCATCCGGCCACCTCCCCGGCCGGCCACCGCCACCACCACCTCCGTTGAGGTGGTGGGTGTCGCCAGGCGGCGGCACAGCCGCCGGAGGGCCTTATTCCGGCGAACCCGACAAGTGCATTCTTGAGGAAAAACATGGAGAGAAGCTCTCCCGATCGGGCTCAATTGAGCCCGAACCTTGGCCCTAAGGATTGCTATGAACTACCCATGGAAGGAGTGGAGGAGGACCTTGCTTGCGGCCAGGAGACGCGTAGATCGCCGGGAAGCCATTGGTGGTGGTGGCGCCGCATGGATATCTGCAACTACATAGTGGAAATGCTCTAACTCTTCAGGTAAACGGTGGGGAAAATTCCCCTCTGCCCACTAATGATGTTTAAAGCCTCAGTTAGGGAGGGGAAGGCCAAGTCATCAATGACCATTAATGGCCATTGAAAGCTTGGCTCGGCCATGGTGGTTCTCCTCCCCTAGCCTCTGCCATGGCCGGGAAAACCCTTGGCCTCCTCTTAACTGCCTAGGGGAGATGGTTCCAGCATGGGGAGAGGGCTCTTGGCCTCCCTAGCCATGAATGTCCTCTTCCCTTCATTTTCTCTCCTCCATTAAAGGACAAATGGAGTTTTCTCTCTCATACTCACCATGGTCGAATTTTAATCTCTCCACCTACCTATTGGCACCTCACTAACCCATATGAATAATAAAAATGAGGTTAGCCCAAGTGGGTGAATTGGGTTTGAGCTTGGGTTAGCCCATTTGAGCTAGGTTTGACCTAACCTTGACTAGGGTTGACCTAGGTCAAACTGACCTTTTGTGTCAACATCATTGTGTCCTTGGTGACCTATTGGGCTCCCCTAGGGTCTAGGTAGGGATGGTTAGGGTTGACTTGGCACTTTGGTGGTCACCTGCCCTTAGGAAGGGTACTTTGCCGAAATTAGGGTTAGGGTTGACTTTGGTCAACCCAAACTCTTTGGTTAACCCCAATGGTTCTTTGGTGTCACTTTTACCTCACCTAGGGTTGGTAGGGTATGGGTGGGGTCCACGTTGGCTAGGGGAGGGTCAATTGATCCTAAGTAGGCTAGTTTGACCCATTTAGGGATAGAGTTGACTTTGGTCAACTTAACCACTTTGACTACCCTCCATGGGTCCTTAGTGACTCATTGACCCCACTTTAGGTCTAGGAAGACCCTGGTAGGGTCCGTTGGGCTTTTACTAGGGCACCCTGCCTTTAGTTAGGGAAACTTGCCTAATTTAGACCTAGAGTGGTTCTAGGTCAACTTGGCCACCCTGAGTCGACTCTAATGGACCCTTTGGGCTCAAATGAACCTTACATTGGATTGGTGAGGCCATGGTGGGGTCTTGAAATCTTGGTGAAACCCCATGATCATCTTAAGCTAGGGTTCAGAAATCTTCTGTTTGCAGACCATAGAAGTTTCACCTTCATCTCTAGGTTCACTTGGCCTCCTTGGGCTTCCTAGGGTTTTATCATGACCTAGTAATGACAAAACCACTCCTAGGGTCCTAGTTGTTTGAGGGATGTTACAAATCCCAATATATAAACAAAAAAAATTTCGTCCTCGAAATTCTAGTTAGGCCTACGGGGTTTCAAATATGAAAGGAAAATGTAACATCCCGAGAGGTTGTGCATAATACCTGACTGAAAAGCTCTGGGTACCTCTGTTGCATCAAGGTCCTGTGGAGGAATCATGGGCGAGAGGAGCACACATGGGAGCGAGCCAAACCTCGCGAAATCCACTCGACTCTGTGCCCAACCTCGGTCGATCACGCACAACACTTTACACTAGCCAAGCCACACTCTTCTCATCCTATCTTCCAATGTTGAACTCATTTTTTTATTTATTCAACCCAGCAACCTCTAACCCCCAACTCATGTGCCCAAAATCAATTCCAACAAGATTTATGCAGTTTTACTAAATGCAGACCAAGTTAAGCTATATGACATGTAAAAAGGGGGGGGGGTCTTACAAGTAGTATCAGAGCCAAACCTCGATCGAAAAGTAGCAGTCCACAACCCCTGCATCACCCCCGTGCGAGTTTAGTTTGGGGACAAACTAAGCAGCAGAAGCAGTGGTGTGCCCATTAGGGGGATCACATGTAAATTGTCCATTGTTGATTAAGATTGAGTCGATTAACCGTTAATTGGCTTTTGTTACGCAGCCCCCAGCACAACCTACACCACAGGGCGGAGTCCAGCAGACTCTGACCTGTTGCACCACCCCCCGGTTGTCACAACCAGCATTTTCTCTGAATTTAAGAAGTATCAGAGTATAAGAAAACACGCATCGTGATGCCACGTCGAGCAGGGGATAACTGTCGACACTCAGGCGAACACCAACTAACTAGACTATGAAAATTCGTAAGTTTAATGATTAGAAAAAAACAGTTATATTTTAAAGGTCGTATCCCTCGGCTCAGTGAATCACCTAGTCCACAATTTAAAAACTATACTTATACACAGCGGAAAATACTTTATTTATATTTGACATCATATGAGAGTGCATAAGTGACCCCCGAGGTCAACTTATACTATGCAAGACTCTATATTCATTTTATATTATAAGTAGGAAAACGATCTTTTTACGTTACTTGGAAAGTAGTGTATGAGCTTTATAAACATGCTGATCATGAGATTTACTTATTATAGTGTTTTTAGGTTTAAATATAACTAGCAACCTAGCATAAATCTTCCCAAGAGCAAGTAGACTATCTGCAGAAAGGTAGCAGTAAAAGAACATATCTAGTATCATAAGGTAAAACTACCAGTGGGCGCCAACAAACTGACATGAACCCACTGACAAGTATGTATGTCTATAAGAAAATAGAAAAACTACCTCACAACAACAAGAGAAAGATCCATACAACTCAAGGGATCACCATCAACACCACAACAAATCTAGCCGCCTACCCGGCTACTAATCAGAACTTGAGGCATTCAGAAAACAAAAGAATACCTCAGCAAGTAAAACAAGAAAATCTGAATTATGACATTAAATCAAAATGGAACAAGAGAGTAAGTAAACTTGACAGTAAAAGCAAACACTGTCCAAAGTAAGCAAAAGTACACCAAGTACCAGGTAACAACAACAAGCCATGCCCAAATCCTGCAGAGGCAACAAGGCAAAAGACAAGAAAACTTGCCATAATATGCTGCATTATACAAGGAATAAACACCTAACAATCCTAATTTGTGAGTTATTGGCAGTAGTAAACAACATGTACCTGAGTTGGTGACCAAAAACAGTCCCCCAAACAAAACAGTTCCAACTAAAGATAAAATTTCACTATGTCAGCACAAAACCACCACAAACCCAGCCCGTACCTGGGATAAAAAGGGTGGCGGCCACAGCAATACCCAGCCCGTATCTGGGACTAAAAAGTGGCGGCCACGGCTCGCACACAAAACATCCCGCTCCTTTAGAGCTTCAAAATACCATTACCTGCAATAACCCACGATTCGACCCTCAAAACAAAGGAAGAACGAAAGGCCGACAAGACATCCCCCCCTAGGAGGCAATCACTCGGGAAGAAAAGAAACTGAAACGGAATAAATCTCAGCCTACAGGAATCGTCGACCTCCAGCCACAGGAAATCGTCGAACTCCGTTCGACGATTTTCCTTTCGTCGAACACAGGTCACGGGAAAAATCGTCGAACGTCGTTCGACGATTTTCCTTTCGTCGAATGCTGGCCACAGGAACAATCGTCGAACGCCGTTCGACGATTTTCCTTTCGTCGAACACTAGCCATGGGAAAAATCGTCGAATGCCATTCGACGATTTTCCTTACGTCGAACACTGACCACGGGAGAATCGTCGTACTCCGTTCGACGATTTTCGTCGGACCCAGAACTAAGGCAAATCATCGAGCTCAGCTCGACGATAATCGTCGAACCCAGATCGACGATCTTCGTCGAACTAGCTGCATTGAGTGCACAGCAATCTTGTACCTCCAACTTCGTTTCTGACCAATCTTCTTAGTCTAATTCGATCTTATTACTCGTAATATAAGTATGAAAACCCACTGCTACTAGTTCTAAGGCTGAAAGGCTAAATACTACCCAATCTGAGATCAACAGGGAACAATTTAATAAAAGACAAGACTACAGCAATCCAGCCGAAGACTTGGAGTTTCAGAACTTGAGAAAATTGAAAAAAAAGAACATAAACGAGCATTCCTGGTTCAAGGACCTCATGATTTTTTTTTACAGAAAATCAGAGCAAAATTATCATCTTAGGAAACATGAGTGATAACAACAAAAATGACATGAATTGGAGAAGAAAAACTTGGCAACGGTAGGAGCACCACTTGCCTCAATTCCAGTGATTTATCATGCACAACCCTTCCTCTCTCTCTCTCGGCTCCAGCTGCAACAGCACCTAAACAGGAATTCTAGAGTTTTAATGGCAGAAAAGGGTCAAACTAAAAATTCCGAGACCCCTAGAAACACCACGAAAATTGAATCACTTACCGTAGGAATGAAGGTCTAGGCGAGAGTAATCCAAATCCGCTTCCGGAATCGAATTTCGTCCACTAACGCTCCCAGAATCGGCATCTGAAGGGCAGCAAGGTTGGCGGTTTTTCTTCCTCTCGAACATGCGACGGTTATTCTCTCACAGAAGGAGACAATGAATAGTCTCGTTTTTTTGCCATAAGGTTATATATATGCATGGACACGCCTTATCAGCCCTAACTGCCACCTAAAAGCCATTGGATTCCTTACAAGTTTCATTAATTAATTATTTGCATCCATTATTATTAACATATCAAAACGACGCAAAAATCGAACCACCTCGGAATCCAACGAGATTCACACCGTAGCTAAATACCCATGCTACGAACGCAACGGCGAAGTCGAAATCAACTTTCGACAAATAAAACTCGGGTTATCACTACCCGAAGCCAAAAAAACAAGCATCCCCCGAGAGGCCTCACCGATCACCAAAACAGACCCGGCTTGCTAGTATATCTTGCCAAAAAGGCTACCAACAACCACACAAGGAACCTAAAGAGCTAAGACCACGCTCTAACAAACGGCACCTGCCGGAAACGCGTCAACGTAACGCCAAACGAGAATTAAATAATCGCAGAAAAATTGGGGGTGTTACAGTCACTCCCCCTAAAAGAAAGATTCGTCCCGAAACTTTACATACACAACTTCTACTATATAAGGAAAGTAACAAAAACAAAAGCTACTAGAAAGAAAACGTACCAATCAAATCAAGGGAACAGATGAGGGTGAGCCTCCCTCATAGCCGACACTAGCTCCCAAGTCGCGCTTTCCAACTCCTAATTCTTCCATAAAACTTTCACCATCGGGATAGACTTTGTCCGCATCACCCGATCTTGAGTATCCAAGATGCGGACCGGCACCTCAACATATGAAAGATTAGGCTCCAACTGTGGCACAACATCCAAGACTTGCCCACTACTTTGCACACACTTCCGTAATTGGTTTACATGAAACACATTATGAACATTTGAGAAATTTGCTGGCAAATCCAATCTATATGCTGACACGCCAATCCACTCAACAATCTTAAACGGGCCCACATACCTCGGATCCAATTTCCGGTTCTTACCGAACCTCTTAACACCAACCATCGGGGAAACCTTAAGAAACACAAGGTCCCCTACAGCAAATTCCAAGTCAGACCTACGCCGGTTGTCGTTCTTCTCATACCACTCCTGAGCTATCCGAAGCTTTTCTCTAATCAGCTTCACCTTAACTTCCATTTTCTCGAGCGCTTCCGGACCCAGCACATGACTCTCACCGATCTCGGTCCAAAATAAGGGAGTTCTGCAGCGCCTCCCATACAAAGCTTCGAACGGAGCCATTTGCAAGCTCTCCTGGTAACTGTTATTGTATGCAAATTCCATAAACCGCAAACGCTCATCCCACGCTCCACCGTGGTCCAAGATGTAGCACCTGGTTATATCATCAACTATCTGGTTCACCCGCTCAGTGTGACCATTGGTCTGTGGGTGGTAAGCTGTAGAATACCTCAAATCTATACCCAAACCCTCTTGCAGACTCCTCCAGAAGCAAGATGTAAAACGGGAGTCTCGATCCGAAATGATGCTAACTGGCACACCGTGTAAACGGATGACTTCATTCAGATACAGCTCTGCTATCTTTTTCATCGGATAGTCAATCTTGTACGGCATGAAGTGAGCACACTTCGTCAGTCTGTCCACTATAACCCAAACAGAATCAAATCCCCTTGGAGATCTCGGCAAGCCCGTAATGAAGTCCATAGAAATACTTTCCCACTTCCAAGTAGGGATCTCCAACGGAGTCAACTTGCCACCATGCCTTCCATGATCGGCCTTCACACGCTTGCAAGTGTGGCACTCAGCAACAAATTGGGCTATATCACCCTTCATCCCATACCATCAGGCAATCTGCTTCAATTCATGATACATCTTTGTAGATCCCTGGATGGTAGGCAACACTTGATCCATGAGCCTCTCTGCAAATCATACCCCTGATGTCACCAACAGCATGGATGCAAAACCTGCCGCGGTACTTCAAAGTACCCACATCATCGGTAGAAAACTCCGGCAACTCCCCTCTCTCAGTCCTGAGGTATAAGTGCAGAAGATCCGGATCATCCTTCTGGTGCAACCTGGTAAGTGAAATTCAAGACGGCTCTGCCACTGCCAAACTGCTCTGCATGTCACAGCGTCCCACGGAGATATCCATCAGGAGGAACTCTTCCACTAAACGATCGGCGATGAGATTAAAGATCTTTCCCGTCTTCCAGCTCAGGGAGTCGGCCACCATATTGGCCTTGCCCGGATGATACTGTATATCCACATCATAATCGGCCACATACTCTAGCCACCGCCGTTGGCGCAGATTCAACTCCTTCTGTGTGAACACATACTTTAGGCTTTTATGATCTGTGAAGATCTTGCACTGCGCACCATAAAGTAAATATCTCCACAGCTTCTGGGCAAAGATCACTGCTGCGAACTCAAGATCATGCGTGGGGTAGTTCCTCTCTTGAGTTTTCAATTCCTCGACCCATACGCAATCACCTTCCCTTCTTGCATCAACACACCTCTGATCCCAACATGCGAGGCATCCACATACACATCATAGTCCATGCCCTCCGTAGGCAATGTCAAAACAGGAGCAGTGCACAACCTCCTCTTTAGCTCCAGAAAGGCCTCCTCGCATTTCTAGCTCCAAATGAAGGCCGCATTCTTTTGAGTCAACCTTGTGAAAGGTGCCGCCAGGGTAGAGAAACCCACCACGAACCTCCTGTAGTAGCCGGCCAACCATAGAAAGCTTCTAATCTCCTTGGGCATGCCCGGCCTGCTCCAATCCATCACTGCAGAAATCTTTTCCGGGTCAACCGAGATGCCATCCTTGTTCACCACATGACCCAGGAAGGAAACCTGGGACAACCAGAATTCACATTTACTCAGCTTGGAGAATAACTGATAGTCTCTCAAAGCAGATAGAACCAATCACAGATGCTGCTCATGCTCCTCAGCATTGTGAGAGTAGATCAACACATCATCGATGAATACCACCACGAACTTGTATAGAAAGTCCTTGAACACCCGGTTCATCATATCCATGAAAACTGATGGTGCGTTGGTCAAACCAAACGACATCACTAGAAACTCGAAGTGTCCATGCCTTGATCTAAACGCAGTCCATGGAATATTTGCCTCACGGATCCTGAGCTGATGATAGCCAGAACGAAGATCGATCTTGGAGAACACCGTGCTACCACGCAACTGATCAAATAAGTCATCGATCCTCGGCAGAGGGTACCTGTTCTTAATGATGACTTTGTTTAGCTCCCTATAATCAATGCACATCCTCATCAACCCATCTTTCTTCTTCACAAATAGAACAGGAGCACCCCAAGGCGACGAACTCGGCCTGATAAAACCTTTAGCCAACAACTCGTCCAACTAGACTCGCAACTCCTCCAACTAACAAGGGGCCATCCGATACGGCGCCTTAGTAATAGGACGCGTACCCGGTTCCAAATCAATCACAAACTCAACATCCCGCTCTGGGGGAAGACCAGGAAGGTCATCAGGAAAACATCAGAGAAACCACGAACCACAGGAATCTCCTCCAAGCGCGGCACACTAACAGCAGTCCCAACCACCGAGACTAAACAAGCAAAACAATCAGAATGAAATAGCTTCTGAGCACATACTGCAGAAATGATAGGAGAATCCTGACACGGATCAGCATACACACTTCCAGGATGACCGTTGTCCTTGATGAAGTCCAAGCGCTTCCCTTTGCACTGAATAACCACATCATACTTAGACAACCAGTCCATGCCCAGAATAACATCGAAGTCCTATAGATCAATCATCTTCAAGTCTGCCTTCGCAAGAAATTCCCCCAACAAAACAGGGCAATCCAAAATGCCCAAATCTGACAGCACAGATTCACTAGAAGGGAACTTGACGCGGAAGGTGTCACGAACTTGATCTAGAATCAACTGATAACGCTCTACAAAAGCTCTAGCCACAAACGAGTGGGTAGCGCCGGAGTCGAACAGAACACGTGCCCAGCGGTTCTTCACCTTAAATTTCCCTATAGGAGTATATATAAGCAACTAAGGAACTACCAAAACAAAACTATAACCATTCTAGCAAATAAAACTTTCAGGCTAGGAAGACAACTAACCTGAGATGACCTGAGTCGAAGTCTGAGCCTCCTCAGAAGAGATCACGTTCAGCTTTACTTTTCCCTTATCCACACGCTGAGGCGGAGGTAGAGCCTGAAGTGGAACTTCCTGAAGAATAGGCTGGACCTGAGGACACCTTGTCTTGATATGGCCCTTCTGGCCACACTGATAGCAGACTTTATCCTTGGACCAGCACTGGGCAGCATCATGCCTGGGTCGCTTGCAAACAGAACAGGAACCATCCTTCCTAGGAGCACCTTGAATAGCATGAACTTGCTCCTACTTCTGAGCTCCCGCCTTCTTGAAACACCTCTCAATAGGGTGGCCTGACCGGCCACAGAAGCTACACACTACCTTGCTCTTCTTTCCCAAAGCAGCATCGAGTACCTGGGGGTTCTTCTCTTCAGTAGACTTCCTCGTGTCCTTCCTCATTTGCTGGCCTCTGTTCTTTGCGGTCTCAATTGCCTCCACTTTCAGTGCAGCCTCCACTACCCCTGCATAAGTCACTGATCCATAAGCACCGGCTAACTGCTGAACCTCGTTCCTCAAGCCACCAAGGAACCGCTTGACTCGATCAGCTTCAACACTCACCAACCCAGGGGCAAACCAGCTCAACTTGCTGAACTCTATCTCGTACTCACTGACCGTGAGTTGCCTCTGCTTCAGGTGAAGGAAGTCGTTCATTAGTCGGTCACGCCCGACCGAAGGCAAGAACTTCCTCAACAGCATCTCCTTGAACAATCCCCAAGAGCAACCAGCCACCAAGCTCTCCTTTTCCCTAAGCCACCAGCTCTTTGCCAAACCCTTTAGTTGATAGGCGGCTATCATCACTCTATGATCATCTGCAACCCCGGAGTACGAGAACATCACCTCCATGGAGATCAACCAATCATCTATGACCATGAAATCTGCCTTACCATCATATATAGGAGGGCAAAGTCGCTGAAACTGAGAAATAAAGGTCATCTCCGCTGGCACCACCACTGGAGGTCTCAGGGGAGCAGGAGGGGGAGGAGCAGCTGACCCCCCTGCAGGGTCTTGCACTCCCTGAGTCTGTCCTACCACCACTGCCACCAGAGACTGGATCTGGGCCTGCATCTCCACCATCTGCCTGGTCAAGGAATCGTTGCTCTGTCGCAGGCTCTCGATCACTGCATCACTCTATGCTCCTGAAGACTCACCCTCAGACAGGGGAGTCGACCTGGTCGAAGGACGTCTCGTCATCCTAAAACCAAAAAAACTAAGGTAAAAACCTAGTACAACAGTTGGAACAAACTATCAGTACAGACAATACATACATAAATATGAACTTTTAACTGATATACTTGCTCTGGGATTTTATTTTGTTTAACAAAAGTGATGCTATGTCTAACCTAGGATGGTTAACCACCATCAACTAACTCTTGTGCCTAGATTGGGAATGCATGAATTTATATTCTTTTTCTGATTTAAAACCATGTGTGTACATATGTCATCCTGCAAATCTTTAGCTTGACACGTTGTGCTTATGCAATGTTATGTTATGCATGATTGTATTATGCATTCTAAAAAAGCCCTAATGCATGTTATGAGTGGCATACACATGAAAATGTTATGCATACCATACTACATAACATTCTCATGCAACGAAAAAGAAACGTGATAGTCGCATTCATGTGGTGAGGTTATGCATCTCATACTACATAACCCTCACATGTTGCCCCTATTGTGGATCCATATACAGACACATATTATGCATCTCATACTACATAATATGCCCCGTATACTTCATGTTATGCTATGAGTGTAGTGTTCGTGCTTCAGCCAAGACGTGCTGATGAAAAATCGTTGTGTGTATGATATGATGCTGAACATCTAATACCTACAAGGAAATGTTGCCCGACAAATTGTCAAGCAACCTCCCTCTGATACCAACTGTCACAACCCGCTTTTTCTCCGAATTTAAGAAGTATCAGAGTATGAGAAAACACGTGTCGTGATGCCACGTTGAGCAGGGGATAATTGTCGACGCTCAGGCGAACACCAACTAACTAGACTATGAAAATTCATAAGTTTAATGATTAGAAAAAAACAGTTATATTTTAAAGGTTGTATCCCTCGGCTCAGTGGATCACCTAGTCCACAGTTTAAAAACTATACTTATACGTAGCGGAAAATACTTTATTTATATTTGACATCCTATGAGGGTGCATAAGTGACCCCCGAGGTCAACTTATACTATGCAAGAATCTAGATTCATTTTATATTATAAGTAGGAAAACGATCTTTTTATGTTACTTGGAAAGTAGTGTATGAGCTTTATAAACATGCTGATGAGTCCACATTTTACACTGAGTTTTGGACTCATCTGGGCTAGTTTTATCATCTTAGCACTACACTTGAGAGCCTTTATTGCTTATTTGTGCTTATGTACCTATTTCACGATTATGTGTATTGTAGGCCCGCTTCTGTGTGCTTTCTGTGTTTCTATTTGGTTGTTATTCTTTAGCTCTATCTCGGGGATGTGGTGTGCACGTTCTGGTGGCCTATCTGCCCCTTCTGCTAGTACAGTGGTCATGTGCGTGCTCCGGAACTGCTCAGGAGACTCCGACGATGCAGGAATACTGCGCATGACCACTAGACTTACTGCGCATGACCACTGGTCGTGCGCCATTGTTCGTGCGCATTACACCCCCTTTTTCATAACCCTGTCTCGGTAATCGCACGAGCACTGGCCGTAGTGCGCACGACCACTGGTCGTGCGCCACTGCTCGTGCGCATATATGCTGATGCTTCTTGTCCAGGTTGCAGGTTTATTTGGAAAAGTCGCACGATCATCAACCTACAGTGTGCACGACCACTGGTCGTGCTCCACTGATCGTGTACACTGCTTCTGCTGCCTCCGTATATAAGGCCCTGCTCCGCGTTTTAGGTCAATGCCTATCATTTACTGCGATCAGAGAGTGCGCTAGAATCACCATTTCACTTCTCCAGCTGCTCCATCACTTCCACCTTCGTCGGGAAGCCATTTCCAACTACTCCGAAGCTTTTCAACACTCCGGCGAAGCCCTCGGCCATTGATGACTTCAACTCCAATCTTTCCTGCAGAGTTGGTGAAGTAGATAACCTAGAGAACGGACTTAAAGGCCTTCGAGGTGACAGCTCGTTGGTACCGGAAGCCTCCTTGGACTGAGCCCGGAAGCAGACTGACAACTCGCTACTCCGGCCACGACCCGCGGTGGATCTTCATTCTCTTTTGGTTTACTCCTCTTCCCCTTCCTATGTGTTATGAATGTTTTGAGCAGTGTAATGAATACTTCCATCCCTGAACATCAAGTTTATTTTATAGTTAATGGAATGTTAGTATCTTCTTATGCTTGTGAGTTCTGTCTGTGAATGCGCCTCGCTCACCCCACATCCACTTCATTCCCGTATCTTGTCCGATTGCAATCCACACAAGAACACTGTAATCCATTAGCTTCCCTTCCACTCGCCCAACTGAAGTTCGGCATCGCGGCCGACAAACCCACTTCACCTTGCGAAGCGGTGCCTTCGACCCGCATAGCTTTTAATAGTTCAGTAGATCAAACATCCACAATCTCCCTAGTCCGTTATTTCCTTTTTGTTCTATTTATAACTCTCATAACGATATTCTCGGTACTGTTGCCGTTCTACGCTAATTGCATTCCTCAAGAGACCGACACTCGGGGATTTATTCCCAAAACTTTATTACTTGTGCGACCGGTGCGGTTGCTGAATTACACGCATCAAGTTTTTGACGCCGTTGCCGGGGAATGCAACTGTAGAGCGACTTCGGATGACTTCCAATATTGTTATAAGAGTTAGTATTGTTTTATTTTGACTGTTGTTTCCTTCTAGTGTGTAGTGTTTGCCACAGTGAATGCAGGGTCGAGACACAGGAGATCTAGTAGCTTACTACCCCTTTTTCATTCAAGCCTCTTTCAATGACTACAATTCAGCAGCAGACTTATAAAGCAAGCCTTATCAACCTCACATACCGAGAAGAAACGAGAAATAACAATTTCGAGATCTCGTCTGACCTCATCGAATACATCATCGAAAACTGTCAATTCAGCGGAGACGGAAAAATAGATGCACTATGCCACGTGCAGCGGTTCTTAGAAATTTACAACACTTGTACGCCAAATTCTACCAACAACGAGTAGCAGAGGATCCGACTCTTCTCCTTCTCCCTGAAAGACGAAGCAAAGCGATGGTATCAAGATATTCGTAAGGGAATATCCTCATCCTGGAAACAACTCGAAAGGAAATTTTTGGCCAAATTCCGACAACCGATGCTAGCAATAGACAATTACAACTAGCTAATCACCTTCACCCAAAGAAATGAAGAGACCTTGTTCGATACATGGGAGCGTTTCCAGTCCCTGCGAAGGGAATGCTGCAGAGTGGAAATATCAGACATCCTCCTAATCCCAACTTTCTACTTCGGCATCGCAGACAGATTCCGGCCATTACTTGACATCGCAGCTGGTGGAACCCTGTTTAACAAATCCAGTGAGGATGCCTGGGAAGTTATAGACAACATTGCCCAAACTAGTAGGCATTGGAACTATCCGCCTTCTCCCGACTTTCCGATAGAGATAAATTCAGTAGTCTCTGATGAAGCCACCGACCACAATCTCTCGTCAAAGACAGAGCAATATTTTTCTTATGCGTGCAAAATGATGGAGATGTTCAATGACCAAGCCACCACCATTCAGCGCCTACAAACCGCCATAGGGATTCTCACGAAAACATTACTATGTTCAGTCAATCAAAAACAGGAAACGGTACATACTATGAGATTGAGAAGCGGAAAAAGAATAGAGAGGGCCTCGCCTCCTGACCCTCCCACACAATCACTCCGCGAGCCCATCGTCGATTTGATAAAGGAACCCCCGTCCTCACATACCGCACAAGAACCCATGGCAGTACTACAACCTGTGAAAAACACCGTGAAGCCGCCATTTACCCACCGACAGCAAAACGAAAAGGCTGAAAAACAATTTCATAAATTCCTTGAGATCATGAAAGGAGTGCAAATAAGTATACATCTGACAGAAGCTATCACTCAGATCCCAGGATATTCCAAGTTCCTAAAGAAACTCATCACACAGCGTAAATCTTTAGAAGGACTGAAAATGATCAATCTCACTGAAGAATGCTCAACTCCCTCGCCAACTATTCCCCAACCAAACGAAGAGATCCGGGCAGTTTTACCATTCCCTGCAGAATTGGCCTCCACCGATTCGGACGCGCATTATGTGATTTGGGAGCTTCAATAAATCTAATGCCGCTCTCCGTCTTCCGCGTGCTAGGAGTTGGGATTCTACAGCCAACCCACCTGAGGTTGCAATTAGCTGACAGATCAGTAAAACAACCGGTCGGAATAGTCGAAGATCTTACTGTCATGGTCAACAACCTCGCCTTCCCAGCAGATTTCGTCATTCTTGACATGATGGCCGATCCCAAAGTGCCTATCATACTAGGACGGCCCTTCCTTGCCACGGCCCGTGCCATTATCAATGTTGACCAAGGAGAGCTCACCCTAAGCCAGGGGGACGAAACGATTTCTTTCAACGTCCACGAACCTCCCCAACATCTCAGAATCACTAATTGTGACGAAGCAGATTTGATCGACGAACCGGACTTGTACAGCGAAATGATTCTTGAACTAGCCGAGCCAGTGTGGGAAGAGGAGGATGCCACTAATGTCCCGAGAACCCCGCATCCAACCAAAGAACCTTTCATCACATCTACCGTCACAACCACCGCCACAACTCTGAAGACACTGCCTGAATCCCTGAAATACGCTTTCTTAGAGGAAGGCACAGCATGCCCAGCCATTATCTCTGCATCTCTCTCCGTCGACAACAAACTCGCCTTGGTTAATGTCTTAAATAAATACAAAAATGTGTTTGGACGTTCATTAGCCGACATAAAAGGGATCAGCCCGGCATTTTGCATGCACAAGATTCTGCTTGAAGATCAATACAAGCCGTTGGCACAACCTCAAAGGCGACTGAACCCCAAGATGCATGAAGTGGTACAGGCCGAAGTAATAAAATTGCTTGATGCGGGTATCATTTACCCCATCAGCGACAGCAAATGGGTCAGCCCAGTGCAAGTGGTGCCCAAAAAGGGCGGGATTACGGTGGTGGCCAACGAAAAGAATGAATTATTACCCACTCACATGGTCACCGGGTGGAGAGTCTGCATAGACTACCGGAAACTGAATGAGGCCACCCGCAAAGATCATTTCCCACTACCCTTCATCGACCAAATGCTGGAAAAATTGGCCAGTCAGGAATACTATTGTTTCCTCGACGGGTACTCTGGATACAATCAAATCACAGTTGACCCCGATGACCAAGACAAAACGACGTTTACATGCCCTTCCGGCACCTTCGCATTCAGGAGAATGCCATTCGGATTGTGCAACGGCCCAGCAACCTTCCAGCGATGCGTGATTGCCATCTTCGGTGACATGATTGGAGACTTTCTCGAAGTCTTCATGGACGATTTTTCCCTTTTCGGTAACAGCTTCGATTCCTGCCTTATGAATCTAGACAAAGCTCTGAAGTGTTGTGAGGATACAAACCTTGTCTTGAATTAGGAAAAATGCCATTTCATGGTTCGCTAGGGCATTGTGTTAGGCCACAAAGTCTATCACAGGGGGCTCGAAGTCGACCAAGCAAAAGTCAGTATCATCAAAAATCTTCCTCCTCCATCTTCCGCCAAGGGGATCCGCAGCTTCTTGGGACAAGCCGGGTTCTACAGAAGATTCATCAGTGATTTCTCCTCCATATCCAAGCCCCTCACAAATTTGCTGGCCAAGGACATCCCGTTTGACTTCGAAAACAAATGTATGCAGGCCTTCGAGACTCTCAAAGATCGACTCATCTCCGCTCCAATCTTGGTGGCACTAGATTGGACTTTGCCTTTAGAAGTCATGTGCGACGCAAGCGATGTTGCAGTCGGAGCAGTGCTCGGTCAAAGGAAAAACAAAATCTTTCATACTATCTCCTACGCCAACCGGACTCTCAACGATGCTTAACTGAACTATACCACTATGGAAAAGGAGCTATTGGCAGTGATCTTCGCTTTCGAAAAATTCCATTCATACCTAGTGTTATCTAAGGTCATTGTGTACACTGACCATGCCGCACTAAGGTATTTATTCAAAAAAAAAGACGCCAAGCCCCGACTAATCCGTTGGATTCTTCTTCTACAGGAATATGACATCGAGATCCGAGATAAGAAAGGGGTCGAAAACGTCATCGCCGATCACCTATCAAGATTGGAGAGCAACACCGCAGGAGTTGTACCCATCTGCAACCGCAACGAGATTGCCGACTGCTTCCCGGACGAAAAATTATTCACCATCTGTTCGCTCACTCCGACAATCCCGTGGTACGCAAATATGGCCAACTACCTCGCTTGCAAATCTGTCTCCCATCACCTGTCATCGCAGCAAAAGCGAAAACTACTGTCCGACGCCAAATATTATTTCTGGGAAGACCCGTTACTATTCCATACTTGCAACGACAGCATCATCCGGCGTTGTGTACCCGAGACCGAATTTCAATCCGTCTTAACACACTGCCACGATCGGGAGGCCGGCGGTCATTTCGGCGCCACTCGAACAGCACGCAAGATACTGCAATGTGGCCTATTTTGGCCAACCCTTTTTAGAGACACACAAGCTTACGTCGCAAAATGCAATGAATGCCAAAGGACAGGGAATATCTCCAAGAGGGATGAAATGCCTCTCAACAATATGCTCGTCTGCGAACCATTCGACGTTTGGGGATTTGACTTCATGGGACCCTTCCCAATGTCGCATGGAAAACTCTATATTATTGTCGCAGTAGACTATGTTTCCAAATGGGTCGAAGCTGAGGCTGTCGCAGCAAATGATGCCCGCACCGTTTGAATTTCATACACAAGAACATTTTCTCTCGATTCGGCGCCCCGTGCACCATCATCAGCGACGGCGGGAGCCATTTTTGCAACAAGTCGTTCTTGCAACTCATGAAGAAATTTGGAGTACACCACAAAATCTCTCTTGCCTACCATCCCCAAACCTGTGGGCAAGTCGAGGTCTCCAATCGCGAGCTCAAAAGAATCATCGAAAAATCCATCCATTCCAACCGAAAAGAGTCGGCCAAAAAGGTCGACGACGCCTTATGGGCGTACAGAACCGCCTTCAAAACCCCTATCGGTATGACCCCTTTTCAACTCGTCTACGGAAAAGCTTGCCACTTACCAGTCGAGCTGGAACACAAAGCGCTATGGGCAACCAAATTGCTAAACATGGACATCGAAGCCGCAGCCAATAAGCGCCGCACTCAACTGAACGAATTAGAGGAGCTCTGGCATTTTGCATACGAAAATGCGCAGATATACAAAGAAAGAACAAAAAAATGGCATGACCGTCACATCATCCCCAAAGACTTCCAACCAGGCGACCAAGTCCTGCTGTACAATTCCCGCCTCCGCTTATTTCCCGACAAACTCAAATCGCGGTGGAGCGGCCCTTTCATAGTGATCGGAGTCTCCCCTTTTGGCGCCATCAAAATAGTCGGGAAAAGCGGAGATAATTTCAAAGTCAATGGGCACCGGTTAAAATTATATGATGGCGGTGCAACCACCGGCGAATCTCAAAGCCTGCAGCTCGCCGACCCCACGCAAAGCAATAACGACACTCCTTGATCGACAATGGAGCTCACCACCGAGCTAGTCTACCACGCCTTCTGTTTCTTTTCTTTTCTTTATATTTTCTGAGCAAGACAGCTATTATATTTTTGTGAGCGCCCATCTGGGAGCCGACTGTTGTCTTTTATTTTTTTTTATGTATCGAACTCTCTATTTGAACTGCTAATACATGTATTTGGTCCACCTTAAGGACGGTAAACAAAAGGGCTTTCGGGAGACAACCCAAGTTGGACCGTTTGGTCCTATGCTGTGTTTTGAGTTCTATTTATGTCTTCATATATATATGTGTCCATATTTTATTTGGCTGGCATCCTTTAATAGCAGGTGCAGGAATATTTGAGGCGCGGCAACTTGGCTGCACTTGGACATCTCATTGCACGATTGGTATGCTCAATTTTGAGCATAGGTACTTCCTACCCTAGCTATTTATCCTATTTGGACCACTTATTTTTACTCGTTGTCAACTTTAAGTCTGGGGGGAGTATGCCTGTGGTCACTATACCACACTTTCTGTTGCATTCCAGTTTCTTGTTTACTTATTTTTTGCTTTTTGTTGCACACACTGAATCACCCACACGAGTGCGCTCTTACCCACGCGCACAACCCGAGTTAAATTTATTGCTTTTGTGTAAACTTTAAAATAGTGGTACTGGCTTAGGATTTCAGGATTGAGTAGTTCGAAACTCATGCAGTGCTCCTAATCGAATACTCATGGTTTGTGTAGAGTTAGGATAGAACTAATTTTTCTTTATGCTCGTAGATTTATTCTTTTCTGCACACGTAAATATTGTTTGTACTGCTCAAAATCTGAATCTGGGATAATCGAACGATAGTGTAGGAATGTGTGTAGCCGCCACTAGACTCGTATTGCTCGAGTCGGGGGGAAGGATCATCTTTCTCGGTGGCTAAGAACTTGCCCTAAGCTACTCTCGAAGCATTGGTGCACGGTTAGTTAAGCGTGAGCATGACGTAGGCCTTCATTTTGGCTAGTTTGAGCCTTGTTTAGCCATTCCTACCTGTTAACCATTGCATGCCAAATTTTTGCCTACCCTTCCTTTGATCCAGCTCCACTCCCTTTCACCAAGGCCTGAAGCTAAACCCACCTTCGCAATCAAATGCTTGAGCTGATTTGTATTTACTGTTTTGCTGAGGTTGTGATAAGTGGACATTGTTTTTGGGGGTGCTGAATTTATTCTCGTTTTGATTGCTCCGTTTGGGGATTGCTAGCGCAGAAAAGAAAACAACACTTTACGAAAATAAAAAGCTGATTCGCGCAAAAGAAAAAAAATATATATGAAAGAATTTCTTCGAGATTTCGATCCCCATCCTCTTTATTGAATTTGGTCGGGTTCAGCCGTGTTCACACCCGGATTTCAAGCTAAGTCTGGGGGCGTGTGCCCCATTCATTTCTAAGTGGCTGTTTTGGTTTGGGTTGTCTTGGCTCGCTTTGGTTGCAAAGAGCCTTCATGTTTATCTTTGACTACCAAGCCGTCGCCTAAGCCCCATTTCCTCCTACAAGTCCTACTGATTCACGCTTGAGTCTAACCCGCGTCGTGGAGAGAGTGTGAACGTGCAAGCGTATGGTCCCCGACATTGGTGGATTCCTTTGGAGGTGATCCTGAGTCCCGAACTTTGGCAATGCTCACCTTAGTGGCCTGCCTACTTTCTTCCTGCACATGATCGCACGATTCTCCAGAATTCTAATTTTGAGCAATTACAATATTAATTTACGTCTGTCGAATAGTTTAAACTACGTTGTATAATTAAAAAGTTTTTTTATTATATCTTCTATACCCATGATATATTTGATTTCTCGTCTTACTTCTTTTTGAAATTTCTGAGCCAGTTAGCTATCTTCGAGTCCACGGAGTAATGATTTGCTCGGGACATGCAAATGGTTAAGTCTGGGGGTGTGATGAGTTCACATTTTACACTAATTTTTGGACTCATCTGGGCTAGTTTTATCGTCTTAGCACTACACTTGAGAGCCTTTATTGCTTATTTATGCTTATGTACCTATTTCACGATTATGTGCACTGTAGGCCCGCTTCTGTGTGCTTTCTGTGTTTCTATTTGGTTGTTATTCTTTAGCTCTATCTCGGGGATGTGGTGTGCACGTTCTGGTGGCCTATCTGCCCCTTCTGCTGGTACAGTGGTCGTGTGCATGCTCCGGAACTGCTCGGGAGACTCCGACGATGCAGGAATACTGCGCACGACCACTGGACTTACTGCATACGACCACTGGTCGTGCGCCACTGTTCGTGAGCATTACACCCCCTTTTTCATAACCCTGTCTCGGTAATCGCACGAGCACTGGCCGTAGTGCGCATGACCACTGGTCGTGCGCCACTGCTCGTGCGCATATATGCTGATGCTTCTTGTCCAGATTGCAGGTTTATTTGGAAAAGCTGCACGATCATCGACCTACAGTGCGCACGACCACTGGTCGTGCGCCACTGATCGTGCGCACTGCTTCTGCTGCCTCCGTATATAAGGCCCTGCTCCGCGTTTTAGGTCAACGCCTGTCATTTGCTGCGATCAAAGAGTGCGCGGGAATCGCCATTTCACTTCTCCAGCTGCTCCATCACTTCCACCTTCGTCGGGAAGCCATTTCCAACTACTCCGAAGCTTTTCAACACTCCGGCGAAGCCCTCGGCCATTAATGACTTCAACTCCAAGCTTTCCTGCAGAGTTGGTGAAGTAGATAACCTAGAGAACGGACTTAAAGGCCTTCGAGGTGACAGCTCGTTGGTACCGAAAGCCTCCTTGGACTGAGCCCGGAAGCGGACTGACAACTCGCTACTCCGGCCACGACCCGCGGTGGATCTTCATTCTCTTTTGGTTTACTCCTCTTCCCCTTACTCTGTGTTATGAATGTTTTGAGCAGTGTAATGAACACTTCAATCCCTGAACATCAAGTTTATTTTATAGTTAATGGAATGTTAGTATCTTCTTATGCTTGTGAGTTCTGTCTGTGAATGCGCCTCGCTCACCCCACATCCACTTCATTCCCGTGTCTTGTCCGATTGCAATCCACACAAGAACACTGCAATACATTAGCTTCCCTTCCACTCGCCCAACTGAAGTTCGGCATCGCGGCCGACAAACCCACTTCACCTTGCGAAGCGGTGCCTTCGACCCGCATAGCTTTTACTAGTTCAGTAGATCAAACATCCACAATCTCCCTAGTCCGCTATTTCCTTTTTGTTCTATTTATAACTCTCATAACGATATTCTCGGTACTATTGCCATTCTACGCTAATTGCATTCCTCAAGAGACCGACACTCGGGGATTTATTCCCAAAACTTTATTACTTGTGTGACCGGTGCGCTTGCCGAATTACACGCATCACATGCTGATCATGAGATTTACTTATTATAGTGTTTTTAGGTTTAAAAATAACTAGCAAGCTAGCATAAATCTTCTCAAGAGCAAGTAGACTATCTCCAGAAAGGTAGCAGTAAAAGAACATATCTAGTATCATAAGGTAAAACTACCAGTGGGCGCCAACAAAATGACACGAACTCACTAGCAAGTATGTATGTTTATAAGAAAACAAAAAAAACTACCTCACAACAACAAGAGAAATATCCCTACAACTCAAGGGATCACCAGCAACACCACGGCAAATCTAGCCGCCTACCCGGCTACTAATCAGAACCTGAGGCATTCAGAAAAGAAAAGAACACCTCAGTAAGTAAAACAAGAAAATCTGAATTAGGGCATTAAATCAAAATAGAACAAGAGAGTAAGTAAACTTGACAGTAAAAGCAAACATTGTTCAAAGTAAGCAAAAGTACACTAAGTACCAGGTAACAATAACAAGTCCTGCTCAAATCCTGCAGAGTCTACAAGGCAAAAGACAAGAAAACTTGCCACAATATGCTGCATTCTACAAGGAAGAAACACCTAACAATCCTAATTGTGAGTTAATGGGAGTAGTAAACAACATTGACCTGAGTTGTTGACCAAAAACAGTCCCCCAAACAAAACAGTTCCAACTAAAGATAAAATTTCACCGTGTCAGCACAAAACCACCACAAACTCAGCCCGTACATGGGATAAAAAGGGTGGCGGCCACAGCAATACCCAGCCCGTACCTGGGACTAAAACGTGGCGGCCACGGCTCGTACACAAAACATCCCGCTCCTTTATAGAGTCAAAATACCACTACCTGCCATAACTCACGATTCGGCCCTCAAAACAAAGGAAGAACGAAAGGACGACAAGACATCCCCCCTAGGAGGCAATCACTCGGGAAGAAAAGAAACTGAAAAGGAATAAATCTCAGCCTACAGGAATCGTCGACCTCCAGCCACAGGAAATCGTCGAACTCCGTTCGACGATTTTCCTTTCGTCGAACACAAGTCACGAGAAAAATCGTCGAACGCTGTCCGACGATTTTCCTTTCGTTGAATGCTGGCCATGGGAACAATCGTCGAACGTCGTTCGACGATTTTCCTTTCGTCGAATGCTGGCCACGGGAAAAATCGGCGAACGTCGTTCGACGATTTTCCTTGCGTCGAACACTGGCCACGGGAAAAATTGTCGAATGCCGTTCGACGATTTTCCTTACGTAGAACACTGGCCACAGGAGAATCGTCGAACTCCGTTCGACGATTTTCGTCGGACCCAGAACTAAGGCAAATCGTCGAGCTCAGCTCGACGATAATCGTCGAACCCAGATCGATGATCTTCGTCGAACTGGCTGCATTGAGTGCACAGTAATCCTGTACCTCCAACTTCATTTCCGACCAATCTTCTTAGCCTAATTTAATCATTTTACTCATAATATAAGTATGAAAACCCACTGCTACTAGTTCTAAGGCTGAAAGGCTAAATACTAACAAATCAGAGATCAATAGTGAACAATTTGATAAAAGACAAGATTACAGCAATCCAGCCGAAGACTTGGAGTTTCAGAACTTGAGAAAAATGAAAAAAAAAGAACATAAAGGAGCATTCCTGGTTCAAGGTCCTCATGATTTTTTTACAGAAAATCAGAGCAAAATAATCATCTTAGGAAACATGAGTGATGTTGAGATTATATTAGCCAGCATGACACGTGTGTGTGGGACCGCATTTTGGGCGGTTTCCACAAGTGATAGCAACAAAAATGACATGAATAAGAGAAGAAAAACTTGGCAAGGGTAGGAGCACCTAAACAGGAATTCTAGAGTTTTTATGGCGGAAAAGGGTCAAACTAAAAATTCTGAGACGCCTAGAAATACAACGAAAATTGAATCTCTTATCGTAGGATTGCAGGTCTATGCGAGAGTAATCCAAATCCGCTTTCTGTATCGAATTCTATCCACTAACGCTCCCAGAATCGGCGTCTAAAGGGCAGCAAGGTTGGCGGTTTTTCTTCCGCTCGAACAGGCGACGGTTATTCTCTCACTGAAGGAGACAATGAATAGTCTCATTTTTTGCCTTAAGGTTATATATATACATGGACACGCCTTATCAGCCCTAACTGCCACCTAAAAGCCACTGGATTCCTTACAAGTTTCATTAATTAATTATTTGCATCGATTATTATTAACACATCAAAACGATGCGAAAACCGAAACACCTCGGAATCCAACGAGATTCACACCGTAGCTAAATACCCATGCTACAAACGCAACGGCGAAGTCGAAATCTACTTTTGACGAACAAAACTCGGGTTTTCACTACCCGAAGCAAAAAAACAAGCATCCCACGAGAGACCTCACCGGTCACCAAAACAGACCCGGCTTGCTAGGGGATCTTGCCAAAAAGGCTAACAACAACCACACAAGGAACCTAAAGAGCTAAGACCACACTCTAACAAACGGCACCTGCCGGAAACGTGTCAACGTAACGCCAAACGAGAATTAAATAATCGCAGAAAAATCGGGGGCGTTACACCGGTCCCCACTACATTCTTACAGTCGGAGATGGGGCAGACTCTGACAGTTATCTTGGAGGCTTTTAGGGCTCAACAGGCTCCGACTCCGCAGCCAAACCCGGGGGCCAACTGGCTGAGTATTTTTCGAGGACTTTCTCCCCCATCCTACTTGGGGACAGAGTCGGCCGTTCGGACGGATAAGTGGTTGGACATTATGTATGAGATGTCGACAGGGATCCGTTGACCGTGGGAGGAGAGAGTATCCTTGGTTGTCTCGTGCTTGGAGTCCCATGCCAAGAGATTGTGGAAGACTTCGTTGGACACGACGTTTGCTGACAGAGAGATTGCTGAGATACCTTGGGGGGAGTTCAGGGCCGCACTATTTGTTGGGTACATTGGAAAATATGTACCCGATTTGGAGAAGCATCACCTAACTCAATGATATTCATCAATGTGTATTTTATGGTGTTTTGAGTTTCATTGTGCAGGTTAAGGAAATGTAGAAGAAGTTTCTAAGTACAAGTGTCGACACGTGGGAAGAATTGTGTCAACACTTGGGAAAGGTTGTGTCGACTCCAGGAGCCAGATTATGTCGACACACAGGACTTGTGTCGACACACAGAAAATCAGTCGACAACAACTGAGTCGACACACAGGACTTGTGTCGACACACTCCAGAATTGTGTCAACAGTAATTATGTCGACACACAGGACTTGTGTCGATACACACCTGAATTCCATCAACACCAACTTTGTCGAGACTAGAAGCTGTTGTGTCGACACACGGGACTTGTGTCGACACATTCTACAGAAGCTGTGTCAAGAAGAAAAAGAAGAGATGTGTTGACATTATGTGAGCTGTGTCGACATCACCAAGGACTGTGTCGACACATGATCTATTTGTGTCGACACATTTGAAGTATTGTCTCGATACTTTGCAACTAAGTTGAAGTTCAATGAAGTATCAGATGTCATTACTAGAGACTTGACAGCTGTCACAACCAACAAAGCTGTTGTATCAGTTATAGATGTCAGAAGGCCATTAGGAACTGGATTAGCCGGTAACCTCGGATGGAGTTGTTGGGTTTCTCTATGAGGATGGCACAACGCTTGTGCACGCAGCGGAAAAATAAAACATCAAGAAAACCCAAAAGAGATGGGATCGGGCCATGATAATTGAATCAAGAAGTTAACATACAACTAGGCAAAAATTACCTCGGCGGCGTTGAGTCACAACTCAACGGAGATGCTCCAAGCTTCGTCTTCTTGCTAGTGGCGAGTTCTACGTGGAATAATATCCACGTATCTGCAGAAATCCACACGAGCGGGAGAACGCCGATCTTTCCGTCGCACGGAAAATCGGGAAGGAGAGAGACCACACCTTGCTTCTCCACGGACTGCTAGGTCCGCGCCAGAAAGAGCAACACCAGCGACGATCGCCGGAGAAGAGGTGGTCGACGGAGCGAGCACAGCGGCAGAACCCTTCCGTCGGCGGGATTCGGGATCGGCGGAACGAAGGGCGGAACGGCTTCCGTCGATTTCGATCGGCTGCAAAAAGCATATCTCCCGAAAACCCTAAGTGTCCCTTTTATACCGAAGGCATAAATAGACTTAGAAATTTCGCTATCCGCAGACCACCCAGAAATAGGGTTCCAGAATCGGTGAGTATTAATCGGTGAGAATCGGCGACAATCAGCGACAATCACTTAGGAGGTTCGGCGAGAATCACAATCGGCGAGAATCACAATCGGCGAGAATCACCCGGATCGGCGAGAATCAGAGTTCAACACTCGACGATTCACGCAGATCGTGGGTCGACGATTCAAGTCGATCGGCGAGAATCAAAGTACCCATTCTCTACGATTCTCGTCGATCGGCGAGAATCAGAGAACTCATTCTCGACGATTCTCGTCGATCGGCGAGAATCAAAGAACTAATTCTCGACGATTCTAGCCGACCCTCGGTCGACTATTCTTACCAGTCCTTCAAGGCAACATTTGCCCAACCCGACGATCCTTTAAGGCAACACTTTGCCCATAACCCCATTCAGGTCGGTGATTGGTAACCTTTACCAACACAGTCAATCATCCAATTTCTCCACATCTCTTATGTGCGACCCTACAGGCTCATATCGCGTTGGCAGTGAGATTACATGTTTGATCACTTCCAGATCACAATGGTAACTCCAACAGACTCCCACTTGATCTTGAAAGTATCAAAGCAAAAACCTCACAAATAATAAGCGGCATCTAGCAATGCATCATTACTCCCCAAGCAATAAGAGTTTATAACTCATAAGCCTTTATGACCAATGTATCAGCGTTGTCTTTGTCCCTTTGTCCCTTACATCCGGAGAGAACTAGAGGTATGGATCGTGTCACCCTCGTAATAGCTCAATCCAAGTTTCTTGATCCAGGACGGACTTCTAGAGAATGGTGAGTCCAATATCACATATTGACTCAACCAAGCATGGCCATGCATTTCTCAGTCCAGTTCCATCAAGGGGCCCATGGATGCAACTCCTGTCATACAGGAGGACAAATCCCATATCTGCTCACATACAAACACTCAAATGATTCATAACATGCCCAACAACCACCCTTATCATCAACCTTTCTCAAGGAAGACTTTAGATGGCATCAAAGCACGCTCTTCCTCACTTGATGAATGTTGTGACTTCAGGTTAAAGGACCACAACACCATTGTCAATTGGGGCCTACTCGTGACACGATTGGATGACAATCCACAGAGTAGTCTCAGGTTGGGTCTGTCCAGTACAACTTGTTCACTAACAAGTACCCACGTGATGACTTGATATCACAATATCATGACCTGTGAGAACCGGTCATCAGTCAACGCACGTGCTAGTCTTCATGTACCATCATCACCCTTAGCTTCTATGATGATACTCGACCAGGGACCTTTTAAGAATGAAGCTTCAAATAAATCATAGGCTCTCATATTCAAGTCACGTACTTGATATCCCATGGAAGCGAACATTCTAAGGGTATCCATTATGTTAATATTTAACTATCATATAGGAAAATACCATAATAAAAGAACTTGCCATTAATTTTAAGAGAAAAACTAGGTACACTATTCATCATATGAACAAATGGCCAACAAAATACATGTTTACATGCAATCCACAAGATTCTCACTAGAGTTGATCATTTAGGTATCGTATACCCATCGATCTAGTATGACCATCATGCTTTCTCTGCGCGAGAGGCTTTGTCAGTGGATCCACAATATTCTCCTCAGTCGGCACTCTGCAAATGTTCACATCTCCTCGTTCGACAATCTCACGAATAAGATGAAACCGCTGAAGTATATGCTTGGAGCGCTGATGGGATCTAGGTTTCTTAGATTGTGCAATTGCACCATTGTTATCACAGTAGAGAACTACGGGACCAACAATGCTAGGAACTACATCAAGCTCGCCGATGAATTTCCTAATCCATACAGCCTCCTTCTCCGCATTAGCTGCGGCGATATACTCGGCCTCTATTGTAGAATCAGCAACTGTCTCTTGCTTGGAACTCTTCCAGCTCACAACTCCTCCATTCAGGCAAAAAACAAAACCTGACTGAGACTTGGAGTCGTCTCTATCAGTTTGGAAGCTAGCATCCGTGTAACCACTTACAACGAGCTCTTCCTCTCCACCATACACCAAGAACACATCCTTAGTCCTTCTCAAGTACTTCAGGACATTCTTGACTGCAATCCAGTGACACTCACCGGGGTCTGACTGATACCTGCTAGTCATGCTCAAAGCAAAGGAGACGTCGGGTCGAGTACATAACATCGCGTACATGATTGATCCAATTGCTGAAGCATATGGAATCAACTTCATGTGGTCCTTATCTTCACAAGACTTCGGACATTGGTCCTTAGAGAGATTGACACCATGAGACATGGGCAAAAATCCTTTCTTGGACTCAAGCATGTTGAACCGCTTCAACACCTTTTCGATGTACGTACTCTGGGTCAAACCCATCAACTTCTTCGATCTATCTCTATAGATCTTAATACCGAGTATGTAAGTCGCTTCACCCAAATCCTTCATTGAAAAGTAGTTCCCTAGGTTGTTCTTAACAACTTTCAGGGTAGGAATATCATTCACAATCAACAGTATGTCATCTACATACAATATCAGGAAGACAACAATGCTCCCACTGATTCGCTTGTAAACACAAGGCTCATCTTCATTCTTGATGAAACCAAACTCTTTGATTTTCTCATCAAAACGAAGATTCCAACTTCGAGAGGCCTGTTTCAGTCCATAGATGGACTTATTCAGCTTGCATATTTTAGTAGCTTCATCTGGGGATACAAAACCCTCGGGTTGTGTCATATACACTTCCTCAAGGAGGTTTCCATTAAGGAAAGCCGTTTTGACATCCATCTGCCAGATCTCGTAGTCATAATACGCAGCAACAGCAAGCAATATCCTTATGGACTTTACCATGGCAACAGGGGAAAAGGTCTCATCATAGTCAATACCATGAATTTGCTTGAAACCCTTAGCCACCAGTCGCCCTTTAAATGTCTGTACATTCCCATCCATGTCGGTCTTCTTCTTGAAGACCCACTTGCACCCTATGGGTCGTACCCCTTCAGGTGGTTCCACCAAGTTCCAAACTTGGTTTGCATACATGGAGTCCATTTCGGATTTCATAGCCTCAAGCCATTTGTCGGAGTCCGGTCCATTCATAGCCTCTTGGTAGGTTGCTGGTTCATCATCATGATCCATAAGCAACAAATTACCTATTTGAGACACGAGAAATCCATATCTCTCAGGCTCAAACCTCGGTCTACCAGATCTACGTAGGACTTGTGTTCCCTGAGCAGGTTCTCTAGCTACAACATCTTGTAGTCCTGTCTCAGAATCCAATTCTGGTTCATTCATTACATGTGGTTCTTGAACTTCTTCAAGTTCTACCTTTTCAGTCTTTCTTGATAAGAACTCTTTCTCCAAGAAGACACAAGTCCTTGCGACAAACACTTTGCCCTCAGATGGTAGGTAAAAGTAATACCCTTTCATTTTCTTAGGATATCCCACCAGATAACATTTATCTGATTTGGGTTCCAGCTTGTCAGGCATTTGACGTCTCACGTATGCCTCACAACCCCAAATTTTAATGAACGACATACTAGGATGCTTCCCAGTCCATATCTCATATGGCGTCTTCAGAACCGTTTTTGTTGGAGCGCGATTCAATGTCATTGCAGCAGTCTCTAAAGCAAAACCCCAAAAGGAAACAGGCAAGTCTGCATGACTCATCATCGAACGTACCATGTCTAACAGAGTATGATTTCTCCTCTCAGACACACCATTATGTCGTGGCGTTCTAGGTGGAGTGAGCTGTGATATAATACCACATTCTTTCAGATGATCACGGAACTCATGACTCAGGTATTCGCCACCTCGATCAGATCGGAGTGCTTTAACCCTTTTACCCACCTGGTTTTCTACTTTATTCTTGAACTCTTTGAACTTTTCAAAGGTCTCGGATTTGCACTTCATAAGATACACATATCCGTATCTACTGAAATCATCAGTAAATGTAACAAAGTAGAAATACCCACCTCTAGCCATGGAACTCATTGGTCCGCATACATCACTATGTACAACACCCAAGAGATCCTCAGCCCTCTCAGTATAACCAGTGAAAGGAGCTTTAGTCATCTTGCCTAACAAACAAGATTCGCATCGCTCAAATGATTCATAATCAAATGAGTCCAAAAGTCCATCTCTATGGAGTTTGGATATACGCTTCTCGTTGATATGACCCAAACGACAATGCCAGAGAAATATAAGGTTCGAGTCATTTGTTCTTAGTCTTTTATTATTTTCTACATTACAGATCAGATGGTCTAAGTTCAAAACATAAAGACCATTAAACAATTGGGCTACAGAATAACAAACATCATTCTTAAATATAGAACAACATTTGTTCTTAATTAAAAAAGAGAATCCAATCATGTCCAAACATGAAATAGATATAATGTTTCTAGTTATGGCCGGAACAAAATAACAATTATCTAGTTCTATTACAAGCCCACTGGGCAAAGAAAGACGGTAAACCCCTACGGCTACAGCAGCAACTCTTGCTCCATTGCCGACGCGGAGGTCCACCTCCCCTTTACTCAGCAATCTTCTCCTTCCCAGTTCCTGCACATTTGTACAAATGTGAGAACCACATCCGGTATCCAATACCCAAGATGAATTAGCAGAAAGGTTTATCTCTATAACGTAAACATTCGAAGCGGAAGTCATACCTCCCTTCAATTTCTGCAGACCTTCAATGTATGAAGGACAGTTCCTCCTCCAATGACCAGCCTTACCACAGTGGTGGCATTTCCCTTCCTTCACCGTGCTTTTCTTTTTCATCTGTGCAGAAGACTTGGGCTCAAGATATGACTTAGGTCCCACCTTCGTCTTCTTAGAGCCCTTGGCCTTGCCCTTGCCCTTATGCACCATCAGTATGGGGCTGGCAGGCTTGGCCTTCTTCATGTTGATTTCGGCAGTTCTCAACATGCCTAGGAGTTCGGGCAGTGTCTTGTCTATTTCATTCATGTTGTAGTTCAAGACGAACTGCTCATAACTGTCCGGCCACGATTGCAGGATCAGATCTGTGGCCAACTCTTGACCAAGAGGAAAACCCAGCCTTTCAAGGTTCTCTATATACCCAATCATCTTGATTACGCGAGTCCCTACTGAGTCTCGAACTCCCATCTTGCACTGAAACAACGCTTTTATGATGTCGAACCTCTCTTGACGAGCCTGCCCTTGAAACATTTTCTTGAGATGCTCGTCAATCTCCTTGCACCCCATGCTCTCATGTTGCTTCTGAAGCTCAGAGTTCATAGTGGCAAGCATAAGGCATTCGACATCTAAAGCATCATCAGTATACTTCTTATAAGTATCCTTCTCAGCACGGGAAGAGTTCCCGGTCGGCACCTCGGGGGCTTCTTCTTCCAAGACATAGAGCTTTCGCTCTTGCCTGAGAACAATTCTCAGGTTCCTATACCAGTCCATGTAATTAGTCCCACTGAGCTTATCCTTCTCAAGGATGGTTCTCAGAGACAAAGTGGAGTGTGAAACACTTGCCATGGAATTCTACAAGAATTTATACAGAATAAAATCAGTACCAAAATTTCAAATACAATTTATTTTAATTTGGACTTCAATTAAAACACTCCCACTATTTTTATTCGAAATGATAGCCCTCACTAACAATTCGGAGAGTTCATGCGAGCTACTCTCTTAGTGGATAAGATCCGTATTTCACCAGCACAATGAGTCAGCTTTGGCTTTCCTCTCACGATGCGGTTATTTAGGTAGGCAACGCTTGCCAATTGCATCCTCATGCAATTCTTGTATGGTTGGTGAATAACTCCTTATTCGCATCCATCATATGGTGCATGCCAACCCTATGCCTCTAGGCACTCAACCTTTGAGGTCACCTAGTTAAGTTGGACCCGATGTCGATAGTGGGATATCACAATTATCCGCTCGCACCCTTACCAAGATAGATTAATGCACCTTGCTTTGGCAAGCCCACACTTCATCGATCGAGGCAGGAAGAGTGTCATCCATCGGAAGGCATCCGAACACTTAATATTTGATGAAGAGATTTTAATTATAGGTTAACAATTAACCATGATCAACATTTGATCAATGTGCACATCCAAAGAAAAGCAATTCTTCTAAAACCACATGCATCCCTTATGTGCACAACCTGACACCATCAACATTTGATAGAAGGAAGGGCTAAATCTAAACATCCGGAAACTTCCAAATCCTCATATTTACATGCATTGGACAAAAGCAAAGACAACTCGACTTAAAGCAGTAGACAAGCTCATCTCTCTATGTTGGATTCAAAATCCAAAACAAACTCGAGGGATGGTTACTGCTAAGGAGACTACAATTTCTAACAATTAGAAATTTCCACGAAATTCCAGACGTTCTTGGCGGGGTACTAAGACTAAATCTAGACATTTAGAACACTTCTAAATCCCTAGGTTTACACGCACTGGAATAACAAAACTTCCAATTCAACAATCATGGCCGGAACCTGGCTCTGATACCACTGTTTGGTTTCTCTATGAGGATGGCACAACGCTTGTGCACGCAGCGGAAAAATAAAACATCAAGAAAACCCAAAAGAGATGGGATCGGGACATGATAATTGAATCAAGAAGTTAACATACAACTAGGCAAAAATTACCTCGGTGGCGTTGAGTCACAACTCAACGGAGATGCTCCAAGCTTCGTCTTCTTGCTAGTGGCGAGTTCTACGTGGAATAATATCCACGTCTCTGTAGAAATCCACACGAGCGGGAGAACGCCGATCTTTCCATCGCACGGAAAATCAGGAAGGAGAGAGACCGCACCTTGCTTCTCCACGGACTGCTAGGTCCGCGCCAGGAAGAGCAACACCAGCGACGATCGCCGGAGAAGAGGTGGTCGACGGAGCGAGCACAGCGGCGGAACCCTTCCATCGGCGGGATTCGGGATCGGCGGAACGAAGGGCGGAACGGTTTCCGTCGATTTCGATCGGCTGCAAAAAGCATATTTCCCGAAAACCCTAAGTGTCCCTTTTATACCGAAGGCATAAATAGACTTAGAAATTTCGCTATCCGCAGACCACCCAGAAATAGGGTTCCAGAATCGGTGAGTATCAATCGGTGAGAATCGGCGACAATCACTTAGGAGGTTCGGCGAGAATCAGTCGGCGAGAATCACAATCGGCGAGAATCACAATCGGCGATAATCACCCGGATCGGCGAGAATCGGAGTTCAACACTCGACGATTCACGCCGATCGTGGGTCGACGATTCAAGTCGATCGGCGAGAATCAAAGTACCCATTCTCTACGATTCTCGTCGATCAGCGAGAATCAGAGAACTCATTCTCGACGATTCTCGTCGATTGGCGAGAATCAGAGAACTAATTCTCGACGATTCTAGCCGACCCTCGGTCGACTATTCTTACCAGTCCTTCAAGGCAACATTTGCCCAACCCGACGATCCTTTAAGGCAACACTTTGCCCATAACCCCATTCAGGTCGGTGATTGGTAACCTTTACCAACACAGTCAATCATCTAATTTCTCCACATCTCATATGTGCGACCCTGCAGGCTCATATCGCGTTGGCAGTGAGATTACATGTTTGATCACTTCCAGATCACAATGGTAACTCCAACAGGAGTCTATATAAAGACATGTTCTATCATCAAAAATGAGAACCAACAACTAAGAAGAAGAGAAGTCTTCATCCAAAAATACAAAAGTCTCTAAGGGCAGATCATGAACAAGTCTACAAGTAGAATTCAGAGCCACATCTGAATAGAAGAAGGAAGCTGGATTGAAGATCATCTCCAACTTCACAAGAAGATCAACCTTACTTTGTTCAAATTCAAGAAACTTTGAAGAAGCTAAGATAGGTTGGATCTAAAGCAGTCAGATCTATCAAGAACTGACCAAGAAACCTTCTACCCATTCTCTCTCAACCTGGGTGAAAGATTTATTCTTTTTATAAATAATTTTCTCTGTAGGATCTTTTATAGATCTGAGTGTAGGAGAGTTATCTCTCTGAGTTGTAAGCCTAAATCTATAAAGTCTGAGGTAGGGTTGAGTACCTGAGGTAGGAGACTGAATTCTCTGAGTTGTAGGCCTTGTGGAAGAGGCTGAGGTAGGGCTTGATTGCCTGAGTTATAGGAGTGAGGACTCACTCTAAGGTAGGATTCTCTGAGAGGATCTGAGCTATAGGACTTGCTAAAGTCTGAGTTGTAGGAACCATTCTGGGTTCTGAGTTATAAGATCTGAGGATCTGAGAAGGAAGAAGGAAGTTAGGCTGAATCTAGTATACTGCTAGATAGGCGAAGGGGGAAAGTGGATGTACCCATCACTTGTGGAACCACTATAAATATGTGTGTATGTTGTGGTGCCTATGTTTGCTATGATGGATATTGCTAAGGCTGTTTAACAAGTAATTTACTTTATATTCCTGAATAAAAAAAAAGAATTGAACCTATTCACCCCCCCCCAGATGTTTAGGACATCTTGAATCCAATTCTTTCAAGTGGTATCAGAGCCAGGTTCCTCAAGATTTGACTTAACAGTCTGAGTTGATCTATAAGGCAATTATCAGTTAGACAGAATGGGTTCAGGTTAGAATCAGAAGTAATTTGGATCTATGAAACTTCATATCTGTAGGAAAGAAAATTTTGGCATATGGAAAGAAAGGGTCAGATTATTCATGGAAGCATCTGATTCAAGAATATATATCACAGTGCTAGAAGGGCCATTTATTCCTATTAACATATTAGTTCTTGATGCTATTCTCAAGACTCCAAAAAGTTATTCAAAAATGACTAAGGAAGACATCATTCTAGCAACCTTAGACAAGAGGGCACAGAACATAATTGTGAGTGACATAGATGACTCTACAATCCAGAATCTGGTCCATTGCAAACCTCCACGGAGATGCGGGACACCTTGATTGACTACATGGAGGGGACAGAAGAAGTGAGAGAGGATAGGAAGTCTATGTTAAATCAAGAGTATGAAAGATTTAGACAAGTTAAGACAGATAACATAGCTGAATGCTATAAGAATTTTTTTAGAATTGTTAATGAGCTAATAACATATGGAAGAGTTTTAGCACTTATGAATTAAATGACAAGTTTCTCAGATCTTTAACTAAGGATTGGGATACTAAAATATGTGCCATCAAAGAGGTGGTCAGGCTTGCAGATACACCTCCACCAACATTATTTGGAAAACTGTTATCCTATGAGATGCAGCTCACTGCCAGAAAGGAGGAGAAGAAAAGCAATAAGTCTGAATACAAAGAGAAGTCAGTTGCTTTTAAGGCTGAAGCCACAAGAAAGGGCAGGAGAAAGTCACCTTCTCCTCCCAAGAGAATGGCTGAAGTTGAATCTGAAAATTCTGACATCAACATTTCAGACAGTCATAAATCTGATGAAGACTTTGCTACCTTCACAAGACAGTTTCAAAGGTTCATGAAGAATAAGAAATGGAGAACAAATCCATCTTCATCCTTCTCCAAGGATGACTATTACAAGAAGAAGAAAACATCTAAGGATGGCAGGTATGTCTCTAATCCCAGTAAACAAACTTCTTCCAAAATTGTTTGTTATTGTTGCAACAGTCCAGGACATGTCATAGCTGATTGTCCTGATAAAAGAAAAGAATCTAAAGATAAAAGGATGCAACAAAATAAGGGCAAGAAGGAGAGATCCTTTATTGCAAAGAAGCAAAAGAGTTGGACTGACTCATCATCATCAAAATCAGGAGAAGAGACTGAAGCTGAAGTTGAAGCTTATATAGGATTGTTCACTACTGAAGAGGATTCAGTAGAATCTGAGTTCTTGCAACTACTGGACTCAATAAATGGGGTTGAAGATCATCATTACAAAGGGTTGATGGCTTTGACTGAGAAATATCAGTACCAGGATCAGCCTGGTCTCAGTAAGGTAAACAATCTTTCTTCAGTTTCTAATTATTATACTGGATCTGATTCAGAAGCATCTGCATCAAGAGATGTGGATGATTCTGAATCTGAAGGGGATGTTCATCAACTTATTGATGAGTATGGTGATTTGTTGCAAGCTCTTAAGAGAAGGAATTCTTAACAAGGAACAGGCTAAGGAAATTGCATCTCTTAAACTGGTTGCATCAGATTCAGCAAAAATGCAGGATTTGAAGTTGAATAAAATTACCAAACTGAAAAATATAACTTTTATTCAGATGGGTACAATTACATTCAAAGATGATCAAATCAAGAGTCTGGAAGTCAGACTTCAAAGAGAGAGGGAACTTGTGGCTAAATTCTCAAAGCCAAAGTCAGTCTTACCCTTGATTGATGACTTCACTCTCCAAAAGGGTAAGACGGGATTAGGCTTCAAGTGAAGAACTAGGGCAGCTAATTCTAAAATAAAAGGCAAAGACCCAGTTCAGCCATTAGCCTTCAAACCCCCTATTGCTTTAAGGAAAGTGATGCAGCCTACTAACAAGCATGACCATGACATTACACATGGTCACTATAAGCCTGGTAATCTGAATGAAATGGGTGTAAATGCTAATAGGGCAGCCCATGTACAAACACATTATGATCTTCAGGAATCATCAATGTTTGATGCATCAGCCCCAGTACTCAAGAAAAGGACCACTGTACCTACAGTTTTAAGGTCTGCTGACAGCAATGCTATTAAGACTGTACCTAAAAGAAGATACAATAGATATGAGTGCTAGTGTTGTGGCAAAGTGGGTCATTATGTCATTGATTGTTGGCATAACACTACTGTTAGGAAGAATGTCAGCTTACCTGTCAGAAAGGCTGCATGCAAGCATGTCAAGTTTCAGTTTAACCTGAACCTAAAACCCAATAATTATTGGGGTTCTAAGGTTAAGTAATTTTATTTGATGCAAGTGAGTCCATGTGGCCATACCCCAATATGGTACTTGGACAATGGATGTTCCAAGCACATGACTGAAATAAGAGGGATGCTGAAGGGCTAATATTTCATAGAGAATGGACCCAAAGTGATCTTTGGTGGATCTAAAAAAGGGGTCATCAAAGGATTTGGTAATATTTCCAATAGTTCTATCACTATCACCCAAGTGGCTTATGTGAAAGGTCTGAAACATAACTTAATAAGCATAAGCCAACTGAGTGATCTTGGTTATGACACCTCTTTTATTAGGAATGAGTGTCAGATTAGAAGAACAAGTGATCAAGAGGTCATCTTGTCAGGTTATAAAAAAGAAAATGTTTACTATCTCAATTTTGATTGTGAGAATAAGAACTCTCCTATTTGTCTAGTTGCAGATGAGAAAGCTTCTCATTGTGTCAAATGGCATAAGAGGTTGGCTCACCTGAACTATAAGTCAATACGTCAACTCTATAGTATGGAGTTAGTGAGGAATGGTCCTCAGGTCAAGTGCATCCAGGAGGGTGTGTGTTCAGCTTGTCAAAAAGGCAAACAGACTAAGACATCCTTCCATAGTCTTGATACCAAAGACTCAGTGAGGTGTTTGTACCTCCTGCATATGGATCTATTTGGTCCTATGCCAGTTCATAGTATAGGTAGGAAAGTCTACACATTTGTTGTTGTGGATGACTATTCTAGATTTACTTGGGTTTTCTTCCTGAGGCAGAAATCTGAAACCCCTGCTGTCTTCCATAATTTTGTTAGGCAAATTCAGAATGAACTTAACAATTCAGTGGCCAAAATCAGAAGTGACCATGAGACTGAATTTCAGTCTGAATGCATGACAGGATTTTGTGAAGAACTAGGGATTCATCAAGAGTTCT